>CM053770.1:431594249-431751429 GCA_028658325.1 Potorous gilbertii | reverse complement strand
GGTTTGGACCTGTTGATGTGGAATGCCACATCAGCAGGGGAACTCCTGCCTTGCTGAGCTGGGCTCTGCCCTCTGGGAGGTACTGGGGAGGAGTGACCACCCCTAGAGGAGAGCAAAGGAGAAGTTTGCCCAATTAAGGAGGGGCGACTCAGGGTATAAAAATATCACCCAGGAAGGGCTGGGGGGGAGGGGGCTTTCCTATCTCTGCAACAATAAAGACTATATGCCCCTCGGGTGCTCTGCCTGGTTTGTTCTCCCATCCCCCACCCCGGGTTGGGAGCCAGCGACGGCTGAAGACCTCCGGTGAAGGAGGTGAGTAGAGGGCGGTGGTCGGGGAGGTAGTCCCGACGGTTGGTCCCAGGTGGTTGGGGGACTAGCCCCCAACATTAGGGGTTGATCAGATTAAGTTAGAAACAGAAGATTTTCACTTAAATATTCATATGTTGCACTTCTCAGGATAAACTTTTTAAATAATTGGAAGAAATGGTAAATTTTAGTTAGAGGTTAGTATAAATAAAGACGTAATTTTTTTTCCCATTCAAGTTCACAGACACTTCCATCTTCAAATCTATCCACAGCTCCCTTGGGAGTCTGTGAACCACAGGTTAAAAGTCTCTGATCTGCAGGATGCTCTCAGAAAAGCCTGGAAAGCCTTACATGAACTAATGCCAAGTGAAATGAGTAGAACCAGGAGAACACTGTATACAGTAACAGCAATATTATATAATGATCATCTGTGAATGACTTGGCTATTCCCAGCAATACAATGATCCAAGATAATTCTGAAGGACTAATGATGATATATGCTATCCATCATCAGAGAAAGAACTGAAGGACTCAATGCAGATCAAAGCATATTTTTTCTTTATTTTATTTGTTTTTTGGGGGGGGTTGTCTTTTCTTTCACAACATGACTAACATGGAAATGTTTTGCATGACTGCACACGTAGAACGTATATCAAGTTGCTTGCCTTCTCAGTGCGGGAGAGGGAAAGGAGGGAAAGAATTTGGAACTAAAAATATTTTAAAATTAATGTTAAAAATTGTTTTTACATGTAATTGGGGGAAATAGAATATTAAATTTGTGGACATGAGCTCTGTAACAACTATATGCTAGAATTTCCCTTCTTCACAGGTGAACAAGACAACGGAGTTACACAACAACTAGCCAATTGGAAGGATTTCTGAGGCTCAGAGCTGCTTGATCCTTTACAAAGTAAACTCTAGATGAACTTGGAGATGGTGGTAGAGGCCAGGCCAGACCTATCATATCTACAAATGTCTACTCCCTTAAACCCTCCTCCCCTACATACACACACACATACACACACACACACACACACACACACACACACACACACACACACACACCTCTTCCCCTTTGAAAGCCTCTGGAAACTATATTATCTCACCCCTTTTCCTCTCCCTTTTGAGCAGTTGAAGAACTCTCTCCACCTTTCTGTCACGTCATAGGATCTTCTTTCCACTACAAGCCTTTTCTCAGACAATAAATACATTTATTTGGTGTATTGGACACTGTTTCATTTTGGGTCCCTTCATGGTTCTGGGGGTCATATGTTAACAAATTTTTTAAAAGAATCCCTAACATAAAAATAAATCAATGAAAACTTCTGCTCTGGATTTCTGTCTGCATACCCTTCCTGCTCTTAAGGGACCTGTTCTAACCAGCTGGTAGAAAGTCCTGTATCTCTTAACTTTCAGTATATGATGTTCCAGCTTCTTTGTTATTAATGAATTTTTGTAGAAAAATACTGTGCAATTCAAATTGGCTTTTTTTTCTTATATGAGAGGTAGTCAATCTTCTCATGCAGAAGAGCAACACTTGTACCTGTTTTCACCTTTCAGCTCAAACCACTGACCAGGAGTAATCACATAACCATCTCAGTAACCACCTAAGTACCTGCATTTTTTCCATCCTGCCTACAATTAAATTAAGAGACTTTGTCAAATCTCTTATTGAAATTTTCTTATCTATAGCATTTTCCTCATTTAAGAGTCTAGTGATCTAATTCCCACCCCAGAGGTGGGGAAACTGCAGCCTCAAGGCCACATGTGGTCCTTGGGTGCAGTCTTTTGACTGAGTCCAAGTTTATAGAACAAATCCTTTTATTAAGTGGATTTGTTCTGTGAGGTTTAGATTCAGTCAAAGGGCCACACTTGAGGACCTAGAGGGCCACATGTGGCTTTAAGGACACAGGTTCCCCACTCCTGCCCTACCTCATACCAAAAAAAAGTGGGGGGAAACAGGTTCAAGATAGGAAAGAGGAACCTGTGGCTAGACAAGACAGGGTAGGAGAGGAGTAATTAGAGGAATTAGAAGTCTAGCAAAGACCTCAGTTTCCCAGGGTACAGTTGTACTTGACCTACCTGGGCCCATGTATCTAATGTTGGGTCGGGGCACCTATACCAACTGTGTAGGCAATACTTCCCTAACTACATTGAGAGATCCTGGCAATGCTACTCCACAACACTAGGCTCAAAATGGTGGAATCACTGTCTTTTCTAGGATTTCACTATAACTTTGGCATTGAGATCAAAGTCACTACATGGGATTGAATACGTGACCAAGATTCTTCTAGCTCTAAGTACAGGGTAACAGAAATGCTGTATGTTTGGGAAATAAGACAGGAAAAGTACCCCCATGGACAACACTTTAAAATCAAGTCCACATCTTGGAGGCTAGACTTCAGCAGGACCAGCAGACAGAGGAAAATTGAATTGGAGGAAGGGGGAAGGGATGGGTTTCCACACTACCCAGCCCTCTGAAAAGGAAGAAGCCCAACAGAAAGTTAATAAAATACTGAACAATAAAAGATGATGTCAAAGTCTCTCCCTATTTGTACCAATCAACCTAGTGAGAGATAGAGAACTGGGGAATGCTTTGTACCCTTAACTAGTAGGATAATTGCCAAGGGCAGACAGTTTCCCCACCCCAAGCATTCAGAAAACCAAGCTGGCTTTCCTTTTCTCCCAGGAAGAAGGTGAAGGCAGGTCATGATCTAACTATACAACAGGGCTCAGAAGGGAAAACAGGCACAGCTCCTATCCATTTTTGTGAAAGGATTTTCTCCCTCACCTCAACTCCCTTTAACAAGTAGGGTGACTGCAGAAAGTGACAGCTAATCTATTTGGTAGCATTTAGGAGACTCAGGAAGTAGGCACCAAGCTATTTGTCTTTGAGAGGTCTGAGAGTCAACCAGAGTATGGCAAATATAGAATATGAATTGAGAAGCAGTAGTTCAGAGTAGAGATACTCACTTATATACTGGGTAGGGTAGCTAGCTGTTACAGTGGATAGTGTTCTAGGCTTGGAATCAGGAAGACATCTTCATGAGTTCAAACTCAGCCTCAGATATTTACTAGCTGTGTGACCCTGGACAAGTCACTTAACCCTGTTTGCCTCAGTTCCTCATAGGTAAAATCAGCTAGAGGAGGGAATGGCAAACCATTCCAATATGTTTGCCAAGAAAACCCAAAAATAGGGTCATGAAGAGTTGGACATGACTGAAATGATACAACAAATGTACTAGGCATGTGGATATAGTTTCAAAAAGGGTACTGGCAAAGACATCACTGTATGCACAAAGGCGCTACTAGCATTCTCACTACTAGTCCCCCATCCCTATCCCCATTCTCCAGACATGGCATATACAGTGCAGGCTCAACAATGATGATACATGGAAAGATAAGATTCAATCTAGTACAATTTGTCTGATTCATGGAACATCTTAGAGATTTTGTTTCAGAAAGAGATTGCCCATGGAGAGTACTGGGCAGCCTAACAGTTATCAAAGAGCATTGATTAAGCAATGTCAGTCTAAATAGAGGCAGCCAGTGACATATCACAGAGCTCTAACTCCTGTCCTGTTCAATATTTTTATAGATGACTTGAATGAAGACAGAGAAAGAATGGTTATCAAGCATGTGAATGACAAAAAACTTGGAAGGATAGCTAATATACTGGATGACAAAATTAGGATCCCCAAAGTGCCCCCCAAAACCAATCAGAATGTATTTTCCCTATTAAATCTCAAATTCAGCAGTTAAGTTGAAACAAATCAACTATTATAGAATAGGGAGACCTGGATTAATAACAGTTCACATGAAAAAAATTTAGTTTACCAAGGGAATCATCAGTCAACAATATGACATAATTTTTTAAAAATGTAATCTTAGCTTACTAGGTGACAAAGTGTGGTAGAGCACTGAACTTGGAGTCAGGATAGAACTGAATTCAAATCCAGCCTCAGACACTTTCTAGATATGAGACCCTAGGCGAGTCATTTAACCTGTCTACTTCAGTTTCCTCATCTGCAAAATAGAGATAATATCACCTACCCCTCACAGCTGTTGTGAAGATCAAATGAGTTATTTGTAAAGCTGATAATGCTATTGGCCCACATCAATATTTAATTGTTGCATTTATTATTGTCCAGTCCTGTTCAACTCTTCATGACTCCATTTGAGGTGGGATCTTTGGTTTGTTTTTTGGCAAAGATACTAAAGTGGTTTTCCATTTCCTTCTCCAGCTCATTTTACCTATGAGGAAATTGAGGCAAACAGGGTTAAGTTACTTACCTAGAGTCCCATATCTAGTAAGAATCTGAGGTTGGATTTGAATGCAGTTCTATCCTGACTCCAGGTCCAATGCTTTATCACATGTCATCTAGTAAACTAAGATTACATTTTTTTAAAATTTATGTCACATTGTCGACTGATGATTCAGACAGCTAGTAAGTGTATAAGGGTGGACTTGAACTCAAGTACTCCTGACTTTCATATATTCACATTTATGAAACAAATACATATATAATTCACATATGTGAAATATACTCATATGAAACAAATATACATATTCATACGTATCAAATATATATACTCATACATATTAAATATATATTTCAAAGGATCATTGCACATGTAATTTAGTCAGAGCCTGAATTCTAGCTACTCTCCGCCCCCCTCCCCCTTTCACAGATAAAGAAACTAAGGTCCAGTGACTTGCCCAGGGGACTTCTGCTGTTAAATTCAGTGCTCTTTCCATTACGTCTAGCCGCCACACAGAGTTTATGTTCTGGGAGACACAGATTATTAACAAAGCCACGGTGAATCTTAATCACAGACTTCGCTCCACCCCTTGCCCTTGACCTGAAAACGCTTCTGGTTCCGAAAGGCCGTGCACCTTCCGTTAGCAGGGCTGGGAAGCTCCTCACCCCAGCGTCTGCCTCTCTTTACCCGAACAGAGGCAGACCGGGGCAGCGGGCAGAGCGCAGAAGAGGGGGGTGAGGGAGGAGCCTCCGGGCGCGGTGAGCCAGCTGTTCAGTGTCTCCTGCCACAGCCCGGAGTCCGTCGGCGGCAAACAGCGCTAAGAGCCATCTCCCGGGCGGGCAGGTGCAGGGGGGGAGGACGCGGTGGAGCCGCGTCAGGCGCGTGGGTGTGCGCCCAGGAAGAGGAGCTTTGGGAATCACAACAACCCCCCGAAAAGCCAGGCCATGCTGCCTCGGGCGGCTGCTCCACGGGCCGGGGAGGCGGCTTGGGCCGCGGTGCAGCCAAGCCCATCAGGCGGGCTCCACTGAACCTGGCTGGAGCGAAAGGGACTGTGGAGAGCGAGGGGGCAGCGCCGCGCTTGCATCCTTCCTGCCTTCCTTCCCCTTCTCCGTCGTCTCCATCCTCCTCTGCTCCTCCTAGGTTCCGTCCCGAGCGCCCCGGGCGGCTCCGCACGCAGCCTCGGTGCTCCGTCTATGCCCGGGCCTGCCGCCATGGCCTGGGCTCCCGCGGGCAGCACGCGGGGCCGGCGGGTGCAGTGGCTGGGGCTGCCTTTGCTGCTCGGCGTGTGGCTGCTGGGCCAGGCGGCCGGCGGACAGCGCTCGGCGCCTCTGGCGGATCTGCGCTCCTCCATCTCGGGCGTGGAGGAGCTGCTGGAAGAGTTCCGAAAGCAGCTGCAGCAGGAGCCGCCGGCGCGGGAGCCGGAGCGCAGCGATGCCCACCGCGAGCGGCCGCAGCAGCGTGCCGGGGCCGAAGCCGGATGCCCCGGCGGCGGCTACACGGTCCAAGCCGACTCCATCATCCGCACCAAGGACTCGCTCGGCGCCGGGGCCACCTTCCTGACGGCGCCCGCCGCAGTACGGGACTGGCAGCAATGCGTGGCCGCCTGCTGCGCCGAGCCTCTCTGCACCGTGGCGGTGGTGGAGCTGTCCCAGCCCCAGGCTGCCGGCGACCTGAACTGCTACCTTTTCAACTGCACCTACCGCGGCCGCAACGTCTGTAAATTCTCCCTGCACCGGGGCTATAACAGCTACAGCCTGAGCCCGGCCGCCGAGAGCCACCGCAACCTCACCTCCCGCCCCGGGGGGCCTCCGGGAGGTGGCAGAAGCCGGCCGGCTGCTCCCCTGGGGCCCCGGAAAAAGCCGCTGCAAAGCCCGACTTTGGCTGCCCAAGCTGCCTCCGCAGCCTCGTCTCCACCCCAGGGTAAGAGCGGATCTGCACAGAGCCTCGGGCTCTCTTTCCCTTCCCCTTCCGCGGACTATCTGTCCTCTCTTATCAGTGATCGGAAGATAGCTTATTACTTTTCCAGTCACTACCCTCCTTATCAGTCGCGTCCTTCCTCCTCTTTTGGCCAGAGTCTTTCTCCCCTCTCTGGCTCTCAAACCAAGTAGACTAGGCTGAATGGCCGTGGGATGCATAACCAGCTCAGAAAGTGAGCAAAGGTGTCTTGTTTTCTAGTTTTCTGTTTTGTTTTTTTTCCAGCTAGGCTCCCTCTAAGTGATTAATAGTTAGCTACTCAAGGAGCAGTTCGGGGGACTTTGCATCATTACTGTGGTTTCAGTCAGTCTGAACTAGCAAATAGCAAACCGGCATTAAAAACCCAGGAGAGTTTAAAGAATGAAATTAGATTTCAAAATGCAGCAGAGAAAAGTCAGGTTTAAAAACACGTTTTTATAGTGAATGGTGTCAGTATATTAGATAGGACAGGGGTGAAATTGTTGCAAGTGCAAATGTAGTAGAGCTGCCTTATGTGATTACAGCTGATTTTGCCTTTTTAAAATATGGCTCTCGTGATTCCACCTGGAATTGCTTCCTGCAGGGAAGGAAAACATGTACCTCATTTTGGTAATGGCTTACCAGCTGTTATTCTTTTGTTGAAGTAGGAAGACAGTATTTCAGTAAACAGCAGTAACAAATCGCAAGTCAGTTTTTTAAAAATGCCTTTAAAATTACAACTAATTCTGTGGGTCTATTTCACGCATACTTTAGCATTTTCTGTTTAGCTATGAATAAGCATTAAGACACATACACCGGGCTGTCCTGGAAGACAAAAAATGTTAGGAAAGGAAAAAACTCATGACTGTACTTTTACGAAAATGTCAAGAGTGAATGTGTTGAATCATATTCTCTTCCTGTTGGACTTCGAATCACAAAACAGAGGGCAACCTAGGAGAAGAGAAATGAAGATAGAAAAAAAGTTACTTTCTTATCTTAAAAGGAAATGGATCTGTGTTTCACACCGACCTTGATAATGTAAGGAGAATAAGTAAGGAACTGTGTCTTAACAATTTCAGGAAAACATAGATCTGGAGGTACAAGGGACTTGATAGATAGGCCATCAGTAAGTCCTCTTTTAAAGTTGAATAAGCTGAAGCCCAAAGGCAAGTTCTTAGACCCCAGCACCAATGTTCATTTCACTCTTTTTGTTAAGTTGTTTTACAGTCTTGTCTAATTCTCTGTGACCCCATTTGGAGTTTCCTTGGCAGAGATCCCGGCTCTTTTTACAGATGAGGAAATTGAGGCAAACAGAGTTAAGTGATATGCCCAGGGTAACACAGCTAGTAAGCATCTGAGGCCAGATTTGAACTCAGGAAGATGAGTTCCTGACTCTACCACTGTACCACCTAGCTGTCCCCTATTTCACATTACTATCTCCTTGCTAGAAGACACATTGAGAAGTCACCTAGCCATTCCTCTGACTTAAGGACATACTACGTTCAAAACTTTTCTTTGCAGATAAGAATCTTCTTCATTTCTGAAAAATATAATTCTATAACTTCCTTCTTTTCTATCATGTTTCACGTGGACTATTTCATTAGATTCTTTTCTCTGGGAACAGTTAGTGAATAATCTCATCTACTTAAAGACATATTCTCATACTGTAGTCTAGTCCCATTTCAATAATTAAATGTATAGTGAGCTCTCATAGGTCTTAGCTTTGTTTTATAATTCATTAATATTTCTTTTTTCTTAATTTATGAAAAATCTCAAAGAGTTTTTGTTGTTTTTTAGTTTTGGCTCTTAGAATTGTGCAACCAAAGGTATGATGGGAGCGCCTAGTGTTAGCCATGGTCCTAATGTTATATGCCCATTTTTGCATTTTACTGTCAATTCTTGTTTATCCTTAACTGCACAATTGATGGATAACTTGTCAAACATTCTTCTTAGCAGCCAACTTGATGTTACTAAAGCACCAATCTGACCACATCACTCCTCCACTCAAGTAACTTCAGTGAATCACTCTTACCAAAAGGATATAAAATGCAAACTCCTCTGTTTGGCATTTAAAACCCTTCACCATATGGTTCCAGCCTCCCTTTCCACACTTCTTACACATTACTCTCCTTCCTGAACTGTGAGTTCTAGCCAAATGACCTGTTTGCTGTTCTCTGTACATGGCATTCCATGCCTTTTCTCTGTACTTTTTGTATAAGCTTTTCCCTCATTCCTGAAATGCTTGACCTTCTCATCTGTGCTTCCCAGAATCCCTACCTTTCTTCAAGCTCAATTCATGTGATACCTCCTAAAAGAAGCCTCTCTGAAGTCCCACACAGCCATCCAGTTGCTAGTACCCTTATTTCATGAATTACTTTGTAAACATATTTTGCACTGAGATTTCTATGTATATATTGTTCCATATCCCCAACTGAATGTGAACTCCTCAAGGGCAAAGATCATTTCAGCATTTCTTTGTTTACTTGTGTCTTCAGTGGTTTGTCCTAGTGTCTGGCACTTAGTAGGTGCTTAATAAAAGTTTAATTCAATTGAATGAATTGAATAACAGCCTCCACTTCCCCCCAAACACTCTTTTTGTGCTATTCTCATCACACTTCATCTTCCTTGTATTTATACTACCAAATTTTCTTCCCCCAGTATCCTATGCCATGCATACATGTTTACACTTTATTCTATTTGTCTATGAAGACTTCTGATTTTCTCTTTGAATGATAATTGGCTTTTCTTTTCTTGAAATTCTGAGCTCCTGCCATTTTTATAATTTCTTTCCCCAAGGTTGCCTTCTTGCTTCAGGTACTTAATTAATCCCTTCCTTTTGCAAATATTTCATCAGGAGATTTATCTCCTACATTCTGCACAATAACCACATGTAAGTCCCTTAACCCTCTCTGAGTCTGATCCCTGTATATAACATTCTGTTTCTTTTCTCTGCACTTTTATATAAGCTTTCCCTCATGCCTGGAATGCATAACCTTCTCATTTCTGCTTCAGAGAATCCCTGCTTTTCTTCAAATTCATCTCATGTGCCACCCCCTAAAGAAAGCTTGAGTCCCACCCACCCACCCCATTGCTAAATACTCTTCTCTTAGGAACATGTAAAATGATGGTGTTGGACTTTATTCCTAAGGCTCTAAGTCTATGAGTCTTCTTCCATTTAATCTTAAAAATATGTCTGATGATTCATTAATGTTCTGCTACTCTAAATTTTTAACTGGCATCATAGTAATTACCACTAGGCTCTTTGCCTTGGCAGTTTTGCTTAGTTGCCCCCTAAGGTTTAGTATACCCACTCTCCTACCAAAAGGCTAGTTTTCTTTTTCTAACAGAGATCCATTCTGAATAACCTTTCTTCTTCTCTTTCTTTCTCTCCCTTCATTCCTTCTTTCTTTCTAGACCATGGAGTGTCCTTAATGTGCAAAATCATTGAATATTTCAACAGGAAGGAATCTTAAGATCACCTAATCCCACTTTCTCATTTTGTATAGTAATAACTTGAAGCCAAGAAAGTTTAAGGCTACTTGCTCAAGGACACACAGTTAGTGGCAGAATGGGAGCTAGAATCCAAATCTCCAGGCTCCCCAGTCCATTGTGGTATTACTGTACACTAAATTGCCTGTCTTTCCTGAGCCTTCCATCTTTCCTAAATAATCTGTACACCTCTAGTCTGAGAATATCATCACATATCAATTAGATCAACTCCAGTTGAACTATCATCTTCCATAGCACATGCATCAGTTTGAAAACACTTGACTTTTTCTATGATGCCTGATATAGCCCCATTCAGAACATCTGAAGGGAGTACCTTGAGAGGTTATCATGATGTACTGAGCTAGAGAGGTACCTTCCAGGGCAGGTTGTGGGGAAGTAACCAAATGTGACTTTATGAGATAAAACCTAAGGATATAGAGCTAGAAATTGACAATTCTCTGTGCATAACTTACTACCGACTTCTCTTTATTTTGACTGTGATCCCAGTTCTGAGGAGCAGATTATAAAGGGGTGGAATTTTTTTCTTGTGGGGAAGATGTGTAGATACTTTCTTTTCCTGAAAAAGGAATAACATTGACTCTATGGTAACCCAGTCTTGGCACATAAAGAGCATGAGAAGTTTTAGGGGAGAGAATTGACTTTACAAAACCAAAGAGGCAATGAGAAGGGTCAATGGAAGAGAAGGGTATATACATAATATATACATTTTCACTGAAGTTGGGAGTTAGCTACTTTATAAACTGTTAAAACTTTGCTAAACTCTGTATCAGTCTCTTTTTAAGTTGTTGTTTTAAGCTCTGAATACAGTCAAAAGAACACTGGATCCGAAAGTCAGAGAATCTGGGTTCAAATTCCACCTATCATTTTTTACCTTTGTGATCATAAGGCAAGACATCATACCTGTTTGGACCTCTCTTCATTTATAAAAT
The DNA here is from genome assembly GCA_028658325.1 of Potorous gilbertii. NCBI lineage: Eukaryota > Metazoa > Chordata > Mammalia > Diprotodontia > Potoroidae > Potorous > Potorous gilbertii. Next base: position 431,740,489 of record CM053770.1, on the reverse strand, counting down.
GAGTATGTCGGAAGAGAAAGGGCCTCAAAGGTCCCCTTTGGCTCCAAATTTTCAATCCCATGATCCTGCCTCATAATCAGGAAGATCAGAATTTAGGTGTCTGAATTTACTTACATTTTCCTCCAACACATACTGGCTTCTTCACAATCCTGAGCAAGTCCCTTAACAAGTCAGTGTCCACTACTATAAGTTGCAGAGTAGACTGATTTGCATTGGCAAAAGAGGCTTCTTCATGAGGAACTCCCTACTTCAATGAAATCACAAGCTGTATTTTTTTTTTTAAGTTTCCTGGTAATAACTAGTTTAAAAACCTAAGGAAATGGTCTTCCATGTTTACTTCCAAGACACCTTGGTAGCCAAGAAGTTGGAAACTCTTCATTCCCACTTTGTCACTTTCATCTGGTTGATCTAGGTGAAAGGAACACAAGATCAGATAGGAAGGGTGATACTATTAGTAAAGGGAGTGCGAACTAAGGCAAGGCCTGCAATTCACAGAGAGTAGAACTATAGAAGCAGACTTATGATTGAGAAGCATTTTAGGAATAAAACACAAATGAGGGTAAGGAGAGCTGTTATTCTTACTCAGAAGAGAAACTAGCCTGTTTGATTCCAACCCTCTGCAAGCAAAATGAGGTCTTCGGGGAATGTGTTCTAAGTGTGCCTACTTACAACCTGGAATGTGTCTTTCCTTAGGAGCAATATACTAAAAGGTGGTCAAGTATCTTTGAACAAGTACCACTAGTAAATTACAGTTTGGTGGATCAGCCTGGAAAATAAACCAACATGTAACAACATTTGAACCAGAACCTAATTTTCCTATAAAAATAATCTATTGACGTTCAGTGGGTATCATCAGGATGTAGCTTTGTTCTTCCTTGGGCTTTATTTCTAAATATTAATAACTAATTATTATTATTAACTATTAATATTTCATTAATAACTATATTGATAGTAATTATTTTATTAATACTATTTAATTAATAACTAATTACTGAATTAGGACCAAGATTTTTTCCCCTTTCCTACTTCCTCATCCAGAAATCAACCTGTGTGGGAACTCCCAGTCTTACCCAGACTAAAGTTCTAATCAAAAACAGTAAAAGAAATTCTAAGTTTATATGAATGGATTTCTGCTCATTTTGTTTACTCAAATTTGAGAAAATGTGGATCCTTTCTTTTGTCAGACAGGTGATATGGAAATTGATAAATCTTTTTGACCAAGACTTGGGTGATCCAAGTTACGTACCTCAAGATACTCACTGAAAGATAGCCCAGCCTCTCATTGTAATATTCATCCTCTCATTTGTTGACCCATCAGAGCTGGTTGCTACCCTCGGGAACACCCACTCTTCCAAGAGCATATAAACTGGGAGCCCACCACCATGAGGAGTCTGGCATTCAAGAGTGCTACTGACCTCATTTTATTAATAAACATGCTAGCCATATTAATAAAATGATTAAATTACCCAGAAATTACGTTTCTTTTAAAACATTACGCCTTTATCAATATTTCTTTTTACTTCTTCCTGGAAGCTTCCCATTTTTCCAATAATTTTGTACATCATTCTTCTCCAATTTGTCCCACTCCCACCCACCCTATTTTAAAGCTAGCTACCTTTATCTTTTATTTAATAGACAGAAAAGAACAGAACCAGATAAGTGAACCACCTTGAAAGCTACAAACTGATCTTATTGTATACTTAGAAAGAAAAGTCAGCTGTACCTAATAGAGAACTGAAGTTTCATGTTTTATATTTTTCTCTTCTTCCATATATACACAAATCCAGAGAAAGCAATATTTAATAAAGTAAGAACTAGTTAGCCTCCTATTAAAGACATTCTTTTCTGATCAGGTAGACTTTATCCCTGTTGAGGAGTCCCTCCTTCCAGAGACTAGAGGACACATGTTTTTGATCACTATCCTTTCTTCTAGTACTAGGGGTTTCTTTACCTTTTTTATGTAATAGATGCTTTGGCCATCTGGTGAAGCCTATGGACTTCTCAGGCTGATTTTAAGTGCATAAAATGAAATTCAGAGGATTACAAAAGAAACCAATTATGTTCACAATTATCAAATTATTTTTTAAAATTCATGGTCGTATGGGGTAGCTAGTTGGCACAGTCAATAGTCCAGAGTTAGGAGGACCAAACTGAAGTCTAGCCTCAGACACTTAGCAATTGTGTGATTCAGACACAAGTCACATAATCTCAATTCCCTCAAAAAAAAAGTTCAGGGACATCTGGAAATTTATCTATGACCCTCTTGGAGATTGGTAGATGCCGGGTTAAGAATACCTGCTCTATGGTCCTATGGCCCCCTTTCATCTTCTCGCATCTAATGTGACTCTCTCATCTGTACCAACCTGAATAAGTAACACAGGACAAGAATAATTTCTTCTCCTCATTAAAACATTTTCATAACCATGTCACTCCCAGCACAGAAACCTTCAATGACTTTCTATTTCCCCTATGATAAAATAGAAACTCTTCACCTTGGCATTTCACAATCAGGCTCCAGCCTACCTTCCCAGGCTTATTTTTCATAAATCCTTTTTATATATGCCACTATTCAGCCAAACTGGCCTACTTGCTGTTCCTAGAACTCAGCATTCCATCTCCCTATTCCACAACTTGTCATTTGGCCTTACCTCATTCCTGGAATGCATTTTCTCCTCATCTTCCAACCTTAGAATCTTTTATTTCCTTCCAGCCTCAGCTAATGGGATACCTTCTCAAGGGAGCATGGCCAGACTTCCTTCCTCACCCTCAAATTGTTAGTGTTTTCTACCTATCCTAATGACCCACTGTTTATTTCTTATTGCTTCCCCCAGAAGTAGGTAAACCCTTTGAGAGTAGGAACTGGTTTGTGGTTGTGATGGTTGTTTCTTTATATCCACCAAACCCAGCACAAGACCTGCACATTGGATACTCATAAAGTATGTATTATAATTTATTGATCTGGTCTTGTTAACATAATGAGAAAAGACTAAAAAATAAATATAAGTGAAAACATTCTAGGTGGAAAAAGACCAAAACTGATGTACCTTGAGCATGTTAAAACAAAAGGGAATGAGGGAAACATGTCAAAGAAATTAAAATAATGTCCTTGGACAAAAAGAAATTCTAGGGTGGCATGTTTTCCAAATCATTTTAGCCATCTGATGTTTCTGACCTTAAAATATATTAATGGAACTATAAATGCTTTCCCTGGGAGTCTGGGGACGTATAATTTTATCTCAGGATAAAAGAGAGTTGGGATCATTTTGGAGCAAAACAGAAGAAATCAGGCCTATTTTATGATTGTTGGTTGCCTAATTTAATATTTAACATTTTAGAAAATAGGGGAAATCTCATTAGCATTGACATTTGATTTTCATGCAGTGCCTCTACCTCTACCATCAACAGAGTTCCCAGTGCAGCATGGGAAATAGCATAGGGAACAAAGAAAATTTAAAGAATTCTTGAAATATGATTAGTTAGAAATTTTAAGAATAACAAAATTCTTCTTATGTCTATAAAATACTTTTAATATTCCATTAGTAAGAAAAGGGTGGGTAGGATTAAATTAATAATCAATTAGCTTATTTTTCTTAAGTGTACCAAATTAAAGAGGTCATTAAGGGGTTTCAATTAAAATTGTCTTGGTGCTGTAAATGATGCCTTTTCCAAAATAAGAGTTTCTAATTTTTGTTGAAAAGCTCAAGAAATAAATGAAAACATGATTTTTGCTTAGGGAGCAAAAGCTTCTCTTCTTCTTTTCATCTTTTTTTTTCTCCACCACTGACTCCTGCTTTGATACATATTTATTGTTCATTGTGGTTTTGCAATTTTGTAATCCACCAGAAACACATTTAACAAGTAGTTTCAAAAAAAGCAGACTTAAGGTGACAACGGTTTATAGCATATCTCAAGAAATATTTTCTTTATTTAGCCAGAATAGTTATAATTTATCGCTCATAACTTACCTCAGTTTCATCAAGTATTTATTTTTAATGAGAATATATTAGAAAAACAAACATTCAGCTCCATTAAACTGCAGTTACATAAAATCTAAATTGAATGATATTTTTCCTGTTCAACAGCTAGGTTAAATGCCTGTGCCATAAATGATTGATCTTCCTCTAGATCTCCCTGGTAATGTTCATTCATTTTAAGCTGAATGTTGTAATGTTATTCTTGTTCTGAGTAGGAAGGTTCTGGTTCTTTTTAAATGATTCTCTGTCATGTATTCTACCTAAATGTCAACTAAAGAGCACACCTGACTTCTTCAGCTCAATAATCAGAGGATGTAAATGCATGAATAGATCATTTTTTTATTTATTAAATGTCTATGTGCCAGTCATTGTGGATACAAACACAAAGAATAACAAAGCTAATAGTATTAATGTAGCACTTTAAGGTATGCAAAGTGATATTGCTTCATTTTATCTTCGCAACAGCCCTGGGATGCTATGAATAGCCCCATTTGATAGATGAAAAAACTGAGACTGAGAGGAAATGAAAGAATACCTATGTCCAAGTACCTCGTATTTCATGTCATTTAAAGAATCACAAAAGCATAGAATTTGAGCATTGGCGGAACCTCAAAAACTATCTATTCCAACCTTTTCCTGAACAAGACTCCTGTCTACAACATAAATGAAAAGCAGCCATCCACCCTTCACTTGAAGATTTCATTAAGAATGGGGACACATTGTCTCCCAAGCTAAGTTACATTTTTGGATAGTTCTAATTGTTTTTCCTCCCAGCTCTGGCGAGAGACACACGCGCGCGCGTGCACGCGCACACACACACACACACACACACACACACACACACCCCTACACCCCTTTCTTTCCTTTTCCATGCTAATATCCCCAATTCCTACAGCTTGATTGTGAAGTATTCAGGGGTAGAGAAAGCCAAGTAGTCTGGATTTTCCACCAGAGCAAGAATTTGTTTTTTGCTTATCTCAATTCAGAATTGCTGACTCTAATGGTACTGAACATTCCTAAATCATAGAATATCACACCTGGAATTGTCCTTAGAGTTAATCTAATCCCCTTTAGAGCTAATAATCCTTTTACTCACTTTATTGGTTTTTAGTTTTTAGGAAAAATATATCAGGCTATTTGAAGATAGCATGTGTACCTACAAATAGGGATATTTCTATGCATGGGACAGTAAAAGGAAAAAAATCATCATTTTCTTGGATAGTTGTATGAGTTACTCAGAAAAGAAGTTATATCTAGATGCCTCTTGTGTGAATTACACTGCTTTCAGACTGTAGTTATTTATTTAATAAATGAATAATAATAATTTGAGATCTTTTCCAAGAAGCAGAGCCATAACTGGGAATTCCAGTACCTGGCACAAATTCTGGGAAGGGAGTGGGGAGGGAATAGAGACTTTGGGACACTCTACCACTGTTATTGTTTCTATGCATCCCACAAGACAGGAGTCTCCAGGCCCTCATATGAGCAATCCTTAACAATCTGAATACCATATAGTCAAACTGGTAGGAAAACACAGGACCAGAAGTGATGATGACAAGAGCCTTGAAGAATGGTTCACAGGGGAAGAAGAGGCATGACAGTCCTAGGATTAGGCAGTAATGAGGGAAGCCTGTCATCTCCCTCTGTCCCCTGGCTCAACACTGACCAAAATGACTACTCAAATAGAAAGCCCACGTCCCCACATCATTGTAAGCAACCCAAGGGCAAACTCCCACTTACCTTGGCTGCTCTGCCTAGAATAAAGCTTTCTTCTGATACTACTAGTGTGAAAATAATGTAAATTTTCTCAAAAGAGAGTAATTTGCGTGAGAAAGCAATTTTGGTGAAACATTACAGTTTATTATTTTTGAAAGTCTGACTAGTTTTTTTCCCTTCAGATCACATATAGTACAAAAAAATTCTGATTGGACTCAAATAGATCTGTGATCAAGGTAGTTATTGCCTCCACCAATCCAGTCTGGCCTGTGTTACTCTTGTCCATGCCATAAGTTTTTCACCTAACTTGGAGGAGGTCTTCCTAGCTTTTTTCCAACATTGGGAAGATACTAGTTGTAGTAAGCTGAAAAATTGGGTTAGTTAGGCTGTAGTGCAGATATAGTGCAATTAGAGTTAATAAGGAACACCTCCACTCAGGTAGATAGCCTTGGATATAGATACAGATTACTGGATGAAGAATCATCCAAGAAATGGTCTCCCAAAGAGCAAATCATGAACCTTTCAGGCCTGACAGTACCTCCAGATCCTTGCAGTTTGCCTTTACTGGGAAGCTGGGCTCATGCTTTATCCCTGTGAACCAATTCCTATCTCCAGAAATCAACTGTTTATATACTCAGACTCCAAGTACTCCATTGCATCAGATCAGACCCATGCCTAGAACACCAAGAGCTCTTGGAGTTGTCTGTTTGTTATCTCTCACTCTCACCATGTTACCAGTCAGTTCATTTTATTTAGACACTTCTTGGATGACAACTTTTTCTGCCTTTCTCCATCACAATTACTTGTTTATAATGTGCCACAATGTGTTCATGCCCACTAGCCTTTGGAGACTAAAGTGTTTGTTCCATGACTTGTAGCCATGTAATGCCCATGGAATTTTGTTGTTAAAAAGATTGGACTTTGTTTCATGGAGAATTTTGAGTTTATTAAAGGAAATTCATAATTTTCTGAAAGCAATTGATTCCACTTTGCTCTTGTTTAATCTGGGCCCATTTCGTAGTGTCTGTCCAAGATATTTCTACTAATGAACATTATAGATTATCTAATTTTATATCATGGAATTAAAATAAATATTTATTTTTACTTGGTTTTTACTATATGATTAGTTTAGGCCACACTCTTCTGAATAGTTATGGATCTCGTTTTTTAAAAATGGCAATGTTTCAGGTCTTGATACGATCAGCCCCAAAACAGGAGCAAAAAGTAGAAGACTTCATAGCCCATTGGGAATCCCACTTTGACTTGGCCTCCAATCTGGATCCCATCCATGTCAGTGGCAAACATTTTGGCAAGCATCCGTTTCCCAGTTTTATATGCTTTACTTGGTATTAGTGATTATAGAGTCATCGAAGAGGGCTGTCTTTCTTGTTATTTCTTGCCAGGAATCTTGTACAATTGTGACTGATGAATGGGAGAAAGCATTTTGGAGGATAGACCTTAAAATAGTGTTTGCAAATGAGATAAAGTCCATAAAGCACTTATCACACCTGGCACATAGTAGGCACTTAATAAATACTTGTCCCTCCCCTCTGCAGAATAAATTTGGTTATAATCAATAAACAGTAAGCACAGTATTCTTTATGTCTTTAGGTCAATTTTGTGATGGTAAAGAATAATCTCCTATGGAATATTGTCTGCAAAGTCCTACCTGTTCCCTTGTAATACCTTTATTAAGGATAGCTTCAGAATATCATTATTCTCCAACAAAATTTATGTAGATGAGAAAGCAGGCATATGTTAGTTATTAATGTTCTCTTGGTCACATTTTCGGGTTATAATAATGCCTTAGATTTTTTTCCATGTCTTTAATATCTTCTCCTTCAGACAATTTGAAACTTGGTCTCCCCAGGCCCTTACACTTTGCAGCAATTGTTACACTTGCAGCGAAGACCTCCTCTAAAGAGACTTGATCTAGTCAAGCTGCTTTTTCCATCTCTGTTCTCTTCATGACATTTCTAATCAAATCCAGCTATACCATTACAGTACAGATGTGATTATTCCACAATCTTTGCTAGTGGAAAGTGTTTATTACAAAAATCTCCATAGATATTTTTTCTATTTCTCATCTGCTTATTGTATTCTTTCCTGTTTCATCCTCAGATACCTTCAGGGTTATTTTCCCAGTTGGGTCTACTGCCAAACTTTCTTTAAACATATTTTTCCTACACAGATTCGATTTTTTTTTTGACAATTTTGTTCGTTATTTTTCACCTTCACTTTCTATAACAATTAACAAATGCATTTACATACTTTTGAGTGTTACATGTATAGGGATTTGTGGTAACTAAGGAAAGCCTTTGGTGACTAAGAAACTTTTTAGGCTATTTTGGTTCTCTTATCATGGAATTTGATTTACATTGACTACACTGCTATGTGAAGTTATTGTCATTAATGTCATTGTCCTTTTTTTCTATCCTATATCCTGGCACCAAAAATTTATTTATAAAGGCTTAACCAGATTGCTTTGATTACATGCTGTATCTTTTTTTTAAATGTTATTCTTTCTTCTGAATTTATATGTTTTTATCTTTGCTCTAACAAGTTGGAATTTTGATTGTATATAAGACAGTTAAGTAAAGAACTTCAGTTATACACAGGATGATCACACCTCTGATCAAAAAATTGTCCACAAGTGTTCTACGTCCATGATCAAGAATCATGAAATTCCTTTATCTGACGACAGCTTGAATTTCATTTCTCTTTATAACTCATTCAGTATAAGCATATTCTTCAGCCTCATCCCAATCTTCAAAGCTTCCATCCCCCAGTACTGTTGGAGTCCCTCACCCTGACTTTAGTATCATACTTTTTTTTTTAATTATGACTCCAGAATTAACCAGTTCAATGTTACACTGTCCTCTGTTCGTGATTCTCTTGTCCTCGTGTTTCTCACAGCTTGCTAAACTCCAACCCTGAATTAATCCCACCATCTGCCTCCTCTACGCCTACTCACAGACAAAAATGCTGAAGAAAGACATGCAATTGTGCTGAATGGGCCCATTACAAATTCATGTTCTCCAATCACAACTGGGTCCTCATTGCAGTAAAGTAATTCTTTTACTCCTCCCTAATTGGTTCTTCAACCTATTCTACACAGCAGCTGTTCTAAATCTTCTCTCTTCAAAATGTTCTATACCCACCAGAAGACCTTGCTTCCTACATCACTAAGATAATAAAGGTTTAAGGGGCCTCATCTCTCCTACTTTGTATCACAAAATTCTGTGACATATTCACACATTCTTTACTTTAAGTCCCCTATTAAGAGATGTTCCTTCTCCATACAAAGACCATTATTTGTATCCTTCATCCTTTCCCTCCTGTCTTTTCCAATATATTACCCTCACTATCATACCCTCTCTCTAATCTTCAGTATCTCACTGTCTGCTGATTTGTTCCCCAGTCATTACACACATACCTAGGTCTTACACATCTTAAAAAAAAAAACTTTCACCCTACCCATCATTTAATCTTATCTTATATCCTGATTCCTTTGCATAGATAGAAAAAGTTATTTATATTCTTTGCTCCTTTTCCTCACTTATCACTCATTTTTAACCCCTTGCCATCTATATTCTAACCTTATTACTCGTCAGAAACTTCTCTCTCCAAAGTTACCAATGATCTCTTAATTATCACTTTTTCTCAGTCCTCATCCTGCTTGACCTCTCTACGACATTAAATACTGTTGACTTTCCTGTCCACAATATTCACTTCTTTCCATGTTTTCCAGATGCTACTTTCTCTTAGTTCTTCTACCACTCCTCAGACTCCTTTGCTGATTAATCATCCTTATCCTACCCCTTAACTGCTCATATTCTGAGCTAAACTTTGAAGAAGGCTAGGGAGTCTGTAAGGCAAATGGTAGGTGGTACTGAATTCTAGCTATGTATATTATAAATATGTACAAAGACATAGAGAGAGGAGATGGGATGTCAAGTGGGCCAATTTGCCTGTATTTGGTATATGTGTAGAGAGTGAAGGGCAAGTTAATAAGAAAAAGTATGAGAAGGCAGACTGGTGACATGATCAGATTAGTGGCTGTGTGGGGAATGGATTAGAGAGGGGGAAAGCTGCATGTAGGGATGCCAATTAGGAGGCTACTGCTGATGTTTAAGCAAAATGTGATGAAAGCTTAAACTAGAATGATGGCTACATATGTAGAATGAAGGGGTCAAAAGCATGATAGATTTTGTAGATCCTAGCTAGCTAGGTTCAATCCACAGCATCTCTTTCAGAAAGGCAGCATGATACTGTGAGAGAGCAATGGATTTGGAGTTAGAGAATCTCAGTTCAAATCTTATCTGTGTCACAAATTGCCAATGTGACCCTGGATAATTCCCATAATCTCTCTGTGCCTCAGTTCCTCATCTGTAAAATGAAGACGCTGGACTAAATGGCCTCTATGGTCTCTTCCAGTTCTAATTCTAAATTCCTATAAACTTGTTATAAACAAGACTTGGCAACTGATTGTGTATGTGAGGCGTAAGGGATAGAGAGAGCATCAAGGTGGTGCAATGGATAGAGTGATGGACCTAGAGTCAGGAAGACTCATCTTCATGAGTTCAAATCTGGCCTTATACATTTACTAGCTGTGCAACCCTAAGGAAGTCACTCAACCCTGTTTGCCTTGGTTTCCTCATTTGTAAAATGAACTGGCAAAGGATGTTTGCCAAGAAAACTCCAAATGAAGTAACAGAGTCAAACATGCCTGAACCAACAAACACAAGGGACAGAGAAGAGATTTCTGAGACCAAGAGTGACTGGAAAGATGATTGTACCCTAGGCAGAAACAGGATATTAAGACCAAAATAATACTTTTTATTTCTATCATTTTTATAAACAATATGCATCAAAAAGACTATAAATTGTTTTATTTAAACATAACAGATTTTCACGTTCTATTTTCTGGAAATTTGCAAAATGAGAAATTTGGAGTCAGAGGGACAGAGTTCAAATCTCATTTCTGAATGTGTTGCCTTAGGCAAGTTATTTTTAATTTCTCTATGTCTCAGTTTTCAAATCTGTAAAATGATGGAATTAAACTAAATCACCTCTAAAGTCTCTTCCAGCTATATTCAGATATATTTATATATCCTTTGATCCTTAACAGTAAACACAATTATTTTAATGAAACAAGTGTATTATAGTACATGTTAAATTACTTCAGTTATAATTTTAAAATCTGAAGTTTCCAAGCCAAAAAGAGATTTAAAATATTGAGACTTGCAGCTAACTCAAATTCGTCTTCCTCCCCCTCATTATTTATATCCTAAAAAGGATATGATTTCCTAGCTTACAGATTATTTTTAGAATGATTTTTTTTCCAAAGGAACAAAACATTCTTTCTACATTTGTGAAGGGAAACTTATTCCTAAATTTGAACATCATATCAATAAAGTGACACCATTGTCACTCAAAACAATAAGGAAAATATGGGGGTGAAGTATTCTAGTTAAGTAAGGTAGCTAGACTGTTACAGGTGATCTTTTTAATGATCCATATTTTGAACCATTAGAAGTACCTTAAAAGTATAAGCTTTCTAAAATATGTTATAAATTCTCTGCCTAGTAAATAGGCTGTATTGAACATAATATGAGCCCCTTGACTGACTCACTTTTTCAGTTCTTATCTCTACTCCATAGCACAGAGCTGGGCTCATAGTGCATGCTCAAAAACATACTTTCTCATTCATTCATGATTTCAGGGTCAGAGGAGGTGTTGGGTAGGAATGTGAGGAATAACATTTTGTAAGCTTGAAGCACTAAATAAATGTTAGGTTGTTATTATTTAGTAAGGAAGACAGGTAGAAAAAAAGATGTTGCTGCAGACATATCTAAATATCTGGGAACTTTGGGGAGGGGGGAAGGAAGTATACCTTGTAAGTAAAATGACCTAATTTCTAGTCCTAGCCCTGCGATAACTTAGCTTATGACCTTGAGAAAGTTACTTATCCTCTTCATCTCAATTTCCTCATTTGTAAAATGAAGTGATTGAGTTTGATATTTTAAGGTACCATCTCAGTTAAAAATTCTGTCATTTTCTTTGTGCTCTATGGTACCTGGCACAGAATTCAATGAAACCTTGTTGAATGAAGAGAGAGATGTGTTATTTTAGGTATCAAGCACATATCTTTATCTAGTCAAAAAAGACTTTGTCTAAATCACAAGTTCCCAACCTGGAGTATACTCCAGACCCCCTGGATGTGAGAAGCTTGTCAATCTTGTCAAGCTAAGGAAAACTGGGGAAATAAGTATATTATCCTGTGAGCATGAATCTCTATTTCTTATGTGCGTACCCGTAGTTAATGCTAGCATTTATTTCCCTTCATATTGAATATAGAACAAAGGAATGTATATGAGACATTTTTCTAAGGACAGAAAAGGTTAGTAGACCCTCGTGTAAGTATTAATCTTTGAAGGAGGAAGAAAGACCATGTTCTAAGCACAGGAAATAGCTTGAGTAATGGTTTATTGTTGTATTAAATATTCATTTAAGGGGAGGATATTTGCACAGACTGACTATAGGGACAGAGTAATAGGAGGTAAGGGATATTTTTGGTACATGGAAAAGAGGGGGAAGTCCCTCAATCAAGAAGGATTTATCAGGCACCTTCTATTTGACAAGTACTCTGCTAGACCTTGAAATATAAAGACCAAAATGCCAGTATTATAAAGGAGTTTACATTCTATTGGGCCATGCAGGTGGGTAGCATAGTGGATAGAGAAATGGACCTGGAGGGAGGAAGATCTGCGGTCAAGAGCTCAAATCCAGTCTCATGAATTTACTGGCTATGTGACCCTGGGCAAGTCATTTAACTCCTTTCTGCCTCAGTTTCCTAAACTGTAAAATGGAGATAATAACAGCACCTGCCTCCCAGAATTGTGATGAGGATCCAGTGAGGAAATATGTGTAAGTACTTAGTGCAGTGCCTGGCTTTGAGCAGGAGCGTAATAAATGTTTGTTTCCTTCCTTCCTTTCTCTAGACAATATTTAAATACTCACAGAATAAATACAGCATAAAACTGTTGTTTGGCTCTTCCTGACCCCTCTTGGGGTATCTAGGCAAAGATCCTGGAGTGGTTTTGCCATTTCCTTCTTCAACTCATTTTAAAGATGAGGAAACCAAGGCAGAGTCAACACAGCTATTAAGTGTCTGAGGCCATATTTGAACTCAGGAAGATGAATCTATCCACAGTGCCACCTAGCGGCTCCTGATGTTTCTGCCTGGGAAACAAGGTAGTTTACTAGAAAGGTAATTGAGAGGATCGGGAAGGACTTTATGTAGAAGGTCATGCTTGAGCTTCGTCTGGAAGGAAGTTAGGGGGGGAGTTAGGGGCTCATGAGAGAGGGGTGAGGAAGGTATGCATTTAGACACGAGAGACTGCCAGTGCAAAGACAGAGACAGGAGAAACAGAAAGAGGAAGAAAGGCCAAGTATTAGACTAAAGATTGCAAGGACAGTAATGTATGAGGAGCAAGCAAGATGGGTTAGGGGTGAGCTGTCAAGTGCTCTATAAACCAAATAGGACTTTCTGTTTATCCTATAGTCAGTAAGGGAAGAGCACTGGTTCAGATGTGGAAATAGTTAGGGAGCCATGAAAGGTAGTGACTGACATAGCTAGTGGTTTTAAACGTTAAAACTAGAAATTCCCTTTGATTCTTACAGAATAGATGTCTGCAGTTCCTCTGCTGTGCAGCGTAGGGGACTGTCTGGCAGTATTTACACCTACAGAAAGGGAGTAGGGAGGCAACCAGTGGGAACAAATGTTCTCTCTTGTTCTGACTCTACCTTGCTCTAGTCTTGAGTCCTGCCTCTGAGTAACTGTGTGACTATTGTCATGTCACTTGACCTCTAGAATCCTCAGTTTCCTCATTTGTAAAAAAAATTTGTATTACCCACCTCACAGGGCTGCTTTGAGGGAAGAAGGTTGCAAACTTTAAAGTGCTACACAAGTAGCACTTCAGATAAGTAACTAAGTGTTGGCAAATGAGTAACTTAAAATTGCAGATGTTTAAAGTAGTTGTCACACACACACACACACACACACACACACACACACACACACACACACCACAGACAATGTTTTATAGTTATCTATCTCTGTTCCTGTAAGTATATCACTGCCTGAATTAACAGAGTTAGGAGATGAGTGCCATACATACAGCTCTAGTACTCGGAGTTGACCTCAAAATGGGTCATGGACCTTGTAGAGGATGTTTAGGTAGCATTAAAAGTTAGGGGAGTGGTTGAAGTGATCACAGTGGTGAGAGAAATAATTTGAGATCATTAAGTCAAATTAATTAAGAGTGACAAGAGGGGAGGTGAGTCTCTAGACCAAAATCTGAGAGATGGTTTTATTAGTGGGAAGTGATAGGGAAATAATAAATCCACAAAATGCTGTCTAAGAAGCAGGAGAACATTTTCTCATTAGCACCTATCTCCTGGTGTTGCAATGATGATCAAATGAGTTAAAATTTGTAAAGCGCTCAGCCCAGTGCTTGGCACAGAGTAGACACTGTCCAAATGCTAGTTACCATCACCATTCTTATTTTCCTATTATATTATATTACTTCTATTAAAATATGCACTAAAATGAGCTATAGAAATCTTTCTTGTCCTACAGGAAAATAGAAGGAAGGGGATGGGGGTGAAGTGATAGACAGGAGGGCATATTGGAGGAAAGGGTAATCAGAATACATGCTATCCTGGGATGGGGGGAGATGGGGAGAAAATTTGAAATTCAAAATTTTGTGGAAGTGAATGTTAAAAACTGAAAATACATTTTAAAAATAAAATAAATTAGTAGATTAAAAAAATAAAATATATGCCAAGGTTACCTATTGTGATGTTTTAAAAGTTGAAGAGATATAATTTCTGGATAATTTAATCATTTTATTAATAATACCAGCATGTTTATTAATAAAAGGATGGTCATTTGGCCATCTCTCTCAGACCAAAGACAGTCACGGCAGAGGGCATGGCTTTTTTGCCCATTGGAAGAGGGCTATTCCCAGGGGTAGAGATTTAATAATTAATGAGAGAATAAATGTTTTGAAGGGCTGAGAGTGACATTATGTCAAGTTGAGATTATCCCTATAGCCTGACCACCCCCAGTCTTGGACAGTCTATTAAGATAATTTATTCCTACCCTGAGTAGAAAACAATGACTTCTCTACCTAAGTGGGTTCTGAACAAGACTTTTAAGAAAGTTTGTCCAATCTCATTATGCGTATTGTCCTTCAAGAGACTGAACTTTTGAAATTAGGACTTTAGAAAAAGGGGGGGAGCTCTGGATTACCCTAAATTATTGGTTATTAATAATCATTTCTTTCACTATTGAGTGTTTAAATACTAGTGTGCCTTTTTTGCACTTCAAGATATTTTCAGCCCTAAAACAGATGTCAGTATTAATTTTTAAAGAAACACAATTAGCCTTAAATTTTAAAATGCCACATAAAGTCATAAGAATGAACATATGCTTGGTTTGCTGTTATATTGGTTTTGCCATAAAGCAAAAGCTCATATCTAATTATATTGCATATTAGTTGTCTGCTAGAAAAATTCAGATTTTTTTTTCTAGGTGAAGATTTAGATTGTTATTTTCTATGGACTTATTGTTTGTACAGGGAATAGGGCTTTTTTAAAAAACATTGTTAAAATGTAACAATTATCAACAAAGGCAATTAATCAAAAGAACATAAAATATAGAGCAAAATCTTAGGTAGAAGTCATAAGAAGTAGTAAACAAAGGAGATTTAACAAATTAACAGACAAAACAAAAAAAGCGTTTTGTTTTTCCCTGCCCAAGTCTGTCTGAGGTTCTGACTTGGCTTTATTTCATTCTTAAAATACAGTTTGTATATAGTTCTGGTTCTGGTGATTGGCTTTATGTAAGTCTTTCCTTTCTTTCCTTTATATGCTTCCTACTTGCTGTTTTATGGCAACATAATAGTCCATCAATCAATCAACAAGAGTTTATTAAGCACCTCTTTTGTGTCAGACACTGCATTAGATACTGAGAGTACAAAGAGAAAACTAAGAAAAAAAGGATAAGAGCAGAGGGAGTGTGAATGTTTACACCTCCTACAAATTAGGGCTTGATTTATTGTTTTGTTGATTGTCTAGACTTTAAAGTGTTAACAATGCAGGTTAAATTTTAAAGTGTATACACATTATTTTTTCTGGAGAAGCCAGTGGTTGAATGTTTACTAGCCCACCTTTGCATTGCTCTATAAATATTGCTTGGGCTCAACAAGCGTACAGAAGAAGGATCAGAGAACCAAGTCATCATCAGAGGAGTAGACCTGGTGTCTAGAGGCATTTCTATAGGGCTTTAAGGTTTGCAAAATGATTTACGTACATTTTCTCATCTGAGCCTCAAAATACCCATGGGTAAAAGAGACTAACCACCAGAGGAATTATGAAAGGCTTCGCAAAGGAACTGGAGCTTGAGCTGAGCTTTAATGGGAGCTAGAAGTTCCATTGTACTACTATTTCATCATTTATTAAATCTACAGGTCTTCACTAATTGGATGGAACTATTGTTTCCAGCTTTTTTTTTTTTTTTGCTTTCAAAAATAAAGCAGCTATGAACTTTTTGTGCAGATATTGCTTTTTTTCTATTATATTTTTTAGAATAAACTCCTACTGGAATCAAAGTGTCAAGAAGTAGCATCAGTTTTGTGACTCTTATTGTATATTGCCACATTGTTCTCCAAGCCAAGTTTAAAAGATACTATCTACTGCATGCCAGGAACTATGCTAATCAGTGGGGATACAAAGAAAGAAAAGACAATCCTAGCCTACAAGAAGTTCAGAATCTAATTAAGGAGACAACATAAAACAATTATGTTATATAATATGTAATACATGTATACACATAATATATATAGTAAGGATATATACAAGATTTTTACATGTAATTGGGAAAATATTTTTGAAAAATATATATGATAAATTGGAGATCATCTCAGAAGAAAAGCGTTACAATTTAGAAAGACTGGGAAAAGTTTCTTGCAGAAGGTAAGATTTTAGCTGGACTTAAAGGAAATCAGGGGATCCAGGAAATGCGAACAGACAATATTCCATATGTGGAGGGGATGAGAAGTAACTGAAAATTCCCGGAGACTAGAGATTGTGTCTCTTGTGTGAGACACAGGATCACTGAATCAGAATACATGGGAGGAGGGAGGAAATAAGGTATACGAATACTAGAAAAGAGAGAGCCAGGTTATGAATAGCTTTGAATGCCAAACTAAGAATTTTGTATTTGACCTTAAAAGCAAAGAAAGGCACTGGAGTTTATTGAATAGGTAGGTGACATGATCAGACTTCCAATTTAGGAAGATTAGTATGATAGCTGAATGGAAGATACACTGGAGTAGGGAGAGACTTGAGGCAAGGAAACTATCCAGCAGTTGCGGGATCATGATGACCTACCTGTACAAGCTATCTAAAATACAGTCTACAGCATTATAGTGTATTAGTATCTGTTCACAACTCCATCATTACTGAATTTCATCATTTTATGCTACTTTTGTTATTTTGATAAGTGTAAAATGACATCTTTGCACTTCTCTGCTTATTAGGGAGTTTGAACAACTTTTCATGTAGTTATTAATTTGTATTTCCTCTTTCAAAATTATCATTCATATCTTTTTAACCTTTATTCTGTTTAGGACTATATATTCAGATCTTTATTTACTGTAAATTTGCTTTTCCATTCCATTTATTCTCTTTTCATTTTAGAAGTATCTTTTTGTTGTGAAGCTTGCCTTAACTTTTTAAAAAATGTTGTTTGGCTATCTTTTGTTTTTATATCACCTTTATTTTCTAATATAATCCTACCCCTTCTCCTATGCAAAGGGCTATCCCTTATAATAAAATATAAGTTCAACAAAATCAGTCAACATGTCTGTCAAATTCAACAACTTATGCAGTGTTTTGTATCCATAGCCACCTATATCTATGAAGATGGGAGAAAATATGTTCTTTCTTTTCTTCAGGGTCAGGCTTCATTAGTGACTTTCCATTCACATTTATATTGTTGGAGTCATTGTATATGTATATTGTTTTCTCTTCTCTGCTTACTTCATTCTGTAATAGTTCATGTCTCCTCATTCCACATTCATTCATTCATTTTACAGTGTGGCAATATTTCATCATAGTCAGTTATCACAGTTTGAGCATTTCCAAAGCAATAGAAATTAACTTTGTTTATATTCTTTTGCTAAAATCATATCCAATAGATATGATCTATAATTGAATTCACTCCCACTTGAAAATTTGAGAGGAATGAATACTAATAACTATGTAAAGAAAGCTGGAGTTATATTCAGATATATACATAACAGCTTTAAAAAAAATTATTAGGGAAAAAATTATATGCTCCTTATACTCATATAACAAAATTGTGAAGTTAAGATATTTGTGAATTAAGTTACGAATTCACTTTAAGGACAATACTTTACCAAACTTGAATAATCAGATCTTATATTTGTGATATTGGCCTGCTTCTATTGATGTCCAAGCTCCCCATACTTTCTGCAATAAGATCTACAGCAATGTTATTTACTAGATCCAAGGTATGTAAATATTTCTGCACAATACTTATTTTTTTTAAGAAAAGCCAATAAGATAACAGATTTTAGTGAGGAGAAAAATCTTTTACCAGTAATTTTACAAGAGCACCTCCATTCTGTTAAGGAGTTTGTTTAATGTTTAATGACAAATAATATTTGTAGGGAGGGTAGTATTCTCATTCAACAAATATTTATTGAGCACCTATTACATTCAAAGGATTGTATTAAATGTCAGGAGGGTACAATGATGAACAACATGGTCCTTGATTTCAAGGAGCTTATATTTCAGTTGGTGAGAAAACATGAGCTGACAAAGAACAAGAATATGAATCAGAATGTAATAAGTGCACAGAAGACATGCTATAAGACCTGCAAAAATAAAAATAATGTCTTCAAGGACTACATAATCCAGCTTGTGAGATGATAAGAACACGAGTTACTTAAACCCAAGGTTGCATGTGAAAAAAAATGCCATAAGAGAGGTATAAACCAAGTGCTATGGAAATTTAGACAAAGAAGACATCCATTTCAGCTGAAGGTTGTCAACCAGACTGAACATACCTCTAATCCGTGGATGGCTGGAATCAAAGCAGAGCAGGCTAGACACAGGAGAGTCAAGAATCAAACAGTAGTTTAATTTCAGAGTGAGGGAAACGGCTTGCTATTAAGGAAGGGATCTACACAAGTGTGCAGGGGAGCCCCACCCCTAGTGAGGGGACCTGCTTTAGTATGGCTAAAGCTTGATATTTATACCAGTGGCTACACAGTGAGCTGTAGCATTGATGATGAGGGATAAGACAAATTTGATTCATAACAGGATTTCAAGACCAGAACATGTTCAAGCTTATCTGGTGCTTGTCCAAGCTTAGAGAACACCTGGTGTGAGTCAAAGCAATACAATAACTATATGATTTTGTCAGAGGTTAAGAGCTTTCAGAGGGGAAGTGCAAAGGATTATTGTGATGCCAAGCTCAAGGCACACCTTGCTTGCTGGCTTTAACTCTGGAAAACAGGGTGTCTCCTAATATCTTGAGAAGGTAAAAGGAAAGAACACTGTATTAAGAGTCAGAAGACATAAATTTGCAAACTGACTCTATCAGTAATTAACTGTGTGACCAATGGGCCTCACTTTTCCATAATATAAGTAAAATAAGATCTGTAATTTCATCAGACTAAAAGATCTTTAAGGTCCCTCCCAACTCTAAATCCACCAAGATGAGAAGGAAGACTCTAATGCCATTCCATCAAACTCAGGCCTTCCACAGCTGGCATGCTTAGCAGAATGGCAGATTAAATGAAGCTAAGATGGGTAACGACTTTGTTTGATCAAATCAAGGGCCAGATCAAACGATGAAATTTTAATGGGACAAATGCCATGTACTGCAGTTGAACTCAAGAAAATCTATTTCCTAGATATAAAATTGGAGAAATGTGGCGAGGCAGTCGGGAATAGATTTGGGGATAACTGAAAGCATTTTTAGATTGTATTAATACGAATAGGTTGTTAATTCCATGGAGGTAATAATTTACTGTATTCTGTGCTAATCTGACCACACCTGTAATATAATACTTAATTCTGGAAACAGCACACACTAATAATAACTGACATCGGTGTCACACTTTTAAAGTTTGCAAACCACAAATAAATAAATTTTGTATTTAAAGTAATCATTTCAACTGACCCTACAATAATCCTTTAAGACAGATACTACCAGCATTATTTTTATTCTGTTTACTTCTTAGTATGAAAATTCATACTAAACTTCTTTTGCCTGATTAATCTAAGGATTATGGAATCTTGGATTTTAAAGGGACATCAGAAGTATCATAGTCTTATATTGATAGATGATTGATACATCCCTGCAGAGGTCATCTATCCTTTGCGTGAATAACTCCACTGGGGAGTTTTACAGATCTGGAAACTGGAGCTCTGAAAAGTTAAATGACTTACTTATCTTCACACATCTAGTGTCAGAGACAGCATTGGAACTCAGATCTTGTTAACTCTCAGCTCAACACACAATCCACCATGACACATTAATCCTTATTTTGAAAGAGATCCTAACAAGCTGGAGTGTACATAAAAGGTGAGCAGGAATTTAAAGTCATGTTATATGGAGACCTGTCGAATAAATTTGAGGTTATTTAGCCTGGAAAGAAAACAGTGAATGGTCTCTGTCTTCAAATGTTTGAAGGCTATATGTGGAAGAGGTGTTAGTTTTATTTTATGAAGTCCCAAAGGACAGAATTAAGGTCAGTGATAGAAAAACAGAGAGGCAGACTTGGGCCTAAATATGCAAAATCTTTCTAACAATTAGAGCTCTCCAAAAACAGGATGTTATTCTCTGAGTATTACACCAATGGAGTTGTTCAAACAAAGGCTAGATGGCCTCTTTTCAAGAACATTCTTGCATCAAGTAAAATGTTATTTTTGAGATCCCTTTGATATCAAAGATTTCATGACCTTAGATAAATCAGACAACAGAAAGTCAGTATAGATTTTTCATACTAAGAGGTAAACAAAAATAAGCAGGGCACTTAGAAGGCTGTTGACATAGATATTCTTGATTAAGAGGTAATGACAGCCTTATCTAGTGGCAATAGTAATAGAGAGGAAACAGAATCTGTGTTTGGATGTGGAAGATGAGAGAGGGAAAGTCAAAGATGATTCTAAGTTGTTCAGTCCTAGGTGACTGGAGGGATGGTGGTGGGGAGGAGGAGACATCATTGGAGACAAGGGGTGAAGAGTTCCATTTGAGGTATGTCAAGCTTGAGGTGCAGGTGGGTCGATCAGGCAAGCAAGTAGATTGGGAAGTCCTTAGGTCTCTAAGAAAGGTAAAAAGCTTGAGATGAGGATTTGGGAGTAACCAGCATAGAGATGAAATGAAATTCTCTGCATAGATGTGATAAAAAAAAAAAAGGTGGGGGGGTCAGAGTATGTAGAAGGTCTGCCTTTTTTTGCCATTTTACCAGTCCGATGAAGCCTATGAGCCCCTTCTCAGAAAATATTTTTAATTAACAAAATAAAATATATAGGATTTTAGTGATACTGAAATACAATTAACAAAATATTTTTTAAAACAAGTGCACAGACCTCTGGTTGAGAACCATGATGTAGAAAAAGGAGTACCTAAAGCAGAATTTTGAGAAGCAAATGAAATTAGGGGTAAGAGGTTAGCCATGGAAAGGATGTAAGCTTCTTCTATTCTATTTCACTAATTTTTTTTTCTTTCTTAGAATATGATGAACCTCCACATAGCAAGGCAGGACAAGATGTAGTTTTGCAGCTGCCTACAGATTGGGTGACTTTGGATGGCCGAGAAAGCACAGATGACCATGCAATCATTAAATATGAATGGACTTTGCTGCAGGGTGACTCATCATTGGATATGAAGGTAATATAGATTGTATTGATGCAGTTCCTGACCAAAACTGAATCCTGGTATCGTTTGGTCTGATTAAGCTGCCTCTCGTTGGCATCCTACACCTGTTCTTGTGCTGACTAAAGTCAACAAAAGTGGGCATAAAATTCACCCACAGAATCAGCATGTTATACACAAAATTAACTTTTTTACTGATTAATCAATCATATAGAAGATTTACTTTTCTAAAATGAGAGGATTCTCTGTCAGCAATTATTGTATGCAATCCTAAGGAAACTCAGAAAGTTTTTCCCTCTGGCTGAAGTGTCCTCATTAGAAGACCTGTTTTTCCTTTGACCTCTTATTTAAGAAAAATGTAGGGGCTCACCAATCCTACTTCTGGCATCTCTTGCAGGGAGTCATAGACTCACTAAGCAAAGGTAGAAGCAACACCTAGTAGTCCAACTCCTTCGTTTTATAGACTGGGAAACTGAGACCCAGAATATGTGAGTTGCCAGAACAAAGTCATTTGACCAAGTCAGTTGCTTCATGCCAGTCTGTATAACTACAATTCCAGCATGGTGATAATCCCAAGAAATGCAGGAGATATGAATGTAATAATACTAGGTTTTACCCCGGGCTAAACTCGGCAGAATCTAAGCATCACAGAGTTAAAGCTGACATGGAAAGCTTTTAATCGAATCCCCTTAATTTTCACATTAGGTAATTGAGGCCCAGAGAGAGTAAATGACTTGCTTACTTGTCACACTACAGAACCACAATTTGGACTTGAACTCTTATTTCTCCAAATCCAGTGCTCTTTAACTAGCTACCAGACAATCTGAAAAAGAGGTGCCACTATTCAAGCTATATTAAATATCTGATATAACCTGGTTTTTAAAAAGTAGGGCTTTATCAATCCCCTCTGATTCTGGGTCAAGATTGCCTTGATAATCAAAAAGCTCCTGG
Source organism: Potorous gilbertii (assembly GCA_028658325.1). NCBI lineage: Eukaryota > Metazoa > Chordata > Mammalia > Diprotodontia > Potoroidae > Potorous > Potorous gilbertii. The sequence continues at coordinate 431,717,866 of CM053770.1, read as the reverse complement.
CACTCCCTTTGTGACTCTGGTAAAGCTTGATGGGATGCTATAGTGACATCAAGCATTGTCTCCCATAATATAGAGGATTTAAGGAAGCTTTTACCAAAGCAGATTAGGAACATGTGAATACCCTTCGGGCTAAAAGGGCACCTCTTTCCCAGACATGTCACCCTCCTTCTCTTCTCTCCTCTTCCATTGGAGATACTTCAGAAAAGGCATTCCTCAAGGAGCACTAGATTTAATGTTATAAGAGTGAAAACCACATTTTTTACTTACTTTTTAATGATGGAGTGAGCTGGAGTCTTTGTTCTTGGATCATTATAAATTTTGGATGAATCCTGGTAACTTCTGGTCCAAGCCCAGCCCCCCACGCCAAAAGATGGCATGTAGCCATGTAGCCATGTCTATCCTAGACAGCTTTCTATGCCAACTTTACTGATCCCCAGTGAACACCAAGTGGATAGCCATGTAGGAAACAAATTAGACCTAGTCCAGTCAACTCTACTTTTCTCAGCCAAACCTATATTGGGAGACTTCGTAATTAATGATTCTGGTAGCAATTAACTGACCACCCTCTGATTACCACACCTCAGGATCTAGTCTCTAAACACTTAGACCCCTAAGGCTCAACATGTCATTCATGTAGTTTCAGTGTACCCCCATCCCTCAATTCTCTCGTATACAAGATTGACTATCACAGAGTTATATGGGCCTCAATGGGGAAATAATCCAGTTCCTCAACTGATTCTCCTAGGAAGAACCAAGAAGATTTAGATATTTTCCTTTCATGCTATAAGCCATGAACTTGGCTGGAGATATGATACCAGATACTATTCTTGTCTTCAACTACTTAGGAAACAACCACCAAAATACAACCTCTCCCCATTAATGTGAAATCTATCTTTTGGAGGAGAATTGAGTCTGCCAATCTATACTACACCATTTTATGTACTCTTATGTTCTTGCTAAACAGGACGATTACTATTCTCTAATCTGATCTTTGCCTTTAACACTTCCACACACCATATTGGCTCACACCATATTCTATGTGGAATTCCTTTCTTCCCTTTCTCATTCTCTACATCTTCCCCACTTTCCATCTGTGCCTAATCAAAGCCTACTCATCCTTCAAGGCCTAAATCAAATGAAACCTCTTCCATGTAGCTTCCCTTTACCTTTCCAGTCAAAAGTAATTTCTACCTTCTCAGATCTTTTTCATAAAACTTTGTACTTCTCCTTCTGCTTTATTCTATTCTAAATAATTATTTTACTATCATGTGCATCCTATGTTCCCTAGAAAGCTACATACTTTTGAAGATAAGCTCGATTTCTTACATATCTTTTCATCCCCAGTATAGTGCCTTGAATATAGTAGCTGTCCAATAAATGAATAAATATGTGTTTGCTGAACTTATGTTATAGCAAAGGAAAATCAGGATCACATAGGGTACAACAAATACCTGGTGTGACGTGCAAAGCTCTGAGCTAGACACTTGAGTGCAAAGCTTAGTTAAGAAGTGACAGTTTAGAAGAAAGAATAAGACACTCATATCAGTGATAGTGCCCATTATTACATGATAAGCACATTCGAATGACAAAACAAAGTGTTACATAAGTAAAGTGTGAAGGAGAAGATGGTTACCAACTGGAAACAACACAAAAGACTTCCTGGAGCAGATGACATTTGAAATTGGCTTTAAAGGATCAAGAGGAGTTCAATACATGAAGGTGGGAAGAGAGGGCATTTCAGGAATAAGGAATACCCTGAACAAAACCATGGAGACAAAAGGGGGCCATGAATGTTCAAGGGATCAAAGGTTTTCCAATCTGACCAGAGCATAGAGTATAAGAAAAGGAGAACTGTGAGATAAGATAGGTGCAGAAGAGTGCAAGGTGCCAAGCAGAGGAATTTTACCTTTATTTGGCTGGTAATAAGGACTCCCTATCACTTCTCCCTTCTCCTTTTCAGATTTTATTTCATATTAACCAAGAAAATTTAGGTAATCTATCATGATTTCTCCCTTCTCCCCAATTTTATATACCTCAAATCCCCTCAACATAATTTCCCATTCTCTTCTCCTTTGCTTCAGCTTTTTAGAAAGAAGCAGTCCTCCTTGCCAAAACCAACCCTTCAAATTCCATCCTCACTTTCATGTCTTACTGTCTCTTCTGGGAGTTTGCCCTTCCCCACTTCAATCATTCTCTCTCTGTCTCTGTCATTCTCAGTCTCTCCCTATTCACTGACCTCTTCCCCTTGGACTACAAACATGTCCAGATCACCCCCACCCTTAGCGAACCTCCACTTTGACCTTGCTGGTCACTCAAATTATACCCTTTCTCTCTCCTCCCTTTCACAACTAAATTTGAGATCCAGAAAGAGAAAAAGAGAGAGAAAGAAACAGAGGGTCAGAGAGAAAGAGAAACAAAAAGAGGCAGACACAGAGAAAAACCCTTCACATTCATTGCTTCTCTTTCCTTACCTTTTATTCACATGGAGGCCTTAGAGGAGGAGTTTTGTAGAGGCAAGGATTAAGAGTTTGTTTATGTAGGTTAAATTGGGAACTACATGCAGAAAGTGTTTTATCCTTTCTTCTAATTTGGTGTTGATTTTTTCTCTTGTTCTGATTCCATGAGATCTGAGGGCATATAGCGACTGATTTGGAAATGACTCCTATATCAATAACAAGTCCTTTTGTCTTCATAAAGATAAAGACATTTTCATTTTCTGTGATGTTCTTTGGGCTTGACCATATTTGTTGCTTTCTCTTCTTAAAGACCATTATTCATTATTCAGGGTTAGCTTCTTGTTCTTATTTCGATTTGTTTGTCTTGTCATCTTTTCTAAGCCTTCCTTTACAATGAAACTTCATATCAAAGCATTATTTACTTGACTTTGAGAGCTTCTCAAGTCTTTCCCTACCTCTTCATCCAGTGCTACAGATGTTGGCATGCTCATTTGGACCAGTGGAAGGGGAGATAACTAAGTGTCCCCTGAAATGATGGGTTTGATGCCCTTGGGCACAAGATAAAAATATCTCCATCAACTCCTTTATCAACTCCATGGGAACCTTTAAGCTTTAAAGGCTAATCTTTAACCTTCTATGTAACTGTAACTTCTTTTCATCTTCTAGTTTCATTTATAGTGGGGATGCCACATGCTGGGGTTCTTAACATTTTTTGTGTCATATGATACCTATAGAACCATTCTTGGAATGTTTTAAAATGTGTAATATAAAATACAGAAGATTACCAAGGAAATTCATTATGTTTAAATATCATTATCAAAAAAAAGACCCTAGGTTAAGAATTTCTGATAGCATGCCATTGATAATTGGACAGAGATTTCACACTTAGTGTACTGTTAGATGAATAAATAGGAACGATCTAAATATATCCTCCCCAGCACCGCCTGTCTGCCTACTTTTCTACTCCTCTGCTACCATGACTATGGAAGTGCAGAACCAGAAGCACATTTTGTATTTTCATTTGTTTCATAGGATGTCAATTATCTTACGGCAAACTTGCTGACAACCAGCCTAGCCATTCTAAGCCAGTTCAGATACTTTGTAACTGGAGCTGTGCTTAAAAGTTCTCCCAGGCTGGTATAACCTGCCAGGGCTTGTACTTGCTGGCATAGACTGTGAGAATCCAGGGACACTTCTATACCATGCTGAGGCTTCAGATCATGCCTCTTAATAGAGGTGGTAAGATATAATAAGGATATGAGTTGGGGCCAAAAGACTCCAGAGGAAGTGAAGATATGCCAGCTATAACACTTAGCAGTAGTGCTTATCATCAAGCTCTGAAGAAATATGCTCTGGAAAATTAAGAGGAGTTTGTGAAAGAGTGGGGAATGGAAGAAAGATACCTTCCCCCCACCCACCCACCCACCCAATCTGAACCTTCCCTTAACTGAGCTGGGCACTGGCAAGTCTTTGAGAAGTCGCAAGGTTCAAGTGAGAGAATGCATAGAAAGTGCTTTATAACCTAACCCAAGTCCAGGGTGATGGCAGGCAAAGCTCTGAACTTGGAGTCAAAAGACATGGATTCAAAACCTGATTCTGAATGATTGGTTCTATGACTTTGGGCAAGTCGTGTAATCTTTATTAACCTCCATTCCCTTTAGTAACATAAAAAAGAGTTAGTCTGGGGCAGCTAGGTAGTACAGTGGAAAGAGTCAAGAAGACCTGTGCTCAAATTCAGCCTCAGACACTTAATAAACATGACCCTAGGCAAGTCACTTAACCAGTGTGCCTCAGTGTCCTTTATCCGTAAAACCAGGAGAATAATAGTACCTGCCTCCCAGAGTTGTTGAGATCATAATTAGCCTGGCACAGTGCCGGGCACATACTAAACACTCGGTCAATGGCAGCTCTCCCTATTTTTCTTGTTATCATCACTATTGTTAGAACTTTAGGCATTCTTCACCTAGGGTCCATGATATTTGGGGGGGCGGGGTTCATATTTTATAACTGCATTCAATATAATTTGTAATATTTTGTAATCCTATGTTATGCATGGAAAAATATTTTTCCACTGGTGTCACCAGACTGCTGCAGGGTCTATGACCCAAAAAAGGATTGAAAACCTCACAACTCAAGAATTTGTCTAAGGTTTCTTCAAGCTGTAAAGTTCTAAGACTCTAAACTCTGAATGTCTGTGACATCTTAAAGTCCTATAAAAGCCTGAAGGTTGACACCTGTCTTGTCCCTTTCTCTTCCACCTTCAAATCTGATACCCCTTCTGGCACCTTTGCCCAGTTTCTGACTCTGAGCCCCTTGGCCATCCCTTCTATTAGCACTTTCACCTTTCCAGGGCTTGAACTCTCTTTACTCCTTCATCTTCCCAAGTATTTCTTTTCCTACCCCCTTCCCCATCTCAGAGCTACAAGCTCTTTTTAAAGATCACTTTACAATTATACAATGCCTAAAATACTTTAGATATAGTTTAACAATTCACAAACTCCATTAACAGGAAAGGACATTATTTTATCACACAGGAGTTAGTACACCTCTTGAAAAGAAACAGTCTTACTGCTAAGTAACTGAAGTTTAAGGTAATCGTTTTGCTCTTGCCATTCTTTTGTTGATTTATTTGCTGTGCACAAGCATGGAAAGAAAGAAACCATTATTCGTATGTACCTTAAATCTAGCGCCACCTGACACCTTATTTTTCCATGAGATAAAAGCCTTTAGTGACTTAAATATAATTGAGTTCCTGGTTGAGGGGCAAGTTTATGAAAAGAGCTCACATTCAGTTGTAGCAAGCAGCCCTGAGGTAAGAAAATGTCTTCTGTTTAATGTGTATTTAATCTAGGTTGGAATTGGTTCAGATAAAATGACCTGCTTTTCCGGTTACTGCTTAGATACCAGGATCATTGGACTGTATGACAGGTAGTTTTTTCAAACCATGCTTTCCACCCACTTTAATTTCAGTGTAAGGATTATGTTATTCAAGGAAACACTTGGATTTGAGGGGAGGAGAGAGTAGGAATCATTGTTATACCCTGAGGGTCTTCCCCTCCCAGTTTGAATTTTTTTTTTTTTAGAGGGGTCATTCCTTGAGTAACTTAAAGTAGTCTATTTATTGAATGGGTGTATGTCACTCAAAGTGAAAATCTGATTTGAAAGGGCCAGGGTTTCACATTTCATCCTGGGACATCTTCAGTATCTTGATGAATATCAGGCCACTAGCCCTAGAAGGCTCAGGAGAAGAAAGTGACCTTGCACAGCCCTCCTTCACTCAAATCAAAGTCAACTGCAAGTCATGTCATCATCCTGATGTCATGGTCCTCTTCGAGAGCAAAGGACAAACACAACAACATATATGTACTCAACAAGTATTGCCAAGAATTTGGCCAGGTTTTTAATAACCCTATTTTTAAATGTATACAAAAAACATTGATTTTAGTATAAAGTAATCATGAGGAGGGACTAGATGACTACGCCTCTGATTTTATTAGTGTAGGTAATTCAGTGAGGAAACTATCTGCTAATGTATGTTAGCATATGTTCTGCAACACCTGGGACACTCAAAAGTCAATGATGCCTTGAGTCACATAGCCAGAATATGTCAAAGACTGCCCTTAGTTTCTTCATTTATAAAATAGAAAGAATAATGCCCATGGCACCTTGTGAAAATCAAAATGAAATAATGCATCAGTCAAGTAGCATTTATTTAGCACTTACTAGTGCGAGGCATCCTACTAAGTGTTGGGAATATAGGTTGTTGTGTAGTTCCTCTGTTCTCTAAGAGGACCATGAAACAAGAAATGATGACATGACTTGCACTTGACTTTGTTTTGAGTGAGGAAGGGTTGTGCAGGTCACCAGCCTCACTTCTCCTCCAGAGCCATTTGGATCCAGTGACCAGATATTCAACAGGATGACTGGAGATGCAATACAAATACAAGTTGAAAGAAAGACTATCTCTACCCTCAAGAAGCTTACATTCTAATCAGGGAAGACTACACATAAAATCCAGGCAATTTATATTTAGTTTTATGACTGTTAAATTTCTTTTCTTTTACTATTCTTTTTGTTAAATTATTATTCAATTTACCAGAAAGTTATGTGGTCTTACTTTTATTGTTTTACTATCAAATTTAACTAGATCACACTAACAAAGTTCCTGTGTTTAACACTCCTAACTTTGCAGATTTTCTTTGGAGTCCCTGTTCAACAAAAGCAGGGAATTTGCTTTGGGTCTATTTTGACCTGGGAGGGTAGCCAGGTGGCACAGTGGATAGAGTGCTGGGCCTGGAGTCAGGAAGACTTACCATCCTGAGTTTAAATCTGACCTCAGATACTTACTAGCTGCCTGACGTTGAACAAGTCACTTAACCTTGTCAGTTTCCTGATCTATAAAATGAACTAGAGAAGGAAATGGCAAACTGTTCTAGTACACTTACTGAGAAAATCCCAAATGGGGTCACAAAGAGTTGGACAATGACTGAAAAACTACTGAGCAATGAAATTCTGCCCTGTCCCTCATCCATTGTCTTTTAATTTTTTTTTGAGACACACTTTTGAAACATTTAATGATTTAACAATATTCTAAAGGTTCTCAAACTTAATTAGTAACTGATTTATCTCTACTTGGAATCTATGTACTTTTTCAAATCCATAGGCTTCACAGATGTCCATCTCTTATCTTCATGCATTTCAACAAAATTTGCTAGATAAACAGTTTTGAACTCATTCTTATTAATTTTGGACCCATCATGCTCTAATCCCTCTGAGAAGTAGTTTTTATGATTTTATTTTTGTTGACAAGTTTGTCATTTCTGTCTTTCATCTTATAGCTTATAATATTATTTTACAGGATAAAGATGTAGAATTGGAAGAGAACTTAAAGATCCTATATTTAGATCCATCATTTTTCACATGAAGAAACTGAAGGTCAATGAGGTTAAGTGTCTTGCTCAAGGTCACCAAGACAGTGAATTACAGAGCAAGGATTAGAACCCAGCTCCTCTGAACCTAAATTCAACACACTTTCTGCTATGTCATGGCTTGCTACTGTAGTGCCAGAGCTCAATAACAATGTGTCAAGGATGTTTAATTTGTGGTTTTTCCAGATTGTAGCTATACAGATTCTTTCTGCTGTATATTGCTACTTTTTAAAATAATTTTTGAGATTTTTCTTGAATTAATTTCCTGAAATTAGAATATAATTCTTGATTTTTTTGTTTTTTCTCAATTTCCTGAGAAGACAATATGCCCAAAGTTACTGATAATGATATTAATAATAGCTGAAAATGATCAAGTAAACAGTAAAAGTAAAGTAAAAATCTGATTTAACCATGGCTATACCATTAGTACATGTGTTAGATGAGATTTGAACTCAATTCTTTATGACTCCAGGTCCAGCATTCTATGAAATGTGTTCTACAGGTCTGCCTTTGGAATTTGCATATTTTATAGTTGTTTCAATAACTGAGTAATTTTATGAGCTTATTTCTCCATTTAATCCATGCTGTCTGAAATTCTGTTTTCTGCTATAACAAGTCTGGCCTTAGGGGCTTCTATTAATTTTTTTTAATATTTTAGTTAGAATTTCTACATTTGTAACTTTTTTCATCCTTTCATTTCAATCTTTTAATTCTACTTTTACTTCTGTGTTTAAAAAAAATCCACATGTTCTTATTTTATTTTAGTGCTGGTGTTGATTATTGTTTAAATTTTTTAATGTGTTATTTATCCATTTGAGGATGAATTTCAAAATATCTTGAATCGTTTTTTTTTCCATTTGTGTTGTTTCAGGTAGTCTAGTTGTTTCATTTGCATCATGGTAAAGATATGAATTGTTCATGGTTGAACCATGCCAATAAGAGAAAAAAATGACTCTACTACCTAACAGTTTATTCACTGACATGACAGCCAAACTGCTAGAAAAAGAATAACAAAATTTTTATGGAATGACAAAAGGTTAAGATTATTGAGGAAAAAAATAAAGAGAAAATATCAAATAGAAAAAAAAGGAAGAAAAGGAATCTAGTAATACCATATCGCAAACTATTCTACAAAGCAGTGATTTGATCATCTAAATGTATAGACTTGGTTAAGAAAAATAGAAAAGTTGATCAGTAAAACAGATTAGGTACAAACATACAGAAGCAAAGGATCACTTCCAATTTATCCTTCATATATTTTGTTTGTACATATTAATTTGCATTTTGTCTCCCCTATTAGATTGTGAGGACATTGAGAACTAGGACTTGTCTTTTGTCTTTCTTTGTACCCCAAGGATCTGGCATATAATGGTGATTAATAAATGTTTATTTACTGACTGATATAGATTGACTTACTAGTTATAGTGTCCATTAAAGTCAAATACCCCCACCACTAGGGCAAGTCTTCATTACTCAACAAAAATTTCTGTAGTATTGCAGAAATTGTTTTAACAAATATTTCACACTGTATCACAATAAACTCTAAATGGATGCATAGTGTAGATATAAAAGGACTGACCCTAAGCAAATTAGAGAACAGTGGACTGAGATACCTTTAATAATTATGGACAGGGAAAGAGGTTTTGACCAAATGTGGAATAAAAAGGATCAAAACAGAAAAAATGGAGATTTTATTATATATAATTGAAAAGCCATTGTCCAAGAGTAATCAGTTACAGTTAAAATTAGAAGGGAAATAATGAAATGAGAGAGGGGAGATGCAGGAAGTTTCTTTGATAAAGGCTTGATCTCTAATTGATTCAAATATAAAAGAACAAAAGCCATGTAAAATGATATGAACTGACAGTTCTGAAGTAAATCTAAGCTATAATCCAAGTCATATGGAAAAGTGATCCAAATCACAAATAATGAGAAATGAAAATTAAAACAACTCTGAATTTCTACTTCATATTCATCTTACTGGCAGTGATGAAAAGAAAATAAATTATTGATGCAGAGAGATTATGGAAAAATGTACACTCTCACTGGAGCCTATGAACTGCTCCAGACATTCTGGAAAGTAATTTGGAACTATGCCCAAAAAGTCCATAAAATGTGCATATCCTTTGACCCAGCAGTATCATGATTCAGCTTTAACCTGAAAGAGATCAAAGATGAAGAAAAAAGACTCATGTGTACCATTCTATTTAGTGCAGCACTTTTTATACCAGCAAATAACTGGAAAATAAGAAGATGCCCACCCACTGGGAAATGACCAAGCAAGTTATGTAATATTAATGTAGTAGAATATTATTGCACCATAAAATTACCCAAGGAAACTTTAGAGAAACTTGGGAAGATTTGTATGAACTAGTGCAGAGCGAAGGGAGCAAAAGCAGAATAATTTATCCAAGATGCACATCGTAAAATTTGGAGATAAAAAGTTTAAACCATGACTTTGAAAGACTTCAAAGTTGGTCAATATAATGACCAACCATTGTTCCAGAAGATGGTGATGTAGCCTGCTACCCACCTCCAGGAAAAGAATGGCTGCCTAGAGTTATGGAATGAGATACAATGTTTCAGATGTGACAATGTGTGGTTTGCTTTGCTTGATCACGATTATTTATAACAAGAAAAAAGTCACTTTAATTTTTTTCACAAGGAGGGTTGGGAACAGGAGAAGGGGGTAAGGATTAATTAATTTTTAATCAAATATGAAATTTAACAAAGGAGAAAATAAAGTATCATTGAGGATGAGAAGAGAAGGAAGTTCAAGGTGAGATATACAAGCAGAACAGCTTTGAAATGTTAGACTTTTTATCCATATTTTAAACATAAGCTGTACATAAGATAAATGCGCAGTTTCATATATAATTCTTTTTCTATTAATTATATATGGAAATGTTCATGTTTATTGATACTTGTCAAGTTCAGAATAATAAAACATTTTCTTTAAAAAGAAGACTTTTACACACAATTTTCTATAACAGATGTCATCTGTGTAGTCACATAGCTGACTGATTAAATCTCTCTATTAATTACAAAAAAAAAAGTTTTTGGACTTAGGAAAAAATCTTAGCCTTCAAGGGTCTTCTTGAGTAAAATGTATTCCTCCTCATATGATAGATCCAAAAGTAGAGATAACTCTCTTCAACAAACTTCTGAATATAAACATCAAACGAAACATCGAAAAAATATAGTTCACCAACATGTTCTTTGGTGCCCTTGAGGATATCATGTTCAAAGCCTAAAGAGAAAAGGGATTCTTTACCAACGGCAAATTTTTTTGAATAGTCTTGTTTGGAATTAATATTGTGGTGACAAATTGATTGGCAGTATCACAGGGCCTCAAGAGAGATTAGCCTATCTACCCAAAATGGAAAAGTAAAATGGATAAAGAATTCATATTGCCCAGATTTTATCATGATTAAAGAAGCAGTGTGGTGTGTCAATAGAGAGCTGGCCTTGGCATCAGAAAGAATTGTCCTGCCTCTGACATGACAGCTAAGTGGCACATTAAATAGAGTCCCGGGCCTAAAGTCAGGTAGACTCATCTTCATGAGTTCAAATCTGGCCGTAGACACTTACTAACTGTGTGATCCTGGGCAAGTCACTTAACCCTGTTTGTCTTGGTTCATCATCTGTAAAACAAGCAGGAGAAGGAAATGGCAAACCACTCCAGTATCTTTGCCAAGAAAACACCAAATGGTATAACATAGAGTCAACGGTGACTAAGATGGCCAAGCAATAATCCATCTCTGATACATTGACTGTGGGACTCGAGGCAAGATGCTTAACTTTGAAGCATGTATATTACAAGCATCATCAAATGATAATTTTTTGCAGTGGAATAAACTTAAGAAAGTAGATAGGCATCTTCATTATTCCTCCTATCTGAAATCTAAAAATAGCATTTAATAACATCACTGTTCTTCATCTTTGCAAATAATCTACAACTTTAAAAAGGAAAACATCTTTCTAGCTATTTTGTTTGAGACATTTTTTTTAACCACTTAAGTTATGTGTTTTTGAAAACACGTTTTTTTGTCCTTGGCTTTCTGCCAATCATTTCTTTGTATATCAGAGTTGTGTATACTGTTGTGCCTTTCAGTTCAACAGATATTTATTAAGTACTTGCTGTAGACAAAGCCTAAAAGGGAATGAGATATAGAAAACAATCTCTACCCTCAGTCACCTTATAGACTAATAGGAGTGAAGGAACTAAAAGAAATACACAAGTAAGTAGAATGAAAGAGAGAATATGATGAATTACCCTGAGAAGCATAGGAAAAAAAACAGTATTAGGAGGATTCAAAAGAGGGGAAGATTAAATCCATTTGAAAAAATTCAAGAAAGGCTTTTTCAGACTTTGAATAAATAATGTATCACACTTCTATTGGCAAAGATTGGGGAAAAAACATGCAGGAGGAAGAAAGAGCATGAGGTTTGGTTTAGAGGTAGGAAAAAAATGCCAGATGTAGTATGGGACAACACCTAGCCCAGTTTGACTGGCATATCGGGTTCATGCAGGGAAATGGTAGGAGATAAAACAGGAAAAGGTAGACTGGCGCCATTATGTATTTCTAGCCCCTTTCTATTTGTAGTTCATTCAACACGGAAATAGTAATCTGATTAAGAGTGTTGACTTGGTTTCACATCCCTACAATCTGTGTGGGACATCTTGCCAAATCCAAAGCAAATCTTCCTTATTCTGTGTGTGTGTGTGTGTGTGTGTGTGTGTGTGTGTGTGTGTGTTTTCTTGTGGCTGCCCTGGTACTCTGAATATCACTTCTTAGCCTTAACTCTACTTCTACACTCATCCTGATTTGTTTCCATTTCATATTTTCAGTTACACAGAAATCCTCAGCAATCTAGGCCCAAAATTACCACCTAGAGAATATCCCCCTCTATCTTACATCCATATACCAATCTACCCAAACAGGCCCAGAACCATTCAGTCTCCGACACGCAATGCAAACAGAACTAGAGTGACAGTACTCAATATAATTCACATACAGCGTGTTCCAAAAGTCTCTGTTCAGTTTTAAGCTATTAAATAGTTTATTTTAATCTATTAAAGCTTAAAACTACATTAAGACTTTTGGAATACCCTGTATTCAATGCAATTCCAATCAAAATACCAATAGCTATTTTGAGTCATAAATTTCTAGAACTAGATAATAGATGTCATTCATACATATATATATATGTATCTATATATATATATATATATCTACACACATAAATATACATATATACAAATAGATACAGACTACATAGTATAGATTATATATATATATGCAAATATATAAATGGTGAAGAATAATAACAGGGAACTCTAGTATATCAGTGGATATAGAACTGATAAGCAAAACTAAAAACTGAATTTTTAAAAAGACTAACAAGTATATAAATCATTAACTAAACTGATCAAGAAATAGAGGGGGAAATCAAATTACTAATATTAAAATGAATAGGGTATATTCAGAATAAGATAAAATAAAGTGAATTATCAACAACTACCATATCCATTTATATGCCATCAAAACTAAGAACCCAGGGGAATTATATAAGTATTTCTAAAAATTGAAATACTCAAATTAACAAATAATTAAGAGCAGAAATCTTTCAGAATAAGAAATTAAGTAAACCATAAATGAATTTGTCAAAGAAAAAAAAATCCTGATTCATATGGATTTAGTGAATTCTTTCAAAGGTTTAAAGAACAATCGATACACATTCAATAAAAATTATTCTCAAAAATGGAGACAGAAGGCATGCTACAAAACTCCTTTTATAAGAAGAATGTCTCGGTGCCCAAACTCTAGAAGAACAGAGGGAAAAAGGACTATAACACAATATTGCTAATGAATCATGATGCAAACATTTTAAGTAAAATCCTTAAATAAAGAAGAGACTACTGTATGAGGATATATGCAGAAAACCATTATGACCAAGTTGGATTCATACTAGGGAAGCAAGAATGGTTGAGTAGTAGGAAAACAGCATAATAAATCATATAAACAACAAAAATCCACTTGATTATTTCAATAGATGTGGAAAAAACCTTTGACAAAGCAGTATTAATTTCTGTCAAAAACCCTAAAAAACTTTAAAACTTGGAAATTACACTGCTAGGTATATTTCCAAGGAAGTAAATTATAAAAAGAAAGTCTTCATTTACAGCAAATATTTATAGCATCACCTTTTGTGTTAGCAAAGAACTGGAAACAAAGCCAAAGAAATTTTGGTATATGAATTCAATGGAATATTAATGTGCTATAACAAACAGCAAACATGATGAATCCAGAGAAGCTTGGAAAGACTTACATTAACCTATGCAAAATGAAGTAAACAGAGGTAGGAAAACAATGAATGACTACAGCAATGTAAATGGAAGACCAGAAACCATGAAAGAGTTCAAAATGGATGTAGTGAAATTATGAAGAAGTTTAGTCCCAGTGAAAAGATACCTTCTCTCTCCTCCTTTGCAGTAGGAGTTCACAGGTATTGAACATTTTTATACATTGACTGGTTTTGCTACTTTTATTTTCTCTTCTTCCTCTTTTTCTTTTTTTCTTCTTTAAATATTATTTTTTATATGTTGCCTCCTAGGAACAGGAAAGAGAAGGGATAGAGAGAGAAAATTCAGGCAATATTTTTAAAAAATATATCATTTTCAAAAATATTTAAACCCTAAAAAGAATAAGCAAGAAAGAACTCTTCTTTCACATTATCAAAAGCACATCTACAATCAGAAGTTAATATTATTGGCAAAAGATGAACTCTAGACATTTTCTCAGCACATTAGCAAGTGTATCTTTCTCCCTATTATTATTCTACATAGTTCTAAAAATGTTAGCTATGGCAACAAGACGAAAGAGAATAATGTAGATTGGCTAAAAATATATATTTTATATGAAAAAATATTGGTTAATAAATAATATATATAAGAAATAGTCAAAAGACAACATCCAGTTCATAGGGATAGTTTATAAAATAGAAAAAGCAAATTGGTAATTATCACTTGAAAAAAATTCACTAGTAATCAAAGAAATGTACGTTAAAACAACTGTGATTTATCATGCCCATCAAAATAATTATTTAATTTGCAAAACTGGTAAAGACAAAACCAACAAAACTGAATGGTGGCAACAGGGTGTGTCACTTTAGGAAAGTAATCTGGCAAACAGCAAATGTTATATAAATAATAATACCCAAATATTTTAACCCAATGTTTCTGTTGCTAAGACTATATGAGAAGAGTGTTGGGGGGCAGGGGTTGGGGGGAACCAAGTAGATTTAGGTCCAAAGTTTTTTTTTTCATAATTTTTATATTATTTTAAAAACTATTCCACGTTGCACATGTCATCTTTGAAGAACTGAAAATTCATGTAAACAGTAGACATTAGTTGAGGGATGCTCTTGATGTGAAAAGCTACAATGTATAACAAATAAGAAATTTCAAAGGACTAGAGTTAAGGATGTCACCAGGGAAACGTATGATCAAAAGATGAGAGATGAGCTAATAAGGTGAAGGATGACAGACAAGTAGACAGCCCAGGAGTTCCAGTGGTATAGCAGGTGTCAGGAGAAATTGAGCACCTCCACGTTGTTGGATTGATCCCCTGTGGTGAACTCTCGGGAGGACATGAATGAGTTATGTAAGATGGGCAGACTTGGATGGGTTACAAGTTGTATCAGGGGCCAGCTCCAGTCGTCCTGATCTATAATTTGTCACTGGACCCAGATGGCTCCAGAGGAGAAAGTGAGGCTGGTGACTTTGTACAGCCCTCCCTCACTTAAATCCAATTTACATGCAAGTCAAAACATCACCTTCCTGATGTCATGGTCCTCTTCAAGGACAAAGGACACACAACAAGCTGTATCACTAGGAGAGAAACATTCAGACTGATGAGATCACAAATTCATTTTAGTATTTGTATTATTTGGTATTTATTTTAGGCAATGCAATATTATTCATAAGTGTAAAAAATGAACACTGAAAACATGCAAAATGTCTAATAATAAGGGAATGATTAAATCTATTGTGGTACATTAATAGAAACAGCATCATTACAGGATAAGGCCTGTTGGATTTGGAATCAAAGGACATGCTAATGTCAAACAGCAGCTCTGCTAGGTAGTAAATGTATGACCTTGGGCAAGTAATTTGACCTCATTAGACCTCACTATCTCATTAGAGCAATGAGGAAGTAAGAGTAGATGACTCTACAATTCCCTCCAGCTCTAAATCTATAATCCTATGAACTCCTTTAATGTAATTCAAAAAAATAAGCATGAGAAATATTTCAAAATTTGGAAAAAAGCCTCATGAGACTATGTAAAACAAAAATAAAAAACAGAACCAGGAAGACAGCATGAATACAATAAGACCTTATAAAAGGAAAAGTGAACAGGAATGAGCAGGTCAAGCAAAATGTAAATGTAGTTGGTTTTATTGATGTGTTGATACTATTAAATTCTTTTCATAAACCATTTTAAAAGAAAAGATGGTTGAAAGCAGTTTGGAAGCCAAAGCAGAACATTTTAACATGTCATAGAGTCTAGGTTCTTATCCTGATCCTCAGCTATTGTCTTTGTTGTTGCTGTATCCATCATGTCTGACTCTTCCTGACCCCATTTGGGGTTTTCTTGGCAAAGATCCTGGAGTAGTGCGAGGGCAAGCAAAGTAGAATCTTTTGCTGTTTTTGTTTTAGTATATTCAAGAAGTATAATGCCTCTGATTGAATCTTGCTTTTATCAACCAAGAGTCTTTACTAGGAGGAAAGTACAGAAACCAGAGTTTGTTTAACTAGAAACAATATATGTATTTGTATTGTTGATGTAATTAAAGATCTTCCCCACCCATTAATGGGCCTGCCCATTGAAGAGAGTTTGACTGGGGAAGATTTGTGGGGAGGCCCAAATTTTTTGTTAATGAGGCACTGGTTCTCAAAGGTTAGGATGTCCTCTGGCTCTAAAAAAGGTATAAATACCCTGAAGGAGAGGTTTTACCACTGGGTTTAATTTTTGGAAGAAGCTTTGTGTGCCAGACGAGACTCTGGGATGCTGCTAAGGAGCCCCCCCAGCTTTGAAAATCCAGATGTTGGTGCTTCCCTCTCTGGAAACTATGGTCAGACAGTTGCACTTGTCTGTTGATTTGTGATATATGTGTTGATTATGGACAGACAGTTGGAAGCCATGTCTGTTGATCCTGCATTTTCTCTGAAGTTCAGGGTGCTGATTTTTTTCCCTGAACTAGGTGAATGATATATGTGCTTGATTAAAGAAAATTGTTAACCCCTCAAAAGTTGCCTTTAGTTTTAAAATAGCAGATCAAAAAACCTGTCATAGCAAGCTCCCCTGTGTGTGTTGGGGTGCATACTGATACAAGTAGTTCACCATTTCCTTCTCCAGATCATTTTACAGAGGAGGAAACTGAAACAGTTAAGTGACTTGCCCCAGGGTCACATAGCTAAAGGAGAGATGAATCCTCCTGACTCTCCACCGAGCCACCTAGCTGCCCATGTTGTCTTTGTTAGGTAGTATGAAAGTCAATTACTTCACAGTGATTTAGTGTCCTCCTCAGTATAACAATGTTAAATTTCACAAATTAGTTTTAAAAATCAATAAGAAAGCTAACACACTTTGCATTATAATATGTAGTAGTAATAGCATGTGCTATCCTGAAACTGTGCAGAATATCAACTTCAGAGTTTCATGAAAAAAACCAGCATATAATGAGAGGTGATAAGTTAAATAATAGGTCTATACTCCAGGGACTTCAACAAATATACTTTCAAACTAACATGAGATGATTATTGAAAACATCATGCATTTCTAAGACCTTTTCATGGTGGCAAAATATTAGCAACTGAAGTGATGTCCCTCATTTGTGGAATGGCTGAACAAGCTGTGGTATATGAATATAATGGAATATTATTGGGTGATAAGAAATGATAAACAGGTAAATTTCAGAAAAACCTGAAAAGACCTGTATGAACGGATGCAATGTGAGATTAGCAGAATGAGGAAACCATTACACACAGTCTCAGCAACATTGTGTGATGATCAACTATGAATGATCAGCTCTTCCCAGCAACACAGTGATCTAAGAGTCATCTTGCATTTTTATCCAGGTAGAAATGTTCAAGGAAAACCTGAGCAATTAATGTATTTCCTCCATATTGATCGTGGCTACTACTAATGGTTCATGTTATCCTTTAATAGATTGAGTATTTAAGTGGCCAGTGTTGTCCCTTGGTACTTGCAGAACCATCCTAGAGAATAAAAACAACTTCCAGGATCAGGGGCTAAGTATATTATATCCATTTGAATGAAGGAGTTAAAAATTGGGCAACTAGGAAGTGCAGTGGTTAGAGCGCTGGGCCTGGAGTTGGGAAAATTCATCTTCCTAGATTCAAATTCAGCCACAGACACTTACTAGCTGGGTGGCCCTGGGCAAGTCACTTAACCCTGTTTGCTTTAGTTTCCTCATCTGTAAAATGACTTTGAAAGGGAAATGGCAAACTACTCCAATATGCCTGCCAAGAAAATCCCAAATGGATTGAAGAAGAGCTAGACATGAATGAAAAATGATCAAACACCAGAGTAAAACTTGTAGAGTAAAAGTCTATTTGTCCTGTAAGGAAAACAATGCTACACCCGTATATCTGATAATGATAGCTCACATGGACACACATATTATTTCATTTTATCTTCACAACATTTGAGTTAGGTGCCATCATTATGCCCATTTTACTGGTAAAAGCTGAATAAAGTAAGAATTATAGATCTAGAAGCGAAATAACCTCAAAGGTGACCTGATCCAACACCCCTCGTTTTATAGATGAGGAAACTGGAGCCTGAGAAAGTTAAATGATTTCCCAGAGGTCATAGAGGCAATAAGTACCAGAAACAGCCAGGGTGATGAGAAAGCCCCAGGGGGACATTGGAAGCCTCTGGGAGTGATGTGACACCACTCAAATCAGGACATCTCAAGGTCAGGGGCTCTGAGGTTGTGAGATGCCAGAGAGGGCCCACAATATCCAGCATTCTGAACTTCCAATGTTGGGGGAGAGGAAACAGAACCAACTCTAGGAAGTAGAGATCAGAATCAAGGTAAACCAGGGCAGGACTTAGTATGGACAATTACACAACCCCAGAAACACATCAGGGGGTAGCCTCATCCTGACACGAATCCCCAGACCAGGAATTAAGACTAGAAAAATGAGTAAAATAAATAAAACACTAACCAATATGAAAAATAATTATAGATCTATAGATTCCCCCAAAAGAGGAATAACTGCCTGTAACCCAAGACTCAAAGGAAAAGATTAATTTTTCCACAAAGTCAATCAGTACTTAAAAAAATAAGGCAAGAGATAAAAAGTAAAATAAAAATTCTTTTGGAAATAATTGGAAGGAGAATAAAGAACTTAAAAAGAGAAAGTAGTAAAACTTGCCTAAGTAGCAGACTCCCTGAAAGCTAGAATTAGCCAAACATAAATTAAAAACTCCATGAGACATTAATAAATACTAGAATTTAAAAGATTGCAAAAATAGAAAATATGTAAAGTATCTGATATAAATAACTATTGGCCTGAAAAATAAATCTCAAGATCATTTAAGGAATCGGGGAACTCACTGAAAACTCATTTTTTTTAAAAGCCTGGACCCTATTTCAAGAAAACCTAAATAATAACTGTTCATATCTGTTAGAATCAGAAGTCAGAATGAAAATAGAAAAAAAATCTACCGATAACTATTCTGAAAGAAAGCCCCCAATTAAAAGTCCTAGAGTTGTCATAGCCCAAATATAGAGTTCACACATCAAAGGAAAAAATACAGTAAACATGAAAAAAAAAGCAGTTCAAATACCAAGGAACCACTGTCAAAATCATACAAGACCAGGCAGCTTCTACTGTAAACAAGAGGAGATCTTAGAATGCAATATTCTAAGACATCTAAGATATCTAGAAATATACATATTTCTAACCAAGAATAATTTGCCCTGAAATACTAAGTATAATTTTGCAGGAAAACCTATGATCAAGTATGTTACGTAGCTCCTAGCAGAAAGAAAAAAATGAACTCAATGTGCACAAAGAAACATAAATATTTTGCACATGCAAGGCCACTAAGGATTCATTTTGCTTGACTATTCTTATGTGTTATTAAACTTTTCTTTTTCCTTTCAGCTTTTAAATTTGAGGTGGCTGAAGGTGGAGGAAGAAGACAGGTAGCAATAGTAATGTCAGAGAAGAGACAAAACCATTGAAACTTTTTTTAAATTTTTTAATGCACAGAAGAGAATAGGAAGTGTAAAAGAAAGCACAAGCAAAAATAAACCATTTTGAAAATAATGTGGAATTAGTTATATAGTTTTTTTAAAAACAAAATTGTAGGAAGTGGAAATTTGTTGTTTCTTTTGCAATTCTCTTTCCCTGTTCTGTTGTATATGTGGAAATGTTCCTTTTGGAGAATTTAAGTTTGGAATTTTTTTAAAAATTAAGTATCAGTGTTGGAATTTGAATCAAAACTTCCGTCTCTAGAGGGAGTACTTGTTTTCATTCAGCTAGTAAGTGTCTCAAACACATGCATGCACACATGCACACACACACACACACACACACACACACACCTCCACCCCCTCAACCCCCACACTTACACCTGGAGACAGGAAAAAAGACCCAAGAGAAAAAAAATGGGGAAAAACTAATGAACCAGAAACTTGCCAAGTTCAAGATAGTAGAAATAGTTTTTCCACCTTTTCCACACATTAGGGACTCTGTTGCCCTATCCAAAATTGAGAGCATCCGGAGTTTATGGAGTGTGAGGGAGGGATACAGTCAGATGTACTCTTTAGGAAAATCACTTTGGCAGCTGTAGGAGAATGGATGGAGCAGGGAGAGGCTAGGCCAGGTGTGGGGATCAATTAAGAAGCTATTACAATAGTTCAAGCAAGAGGTGAGGAGGGGCAGAACTGGGAAGGTGGCTCCGTGAGTAGAGAAAAAGGCCCCAAACTAGACATGTAATCTCTTAATGATAACAAATCTAATTATTTCCAAATGGCACCTGAAAACAGAATAGAGAGTACCAGAAAAAAAATTGTCAGTGTTGTATACAAAAGCAGGTCTGTGTTGGCCTAATGCCAAATGAAATTATAATAAAGTTTAAATTTTATTACCTCATACTGTTTCAGCTCCTGGAGGGGGAAGGCCCACGAAGAACAAAAACTACACACAGAAGAGTTAAGAAATCTTATAAATAAGTTGGTTTATCCTGTTATATAAGCTAAAACATTTCAGTGCAAGTAAAGGGTATCAAATAGTTTTCATCGGTTGTTCACAGGTTCTATGTATCGTAGTAACCATATGGAACCAATTAAGATAAGATCATATATTTTAAAAAGGGTCTTAGAGGCTCTGGTCCAAACCCTTCATTTTAGCTAGGGAAAAACACCAAGCAAGGTTAAGTCATTTGCCCAAAGTTACACAAGAAGATTTGATCCAGATCCCAGGAGACTTCTGGAGGGCCATATTGTTTCTCACATCCTCACCTGCAATTTTTACAATCTTACCTGAGGGTGTTGACAACCCCTTACCCCATACCCCACTGAGAAAGAGAGCAAACAAAAAAAACACATGAGAAACTGTAAAATTGATGCAAAAGCAGGCCAGGTGTGGGAGGAGAATTAATAGATTCTGCATTTGCTCAAATAGGGGCAGCTAGGTAATGCAGTGGATAGAATGTCAGGTGTGGAGTTGACCTGAATTCAAATCCAATCTTAGACAATTACTAGCTATGTAACCCTGAGCAGGTCACTTAACCCTGCTTATCTCAGTTTCTCTTTCTGTAAAATGAGCTGGAGAAGGAAATGGCAAACCACTCCAGTATCTTTGCCAGGAAAACTCCAAATGGGATCGTGCAAAGTCCAACACCACTGAATAACCAATTTGTATTAATACTACAATCATCTTCCCAGTCACCCATTACTCAAATTCTGATGCCGTCTCTGACTTTCTCTCTTGCCCCATACCATCTAATTAATCACCAAGTCCTACTGCTCCTATCTTGAAAGTATCTCTAGAATGCATCATCTTTTTTCCCCAGTCTCACTGCTACCATTTTCCTTCAGGCTCTCATAGAAGTTCTTATGTGAACTACCACAGTAACCTCTTAACCTATCTTTCTTCAGTCCATCCTAAAGCACAGGTGTCAATCATAGTTGATCATAGTCGTGACCATAGGCAAGTCACATATCCCTTCTTGATCTCACTTTCTTCAGATAAGGAAGTTGAACTAGGTCACCTATAGGGATGCTTTCCAGCTCTAAATCCTATGTACCTACGATATAACAAGATAGTTATATCTCTACAGGGTTTACGTTCTTCCACTGAATCCCAATATAAAAGAAAAGATATATTCAATTTGAAAAAATGAGGATAAAAACTAAGTTTTTAAGCTTTTTCTCTAAATAGACATCTAAAGTAACCCTGTATGAACATATAGACTGTTGTCTTTTTAGGCAACTAGGTGACACAATGGATTCAGTGATGGACAGACCTGGAATCAGGAAGATTTACTAGATATGTGACCCTGAGCAAGTCACTTAACCTATCTTCCATGGTTGTTGTGAAGCTAAAACAAAATAATATTTGCAAAGAGCTTTGCAAACGGAAGATATAGATATATAAATGTTTGTGTATATATCCTGTCTGTCATTATTTTTCTTACAATTTTGGAGGTTGGTACCACTATTTCCAAAGCCGTTTTTAAATATTCCTCTTGCCTCAAATCTGCTTTCTCTAACCCTCCTCCACACAACCACCAAAGCGATTTTCCTAAAGCATAGATCTGACCATGTTGCTTTCTTATTCTATCAATTGCAGCAACTTCCTACTGAAACTAGAATAAAATATTATTTCATCCTCTTTTATTTCTATTTTGTGCAAATATTATAATGTAAGTTATTAGTATGGCAGTACATGCATATAAATAAGTATACACAGATTGGGGATAAATGCTAAAAAGTGTTTTACTGACAGTGGGACATGATCAGAACTGTGAAGACCACTGACCTGAAACACTGCTTAAGGCTCAATAAATGTTAAATTATACCATATCAACTGAAATGAGTTAGCGCATGCTAGTTAACAGTGGGTACCAGTTCGTTTTGATAATAACTCTATACTTTAATTTTCCAAAGTAAAATGTGATATTTCCTGTTTTTGGATCAGGTACCTCAATCAGGAATCCTGAAGCTATCCCACTTGCAAGAAGGAGTATACATCTTTCAACTGACTGTGACAGACACTGCTGGTCAGAGGAGCTCTGACAATGTCTCCGTGACTGTACTCCCCAAGGCACAAACTGCAGTAGGTGAGGGGGAGAAAAATGAAAGTATCACTGGATGATAATTCAACTAAAAAAAACCCCATGTTATTTATGGATCTGTAGTCTTCCTATGCTTAAAGGAATAAGAGCTTTTGTAGGTTCTTCCATTTGATTTTCTGAAACCTGAAATCTGATATCATTTCAGGATGATTAACACTTCATTATGGGCAAAATAAGAGCTTCTTATTCCTGAAATTTACAATGAGATGGTTAATAGAGTGTGAGAGCTTCAGGGCATTGTAAAAGCCCCACAAATATATTTATATGTGTGTACATGTTTGTGTATTTTATATATATATACATATATATATATACACATACATATATATACACATGTATATATATATGTATTTATCTATATCTATATCTATATATATCTTCTGTTTGCAAAATACTTTACAAATACTATCTTGTTTTAGTTTCACAACAGCCCTGGAAGATAGGCTCAGAGTCATACAACCAGTACTTTTTTATTTTTCCTATTTCTCCTAAATTCTAGGTCTCTTGTTGGAAAGATTGTTGATAGATTTAGTATGTGTATGCATAGATATATATGTATATATAAATATATTATATATCACAACCCATATATGTGTCCACACACATAGATATGTATATACATATATATTTGTATGTGTGCAATTGTATGTGTGTATTTCCTGGAGAGCCCCTACTAATATTTAATTCTAAACGGATAAAAATTAATAGGACATTCCCAGGATTTTCTTTTGTTTTAATTATTTAAAAATATTGTATAATTATCATTTTAATATGTAAATAATAACACATAAGTGTTATTAGGTTATAAGTAATAATCATTTTTAAATATGCAGTATATATATACAATACAAACTCACTGCCTTAATATTCACTTCTTTTGAATAATCATCAACCTTCATCATCTTCTAAAAGCTCCTCATTTCTAAGGTGAAAGCATCAAGTGCATATGGTAAACCAATCCGTATGAGTTACGTGGATTGCTCACACATGGCACTAGGCAGCACTGAAGCTGGAGAAGTAAGACATCTAAAGTTGTTCAGCCGTTATTGGGAAAGTCACTTTTGGAGAGATTCTGTATTTGTAAGCCTGAGATGTTACATACTGTTCTTAAGCTTACAGCAAGCCTCTGGCAGGCTTGGACTCTCCATTATTTGCAAAGGAATTAACATAATGGGCATATAATAAGGATAAAAGGATTAAAATATAAATATAATTTCTCCATAACTATTCTAAGCTCATATCAAAGCTATGGCTCAGCATGCATATTAGAAAGAAAAATTTCTAAGAATTCAAAACCTATGGAGCTTGGCAATCTTCCAGTGTGTTATGCTTTCACCAGAACATCAGTTGTCCATTTTTCACTGTATTTGTGATCTCCTTGATGTAGGTATTATCTCCACTGATCATATGCTGATCATAACTCATCCATGCCCAAATTATGCAGGTCTTGTTCATGTCTTCCCTAAAATTCATCATGTGGCATCCACTCGACACGCTAGAGACAAACTATTGGTCACAGAGTAAAAAACAAAATTGTTTCCTTTGCCTCTTTTAACTTTAAGCTTTCTATGAAGATGGGGTGTATGGGAACAGGTCAGATGACTGTTCTCCATTCTGGCAACAGGAGCATGTCAGAGAATTCACAGCCTTGCCCATGAGCCAGCATTAGGCTGATGCTCAGTTGACAGCCCCATGAATAGAGAGTAAACTTCCTGTGCCAGGTGTGGCAATTGATTAATGGCTATGCCATGCAGGGACTGATTGACTTAACAGTCTCTTGAGCACCCATTTGAAGGCACTAGATGTAAATGAGAAAAATAATAATAGCTCACGTTTATATAGCATTTTACAGTTTTAAAGAGCCCTCTTATCTCTCACATACAATTTCTTCTGTCCATTCACACAGGCACCTTTTTTCTGCCCCTCATCACCTTTTCTGTACTATTAGAATAGCTTACTTGGTCTTTCTGCCTCAAACGTCTCCTTGCTTCATTCATCCTCCTCACAGCTGCCAAAGTGATTTTTCCTAAGAGCAGGTCAGACTATATCCCCTCCCTCCCACTCCATCAACTCCAAATGTTCATGTTACTTCTAAGATCAACTCCTCAGTTTGGCATTTAAAGCTTTTCATTACCTTGCCTATTCAGCCTTATTCTCCATTACTCCTTTCCACTCTGTGGTCGAGTCATATTGGCTTTCTAAATGACCACCTCCCATCTCTGTCCCTTTTCAAAGTCTCCTACAGCAGAAAAGGTCTTCACTTTTCACTTCTACCCCTTGGAATATAGAGTTTCCTTCAGGACTCAGGTCGAGTACCACTTTCTGCATGAGGTCTTTCCGGTTTCCTGCACCTCATCTGTTAGTGCTTACCCCACTAAAATTGCCTTTCATCTGCTTTGGAATTTATTGAACATATCTATGTGGATGTATGTTGCCTTCCCCATTAGTATGTACCACCTTGAAGATGGGAGCTAACTTATTTTTCTTTTGTCTTTGTAGCCCAGTGCCTAGAATATAATAAGCATTTAATAAATCTTGTTTGCTTGATAAATTGATTCTTCACAAACCTGTGAGATAGGAAATTGTGCCCATTTTTTATGAGGAAAAGGACAGAAAGTTTAAGTGGCATGTCCACAGGTCACATGACTAGTGAACTTTGGGATTTGAATCTAGGCTTCTTATTCTAGGCTAGCTTCACTACACTTCCTCTCAAGAAGTATATGATTTTGTATTCTCAGGAGTTAATGGTACCTGTGTTGACCTAAATGATTTGTGGTTGAAGCTCAGTACATATCACAAATGCTGGGTTTGCTCTGGCTAGTAGCAGTCAGGGTCACAGAGCTATCCTAGGCACATGCCTAGCCAACCTCCCAATCCAGTATTGATTCTAGGGAACCTAGATCTGGAACTAGGCTTTGTCTCTGTCCATGTGTAAAGTAACAGGTGAATATATTCCTGACCCCTAAAAACAAAATAGAAAAGGTGTATTTCTCTTACAACTTGGAAGCACCATTTTCTCACTAGCTGGCTCTGTTTGTGTCTTGGGGGCAGGGAGAAAGTAGCCTAAGGCAGACAGATGGTGGGCAACCAGCCAGGCATTTGTTTGCCTCCATCCATTTGCTTGGCCAGATTCTACAGTCTCCAGTAGCAACTTGGCAATTAGAAATGAGAAAAGGTCTTTGAAGTTGCCTGGGACAGAGTGAAGTAAATGTCCTTTGAAAAGCAACTTCAGGCTCCAGACTCTCGCCTTCCTTCCAATGGCCTTGTGTCCTTCTACAGAGCGAGCTCATAGTGTCGTTACTGCAGATGTTCTCTTGAGTCACACTTTACAGCTAGGGCTTTGTCATTGCCTTATGAATAAGATGTTAGGAATCAGAGCCTGGGAGTAAAACTCTTTAAGATATTGAAAACAGGAGGTGGAAACATTTCGAATGTTGCTCATCATTCTGCAGCATATAATGACCTTGTAGTTCAGGCAGAGCTATAGTGATTCAGGGCCACTTCATTACCATATCGTCCTCGTCACACGCCAGCAGGCAGCAGACAGTGTTAATTGTGCAGTGAAATCTGGCTCAGTGGGATTAGATTTTGTATGAAGAGGCTGTGTATTTTCAAAAGAGAAAGCTTGAAGATGTATTCAAAAGTAACTCTTCTACACATGAGCTGACATTTTTGTGTGTGTTCTTTTAAAGTAGGACAAATGGCTCATTTAAATATGCCAAATGTTTTCATTAATTCATTGTTGCCTAGAGTTTTCTTGTGGAGATTTAAAAAAAAATGTAACCTAATAAGGACTTTGCTATCCCAGAACTCTTCTCCATCCTTCCCTACCTTGTCTTGTGTTTTCAGATGTTGTTTCTCTCCATCTTCCTGGAATTCTCTAGAATGCTGGCCCTATTGCCCATCTTCCTTCCCTGGTGACAGTTGCTATCACTACTCTCCTCACCCTCTTCTTTCTAATTCCAGTTATTCCCCAACTTCTCCAAGATCAAACATTTGCTTTTTCCCAACTTTTCCAACTGCATAACTTCATCCTTTGTTTCTCTAGAGTAGAAATCTCTAAAGCTTTGCTTGGGCATGTGCACTGTACCTTTTATTCCCTATCTAACATGATATTTGTGTTATAAAAAGATCTGTTTAATCCACTTTGTTCCTAGGAACTTCTGAAACTTTTCATGATCCTGCTCTGGCTAGACCTTTAGTCTACATTGTAGATGCGCGCTCCATTGAGACTGATTTAACTATGAGTAAATAAATTATCCTTCAGAAAAAGGTCTTCTCCTTAAAAGTCCCAATTAGATAAAAGGTCTTTTTGAGAGCCCAGGAAGGAATATGATTTCATCATCTGGAGAAAAATAAAATTGTCATTGGCAAAAAACAGAGATTCTGACAAGGCACTGCCCTTGCCAGGGACACTGACATTCACTCAAAGGATGCAATAGTCATAGGTTGAAGATTAACCAAAAGAAACTATTAGTGAGAAGACAAGAGTACACACATGATATGATGAAAGACAATGTCTGCTTTAAAAATAATGGAGTGTTTTAAGATGTATCATGGTGTGGGAGGCAGCTGGGGAGCTCAGTGGATAGAACACTGAGCTTAGAGTCAGGAAGACCTGAGTTCAAATTCAGCCTCAGACACTTACTAGCTGTGTGACCCTGGGCAAATCACGTATCCTTATTTGCCTCAGTTTCCTCATCAGTAAAATGCTCTGGAGAAGGAAATGGCAAACTGCTCCAGTAGCTTTGCCAAGAAAACCCCCAAATGGGGTCACAAAAAGTCAGGAATAACTGAATTACAACAAAAAATAAGATATGTTATCTTGGAGATAGGTTGAGATGAGCAGCTAGGAGACAGACCACTAGATGTGGAGTCAGGAAACCCTGAATTCAAATCCAGCCTCAGATACCTACTAGCTGTGTGACCCTGGGCAATTTACTTCTGTCTGCCTCAATTTCCTCGTTTCTATAATGGAGAAAATAATAGCCCCCACCTCCCAGTGTTGTTGTGAGAATGAAATAACATAATATTTATAAAGTGCTCTGCAAACTTTACAAGGGTGTGTATATATACAGCTATAATTGTTATGGGGAAAGAGGCCTTGAATCTATACAATGAAAAAAGTGGCAGGATGAGTGGTAAAAGTTATTTGCCAATCAAAGCTCAATAACATTCTGAAATATCGAATGAATGTATGAGTGAGTGAGTATAGGGCTCTATCACAAAGAGAAGTATAAGACATTGGTCACTAAAAAAGAAGACATGGCACCCTGGCAAGTCACCTAACCTTTGTGGGCCTCAGTTTCCTTGCTTGTAGAAAGACTGTACTAAAGAATCTCTAAAATACCTCCTATCTTTAAATCTGTGATCTTTCATTGACCCAATATTCACCTTCACTTAAAAATTAATTTAATAAAAATGTGTAGAAGGGGAAAGTGACTTTTGTGCCATAGGTTATTAGTGGCATGAACAAGAATGCAAGGGAAGATATATGAGACTTCTTTTACTTTTTTCATTTGTCTGATTTTTTTAATGCCTTTTGTGTATATATAAATCTTTTCTTTGTTATTGTTTTTTAAAGTGAATATCACAGAAATTTGCCTTGTTTGGTTCTATCCTGTTCTGAACTTTTTCATTTTCTTCCATGTATTTTTTAATATCTTATTGATGGTTTGGGGGTATTTTCATAGCTTTCCATTAATCACCCCACCCCAAATTGAAGCCTTCCTTTAAAATGAATGAAGATAGTCATACAAAATTAAGTACATTAACTACATCTAAAAATGTTGGCAACTGGAGTCTAGACACACCAATTTCCCAAGAACCTGTTATTCTGACCAGTTATTAATTCTTTCTGCAGTAGCTGCATCCCTTTGACTTGGTATATTTCTTTTACCTATTCTTGGTTGCCCCAGATCCCTCTAAAAGTCACAGCTTTTATGTACCCCACCCCAGATGTAGCTTACCAGTGATTTGAGGTTTGCTTTATAAACAGAATGTTTGAAAGTTTGCTCACGCTATCATTTCTTCTGTGACGACGGCTGCTGTATTGACATCACGCTGGCTTGTGATGGAGTGGATCAGTGCCCTGACAGATCTGATGAAGCTTTCTGCCAGAGTGGTGAGTGGCCAGGAGGGACACCCTTGGTCTTGGGGCTTGGCAGGCCAGGGAAGTGGATTTGTAGCACAAATGTCTGCATGCTTATTTTTAAGAAAGTAAGGTTCTTTGAGGCAACTAAGTGGCTGAGTGGATCAAGCTCCAAGCCTCAAGTCAGGAAGACTCATTTTTCTGATTTCAAATATGGCCTCAGACACTCACTAGCTATGTGACCTTGGGCTAGTCACTTATCCTCTGTCTGACTTAATGCACTGAAGAAGAAAATGGCAAACTACTCAAGTATCTTTGCCAAGAAAACGCCATGGATAGTATTGGTGTGCTTTGGTTCATGGAGTCACAAAGAGTTGGACAGGACTGTATGACTGAATAACAACACATTTTTTTTCATCCAGGGGTTGGGTGGCATTTTTCATCTTGGTGCTGTTAGTATCTACTTTGACAGTGACAATAACTAATATTTATATAGTGCTTTAAACTTTTACAAAGTATTTCATATGTATTATCTCATTTGAACTTCACAAAATCGCTTGAGGTAGGTATTATAGCGGGGCAGAGAGATGGCACAGTGGATAAAGGATCAGATTTTACTAGCTGTGTGACCCTGGGCAAGTCACTTAACCTCAGTGTGGCTCAGTTTCTTCATCTATAAAATAGGGGTCATAATATCACCTACTTCCTAGGGTTGTTTTAAAGATCCAATTGAGATAATACTCGTTAAGTCTTGGTGCAGTGCCTGGCACATAGTAAGATCTCTATAAACGTTAACTCTTATTGTTATTATTTCATTAAAGAAATGGAGACTCAGATAACTAGTGGTCACACAGTAGTTAGATTCTGAGGCAGTATTTCAACCCAGGTCTCCGTGGTTCCAAATTCAGCATCTATCCACTATATCACCCCTGACTCTCCCATCCCTGCATGTAGTAGGCACTTAGTAAATGTTCACTGAATTGAATCAAAAAGGAAGGTAAATGCATCGACCCTTTGTCATTGATAACTGCAACCTAAATTTGCAATCCCAATCTAAATTTTGCGTTGTGTGTACAATATAAAATATGAAATAGTGGTGATTATCAGATTAGTTATTGATCAGATTTTAAATAGCAGTCTGTAATTTGGGGATTTCCCACATACTTGATGCTGCAATATCTTATCATTGCTTAATACTTCAGTACTCTTGCTTGATCTAAAAGTACTCGTAACATGTACTTTTTGAAAATGTACAAGCATTTATTTTCTCTCCTCAGCTTCTCCCCTTTTAAAAATAATAATAGCAAAATCCTTATGTTTCATCAAGCAAAACAAAGGCCCACATTGGTCATGTCCAAAAATGTAGAGATTCCTTCTCCTTCTACTTCCAGTCCATTCCTCCCCTCTCAGGAGGTAGACAGCCTACATCATGGTTGATCACTGCATGGATCAATGTTTTTAAGTCTATTAAAGTTGTTTGTTATTATACAAATTATTCTATCTGGTCATTTGACTCTTATTCATACATCAGTTCATCAAGTCTCCAGGTTTTTCTGGTAAAATAGTATTTCATTACATTCATATACCATAATTTGTTCAGCCATCCCCCAAGTATGGGCACTCTTAAAATTTAAATGAACATTAATTTTGTTTCTGAAGTAATTTTTTCAGATTGTTATAACTGATGTTTGGTATAATTTATGAAGACCAAATCACATACTAAAACACTTTTCTAGTTATAGGTACTGCAGAAACACAACCAAGGGGAATATCACAATATTAAAAAGGCTAATAATGTTCATTGATTAAGAATCTGCAAATGTTGGGTCTGGGTCTTGACTCTGCCATTAACTATTTCCATCTTTAAGTCTCAAATAAAAAAGTTCAGACAAAAATTGTCCATTAAAAACCAGAGATGATGGCATTTATTTAAAAAATGTAAATACTTGCATTTAGAATTCTGTATAACTCCAATATTTCATCATTAAAGATAGACTGACGAGTTAGTGGTTTTCAGTTTATTTTTAAACCAAAACAAAATTTTAATTTTAATTAATTAATTAATTTTAAACCAAACAAAAAAAAACCTGACAGCTTTATTTCCATTCATTCAGTGAGTCCTGGCCGCAAGACAATAACTCATGCTGCTCTAAGTCCAGCCCAGCAAAGAACTGTGGGATTGACTGAAGATACAAACAGAAGTCTTCCTTCACAGAACATCCAGAAAGCCACAAGGAAACAGCTGCTTCCATCAGCTAATGCAGACAAAAGTAACCATTCAGTCTCTCAGGGACCACAGAATCAAATGGGTGCTTTAATGCCAGGTAAGGGCTTGAAAGTATCACTCTCTAAAAAATTCTTTTTAATTTAAAAAAATTTTAAATAATAATATCAATTCAATAAATATTAATGACCATCAGTAGACACAAACTTTACCATAAGCAGAGAACAAGAAAAGGAATTATATAAGGAACTGAATTTCAGGCAACCGAAGTATGTAATAAATTCTAAATTTCTAAAATTCTAAAGTATGTATTAAATTTAACAAGGTAATAGTGGAGTTGTTCTACTTTTGTCCCTTTCTGAGCTTCATTTGCCAAAAATGTTTTATTAATACCCTTCTTTTTTTGCATTTCTATCTCTACCCATCCAGTCCCAACAGAGGTACTCCCTTGTAAAAATAAGTATAGTCAAAACCAACCAACCAGCACATTGTTCATGCCTGAAATTGTGTATCTCCTTCAGGACCACCTCCATTCACAAGGGTCTTCTCATTTTTCTCTGAACGTCTTTTTATTTCTTATGGTGCAATAGCATTCCATTGCTTTCATATGCCAGAGATGCGCAGCCATTCCCCAAGTGGTGGGCACTCCTTATCCTCCCAGTTCTCAGCTACAACAAAAAGTACTGCTATAAATAGTCTTGTATGCGGAAGTCCTTTCCCCATATATCCTTGGCCTCCTGAAATCATATATAAGGTATATATTAACTCAGTGTCTCTGGGTCAAAGAATATATGCAATTTAATGACTTTGGGGGTCCAAAATTGTTGAATTTTCTTCAATAAAAGCAAAAAAAATGTTTATTGTGATTTAATCTTGATTTGCAATTGTTTGTATTTAGTTTATAGTTAAGGTTGAGAGTTCAAGCTAATATTTTTGAGTTTTGCTGTTCAGTTGTTTCTGTCACGTTTAACTCTTTGTGACTCCATCTGGGGGTTTTCATGGCAAAGACACTGAAGTGGTTTGCCATTTTCTTCTCCAGCTCATTTTACAGATGAGAAAACTGAGACAAACATGGTTAAGTGATTCACCCAGGGTCATACAGCTAATAAGTTTCTCAGGTCAGATTGGAACTCAGGAAGATGAAGCTTCCTGACTCTGAGCCCGTGAACTCTTTCCACTGTATCACCTAGCTGCCCCGCAACCTAAAATTATCTAGCATTTGAACAGAGCTCACTAATAGAGTCTTCAGAATTGAAAGAAATTTTGAAGGTTCACTATTCTAAGTTCATGACCTCTCAAACATCCAGCTTGTGTTTAAACATGTCTAGTGACTAGAAGTTCACTATCTTACAAGGCTATTCATTCTATTTTTTAAAATAAATCCAGTTCAAAAGGGTTTCCCCAAAGCAGAATGTAAAAGAAGTATTTAATATATAATATGAATCAAGTATGGGATAAGTAGTTTATTCCTTTCTTTTTTTAATTTAATTTATTTTATTCTGAACTTAAGAAATATAACAAGCTTTTCTAGTCTAATATAGTAGACTAGAAAAAAGGTGAATGTGCATGAAACTAAATATATAATATAATTCCAGTATGGGACTTTATTCCTACACACAGAAGGAATGCTAAAAACAGCAGACTTAGAAGCATGCAGTAACAGAGCAAATTAAACAGGCTTCGTATTTAGTAAATTTACAGATTAGGAAACAGAATTAAACAAATTAAAAAGATTCAGTAATTTAACTTTTAACTACTGATACAGTCATCTAGGAGGCTGACACTTAACTGTGTCAGAACATAAAGTGGTATTAAGTGCTGTTGATTAGGCATTTAACATTTTGCCTCTGCGCAACCCTTTCCTTATGATTCTGAGTTGCCCTCCCCCTCCAGGGTGTTAAGGTTGTTGCTGGGGACCACTCCAAAGCTTTCATTCAGTTCTAACTTTTCATGGGAGCTTTAGACTTCTTGAACTCACAAGGCCACTTCCAGTCTAGGATACATCTACATCAGAAAACAACAAACACAAAAAAAGCAAAGGAAGCTGTAGACCCGGTGCAAATTTACCTCGTTTTGGTCCCTTGCATTAGATGCCACATAGACAAAGTCACCATAATACCCAAATAGAAAAAGACCCATCTTTCCCAACCCCTCACTGGAGTCGCATGATGCCACATGGAGAGTCACTGCCAAGGGACCCCTCAGGGTTTACAAAGTCCTTTCAGCTCTGGGTTACCACATATCTAGAAGAAGTCAAGAAGTTCATCATCGCCAAAAGCCCCCAAACAATAAGTGCCCATGTCCTTGAGGTCCCCAGAAATTTCCAGGGGATCCCTGGGTACGCATAAGAGAGGATCCTGTAAGCCAACTCAACCTCTACTACACTATGATTCTAAGAACTAACATATACCTGCATTTTTCTCTGTTTTGTCCTATCTGCTTGTCAAATGAATAGATAAATTTCTTCCTCAAGCTTATTTCGTCATCATAAAATGATCATCTACATTGGTGATTCATTTTCAAATCCATGCTTAAACCTCATATATGTTTGACTTTCCTCATAGTTTCCTCTGCTATAAAATTAGGGACTTGGCAAGATTTCAGTGGTCTCATTCTGCTCAAAAGTTTTGTGATTCTCTAAAAAAACACAAATGTCTATTCATATTGTTCAAATATCTTGATTCAATCAAAAAAATTCCATTTTTTGTTACAAATGCTTCAATCAATGGGATGGTTCTATCTTCTATCTATATTTATAACCATATCATTACCATTCACCCTAAGCATAAATTTTTTTAAACTTTCTATAGATATTTAAGTAGCCTAGCAAATAGATACATTGAATGGATTGCTTACACATATAGCATCATCTTGTTGTGGCTGTTGGGTGTGTTTTTTTGTTTGTTTTAGTTTGGGGGTTCTTGAGATCATGGACTCCTTGAATCTCAGAGCCAGAAGTCAATTTAGAGGCCATGAAGGCCTGTCTCCTCATTTTACAGATGAGGAAAGTGAGACTTGCACAAATTAAGCTGTATGTCATGGGCAACAGCATCAGAGCAAGGACGGTCCCATAAACACTAGAGTTTATTTCCATCAGTTTTATAAATACAGAAGAGAACATCAAAGAAGTGAACACTGAAAGAAGTAGGAAGCAGAATCTTTTTTTGATTAAGTCCGTAAAGGAAATGCCAAAAAAAAAAGTATCCATCCTAGTGCTATAAGTTCTGTATGTGTCAATCATATGTCAAGGAATACCACCAAAAAAACTGCTAATGTGATATTAGGCTATGTTAACATAGTATCCAGAATATGGAAGATGACAATCTCATTATAATCTGCCCTGCTTGGACACATTTATGTAATATTAGTATATTGTATTGTACCACTTTAAGAAGAGGATATTAACTAAAATTTGCCAAGAGGAAGGTACCCAGGATGGCGAAAGAACTAAAAACATGCATAGGATTTGTTGGAGGAACAGAAGATATTTGGCTTAGAAGACTTAGGGCAAATATCATTTTGTTGTTAAGTTGTTTTTCAGTCATATCTGACTCTCCATGAGCCCATTTGGGGTTTTCTTGGCAAAGATACTGGAGTGATTTGACCATTTGCTTCTCACCTCATTTTACCAAGGAGAAAACTGAGGCAAGCAGGGTTAAGGGACTTGCCCAGGGTCATATAGCTAGTGTCTGAGGCTACATTTGAATTCAGGAAGAGGAGTCTTTTTGACCCCAGACCCAGAACTCTCTCCACTGCACCACCTAACTCTCCCTGCAGATACCATAGCTGCCTATAAATACATGAAAAGCTGGCCTGTGGAACAAAGATTATATCTGGGCTTAGACAATAGAACCAGGAACACTGGGTGAAAGTTACAGAGATAAATTTCAGCTGGACGTAAATAATCATTCTAACAGAGCTCTTATTAAAAAGGCAGGTGGTTCTTCCTTTGTGGGTGAACATTTGTTGGAGCCGTTGGGCAAGACATCCAACAGCTCTGGTTGAGAGACTCCTTCCAACTCTGAGACTCCGCAGTTCTCTAATATGACCTTGGTTGTTCACTCTTTGGCCCAATTCATTCTTTTCCTCAGCAAGGAGTGTCAAAACTTTTGTAGACAGAGCTTAGGAATGGCTTTGGATACAAGTCACAAGGCTTGAATTTTAAAATTCCTCTGCAAAGTTAGGGAAGGGAAAAGTTTACAGCCTAAAAATACTAAATCAAATTTATATAACCCTTTCAGGTTTGCAAAGAACTTTCCTCGCGATAAGTCTGTGAGGTAGGGATTGCAAGTATTATTATGCCCATTTATAGATTAAGAAACTGAGGTCAAGAAGGGTAAGTGACTTAACCAGGGTCACAAATCCAGTAACTGTAAGAGCTGGGATTTGAAGTCATATCCCTCCTGATCCCAAGACTGACACTACAGTGTTATTTCTGTATCATGTTATAAATTATTTAATGGTAAATCTTCATTTAAAGATCATCAACTTGCTCCCCAAGCCACCTGGGTAAATAGGATTCTGAAATGTGGGTAGAAGGTTATCAGTCCTAATACTCTAATATAATAAATGAAGAAGCTGTGCCTACATTGAAAAATCTGAAGTAAAGTATCCTGGAAGTAGTTATTTGTTTTCTCTTTTGCTCCATTCCTCTGACTGTGGAATACTTTGAGTGACTAAGAATAGGATGAGGGTTCATAAATTCAAAGGTCATTTTATTATAGAACCTGAATGTTGATATAGTCATTAAAGGTCCAATGTCAATTTGGCAGTCTAGTGCCCTAGGGATCTTCTCTTGGTCTTGTACTGTTTAATATTTTCATCAATAACTTTGACAAAGGCAAAACGGACATCCTTACCAATGACGTTAAGCTAGAAGTGACAGCTAAACCGTGGATCTCAGAGTCAGGACCCAAAATGGTCCTATCGGACCAGAACATTGGTCCAAATCTGATAAAAGGAAATTGAATAGGGATAAATAAAATCTTCTACTTGGGTTCAAAAACATCAGCTTCACAAATGTTATATTAGGAAGGCATAACTAGATATAAGCTCATCTGTAAAAGATCTAGGGGCTATAGTGGATGGCAAGCACAACATGCATCAATATTACATGCTATGTGTTTACACACACACACACACACACACACACACACACACACACACACACACACACTTACAAGTGTTATATGGCAGCCAAGAAAATCAATGAAATCTTGGATCGCATTAAGAGAGGATCAATGTCCAGGACTAAGGCGATGATCATCTCTCTGTACTCTGTCCTGGTCATACCACATCTGAAGTGTTGTGCTATGACCAACCACAGTTCTAAGAGGACTCAGAATGAAACATGCTTCTCACCTCCTGAGAGACTCAGAGTACAGAGTATTTTTGTTTTATTTTGTTTTTGACACTGCAGATAAAGGAATTTGTTTTGCTTGACTCTATAAAGGAATTTTTGTTATTCTAGCTTTCTCAATGGAGTCGTGGGAGGGGGGCAAGCGTGGATCCGAAAATAAAATTGAATGAGAAAAGAAACAAAGTGTTGTGTTCAGTCCAGGGCACGGCTTTTAGGAAGGACATTAATATTCTTGGGAGTAACTACAAGAAAGGATTTTGTGTCTATTCCATATGAGGATCATTTGAAGAAACCAGGGATATGTGGAGGAGAGAATATCCAATGGATACATTACAGCTGGACTGTCTCATATGAAAGACAAATTAGACTTGTTCAGTTTGGCCTCAGGCAACAGAATTGGGCTCAGTGAGAAAAAATATCAAAGTGGAAGATTTAGCTTTGGCATAAGGAAAAACTTCTGAACAATTAGAGCTGTGCAAAAGTAGATTTGGCTGCTTTGGAAGGGCATGGGTTATCCCTTCATAGAAGGTCTTCCAGTAGTATTTTACAGGAAGGTTTCTTAATCAGATACAGGCTGAACTAAATAGTTCCCTTCCAGTTCTGAAATTCTGGTGTTCTGATTCTGGGAGCTCAGTCGTTATCTCATCAGTATCTCCATGAGAATATATGTATACGATATGCCCAACAAATGGCCATCCAGCCTCCACTTGAAGTCGTGAAAAGCCGTGGATAGCCGGCAATCTGCCTCAAGGGAGTAGATGTTTTTCTTTCTCTTATTATACTTGTATGTACGCCATAAATGCCAGAAAAACTGAGCGCATAAATTAAAAGGAGAATAGAGTCCTACTGTTGCTTGATAAAGCCCTTTGATTGTCTGGACTGCCTTGTGTTTACCCTCTGTGAAAAGGCAGGATCGCCAAGATGTTGTTGGATTTCACTGTATAGCAGCAGACGCTGCATAGTCTGTGGTCTGTTCGCTCATTAACACTTTTTATCTGACCTGGCCAAGGGAAAAGAAAGCTGGTCTCTGAGACAACTAGGATCTGTTTTGTATACACACACAAATTGGCTCTTTTTCATTTGTAACTTGATTAACTTGGTCCTTTTCAAATCCAACTCTATAACCTTATTTAATGGATTGAGGCAAAATTTACATGTTGAGTTGCAAAGTTCTGTCTAAGTTTTTCTTAGTTCAGTTGTTTACAGCATAGAAGCAGGGTTTCTTAACTTAGGATCTGTGTTTTGCTTTGCAAATCTTAAAGTACTATAAACTCCGAGCTAAAAATGTGGGGGTTTTGGTTGTTTTTTAATATTTTGATGATAGAATTTCCCTTGTGACCCTATGTATTTTATTTTCTATATTTAAAATATTTATATATTTAAAACATTACTCTAAGAAAAGGTCAAGGTTTTGCTAGACTGCCAACGGAGTCCATGACACACAAAAAAC
Source organism: Potorous gilbertii (assembly GCA_028658325.1). Classification (NCBI taxonomy): domain Eukaryota; kingdom Metazoa; phylum Chordata; class Mammalia; order Diprotodontia; family Potoroidae; genus Potorous; species Potorous gilbertii. The sequence continues at coordinate 431,679,953 of CM053770.1, read as the reverse complement.
AATAAAAAAAAAAAACCCTGTAGTAGGGCCTGGCTGTGACTGGAGTAATTACCAGCTAAGCATATTGTATTTATGAGAGTGCATACTGACCAAGGTTTCTTGCCCATTGTAAATTTTTTGCAAGCTAAGTGGCTATAAGATTTCATACAGTGATTCTCATCATATTTTCCTATTTCCTTGCCAGGAAATTAAAGTTTAAAGAAATTAAAAGATGATATTTCTGAGAAAGGTAGATTTAATTTATGAGAGTTTGACAAATTCTATAGCTAGGTAGGACTCTGTGCTCCCCGTGACTACTGTTTCAAAGTGTTGGAATTATGACTTCTCCATCTTAGCAAAAAAGTATTAAATAAATAGGTAAATAAATGACCAAATAAAAGCCAATCCATTTATCACTGTGAGGGAAAATGGATTTTTTTGCTGATAGAAAAGCAACTCTTTCTACAAGTTTGTTTTAAGGAAAGCAAGCACTAAGATCTAAGTGTCACAGTCTATATTATTGATAATGTCTTGTGAACAAATATAATCTAATAAATCATAATCAACAGATGCCAATATTAAGCATTACTTCTATGCCTAATCCAGCCCTGGACTCTGAGGAACAGAAAGCAAAAATTAGTTCTTGCTTTTTTCGAGTTTATAGGCATGTAACTATTTGGGTTTTTTGAAGTCTACAGACATAATAATTTGTCACTATTCAGAGTGATAGGTGCAAAGCCATTTTGTTTCTAATGAAAAGATACTAAGATACACTAATTCATCTGTTCCAAATCATCCCTTGGTTTTGGATAAAATGATGCTTTTATTTTGTCAAAAAACAGAATGTCACCAACATTCTGATACCATAAAAAGATTATTCTATAAACAACCTTGTAGATAAGCACAAAATAATTTATCAAAACTGTTATGTTTTTATGGGTTGTTCTTTTCCCCTGAATGCATGTTGGTAATATAATTGATACAATAAACAGTTTTATTAGGACCTATTAATAGTCTTACAAGTAGTCTTACTACAAGATTGCTAGGTGGTGCAGGGGATAGAGGGCTGGGCCTATTGTTAGGAAGACCTGAGTTCAAATATGGCCTTAGATACTAGCTGTGAGAATCCCAAACAAGTCATTTGACTTTTGTCTGCCTCAGTTTCCTTGTCAATAAAATTGGAATGATAATAGCACTTATCTCCCAGAGTAATTGGGAGAATAAAATGAAATAATATTTGTAAGTTATTTTGCAGACCCTGATCAGCTATGTAAATACTAGCTACTCAACTCTGACAAACTGGTAAACTATTTTTTAAAGTTGGCTACTACTGTAATAGGATAGCTGACCAAATAGAATTTTATTATGAGAGCTATTTGTTTATAATAAAACTTAAGTAATATTTCCAGTACAGTAAAACAACATGGTAATTAAGATTACTTGTACTAACTCAACAACATTGTGGTAGCTAAAGAGATTTTCTAGGCCTGATTTTATAGGTTTGAAACATGAACTGTCAAGGAATGATGGCAAAGCACACAGTGCTAAAAGTCAACACCAATATTTCTCATTCATTGCTGTTGTTGAGTCATTTCAGTCATGCCCAACTCTTTGTGACCCCATTCTACGATTTCTTGACAAAGACCTGGGAGTGGTTTACCATATCCTTCTCTAGCTCATTTTGCAGATGGAAACTAAGGCAAGCAGGGTTAAGTGACTGGCCCAGGGTCACACAGGTGGTAAGCGTCTAAGGCTGGATTTGAACTGAGGAAGATGAGTCTTCCTAACTTCAGGCCCAGAATTCTATCATTGTGCCACCTAGCCTCTCATAATAATCACATTGCTTGAAACTGACCTGTCATTCAGATGATGGAAGGAACTTCCCTCCCTCCCTCCCAATGCATATGATCTTCTCCTCTGTAACTTAGAGTCTTAGAGAGCTATCTGAGTCATTGATAAATTAAGTGATTTACCCAGAGTCACATAGTCAGCATGTGTCAAAAGTGAGATTTGAACCCAGGTCTTCCAGATACTAAGGCCAGTTCTAGTCACTCTAGCACATCATAATAGCTGCTCTTTATAGCACTTTAAGATTTGCAGCATGTTTTACATACATGATCTCATTCAATCTCTTTCGTCAACAGAGAGTCTAGAGTTGCACTCAATAATTCAGCCCTGAGATCCTGTTTCAGTCAAGTACAGGTTAACACCAATTTTTGTAGTGGGATCTTGTGATAGTCAAGGGTATTCTAGTGTTCCTTCTTCACTTTGCTGGAATACTTCTGTTATGGCTGTTAAGGATATGGAAACACCTTCCTTTAAGAATTCAGCTCTTCAGTTTGGAACTGTGCCCAAAGAAGGAGCTATAAAAAGTGCATACCCTTTGACCCAGCAATATTATTTCTAGGACTGTATCCCAAAGAGATCATTAAAATGGGAAAAGGACCCACATGTACAAAAATATGTATAGTCACTCTTTTTGTAGTGGCCAAGAACTGGAAATCAAGGGGATGCCCATCAATTGGGGAATGACTGAACAAATTGTGGTGTATGAATGTAATGGAATACTATTGTGCTGTAAGAAATGACAAACAGACGGACTTCAGGAAAACCTGGAAAGACTTAGATGGACTGATTCTGAAAGAAGTGAGCAGAACCAGAACACTATACATGATAACAGCCACAGTGTTTGAGGACTGTTTTTGATAGACTTAGCCCTTCTTAACAAAACTTTTCCAAAGGACTCATGATGAAAAATGTCATCCATGTCCAGAGAAAGAACTATGGAGTTGGAGTGCAGAGTGAAACAGACTCTTTTCACTTTTGTTTTCCTTCTCATGGTTTCTCCCATTCATTATAATTCTTCTATGCAATGTGATTAATGTGAAAATGTGTTTAGTAGGAATGTATATGTAGAGCCTGTATCAAATTGGATGCTGTCTTGAGGAGGGAGGGGGAGAAAATTTAAAACTTATGGAAGTAAATGTTGAAAAAAGAAAATAAATTAGATATTAAAAAAAAGAATCCAGCTCTTGCTCATCAGTGCAGATACACATGGAATAAGTAGATTGTAAATTCCTTGAGAGCAGAAAGATTATGGTTTACCCTTCTTTGTATCTCCCTTGGGGCTAATCCACATAGCCAGTGCTCAGAAAATATTGGTTGAATTCATTAGGAACAGCAGGTGAGTAGGAAGAAGAGGGAAAGTACTTTCATGTCTTTACAGTTATCCCTTCCAGATTGGAGGGTGGAAGGAGGTGTTAGGAGCACAGTAGAAAGAGGGGGGTTGTTAGGAAGATGGAGGGGAGAGTACGCTCGATACGGAAAATCCACATAAAATTTTTTGGTCCTCCCTTCCTACTAGAGAAGTCTGAATTATTATTATAATAAAAGATAAAATATACTACACATATATTTTATGCATTTCTGAATTTCTAAATTTTTTTCTGTTTCATTTCCTGGCTTTCACAAGTCATCAGGGCTTATGCAAAATTCCCAAAAAATTCTCACTTAATTTCTTATTTCATACCATGCCATAACCAAACTTCAGTGGGGAAAGTCTCAATGTGGAAGGGATGACTATATTTCTTTCTCACAGAGGCATCAGACAAGCAAATTATCAGCCACAAACAAATGACTTTGGACCCTTTTATTTGTTTTTGCTACATCACCTAAAAGCATAACTGGGATTGGAAGAAGCAAATTAATTGGCTTATGCCATTCTTTTTATTTGAGGTCACAAAAAGTGAATCCAGGACTCTGGTAAAGCCATAGTAAATTATGTCTAGAAATATTTGTCAGAGGAAAGCTGAAGACCAATTTAGGTCTGGGATATTTAGATGAGCCTGTTCTGCCGTGAGAATATCCTGTTTTCAACTTAGAAAAACTAGAAACACTCTGATAAACACAATGACAAACAATGACTCAGTGCTTAATGCGGTAGCAGGTGCTTAATAAAATGCTTCTGGTCTAGAAATGCTCATTGATTCCAGAGGATTCTTCTTGAAGCATACTACCCACTTCCTGACCCAGAAGTGTTGGAGTCAGGGTGCAGACTGAGAAGTAACATGTTTTTTTGGACAAAGCCAACGATGGAATTTGTTTTGCTTGACTGTGCATATTTGTCACAAAAGTTGTCCTTTTCTTTTTTCTTTTCCAATGTGGGTGAGGGGGTAGGAGGGAGAGAAAATAGATTTTTGTTTAATGAAAATAAGTTTCATTTCAAAAAAATTAAAAATAAAAAGAATGCTCTTTTTCATGTGGTCTAACTGTGCCTAGAGATTCTGTACGTTTGCAGCTGATATTTTTTGAATCATCCATTTTCTGGAACCATCCTCTCCAGAATTTCCAAATGACCTTTGAATCACCGCATCTGATGGTCTTTTCTTAGTCTTTATCCTTCTGGACCTCTTCAGTGTATTTAATACTCTTTACCACCCTATCCTCCATATAATCTTTCCTCTCTGGGTTCTTTTTTTTTAACAGTATTCTGTTCTAATTCTCCTACCTGTCTAATGACTCCTTCTCAGTCTACTGTCCTGTTTTATTAACCACATCACACACACCCCTCAGTGTTAGAGAGGAGAAGGGACAGAACAGAAAGATAGATAATATTTGTTTTATTTTTAATCTATCTCCAGCACCTAACACAGTGTCCAGCACATTATAAGGGCTTAATAAATGCATGATGATTTGTTGTTTATTTTTCTCTTGAGTGGGAAGATTAGCCAGTTAAGCCACTTTATATATAAAAAAAAGATAAAGATGCTATGAGAAGTGGTTTGATAGATTTGTGCTTTTGATTTTTATTTCTGTCTCATTATTTTAGAAAAGGGAGCTTGTATCCACAGCTGTGTGACCTCATTCACAATTCACTTTGGAAAGATAAGCAAAGAGTTCCATTTCAGGGTAGCTCTCAGAAGTCAGTCCAGGAGTGAGTTCCAAGGATCTACAGACAGCTCAGCAGCTTCAGATCAGCCATCTGACCTTCTAGTTGATGAGCCTTCTATAGCCTCTGCAGAGTGTTTTGCACATCAGTGATTTCCATCTCCATAAAACCAACTCTACTTACATGCTTCTTTTATAAAGCCATGAATAAGATAAATGTTTAGAAGGATGCCCAAGCTATATGAGTGTGAAAGTAAAAAGGCCTACACAGAGCCTCCAAATGTTGAGGAATCATTTGAATTGGCAAGGATGATCTTTCCAAGATACTGTATTCAAAATGGAAAGGAAGTAGAGCTGTATTAACTAACACTTTCCAAATCATTAGCAAGTTGAAGTCTTGGGAAAATTCACAGAAGCTGCATTGAGTGACAAAGTGAAGCTATGTTGGTAGTGGTTGCAGATAGGTGGTACAATGGACATTGTGCCTGACTTAGAGTCAGGAAGACCTGAGTTCAAACCCAACCTCAGACATGTGTGACTCTGGGCAAGTCACTTAACCTTGTTTGTCTCAGTTTCCTCATCTGTAAAATGAGCTGGAGAAGGAAATGGCAAACCACTCCAGTATCTTTGCTAGGAAAACCCTAAATGGGATCACAGAGAACCACTGAAATGGCTGAACAGTAGCAAAAACAGCTCTAAATCTGTGAATATCCTTTGCTATTTTCCTTGTATGCGTTGTTTTCCCTTGATAAGCCTGGTATAGTGGATAGAGAGCTGGTCTCAGGACCAGGGTCTGAATCTAACTTCTAACACCAACCAGTCCCCAGAGTGTGAATCTGATCTCTTAACACATGCTCTGTCTCTGTGACCCTGGGCAAGTCATTTAACTCTGAATTACTCTAAGCAACTCTGTAAATCTAAATTGCATAGAAAGTAAAGGGAATCTACTCATCTAAGTGGCTCCTACACCAAAGAAATCATGGCTACAGTCCTATCCCTAGATAGATGTCTTCTTATAAAGCTACAATTAAAACATGCACAATATAATTTCATTTATTTAGATGAATCAGGACCAAAGATGATCCAAATATAAGATTACAATCTTTCCTTTTACTGGATTCTGAAAAATAGAAGACTTAGGTGAAATATGTTTACCATACAAAGGTATTTCTTACAACCCTGAAGATACTCTTTATTGAATCAGCCTCACTTTTGACTTCCTGGTTGATCTCTTAAAATTTCCAAGCTGGGGACAGCCAGGTAGCACAATGGATAGAGCGCAGGCCCTGGAGGACCTGAATTCAAATCTGGCCTCAGACACTTATTAGCTATGTGACCTTGAGCAAATCACCTAACCCCGTTTGCCTCAAAAAGAAAAAAATCCCAAGCTACATGTGGTTTGCTTGATCCTACAAATTTAGAAGACTAATCTTCTAGAAGATAACATAAAAGTATACAAGTTTATTATCAGAGATCATTTTATTTACCAGATTCATTCTACAAATGAGGAAATGGAGGCCCAGAGACTGAGAAGTGACTTTCCCAAGGTCACACAAAGGTCACACAGGTTGCGAATAGCCAGCCAGGATATGAACACAGGTTCTTTTACTCCAAATCCAGAGTTCTTTCTACTGCAGCTTGTACCTGAATATGAATTCCTCTCAACAGTATTTCCATTAAATGGTAATCCAGCCTCCTATTGAAGACCTTCAGTGATGGAAGGCCTAACTCTAAAAAGTCCATCTAACTTTCGGACACCTACAATTGTTAGGAAGTTTTCCTCTATAGGAATCCAAAATCTGCTTCAGATGCCTACTTGGTGCTACATACCCCCAGTCTAATCCATTCTCTATATAACAGCCCTTCATATACTTGAAGATAATTGTCATACATACCCCTTTCCTCTTCTCCAGACAAAGCATCATGGATCCCTGCAACTTGATAGGGCTTCTAGGCACTATCACTATCCTAGTTGACTTTTTTGGAGTGAACACCAACGTGTGAATGGTTTCCTTATCTAAAATGGCAAACCATTCTACTATCCTTGCTAAGAAAATCCCAAATAGGGTCACAAAGAGTTGGACATGACTGAAATGACCAAACAACAATTTAGATTTAACTAAGGCAGAGCGCATCAGGATGATCACATCCTTATTCTAGAATCTATGCTTCTCTTAATGTAACCTAAAATCACATTAGCTTTTTTGACTACCATGTCATGTGGTTAACTCAGGTCTTTTTCATAAGCTATTGTCTAATTATGTCTCCTGTATCCTATACTTTTGCATTTGACTTTTTTGAATCATGAAACTGAAACTGCAATCTCCAAGGTTACCACTGATACCTTAATCACCATATATGAGGTTCTTTTCTCAGTTCTCATTCTTTTTTGAAAAAATTTTATTTATTTTATTTTTAATTTATGAAATAAAACAAGCATTTCCATAACATAGTAGAGTAAAAGAAAATGAACTACAAATCTATTATGTATAGCTTGCCATTCCTTTTAACTATTTAATAAAGTTATCATGTAAATTTTTCCCCTTTTTTCCTTCCTTCTCCTGCTTAACCACTCTCTTCTCCAGCACAATGTCTTCTCTGAATTCTTATGACACTATCCTTTCCTGGTTCTCCTCTTACTGATCTCACTCCTTATTGGCCCCTCTAGAACTGACTGCCCTCCTTCCAAGCCATGTGTATTCAAGGCCATGAAAAGCTGTGCATGCGTATCCCACTTGTGACTAGTGAAAAATGTCTACCTAGATTCCTTAAACAATTAGAGCCTTCTGCTCCCAAAAAGAGATTTCCAAAACAGACAATCACTGTTCTAGTGTCCTTTTCTTAAGCTGTTGTTCTCTTTTGTTAAACAGGAGCAGTTTCCCCGCAGACTGCCACAGAGCCATCAGCCCACTCTCACTCTAAGCCAGGTTTGATCTTTCAATTCCTTGCTATTAGTGTGGCTACAAATTGATTCTGTGGGTCAGTGGGAGAAGGGGAGGGAAATGAAGGTCAAAGATGTGTGGGAGTAGGGGGAGAGGAGGTTTGGACTAGGGAGGGTGAGACTATGGAAAGGAAAATGCTTTCTTCAGCTTGTTGAGATAATGAGACAGCAGCTTCCCTGGGTTTCTATCTCTATCAGAAGCAAATGAGTAGGAAACATAATCTGTAACATTGTAACGCTGGGCCCCCAGCTCTTTCTGAGATTTCAGTGTCAGGTTCAAGATCCACAGTGACTGGATTCCACTATGTAGAGTTTATCCAGATGACAAACTTGTCTTGCCAAGTAGGCCATGACCAGACCCTATCAGCACACTCACACAGAGAATGCCAGATTTATGCTGAGGGTGTAAGGAAGTCTGAAAACGATTCCATTGTAAATGTCTCCTTAACCATAAGAGAAGAAGGAGTAAAGATTCATGAGGGAGTCAGGTTTAATTTTTATTAAGAATAGGCAATATTAAGAAATGTGAATTAAAACACCTTGAAGTACTAGTGAGGTTTAGGGGTGCTGGAATCTTGAAATAGTGACACATGGGTCCTGCCTGAATGTATTTGACCCAAACCTTCTTTCTGCCAAAGAAAAGCAAGGTTTGTTAAAACGCTATCCAAGGTGGGTATGAGTCTAAAAATCTTCCATCTTGGCCAGACTCTTAAGGAATCTCACCTTTTGTATTGCTAATGCAAGTAGGCCAGATTCAATCTGAGCACTTTAATGGAAATGGGATATATCTTATATACAGAAAGACTGTGGGAGTGATCTAGGAGTGGCCAAGTAGTCTGGAGTGACTGAAGGAGGGGTCGAGAGAGGATCTTGATGGGAGTGGCTAGTAGGCTGGGGTGACTGCAGGTCAAACACCTGGACAAAGAAAATGGGATCTAGGTAGGATCAAGATTGGGAAATAGGCAGTTGTAGATCTGGAGGTAACAGACAATGAAGAGCTGTACTAAGTCAAGGGCAGCAGAGAACTGGGCATGGGGACAATGAAAGGCCAGTTAAGAGGATTACTGGGATGCCTCAGGTGAATGCCAGAGACTTAACCATTTGGGAAAGTTCAAGAAGAGTTCAGGGGAGTTTCAGAGCCTGTACCCTCCAGTACCACCTCACACCTATCAGATTTTCTAATATGACAGAAAAGAAAAATGGTAAATGTTGGAGAAGATGTGGGAAAATTTGGATACTGATACATTGTTGCTGGAGTTGTAAAATGATCCAACCATTTAGAACTATATCCAGAGGACTATAAAATTATGCACACCCTTTGATTCAGCTATACCACTACTAAATCTGTTTCCCAAAGAGATCATACAAAAGGGAAAAGGACCTACATGTCCAAAAATATTTATAGCAGCTCTTTTTGTGGTGGCAAAGAATTAGAAATTGAGGGAATGCCCTCAGTCATTTGGGGTATAGCTGAACAAGTTGTGGTATGTAATAATATATTGTGCTATAAGAAATAATGAGGAGGTAGATTTTAGAAAAACCTGTAAAGACTTACATAAATGGATTTTGAGTTAAGTGAGCAGAACCAGGAGAACACTGTACACAGTAATAGTAACACTGTGCAATGATCAACTATGATTGACTTAGTTCTCAGCAATACAATGATCCAAGACAATTCCAAAAGACTCATGATGGAAAAAGCCATCCACATCCAAAAAAGGAAGTATGGAGACCGAATGCTGATTGAAGCATGTTATTTTCACTATTTTTATTCTTTGTTCTTTGTGGCATTTCCCTTTTGTTCTCTTTCTTCTTTCACAACAGGGCTAATGTGGAAATATGTTTCCATGATTGCATATGTATGACCTATATCAGATTGCTTGCCATCTTGGGGAAGGGGAAGGGAAAGAAGGAAGGGAGAAAAATTTGGAAGTCAAAATCTTATAAAAATGGATGTTGAAAACTATCTTTCCATGTAATTGGAAAAAATTAAATGCTATTTGCAAAAAAAAAAGAAAGAAAGAAAAAAGAATAGACAGAAGCCAAAATTCACCTGGGATTCAAAAACCTGAAACTGCAGAGGACAATTATAGAATGTTGAAGTACTAAGATCCCAATTCTAATGACTTTGAAATACTCAGGCTGTTCTCAGTAGAACTGCCACAGAAATCATTCTCTCATTTTAGTACTTCCACTTTCAAAACAGGAAAATTGGACTGCAGACCTGATGAAATGGTGGGTAAGAGGACTAAGGGGGAAAACAAGGGAAAGATGTCAGTGAGATAGGACCTAAAGAACTAACTATAAGAGAAGACCCTAACCTCAGGTGACTTATAATCAAACTAATGAAATATATTCATTCATTTCAGTCATGTCTAACTCTTTGTGACCCCATTTGGGATTTTCTTTGCAAAGATGCTGGAGTGTTCTACCATATCCTTCTCCAGCTCATTTTACAGATGAGGATATTTAGGCAAACAGGGTTAAGTGACATACCCAGGGTCATACAGGTAGACTGTCTGAGGCCTCATTTGAACTCAGGTTTTCCTGACTCTAAGACCAGTGCTCTTATTGACCGAGCCATCTAGTTGCCTCTATGAAACAAAAAGAGGACATCTAACAGTGCTAAGCTTACTCTAAATGCAACCGTGGAGTTGAGTAGTAGGGGAAATCTTCATGGATGAAGCAGGCTTTGAGATGGGCCCTCAAGGATGGGCAGAATTTGGATTTTGTAGAGAGTAAAGTTTGAAATAGTTTACTTGATGTTCAAGGCCCACCACAATCTGGCACCACTTTATTGTGGCCATTTTTCCTTCTCTTTCCGCCCCCCACACATTCTGCAGTATAGCCAAAGATGATTACATACAACCAAACACCCCACACCTTCCTGTCTCTGCCTTCTGTCACACTGTTCCTGTTGCCCAGAATGTCTTCCTTTCTACTTCTCACCTCTTGAGTTCTTAACTGTCCTTTCAATGCAAATTCAGAAGTTACCTTCATCTTTCCTAATCCTTCCAGGTGGTAATAAATTTCCCCCTTACATAATACTTTTTTTAACTCTCCAATTCATTTATCATGAATTATGTGTATCTGTATGTGTATATATATATATATAAACATATAGTTGTATAACATTGTATGTGTTCATCCTTCGTTGCCGAAGAAGACCATGCCATCAGAGAAACAATGACATGACTTGTACTTGACCCTGTTTTGAGTGAGAGAGAGCTGTGCAAGGTCACCAGCCTCACTTCTCCTCCAGAGCCATCTGAATCCAGTGACCAGATATTCATCAGGATGACTGGAGATGACGCAGGATGAGGCATTTGGGGTTAAGTGACTTGCCCAATGTCACACAGCTAGTGAGTGTCAGGTATCTGAGGTGAGATTTGAACTCAGGTCCTCCTGACTCCTGCACCAGTGCTTTATCCACCTCACCACCAAGCTGCCTGCTTAACAACTAATGAGAGAATGAATATTAAAATGAGAATTGGGCTCTCTCCCATGAGGAGCTGAGAGAGGTAACATCATGTCACTCTTGGCAAAAAGACTATCTCTACTCTCAGACCACAACCAACCTTAGGCAATCTAGACAAAGGATCTACCTCCACCCAAACTTGCTTGAGTGCGACATAATGGGCAGGAATTCAATTTTGATCAGATTTCTTATAAGGTTGGGTGGGATCTGACCAAGATGGAGGAGAAAGTTCAATTTTCAGAGAATGAGCTTTTGAAATGAGGACTTTAGGAAAAGGGGGGAACCCTGGATCTTCCCAAATCATTAGTTATAAGATAATTTCTCTCATAAAACACTTGACAAGTCTTCAATTGATTAATGCCTGAAGGTCTTAAATGCACATTTGTTCTCTGAAATAGAGTAAACCTTACATACAACCAAACACCCCACTTAATTTACACTATCACAAATTAATTTAGCAAAGGTAGACTATAGCCTGTGTCTCAATTAATATAAATTCACCAGTTTGATTGTTGAGACTTTGCTGTATACTATGTTTGCTATTACTTATTGGGTTTGAGTATGCAAGCCTTTGGATAGTCTGGAAATCCTTATTCCAACCCCCAATTCTCACTGGAATAAGCCGGGGCAGGAGACCAAAACAAAGGGGGAAACAATAGTTCTTTCACTCTGAACCTACAGAACCTCCCAGAGAACTAACTGAGACAGAGTCCAGCAGCAATCTATGGTTAAGAGGGAGGGTAGATTAAGGAAAGCAGTGGTTAGAAACAAAACAGATTCTTGAGGAGGAGACAAGGTAAAAATGGGAAAGACAAGTATAAGAGAATAGAATGGAGGGAAATATACAGTTAGCAATCATAACTGTGAATGTGAATTCATAAAACAATCTCAAACTGTATTACAAAGCTATGATCATTAAAATCATTTGGCACTGGATAACAATGATTGATCAATGCAACAGATTAGGGACACTGATGTAAAGTAGTAACAAAAACACTCAAAGAGTCGTATTAACATATATATATAATGAATAGTTATTTCTGTATATATGTGTCTCATCCCCTTGTTAGACTCCAAGATCTATGATGAAAGGGGCCATGTCTTATATAAGCCTTTTTATCACCTAGTGCCTAGCATAATTTTTTGCACATAGTGTTTTGAATGAGAAAATGATTGAATGAATGATGAATGGGGCAGCATATAGTAGGAGGCAAGGCACTGAGGTGGGAATGAGTGTAGAGTGTATGCTAGGGATCGTGAGGAGACCTGCTTGACAACAGGCAAGGATGCATGTTAAAGAATAATGTGTAATGTGACACAGTAGGGTCAGGTTACAAAGGGACTTAAAAGCAGTCTGAGAAATGCAGTCATCATGTGTGGTAAGCTATTCTCTCTTTTACTCAGTTGTAGTGCTCTGAAGATATGGGGTGATGTTCAAAGAAAAGAAAAAATCTGTCAGTTCCCTTCTTGTGTTTTCATCTGTGATAAACTCCATCTATGTCCAGGACTATTCTCATTAAAATTCTACAACGATGATAAATTAGCTGTATCAGCTAATAGATATCTTCTCAGTTGGCTTTTTTTTTTTTTTTTGTAAAAGAACTGTCTTTTATGTTCTGGAAAGTTGAACTTCTGAGTACTTTTAAAATTCTGTAATTTCCAAGAGGCTTTCTTTTGTATTTATTCTTTTTGTATTTATTTCTTTTGTTGCTATTCATTCACTTCAGTCATATCTGACTCTTTATGACCCCATCTGGAGTTTTCTTGGCAAAGCTACTGGAGTGGTTTGCTGTTTCCTTCTCTAGCTCATTTTATAGATGAGCAAACAGGGTTAAGTGGCTTACCCAGGGTCACACAGCCAGTAAGTATTTGAGGTGGAATTTGAATTCATCTTCCTGATCCAGCACTCCATCTCCTGTACCACCTAGTTGTCCTGCTCTTTTCTGTATATTTGTTTACCTGCAACTACCCTTCCTAACTTTGTCTTTTGAAGGGTCACTGCCGCTTCAAATATATACATATCAGCGTATATGTATAATTTTTCTTCATATATGTGCATTTACACATACATGCATGCATGCACACTTACACATATATACATGCACACACATACACACACAATCAGGAACAAGTCACATGAACCATGCCACTAACAGGAGAGGAGAGAATAATACCTGATGAGGGAGGAGATGGAGACACCAAACATGGGGACTGCTTTAGCACTGAGGAAAGAGGCAGGATGGAGGAAGATCTCTCTCCAGCCCACCATCTTGAAACTTCCTATTACCAGTTATTCTTGTTGACTTGCTCACTAGGCTTTGTAGGACGACAGGAGTTGTCAGTACCTTCCAGATTTAGTGCCCTGAAGGAAAGCCCCCTTCATGTTAAGGCTCTGGTTCTGACTTCTTTCCTCCTAGGATTTGAGAGCAATTCTCATTCTAAAAGACCCACTTTTTGGAAACTCAATTGTAAAACCTAAAGCAATTAGCACATTCTAGCTGTGTGACCATGAAGAAATCATGTAACCCTTCAGCCTCAGCTTCCTCATGTGAAAATGGAATAATAGTGCTCCCACCTATCTCACAGGATTGTTGAGGATCAAATGAAATAATTGTGTGAAAAATACTTTGAAAACCTTAAAGCATATAAAGCATATACATTTGAGCTGTTATTGTTATTATGTTTTATTTATCCATTCTGTTCCCTTTTTTATTTGTTCCCATGGGGATGCAGTATGATACAGTGGAGAAAGTAATGGATTTAGTCAGAAAAATCTTAGATACAGTGGAGAAAGTAATGGATTTAGTCAGAAAAATCTTAGATTCAGATGGTTTAATAGTTCTGGCACCTATTAGTTGAGTGATCTTGAGTAATTCACTTCATTTCAATTGATCCTCAATTTCATGATCACCAAATTATAGATTTATAGCCAGAAAGAACTTGAAAGGTCATGTAGTCCAATTTCCCACCCTAGTTTACAGATGAGGAAACTAAGACCCATGGAAGTTAAATGACTTGACCTAAGTAACATAGGTATTAAATTGCATGATTTGGGGAATATGAACTCAGGTCTTCTGGCTCCACACTAAGTACTCTTTTTATTATGGCAGAGTGATCTGTAGAATGGGGAAATATCTATAATAGCTACCAATTAGTGTTGTGAGAAACGTGTTTTGCTAAATGTACAATATTTTATAAATGTGAGTTACTATATTATTACATGAGTTGTGAAAGTATTCTAAGTCTACACAAGTTGTTTTTCTCTCAGCCCAGATATTTGTTGTTGTTTTGCTGATTTAGCCGTGCCTAATTCTTTGTGACTCCATTTAGAGTTTTCTTGGCAAAGATACAGAAATGGTTTGCCATTTCCTTCTCCAGTTCATTTTACAGATGAAGAAATTAAGGCAAACCGATTTAAGTGATTTGCCCAGGGTCACACAGCTTGTTGGTATCTGAGGCTGCACTTGAACTCAGGGTTCAAGTGGAGCACGAAGAACTCTGACTCTAGGTCTGATATTCTATCTGCTGTGCCACCTTGCAGTCTAACCATATGGAGCAACAAAGAATATGTTGGGAATGGAACAAGGCCAGGAGTCATGACACATGTCTATAATCTCTGCTGTAGAAGAAAGTCAGGCTAGTGGATAACTTGAACTCAGGAGTTCTGAGCTGCAGTAGATTAAAGTTGATCAGGTGTCCACAGTAAGTCCAGTACCAATATGATGAGCCACAGGGAGCAAAGGACCTTGAGATTACCTTAGGAGGGGTGAACCAGTCCAAGTTAAAAGGAGTATGTCAAAGAATCAGGCCTGTAATTGGCCACTGCCCTTCCTGCTTGAGCAAGAAAGAGAGATACAGCCTCCCAAAAAGGTGGGATGAAAGAAATGCATGGCAGTGGTGACTATAGGCAAATGAAAATTTGAAGAACCAATAGTGTTTACAAGTTGAATAACTGTTGACAACAATTTATACAATTGCTTCCATGAAAAGTATCCTGTGGATAAGTAAATTTCTTGTCCAGACATCCTGCAAGTGAAGATTGTATTTTTATTACAGACCTACTTCTTATTTCCCAATGTTAAGCCCTCATCATTTGAGAACTTAAAAAACTCCCTCTCTTATCCCCAAAGAATAAAAAGACTCAAAGCCACACTTCTCATCCCTGATTTCTCTAGGGGAGGGCCTTTTTAGAAGGTCGAGACTATTTTCATTACCTTTTTCTTTTGTCAGGACTGATCACAGGTCAAGTTATTGAAAAGTTAGGAAGACATAGTTGGGAAAGTGAAGCACGAAATTAACAACGTGTGGTTAGGGTGTCTTTCTCCCTTCTTTTCTCGTGCTTTAGTTAGGGTGGAGACCTATGAAAATCTCCTTTTTTCTTCTTAGTCCTCAAAGAGTACCATTAAATCCACTTCTTCCTACAGGTATTTTGGAAATAATAATTCACAATTTAATGTAAACACTCTTTTCAGCTATCTCCACAGCTGAGATACTTTAACCATTCAAAATAGCCACCATCCTTCATAAAAATGTATTTGTAGTCCTTTACATTCAATGACAATAAAACATTACCACTGGAAGGCCATTAAGACTAACATTTTCCCAGGGCTATTAGAGCCATTTTAACCTTTGTCATTTTCCATTCCATTATTATCTTTAGGTTTCAAGGCAACCTCTTCTCAACAAGTCACTTATACTCCTCAAAGGAAGTTATCCTTTCAAGGGTAGTGGTGCAGTCTATAATCCTTGCTACTGGAAAAACTAAGACTGATGGATCTTTCAAACTGGGGGGTTCTGAGCTACAGTGAGCTGTGAAGATCGGTTATCCAAACTAAGTTTCGTACTAATATGTGAACCTGCAAAAGCAGTGGACAGCGAAAGAAGGGGTCAAGAAAACAGAAATGAGTCAGAAACAGAATAAGTTTAAGCTCCCTTGCTGAATCAATAGTGGAACTGGGCCTATAAATGCTCCCTATATTTACTGAGGAGACTCAGTCATTAAAAAAATTATCCTAATTGAATTACAATCTCTCCTTGACATTGATACCACTTCAGTTGGAGGATTTCATACATGTCCATTGATTACTGGACATACACATGCCCTCAAGTATTAAAAATGAGCACAGAAATAATCTTTTGCAACTGAATTCTTGGTGTCAGCTCCGCCACTATGAAAACATTTACATAACACTCAAAATCCTATTAAAATTATACCATTGCAAGCAAATTTGTCTGCCTGCCTATGCTGTAAGTCATTATAAAGCTCTTCAATATTAATAGTGTTCTCTTTTTCTGCATTTTTGGTGATCTTATCAGCTCCCACGCATTTAAAAATCCCTCTGCAGATAATTCGTGAATCTCTATACTGTGATACTTTAAAAAAAATTTCAACAGACCTAGTTTCTGGGTAATTTAATCATTTTATTATAAGACCAGCACATTTGTTAATAAAAGGATGGTCACTTGGCCATCTCTCTTAGACCAAAGACCCCTCATGGCTGTGGGCTCACAGTTTACATGTCCTTCAAAGAGTAAGTGTTCCTCAGGAATACCAATCAACTCGGATCAGTTAACACAGTGGGAGGTAGGCTATATTAAAATGAGGGTCTTTGGAGCACCCAAATTTTGGTCAAAGAGCCATCGATTTCCATATCACCTATCTTGACAAAAGGAGGAATCAACCTTTTCCCAGACTTGTCTGAGCAAACGCAATGAGCAGAAATACACCTTGTCAGCCCAAATTTAGAATTTGTTTTACTGTCTGATTAGATCTTGACCTGAGTAAATCTTTAAGAGAGATTTCCCACACTGGTTGGTTTCTGGATAAAGAAGTAGAAAAGGCAAAAAAAAAAAGCCCTTGTTTCTAATACAATAATTATTAAATATGAGAAATATTCATTTCTCACAATATCCAATGTCATTTTTTCCCCACATCACCAACCATCTATCGGATATGTAAATTCAAAATGTCCTGAACTGAACTCATTATCTTCCTCTACAAACCTCTCCCAAACCACTCTTCTTGGTTGAAGGTACCAATATTCTTATGGTTTTCATGGTTCATAACTTCTGTTATATTTGATTCTTCAGTCTCCCTCACTGTACCTTTCCAGTCATTTGCCAAATCTTGCTATTTCTACCTCCACAACATGTCTCATATCCAACTCCTCTTTATTCATACAACTACACCCTTCATGGAGGACCTCATCATTTCTTGTCCAAACTATCGCAAAAGCCTCCTAATTAGTCTCCTTGTCTCAATTCTCTCTCCACTACAATTCATTCTCCACGAAGATGCCCAGATGATTTTCCTTAAGCATAGATCTGACCTTGTCAGTCTCCTACTCAATAAACTCCCATGGCTCCCCATTACTTCTAGGAGAAAATATTCTTCTGTTTGGCTTTTAAAGCCCTTTACAACCTGGGCATGACCTGGCTTTCTGGTGTCATGTTACGTTATTTCCCTTTCTTTTCTTTCTTACATGTATCTTTCCTGTTACAATGTAACCTTTATAAGAATAGTCATTTTCCTTATTTTTCTGTCTTTGTATTCCCAGACCTTAGCACATTATGATGTTACTGTTATGAATCTTTGTGACCCTATTTGGGATTTACTTGGTAAGGAACTCAGGAAAATGAGTCTTCCTGATGCTAGGCCCAGCACTCCATCCACCTAGCTGCCCTCTAGTACATAATAAGTAGTTAAATGCTTGTTGATCAATTAATTGAAGAAAAGTTATATGTGAAAAAAAGAGATGAGCATTGCATAGATAAAGTGATAAATCAGTATAATTGTGGCCTCTGCAGATCTGGGGGGAAACTCTATAATTTTATTTCTATTGCATTTTGCACTGCCTTCTCTGTAATTGAAAGTCATTGCTGAGTAATGGATAAACAAATTATTAAGTCAAAGTGTTGATTTTTACCAATTGGAGACTTTGTTCTTCCTTTCAAAATTGCCAAGTCACAGTAGAATTAGTGGAGATTTCAAGTGAATCAGAGAGCAAAAGACTGATAAATAAACTAAAATTCAGCCAAAAAGAAAAATCCAACCAAGAGAAAATATCAATTTTCTAGGTTAGCTTAATTAAATCATTAAAATAAATGGTATATACAAAATCACTTTGAAATATGAGGAGTCCTATGGAAATTCAGGCTATTGTGTTCATGATTATAAATTACAGAAACAGAGCAGCAGACATTTCTATAGGGTTTAAGGTCTATAAAGTGATTTACATTTATCAGCTCGTTCGATCCTCTCCAGGCCATCTCCAGTCATCCTAATCTATATATTGCCACTGGACCCAGATGACTCCAGAGGAGAAAGTGAGGCTAGTGACTTTGTATAGCCCTTCCTCACTTAAATCCAATTCATTTGCAAGTCATGGCATCACCTCTCTGATGTCATAGTCTTAGAACGAAGTCTAAAACAACATATTCCTCTCAACTTCCTTGGGAGGTGGTGCTTATGTTATCTACAATTTATAGATGAGAAGAACGAGATTAAAAGAGCTTAAATGACTTGCTCAGGGCCACATGACTAAGTATCTGAAGCAAGATTGGAATTCAGGTCTTCCTCACCAAAGTCCAACTGTCTGGCCATAGTAAGCATAGGATATCAGTAGAATTCAAAGGCGACATAATGAACCAGACTTGTTTAGGTAGGTTTGGGAACTGACTTTATTTTCTGTTAAAGTTTTTTTTTCCCTCTTTTTCCAAGATGGTGGAGGTTGGGGGATTGAGGGTAGAGAAGGGTGGTAATCAAGCTATTTCTTGTACCACTTCAACTGAATGCATTTCTGTCTTCTTTTATTTCCCCAGATAGCAGCTCCTCAGGGAAAGATATAGACAAGAAAAATGAAAATTATATTCCTGAGTCAAAGAACAATCGAATAGGAGAACATCCAATCCCAGAAACAGGTAAGAAAAATCATCTGCAGTTTAGTAAAAACAGTAGTTTACACTCATATTTTGAAATCACTTTATAGAATCTAAAGTCAGGAAGACCTGGGTTCAAACCCTGCTTCAGATACTTACTGGTTGTATGATGTTGAGCATTAAATTCTTAAGAGTTCTTAGAGACTCGGTTTCCTTGTCTGTAAAAGTGGGATAGTACTTGCACTACCTTCCTCACAGGATTATTCTGAGTATCAAATGAGATAATAGATGTAAATCACTATGTAAATCTTAAAGTTTTATGTCAATGTTAGCTATGAGGAAAACACAAGCATGAACACATTATCGAAAATTGAGTTATTATTGTGTGACAAAAAGACTACTAACCTTCCAGGAGGCTAGAATTCTAGCCCTGATTCTGCCTTTGAGTGGCTTTGCAACTTTGGGCAGGTCATTTTTGCCCCCTAAGTCTCAGCTTTCTCATTTGTAAAATAGTGATCCTGATGTTTGTAAGACCTGTGAAGTAGTGCAAATACTTTCTAAATTATAAAACTGTACAAGACTATATAATTGCTAACTTTTGTTATTAATATAAAGTGAGGATGTAAGAGTTAGAAAGCTAGAATATTGGAAAGAGAGATAGATCTAAAGGAGGAGGACTTGGGCTCAGCAGCACTCCTGCTGCTCCCTCTTTGGGTGACCTTGGGTGACTCCATGTTTTTAAGCCTCACTTTTCTCTTTTGTAAAATGAAGGGGGTAAGAGCATCTCCAGTCATCTTGATTTATATCTTGCCACTGGACACAGATGGCTTCAGGGGAGAAAGTGAGGCTGGTGACTTTACACAGCCCTCCCTCACTTAAATCCAATTCACTTGCAAGTCATGGCATCACCTCCCTGATGCCATGATCCTCTTCAAGAAAGAAGGACAAACAACAAAATGAAGAGGTTAGCTTAGGTGCCCTCTGTGGTTCTTTTAAGCTCAAACTATAGGAAACCCCCCCACCCATAGTTTTACAGAAGTTCAGAAAGGTAAAGTGATTCTCCCAGGATGATAAGCCCTAATATTCTATAATTCTCTAAGTGAAAAGAGGTCATTAATTTGGGGTAGGGAAAAAAGGAAGAGGGAAATGATATGGTGTCAAGCTTGTAGACTGACTAATTAAGAAAGCATTTTACTTTAACCTTGGATTGTCAGTGCTGGATTATCAATGATATGTGCACACTGGCTAAATCTAGATAAGTTGGGGCTCTAAAGCTAACTGTTAAATTTTTTTGATCATTTACCCCTCAGCAATTGACAGACAAATGCATTTTGATTTCTGAATGCAAAATAAAATCCACTGACCTAGAGTAGAGGAAATGTAGGTCATCTGCA
This sequence comes from Potorous gilbertii, assembly GCA_028658325.1. NCBI lineage: Eukaryota > Metazoa > Chordata > Mammalia > Diprotodontia > Potoroidae > Potorous > Potorous gilbertii. The sequence goes on along the minus strand of CM053770.1, from coordinate 431,659,396 downwards.
GTTGATGCCATAGTTTGAGAATAAAAAATATTTCCTCAGCTGCCATGTGACCAACAAGTAGAATTTAGTTTCACAGGAGGTCACTAAAAAAAAAACTTGGTTTGCTTTAGAAGGGAGGAACAAGCACAGTTTAGTTTTCAAGTTATACAAGCTGAAAAAAAATTAATAAACTACATTCCTAGCTGGCCACCTAGGTCCTAAGAGTTCACTCCAATCCTGAAAGCAATTAGTAAGTACCTATTATATGTAACACACTGTACTGGGCACTTAGGGTACAAGAACAAAACAAAAAAATATTCCTGTCCTTAAGAAGCTTACACTGTACTGTAGAATACTATATGTCAGGGTTAGGAGTCATTTTCACTGGAACTCACACGAGGAAGTTGCTGACCCAAGCATTCTGTGAGATTTCACTTTTCATGATATCATAGAATGGCCTCAACTCTGATTTCACAAATCAGAGAGTTTCTGGAATTACCTCTGTTTTATTGTCACTGTACCGAAGTGACTTTCCCTGAATAACTTTCTCATTCTAATCCATGTTGTGAGTTAAGTATCTTTGTTACCTGAATTATCAGATGGAAGTTTGCAGCTCCTGGCCTCCCTACCCTCAAAATTCCTCCATTCAGGAGGCAGGTACTGTGGGCTTCCCAGTCTTTCCCCCTCCCCACCTCCCCTAGCCAGGGGTCAGATCCCAAACTAAAGTCTGCTTCACCCCTCTGGCCTACTCCCTCCTTCCCAACCCTCTACCACTCTTGCGACATAGACTTGATCACTCATATCACTTGGATGGGTAGGGGGTCATCAGTTATCATTCCTCTTGTAAGATGGAAAAGCACCAAGCCTTACCAGCTGCCCCACCAATACAACTCCCAGGCTCCCAGACACTGAGAATCTGACTGCAAAGATGCCCAAAGGACATCTGGGGCTGCCACAATCCCTGTAGCTGCACCCTTAGAACCACTGGTCTAGTCTGCCCTAAAGCAAAACTCTCCTATGTTTGGTGTCTCCCCCCAAATAGAATCTGAGCTCCTTAAAAGAAGGGACTGTTTCACCCTGCTATCTGTAGCCCCTAACACAGTGCTCAGCTTAGTTATAGGATCAAGATATTTCCCCATGACTTCATTGACATAAGGAGCTCCCCAGTGAGGAAACTCCTTTAGTCAATGCAAGTTGATACCTTGTCTGTACCTTGTACTTTGTATAGTCTTAGAGCATTGCCTAGAGGTTAAGTGATCTGTCCAGAGTCACAGAGACAGTGTGTGATAGAAACAGAACTTAAACCCAGGTTTTCTTGACTTCAAGAAAACTAACCATAAATCAAAGTTCCCCATCCGTCTTGAGGTAACTAAGGGGATAGAGTGCTGGACCTAGAATCAGGAAGACCTCGGTTCAAATCCAGTCTAAGACATTTACTGGCTGCGTCACTCTTGTTTAAACCTATCTGCCTCAGTTTACTCAACTAAAAAATGAGGAAAATAATAGCGCTTACTTCAAAGGGTTGTTGTGAAGATCAAAGGAACTAAAGTTGGGAAAAGTACTTGTAACTTTTGAAACCAGAGCAGTGCAATGAGCAGCGTGGCACCAGGGGTCAGTGATGTAGTATTCTGCCCACTTCCTGATGGAGAGATAATGGATACAAGATGCAGAATACACATATATCATATATCTGTGTATATATTTGAATATGAATAATATGCAGATTTGTTTAGCTATACTAATTTATCACAAAGGAAGAATTTATATTTGTATATGGTATTGATGGGGGGGTTGAGGGACAGCTAGGTGGCACAGTAGATAAAGTACTGAACTCATCTTCCTGAGTTCAAATCCAGCCTTGGACACTTACTGGCTGTGTGAACCTGGGTAAGTCACTTTATTAAAACCTCATATGAGTCATAAAGTGTCAGACACAACTGAAAAGCAGTCACAATTGATGGCAGTGACATAGGAATGAAGCAAATATTTTTTTTTTAATTTTTTATTTTATTTATTTATAAATGTTCTACAATCACTTCCTTAAAATTAAGATTTTATACCCCCACACCTACCCCCCCTACCCCCCTCCCTCCCCATGACAGCATACAATTTTGTATAGGTTCGACATATACTTTCCTATTGAGCATATTTTCACTATAGTGATGAAGCAAATATTTTTAAGGATGTAAAAAAAAACATGGAAAGAAAAGGAAATGTTTGGGGCATGTAAAAAATACAAGAGTATAAACAGAAGATTTAGAAGGAGACCCCGGACAAGCAGTATAGCTTTAAAATGATATTGAATTCATTATATGCTTTTTTTTTTTTAAAAAGGCAAGTTATTGGTAATGGAGATTCCCATTCTCCAAAGCAGTCTTCATCTGTTTTTTGCAAATAGAAATACTCATATTAATTGGTGTATGTCAAATACAGAGTAATAAAAACATTTTAATTTAAAATTTTTAATATAAAAATAAAAGTGCTTTGTAAACTTTAACTCTCTATGTACATGTTACCTTTATTATTACATACCCCACAGGATTGTTAAGAGCTTGTTGTAAAGGGCTATAAATGTGAGCTCTTGTTATTTGTGATTCTAGTGATATTTGAGTGTCCCAAGAAGTATAGGAACTCTTCTTGTGTTCTAATGGCTATTTTTAGCCCACTAGCTATGAAGCCAGTAAAGACCTGTCCTGTATGTTCCTCTGTTCTCTGGTTGCACCAGCTGGCAAGACCTCTGTAGCTAAAAATAGCTCCTACTGTACCATCTCTAAACCAGGCCTGGTGGGAGAATTTTTAAGTTTAAGAATTGCTGGTGGATCTTGACTAGAGAAAAATAAGTCTATGAAACCTTGTCGTTCTTGTTATTTGGTCACATCCAATTCTTTGTGACCTTCAGGGGTTTTCTTGGCAAAGATACTGGACTGGTTTGCCATTTCCTTCTCCAGCTCATTTTACAGACAGGATTAAGTGACTTGTCCAGGGTCACACTAGCTGTCAGAGGCTGGATTTGAACTCAGGAAGATGAATCTTCCTGACTTCAGGCATAGTACTCTACTCTAACCACTGCACCCTTTAAGCTGAACCATATTTAATTTCTCCCACATCCTCCCAAGCTTATAAAGGCTATTCCAGTCTGAGAATCCAAGTAATAACTGATAGTTATAGTTGACATTCATAGGGTTGACATAGTGTGTTACATGAATTTGATCTTCACAGTAACTCTATGAAGTCAGTAACGAAGGCATTATTGTCGCTGTCTTACAGATAATGAAACTGAGGCTTAAGTAATTTTCCCATAGTCCTCTAACTGATGTCATGACTAGGATAGGAAATGAGGTTTGTTTTTTTTTCAGACTTTATGTCTAAAACAAACACAAGCATCAGGAGAAAACCAGACCAATAGATGAAGAGCAGAGATTTGCTTAACCTCAGAATCTCCATACTCAGCCAAAATTAAGCCAGCATATTGTGAAGTTAAGAGATCAGCATACAGTGTCTAATTTAAGCCTTATAGCTTAAAACCACACTAAGATTTTTGAGACACCCTGGATTATTGAATCATATGGAGAGATTTTTGTTATTCAGTCGTTTCAGTTGTGTATGACTCTCCATGACCCCATCTGGGGTTTTCTAGGCAAAGATTCTGGAGTGGTTTGCCATTTCCTCCTGTACCTAAAGTTCAAATCAGAAATCAGAAGTCTCTCCTACATTAAAAAAAAAATTAGGATGCTTCTGCATTGATCCATAAATGTAATAGTACAGTCAGTATTTTATTCACAGAAGTATTCCTGCAAGTGGGTCAAAACAAACTGGGGAAGCATCATCATGACAGAGAACAATCAGGAAACTTGAGCAGTGAAATAGATAGAGTTCGTTCTCAGTGTTCAAAAGGCTAGACTTTCCTACCTCCAAATAGGCAATCCCACGTGTCACTGACTCCCCCTCTTCTTCTCTGAACCTTATTGCAGGCGCAGTCTTGCCCCTGGCCCTAGGTTTGGCCATCACTGCTTCGCTCCTCCTCATGATTGCTTGCCGACTTCGATGGGTAAGACAGAAACTCAAAAAAGCCCGGCCCATAACATCTGAGGAATCGGACTACCTCATAAATGGGATGTATCTATGAGAAACATGTTTCTTAGTGGCTGAAGAGGGTGTTTCTGATGATAATTTATCTAGGTGTCTGATTCTAAAAATTGAATTTTTTTGGACTTGTGCTAACACTGAGAATATTAAAAAAAAAAATCCTCGTCAAATCCAAAAACTTTTAGTCTTATTCCTTTTAGCTATAGTTAAAATCTCTTCCTCTGACAGTACTCGATAACTATTGATGTGTCTATAATTGTTCATGGGATTAAAATAAAATATAAGTCAAAGACTGATTATAGTAAGCTGTGCCTGAAAATAGAGGTATGTAATGTAATCCGTTCATGCAGGCAATATACAGCAGCTCAGGGAGATGGCCATTGTGTGGCAGTGTGAGCATTTCACCTCACCCATTGATACAAATGTGTGTATGTGTGTGTGTGTGTGTGTGTGTGTGTGTGTGTATACATAGATAATATAGATAGTTCTATACACATATATTGAGAACCAGGGCCAAATAAAAAGTATATGAAGATTATCTTGGGCAGCCCAGCCTCCCCTTTCTCCACTCTTCCTGTCCCCTCTCCATTTTAGGTACTCAGTGCCTTCCCCCTTCCTCCTCATCAAAACCTGCTCTCAGGAATAAATTTCATATCAGTCATTTCTACTTTAGTGTGAATTTGTCAACATGTTACTTCTGCAGATTTGTACTTTGACTCTTCTCTTTATCAAAAGAAAGGCTTTGTTCCCCATTAAATAAATTTCAAAATGAGCAGGTGAAGGAAATAAGGAGATGGGGGTAAAATAATTATAGGGAACTTGGTTTGAATTTGAATTAGAAGAGGCCATAGAATGAGAGGGAAAAGGTGATGCAGGAGTTTAAACTGAAGGTGGGGTAGGTAGGAGAGAAGTTTATAGAAAGAATCTGTTTGTTATTCTAATTTCTCTTGCCATTGATTCCTAATATGATCCACATTAGTTCTCTGTTATGTCTAACACCTTGCAGTTCCTTAAGAGCACAGCAGGGCCATTTACATATTCATCACATTTCAACAGGATTCTTTGTCCATCAAAGAAAATGAAATCAAACTGAAAAGACAAACACTTTCAGTGTATTTGCAGGCAAAATGTTGACAAAGATCTCAAGCCACTTGAGATAGCCACAGTTCCTTGGTTTAATAAAACATACCAGTTCTTAAAATTTAATTTTTAAGTTCTCTTTTGCTCTGTAAATTAACATTTTATAAGTTGAATTCTGCTACCCAACATCAAGTATTCACATTTTAGGACTTGCTAGAATTTTCAGACATAGCCTTCAGCTGACTCAGTCACTCATCCTCTTTGGTCTGCTGGGTCTTGAAGGATTTATATGATTCTGGTGTTCAGTTAATATTCACATGACCTATTGGGCAGAAACACACACACACACACACTCACACTCACACTGCCATGCTACTTCCACATACTGCAAAAACAAATACATGCCTGTGGCAAATCTTCAAAGCCTTTTGAAAAACATCCTAGAATGATTTATTTAGGTAACCACAAGGCTAGCTGACTCTCTACTAAAAGAGTTTAATTCTGGTAGAGATAAATTACCTGATTACAATATCACAAAACACTAGTTTTGAGGTCAGTGCTGTTCCTGCAACCGTGAGTTTGATTTTCAGGCCAAATCTTTCAGTACATTGTACGAGTAAGACATCATCTCAGCTTCCTGAGAAACTCCAGATATTTGCCAACTCCACTTTTAGCACCCAGCAAAACATTAAGCTTCTCCCAAGGGCAGTTTATAGAGATGTAAATGTTATCTATGATGTTGTGCAGTTTATTTTCATGTGTAAGGATGTCACTCATAGCCATAGCCAATAAAATTGATACGGATAAGGCATGCATCTTCCTGTACGTCATTTTTTTTTGTACTTAAAAAACAACTTTAGGATTGCCATGGTATACAAATACTTAAAATAAGCTGTCTATGTAAAATAATATTGCTCCAATAAACCCTATTTTATTCTTGTCTTTTTATATTCTTTTTTATTCAAAATAAATATGACTAAGCAGCATTAGATGATTATGTATATGTGCTAATGGAGAATTTGATGGAGAGGATTAAGAGACTTGAGTGGGTAAAAAAAGTGAGGAAAGGAAGGGCCCCATCCCTACCTTGGCCTGCATCTGTATCATTTCATTTATTCACTTTTTTTGAATGATGAAAAATATTCTTCCACTTTGCAATACTTTGTATCAAAACCCTTTCTCCATCAAAGTATATTTTTCTTCAAGCTAACCTAAGTCATATTCAGCAGTCCATCTTCTTCTCAGTTCTCATTTCAAGAAGAGAAAAGCTAGCTGTTTATGTCACTGTGGTGCTACAAGTCTCAAGTTACTCTTCTCTCTGTCCAATGACCAAATAATCAAAATGACATGGAGAAGGGGCCAGGGAGGGGCATGGCTAGAGATGATTGTGATGTAATGGCATCAGTGAAACTTTTAAAATATTAAGAATTGGAATCCTTTCTTCTAATGACTTTTCTAGGCTTTCAGTTACATCCAGCCCTGAAAAGGACTTGAATGTATCTTTCTGCCATCACACCCACATTTTTATTGGAACTTCCCACACCCTACAGCAGCCAGAGCCCTCCCCAGGGTATGTCAAAGTAGGACAACTGCCTATGTGTATCTAGTCCCTAGACTGCTATGGGGACCAAAAGGTTAAAGGAATGCAGGGATTTAACAGAAAGGAAAAAAGAGGTGGAGATGCCAGATGGTACAAAAAGAGACCCACATTACTTATGTATCAGCATCTTCCGAAACCTGGCTCAGTTGACACTTCCTTAGAATTGCTGGAGCTCTCTCCCTCCTCGGATTGTCTGGCATTTGCTTTATCTTGTATTTCTATCTCTCCATTAAGCTCTTTGAGAGCAAAGACTTCTTTTTCTTCCTTCCTTTCTTTTTTCCTTTCTTTCCATGGTATACAAATATTTCTGCCTTTCTTTTTTCTACTTTCCTTTTTTAATTTTCTTTTTTTCCCTTTTCTTTTCTTTTAGTATCCCACTACCTTGAAGGTGGCAGGCCTTAGTCCATATTTAGGAAAGCAACTGGACCTGGGATTTCATTGTTACAGTTCATTTTTATGCCCATCAGTCAGTGAGCATTTATTAAAGCCTACTCTGTGTCAGGCACACTCTCTCCCTCCCTCTCTCTCTCTCTCTCTCTCTCTCTCTCTCTCTCTCTCGCTCTCTCTCACAAAGTGCCCTTTCACAAGTGTCTATCTCTCACACTGTTCATTCACAATCCTTTTGTAATACCTGCTTTGGTTTGTGGCTTTTCCTAATTCCTGGCCCTTTGCATAGAGTCTCAGTTCTGTTACTGTTAAGTAAAACTGTCTCCTTTGATATTCACTTGGAAGAAATTTTGTGAACCAACCCTTGGATGGAACACACTTTGATTTATACCCATGGCCCCACAAAAAAGTCCCTAGAAATAACAGCAGCCATTACTGACATTCCTTAACTTATCCCGCCTATGTGCCTGTGTACAATCTGTCATCCTTGCCTGGAATGCCCTCCTTCATCCCTGTTCCTCTTAGGAAAACTACCTTCCTTCCAAGTTCAGCTCAGGCCTGCCTATGTATTTGATTTTTAGTCTTTCCCCACTCCGCCAATCCTACTCCCATTGCTAGTGCTTCCATGTACAAATTTCATTGTGGTTATTTTGTGAATGCTTATATAGGTATAGGTTGTCTTCTCTTATAGAATGTCAGCTCCTTGCGGGCAGGTAATGTTTTACTTAGGTCTCTGTATTTTCTGTGCCTGGAGTAGTATCTGGCACACAGTAGGCATTTAACAAATGCTTGTGGATTAACTGATTTGTTTGGTGCTTTAAAATTTAGAGTAATTTATGTAGTGATCCTACTGTCATCATAACTGACTGATCATCTGATAGCATTGAGCACAGGATCAGCCAGAAGAATCTAAAATTAGGTTCTGGGGTCATAATTTCAGTTTTTTTATTAAATTCTCATTTTTCAGAGCAAAATTTATTTTATATTTTGGTCTCTTTGCTTATAGGCTTATGTTGGTGTTCTTACGTGCATTAATCATTTGTGTTCATTTTCTATGAATTTCACATTTTGAGTTTTGGTTCTAAAATGGGTCCTTACTAATTTAAGGATAAGGAAAGGTGGTTGGGTATTACAGTTCCTAAATTGGAAGGAATTGTTAGTTGGTTTTTGTTTTGTTTTTTTGGTCCGGGTTTTTTTGTTTTGTTTTGGGTTTTTTATTGTTTTTTTAGTTTTGCAAACTTGCTGTTTAAATAATAATGTTGTTGATTCACTCTTGGGGCCAGGCCCATGAATGTAGGCCCCATTCTTCCTGAAACACTACTCTATTATATTCTCAGAGAATATTCTAAAGATAAAATGAACATTTTAAATTACAGCAGTAACCTTCCTACACAGTCAATGTTGAGTTTGTTTGGAACAAGTAAAACCCGATGCTTAGAGATGAGCATTACCTACTTTCACTCAGATTTAGACCATTCTCTTAACTCTCTGACTGTAAATTGTGGGATATCTTAATCTCCAAAGAATCAGAGTTTTGGATAACCAAAGGACAATTGAGAAGTGGGCATATATTGCAGTATATTACAATAATGAAATATATTCAAAAAAACTGCAAAATATATCATTAATGAGATACAAAGCTACAGAGATGCATCCTAATGTATGTAGTATTCCCTATGGAGCCATTCCCCAAACTGGACAATAACATTCATTGGTTGGTGTCCCCATAGGGACACCACTACTATTCTCATGATTATAGTAGTAATTTTGAGGTGCTGGATTTATAAATCCCCATCAGAGTGATCCCCACTAACAATCAGACAGACATAATTAGCCTCTAAAAAAGGTATTTTCTGAAAAGGTATGTAATGAACAGTTAGTTAATGCAGAATATTATCTCCCCAAACTTGGGGTGTATTCCCCCACAAATTCATACAATGTTCATGGAAGGATAAGCTAAAACTTAAAGAACAATGCTAGTGAGATACACATATAGAGAACCTGTGTGGTTAAGGGTACCCCTCAACTCCTGGCCCACAAGTCCTTTTCTTTCCTTAAGTATAGCACTCTGCTGGGTTCTGAAGCTCAGTATTTTTCTAGCTTTCATAGCTGCACTTCTCTCTATCCCAAAGCTGCTGCTGTCCTAGAATAATTGTCTGTTGGCATCCTTTGAAAGTGTTCCCTTTGTCACTGGCCATTACTACACTGATGGACACTGATGAAGTTTCTATCACCAGTGCAACCTCTGATGGGACCCTGTGGATCTTCTAAATTCACAAAATTTCTGCCTGGACATATCTACCTACAGGCTGATGCTCAGCAGGCTGAAGCAATATCAAAGGGCTTGGGATGACTATGTAATGACTGCTACTGGCCATTTTGAGAGACAGGGAAGTTGCCATTACCCCCACCCAACTCAGAGGGGTTAGCTTCTTTAAGGCCAGCTTAAAGTAGTCCTACTTCTTACCCAACAACAAAGGAAAGAAAGAACATAGGACAAAGGAAAACATAAGAACAAAGAAATATAACCCCTTTTGTATGATCACTCAGTGCCAACTTAGCAACCTTTTTCCTCATCTCACATAGTATAGCCCGTCATACATGGCTGGAAACATGCTTTCCCAAAGCTTCCACATTGTCATCCTCCTCATCCTCTGCAGTGAGTCAGTCCCTCCATGCAACCTGTTAAAAAGTAAGGGCTAACAAATGGATGAACTGTTCGCTGCAAGAGACTTACAGGTGTGTTGTGTGGACCACTTTTGTGGAAGGACATAGACAAGCTTCAACCAGGATGAGAAGGCATGGATAGTTTGAGATCTGTACAGCTGGAAGGAATACTCATAACAAGGAGATCACAGATCCACTGAAATATTTCTAAGAACAGTAGTCGAATATTCAGAGTGACATGTTTCAACTCGCAAGCCCCATATCTATTGTTTTTTCTCCTTGTGTGTATTGTCAATCAATCAACAAATTTTAAGCACCTACATGTTCCAGGCACTGGGCCAAGAACTGAGAATAAAAAGACAAGACTTATAAAGCAACTCCTGCCCTCAAGAAACTTATCTTTAAATAGAGGGGATAGTATGGAAATATATGCATATGCACACTAAAGATACCTGTTGATGTGTACATGTGTATTACATGCCTATATGTATATACATCACTTTGGAAAATAGGAAACTAAAAGGAAAATGCATCTCATCCGAAAACTGTCTTACGCTATGCCTCAAAACTGAGACGCTAATGAGGGGCTGTTCTGGGTAGCACAGTGGTTAAGAATTAAGGTCAGGAAGATCCTGCCCCAGATGTTCACCAGCTGTGTGACTCTGGGTAAATCACTTAACCTCTCTCAGTCTCAGTTTTCTCAGCTATAAAATGGAAATAATAATGCCACCTACCTCACAAGGTTGTTGTGAGTATTAAATGAGAAATCATCCGAAAAGCATTTTGCAAACTTTACAGCAGTTGACAAATGCTGCCTTCTCACAATATAGTGTTAGGTTGATTTTTTAAAAAATATAACAACAGGTTTTAGTTTTGTTAAATTGCATAGGCCAGTTAAGATCAATACAGTAACCAACCATGATTCCAGGGGACCAGAGAAGATTCAGGATACCCCTGACAGGAAGGTAATGGACTCAAAATGTAGAATAAAACATACATTTTCAGGCATCGTCAATGTAGAAACTTGTTTTGCTTAACTATGAATATTTGTTACATGAATTTTAGTGGAGTTTTTCTTGGGTTTTTTTTCAGTTGGAGAAGGAGAAAGAGGAGAAAAAATTACTACTTGTTCTTTTAATTAAATATAAAAAATGCTAAGGCCTAAATTTTGAGTAGAAGTATAAGGACCCTTGAAAGCAACATTGTTTTCTGTCATTCCAATGAAGTTAAAAATAGGCCCTTCTCCATCTAAATAACTATTATTGAATAAATTAAACACCTCCTTGAGTAAACAATTTATAAGGATAACCTCAGCATTAATCTCCAAATTTTATCATGCACTCCCTTATTGGTTAAAAAAAAAGCTTTGAGCATGTATCTCCAAAATGTGAATATTTAATTATTCATAAATTACATATATTTATAAATTATATGCATTGTATAAAACTTATACAAAAAATAGAAAATCTCAAAGGATAAGATTAAGATGAAATATTTGATAAAGAAGAAATAATATTTGATTCTAGAGTCAATAAGGAACCAGTGAAGTTTTTCAGTGGGGGACTGACATGGTCAGACCTATGATTTAGGACAAGGTTGGGGAACCTACTTTAGGATATTCCTTCTCATTCTATGCTTTAGGAAAATTACTTTGGGAGATGTAAGGAGGACAGACTGGAGAAAGTAAAAGATTTGAAGATAAAAGATTAATTAGGAAGCTATTGCAGTTGTCCAAGTAAAAGATAGTGAAAGCTTGAATTTGGGCACCAAGTTTTTGAGTACAGAGAATGAAACAGATATGAGAGATGTGAAAGTAAATCAATAAAGGGAAGGTAAGGAGTCAAAATTACCCCTAAATAATGTCTAGAAGTGGTACATTCATCTGTAACAGGAAAGTGCAGAAGAGGGGTGGGGTTGGGGAGAAAGATAGTATAATCAAGCCTGTAGTCTATTATACAGAATATCCATGAGCCTTTGTTCATCACTTCGTCAGACTAACTCTGTTCCACTCAAAATGAAAAGAGGCCAGTTAGGACTCTTGCCCACTGGTCATCACCCCAGTATTGTAGCTATGAGGTGATCTGTGAGGTAGCATGTGGGAACATAATTTTCTCCATAGCACTTGAGAACCTGCTTCTTGTAGGTATCTGGGAGCCCTGAAGCTTAGAAATCAGTACTTGGGAGTTTACCCAGCAGGAGGACAGGAAATAGGAAGAGAGTGCTGCAGAACAAAGGTAGGTAGAGTTATGTTGGAGATAGGTCCCATGATTGGCCAACAGAGAGGGTGGAATGCCAGTCATCTTTCCACCTTCTGAGTGGATGCTCACGTCCTCTTGAGGTCCATTCACAAGTCCAATGGAGTGATGAATGCCTCCCAGTCCCCACTTTGGAGCCCTCTGAAGTAAAAAACTACATGTCATGGACAGAAATTTAGATTAAATAAAATTAATTTAGTCAATTTAATTTAACTATTTGCTATTAGGATTACTGGAGTCTATAAAGAACTCGGCCTTCCCCAAAGAATTGTTCAGACCTAACTATATATTGACCAAAAATTCTACCAGAAATAAACTGTCATCACAGTTTGGAAACTGCCTAATAGTTTGGCTTCAGAAGTACTTGAGAAATGGCCAGGCCGACTTTGTGTAGGCAGCCTAACCTTGTAAACTATTTCCTGGTTCTAAAAGGTAGCCAAGATCCCGAGAGGAGGAAAATATCAATCTGTAATAGCAACAAAAGGGGCAACTTCTTTTACCTACTCAAAGCACACATTTCCTTCTGAATATGTGAAGCAAAAAGAAAATGTCATCTTTCTGAAAGGACTAGTAAGTTATCACTGAGAAAGAAAACATTAGGAGAAATAAAATGAGGTGTAGTTCCTCAATAGCAACCCAAGATCCAATTGAGAATCAGTCATCAAGTTTTTTTCTTCACTAAGTCCATCCGAGGACACTTGACAATTTGTGCAAAATGTGTTCATTTACAATTGGCTTTTATTTTTAAAACACCAAAAATTAATGGGTTTTTTTTAATTCAGTTCAATCTGGACCAAGTTTCTGTTGATTTCATTTACAATTCTAATAGCTGTTCAACATGCCATCATTATAAAACATACCATTCAGTTGAAGAATTTTCCATTTTTTTGCTAAAATAAATCTGAAATAGGCATACTATTGCTACAGCAAAATTCCTGTGTTCTTTTCTATTTCTTTCTTCTCAATAGTGGACCCAAAAGTTATTATTTCACTGCTGTCATTCCTACTCTTAAATGGCTGTTTTTTAGAATTTATTAAAGAATTATCTTGATCATGAGGTAATGAAGATGCATAAAATTTTTAGATTTTAGTAATCTTTGTCATTTTCATTTTCTATTTCCAGACATGGCTGCTTTTGGCAATAACAATGGTAATTTTTTATACGTCTAGGTGATAAGTCTTCATTTCGCATTGCATAGGACTAGACCTATGATTTCTTCTTGTAGGGAACTTTGAAACAATTCTCTCCATGACTGCAGACGGTATGGTCTTGGAAGTTTGCCTAGGGGCTCTTAAGCGGTTAAATAACACATAGCTAACAACTTAAGGTAATAACTTAATAACTAGCAGAACTTAAATATAGGTCTTTCCAATTCTAAGGCTAACCTTCTAGTCACAAAATTGGATGCTTCTTCAGCATTAGTAATGAGTCATTTTTTTTCAAGTATGTCATCCCAGAATTATACAACAGAAGCATTTTAGAACCCATCTTAAATAGCCACCTTATACTTTAATTACCTATATGGGCAAACAACTGAGAATTCAGAGTATTATGGTCTTGTAGGAGTCGATAGCAACAAAAATTCTCAAATGGCCATGAATTTCAAGCATAAAAAATAGGACTACACATGGAGCATTCTATTCAGGTCTTGGCACCACATTTTTAGATATAACTGGAAAACATGCCAAGGATGGCAACCAGGATGTTGATACTATTGGAAAATGAGCTTCATCATCTTAACTCTGTCTCACCCAAAATGAAAAGGAGAGTTAAGGATCTTATCCACTGGTTAACACCCCAACATTGCAGCCATAAGGTGAGCAACACATCAAGATTCAGCTGAAGACCATAAGGAACCTTAGTCTGGAGAAAAGAAGACTTAAAGAGATATGGATAGCTGTGTTGGAGTACAGTTTTGTCAATTGAAAGAGAATTTGATTTATCATCTTCAGAAGCCATAGGAGTAATAGATGGATTTTGGAGATGTATATTTAAACAATGTCAGGGGGAAAACAATGAGTTATCCCCAAAAGGAATGGACTACATTAGAAATAGCGTAGTGGTTTTAAAGCAAAGCCTGAACCACCAGTGTTGATGATGTTGGTAAAAGGTTCCTTGGTCAGTTTCAAATTCAACCCAACAAGCATTTATTTAAATGATAGATTCAGAGCTAGAACGAACAGTGACAGAACAGATCACAGATGCTGTGATTCTAAATGCAATGTTTTTTCTTCTACACTACCTTGCCCAGATGGCTTCTGAGATATCTTGAGCTATTAGATTCTGATTCTGGTCTCAGATCAGAATTTTATTCTGTATAATCAGTCAGTCAATAAGCATTTGTTAAGTCCTTACTTAAGTGAGATGCACAAATTTAGAGAAAATTTCATTCCAAATGTTCATATGGACTATTTGTGCCTGGCCTGTGATAGAGCCTTCTGAACTCATACTGGTCTGATCAGCTACCATTGGACACATTGTACCTTGTCCCCAATATGGCGATGTCATTTTAGTCCTCTTTGAGAATGAAGGTTAATAACTAACCACATGCTAGACTCTATGCTAAGTGCAGGGTATGCAAAGATCAGCAAACATCCCATGCCCTCAGAGAGTTCAAAAATCTAATATATGCCATAACGTGTAAGTTACATTTTGTGGCAAATTCTTACAGTCTCTTAAAATCCACATTACCTAGATTCAGAATCAGGATACATTTGATGTGTTTTTATTGTTGATCTCTATGCCCTACAGAACATCTGAGAACAAGCTACTAACAGGGAAGAAAGTGTTTTGAGTCAAACTTGTACAGGCCTTTTATCTTTCATTCCACCATACGTACAATATACAAAAACAACCTTCAACAAAACAACCTTCAAACATAGTTGGTATTTAATAAATGATTTGGATAAAGGAATGCAGGTGGGAAGACAATTTTCTTCTCTGTCCAGTGACTTTATTTTCAGCTGACATCCCACCCTCTACAAAAAGCTTTCCCAATCATTCTTAATCTTAGTGCCTTCCATCTGAGATATTATCCAATTACCCTGGATAGCTATTGTTTATACAGTTGCTTACATGTTGTCTCCTCCTTTAGACTGAGAGTTCCTTGATCAAGGTCTGGTTTTTGCCTTTCTTTTGTATTTCCAGAACTAAGCATAGTTAGTGCCTGGTAGGGAGTATGTGCTAAATAAATGTTTGTTCACATAACTTGTGTTCCTCTAAAATTTGTTTCTGTGAAGTTATTCAAAACATCCAACCTAAGAGCCTTTTTCAAAATTTAGCTCACAAAAGAAAATCTCAATGCTTTAAGAGTGTTTCACATATAAAGAGGATGTCTCATTACTCATTTGGCATAAATTTTTTTGTTATTTTTAATTTATGGAATAAAACAAGCATTTCTATAAGAGTATAATTTTTTTAAAAGATGATTGCACATGAAACTGCAATTCTAGTACGCATAACTTGCTATTCATTTCATATTATTATGAATTTTTTTCTTCCCTCCCCCACTTCATCCTAGAGATGACTACCATTAGGCACAAATATGTGTATAAAAATATATGCAGATATCTTCCTTCATTGTTTTTGAGTTAGAATATTTATAATAGTCAAAATAATTTTAATTTCTAAAATGTGCCATTTTCTCACAGACTACAAGTCTCTTGGGTTCAAAGACTATGTCTCATACCTTTTTGTATTCATAATGCAGCAACTTTGCATGTAAGATGTACTCAGTAGAAGCCTTATCAAAGTTGATGGGTAATTAATGTTGGATCTGTATGACTTGGTCAGCTTGTGCATTTGCTTTTGATATTTGCTATCTCGAAGGACCTGAGAGCTAGGTTAAAAAGCAATAAGCAAGAGGAAAGTGGAGAGACGAGGAGAGGGAAGGGAAGCAATAATTGAATTGAGGTTAGGAATTCCTGGATTCTAGGTGAGAAGATACCCACCCATGTATTTCTAGTGGAGGACACTAAAGAATCAAAAAATCCAATGTAATCGGATTCTTAACCTGTAGTCTGTGATTTGGCTTTTTAATATTTCAATACAATTGCTTTTCTTTATGATTATATGTATTTTATGCATTTAAAAATATTATTGAGTAGGGGTCTGTAACATTAAAAAGTTTAAGAACAAATAGACTATAGAAAGCTGTAAAATAATGGGCCTTGAGAAACCCCATGTCTGTCCAGAATTCCACATTGCCAACCCGTATGGCATAAGGTAGATGTTGGGTTGTTCCTGCAACTCAAGACCCCTACTCTGTGTAAAACTAGAGCATTTAAATAAAATGGTAAAGTCTTACCCCTTCTTGGAAATCTACTTTTACAATTAACATACTGCTAAAACTTGTTCCCAGTGGAGGTACAAATGAAATTCTTTCCTAAACCACAGACATTCTCCAGTAGGACAATCTTCTCATATGAGATAGATTGATAAACAAAATGATAGTTAGCAACCTAGTATAGCAAATAATATGGGATCTGGAGACAGAGGACCTGGGTTCCAATCCAGCCTCTGAGACTTATCTACATGACCAACATGTTTAACTCATAACCTCTATAATAATTTTTTTTGTCCTTAGCTGTAAAATAGGGTTTGGAGTAGATGGTCTCAAAGATCACTTCCAGATCTAGCTGTATGATGCTATTAGCTTTTTTTTTTTTTTAGAATTTTACAAAGCACTCCTATTTATAAACTTTTAATGCCCATCAGAAGGTAGTAGCAATATTTTTTCCAAGTTATTCAAATCAGTCTTTCCAATATGTATACTCTTCTTCCTTTCATTTGAAAATACCACATCAAGGAAGAGAACTGCAAAGCATGTGGATTCCTATTAATTGGGGAAAGGCTGAACAAGTATATGAAAGTAATGCAACACTATTGTGCTAAGAAGTGAGGAATGGAATGGTTTCAGAAAAAGACCAGAATGAGAAGACTAGAATGAAATGATACAAAGTGGAGTGGGCAAAACCAGGACAACAATTTAGATAGCAACAGCAATGTTATAATCAACTTAAACTAATACATTCATCAACCAAGAACAATTCCTAAGGACTCAAAATGAAACACGTTAGCACTTCCAGATAAAGGGCTGATGGACTGAGTACAGACAAGCATATTCTCTTGTGGGGTGAGGGGAAGGAAAGGACATGGCAAATCTGACAATCTGTTTTACGTGACTAGACATATTTATGATGAGTTTTATTTTTCTGGTCTTCTCAAGGAGGGGTAGAAAGGGAGGGAAAGAATTCAGAACTGAAAATAAATCCAAAAACACTCCATCACCATTGTGTTTTTGCTTTTAACTTTATTTGGCAAAGCAGCACTGCATAAACTGTTCAGTAACTAGGACACAGCTTACACAGCATGTTAAATTCATATACATTATCAGCAGTGAATTACAAACAGGAAAAACAATACTGAGCTACAAGTCTCCGGTCATTTCAAAACAGGATCAAGGGCGAACTATGTACGTTATGTCCAATCTGAACAGCCAAGTGTATAAGAGATATCACCTCTGATCTCTTCAAGTTTCATATGTACAAATGACTGGTTTTCAAGGTAACAAAGCAGCTGATTGATTGTATCTACTACATGCTATTCTATGACACCACGTCAAAAGCTTTAAAAAGGAAGCTCATCTCTATTTTCTTAATAGCATCTAACAGACATCTGAATACAGAAAACCTGATGTAAATAGTGTCATTAGATGCACAGAAGCAACCTGATCAATGAATACACTGGAGCTAAATTAAGGACCCAAGAAGAGAGGAAAAAAAAAGTCCACCCCCCCCCAAAGTCAGTATCAGAATTCACAAGCTATGTTTTTCAGATTTGCAGAAATCCCCTTCTTTAAATAGATGAACATAAAATGCAGGCATGTTAAAAGAAACAATGCACAAATGTGTACTGACTCCTTCTCTACCAGATTGACTGTGCTTCTTTAAAAGAACTGGAAACCCCAAAAAACCACGCATTTTCATGCTGATTATAACAGTGTGACAAAGTCTGAAACAAGTTGTGATGCTGTTGGTTTTCAAAAAGCTCTTAGAACTGGAGATGAGCGATCCACTGTAATATTATATTCGGGTCAAGTTGATGTAGCTTTTACAATTCATCCCTGCAGAGAAAAAAAAAAACCAGTTACTAATCCCAAGTGTATGGTCTTCTCATATTTTAGGTGTAGTTATTAATAGATGTGTACCAGTCCCCAACTATATCAAAATGGTTAAAAAAAAAAAAGATAAGAAAGGCCACATGCCTTAACTCAAGCCAAAGCAAAATGAATGTCAGTGATCTCAAACATCTTTCGTGCTACTCCAGAGTGAAATGTGAAACTCAAGTCCTTTGACTTTTATTATAAATACGGTAAGTTTATTCCATCAAGAATAAGAATTGAAAGACAATGTGACTATTTGCCAGAGACTATAATCTTGCCAATGACTTTACTCTCGAGGTGGTAACTTGTATAACTAGAATTCAATTAGTTTATAAAATGACCTCTTTCCAAGCTAAAGGTTTAATTGAGTTTTAGTTTATTAGGGTCCTGTGGCCAATGGTAAATGGGTCTTCTAAACCCAAACTGTTTTGGAGAAAATGAATCATCTGTACATACAATATACCTGTCAGCTGATTTCATAAAGTTGCTTTATCAGCTCCAAAAAAACCCCATTTATTCAGCCTGGTACAGCACTGTGCCTCCAACACTGCCAGTGAGAGTAAGGAATAAAAAATGGAACCTAAAATGGAACTATCAGAAAAGCCTCTCTCTACGGGCTTTATATCTGACAGAGAGCCAAGAGACCAGAATACTAAGGTTATTATTATTTTTAAAGTTTAAATAGAAAATATTTTTATTCAGGTAGGTTTATTCTATAGGATGACTATGAAATAATCCCTGGCTCAATTTTTTTTAATTTCTTAAATAATGACTGAAAATATTCAAATGGAAAAAATGCTTTTTTTATACCGTAATTTTATTTTGTCTTGGGGTGCTAATTATCTGCTCCCTAACAAAATATCAGCTCCAATTTCTATTATTTCTATGGTTAACAATATTCCATTTTTTAATGCCAGAAGCATGAGCTATTTTAATTAAAAGAATTGACTATCATGAAAGCTCATTAAGCTTATATATCACACAAACATATGCATGCATGTAAACATGAAAGAATACTTAAACTTCAAAGAATGTATTTACAAAAGCAAGGTGACATCTTCATAACATGCAAAAGACAAATATGCAAATATTTAATTATGTGAATAACATGCACCAATATTCAAGAAAATTATACAACTAAAATGCTTCTCTATTAAAATAAAAAATGAAAATTTCATCCCAACAGTTGCTTTGAAAAATTTAAGCAAATTCTAGTTAGATATTAAAGGGCATTCATAACCACTGAAAGTTTCAACACCTACAAAGCAAACCTGGTAAAGTAAAAATAAGCTCTGTTTTAAAAATAAATTTGTATCAACTCTCATTCTAAAACATCTCAATATAAAATAAAGATTTCTATGGAACTAGGTAGCAAGGTTTTATGGTGGTATTTGCCACTGCTTTATATGGCTATTATATAATCCCCTTGAAGTGATTTTGGGACAAATTTCTTAATATATTGTCAGATATACTTATATGGATAATTTTTTAAATTTCTTCATTGATAGTTTAAAATATCTTCTAAAATTTTAAAGATTTTAAAAAATAGTCACAAATGTAAAATATTATCAAGTTAATTAATTATACTTTGCATCTTTATAGGGCCCTTAAAAGTCAAAAAGATTTCATCATTCAGCATTATAAATAGTGTTTATCAAGGGAAAAAAATGTAAAAGCCCCTTAATCAGAAAGTCATAGTAAAATAATCTTCCAGTTGGAACAATATTTACTCAGGATCCACTCTTTGCAAAACATTGAATGATGCATTATGAGGAAATCCAAAAGAAGCAAAAGGCATTCCTAAAATGAGAATAATAAATAACTGCTCTCCGGTTGGTAAATAACTTTTGGGAAAAGAGCAGAGGTTTAGAAGAAACACTGTCTGTACTCTTATGAATCTCTAATTCAGAGGCTAGATCATAATGACGCACACCTTAATTTTTCACCCCAGTCATAGGTCTATATAATTAACAAAACATCAATTTCTGCTTAGCGTGGCATTTTATTTTACATTTTAGTTTGAGAAAAATGTTAGTAAGGCTAAATGTGCTGAATCACAACTAGAAAGCCTCCTAATTTGGCATTCCTTTCCTCTAAAAATGAACCAAAAACCCAGGGGGGCATCTTTCAACATACAGAGCTTAAATCTATGTACTTTTTTACCTTGTTTTTTCTCTATAACTGTACTCCCTTATTAGGCATAAGAATTCCCTTGATTTTGGCCTCCCCGTAAAGTTACTAAAAGGTAAGATACTCTCTGGATTATCAAGAATAACAACAACTTACATTCATATAGCACTTTATAACTAAAGTCCTTGACATACATTCTCATTTACTACAAACAATCCAGTGAAGTTGACAGGGGAAAGGGTAATAGGCATTCTCTGAATGGTAGCTGCAATTTACAGGTGAAGAAAATGAGGCAAACAGAAGTTAAGTGACTTGCTCAGGGTCCCACAACTTATAAGTGTCTGAAGTTGAATTGGAATTCAAGTTTTCCTGATTCCAGACCCAGAACTCTATCCACTAGCCACCAGCTGCCTCTATGGTTAGAGAAGGGGAGAGATGCGAATAACTATGCGAATAAAATTAAGCACCTATTATGTGCAAGCACTGTACTAAGTACTACACATATATCATAGCTATTACATATTATGCCTGGTGGGAAACAGGTTTACAGAGTAGAGAAACTTAAAGTTATCACACCACAGTGGTGGTGGCCCAGGACTCAAATTTAAGCATGTAACAACACTGGCCATTTAGTTCTCTACTTCTTATATGTACAAAAGTTTTAAAAAGGTTCCCAAAAGGAATAAAAATGACTATAGCACTAAGCCTGAGGGAAATTTTAAAAGGAAGATTAGATAACCTGGAGAAGAAATTTCTAAAGGACTAAATGAATTGTATGCAGGAATCCAAAGGGCACTAAAGCAACCAAAGGACAATGATTAACTCTTTTCAATCTCCATGAAGAAAGTATAAGAGTTGCATCAAAAACAGAGCAGAAGCAGCCAAATGTTGGGTAATAATATAATAACCAATCTTGGTTTCATAGAAAAGGATATGCACCTCTCCCTCCCTTTATTGGAGGGTTGGGGGACCATGGGTGCAGAGTGGTGTGTACATGTGTTCAGACACTGTCCTTGTATTGGTGCTGCTTAACTGTTTTTCTTGATTATAAACAGGGAATTCACTAGTTAGTGGGAAGAGAGAGAATACAAATATAGAGAAATGGTTGTGATGTTTAAAAAAAAGTAGCACTTTTTTTTAAAGCCATAAACTTTAAACCAGATAAAAACTTAGAAAAAATTTCAGTGAAGGCTGCTAAACACTGAAGTCCAAAAGAGGGTTAACAAGCACTGTTTCTTCACAATATCTTTTTAAAACAGAGTAAATCCTTATCTGACAAGGATGGCTCAAATGTGGCTCTGCCTGAAGAGATACAGGAGGGGGAAAAAACCAAGTGGATGACCTATCTAGGTTTGTTCCAGACCTAGATTTTAAAAGGAAGTGTGGACTTTCAGACACAAATATAGACAACGGATTCACTGTTCTCAGTACTTCTGAAATATTTTATTTTGTAATAATACTCCCTTCAAAAATACAAACTAAAAGAGTAAACCTTTTTGTTTGTGCTTAACCCACAGGATATGATCTGTAGGTATAATTTTATCTTTGTAATATAAGCTAAATTTCAAATTTACATTTAAACTATATTGTATCTTGATCTATAGCTTTGGTTTCAAGAAAGTGCACTTAAAATGCACTATAACTCTTTAAAAATCATTCCCCAAAATATGTTTAACATTATTATATATGTATAACCTATATTGTATTGCTTATTGTTCTTGAAGAGGGGAGAAAAATTTAGAATTCAAAATCTTATAAAAATGAATGTTGAAAACTATCTTTACACATCATTGGAACAATTAAATTCTATTAAGTGAAAATAAAACATATAGGGAACTGAAAAGTTAAAAAAAATTATTCCCAAGAGATACAGAAAAGTTTCTGTAGTAAGCAAATATACTCTTAACTCCTGAAGTTTGGGATTTTTCAAAATAGTAAAAGCAAAGAAAAGATACTAAGAAATATATATAAAATACTTAGCAATTACTATGACATCCTATAATTTTGTTATAATCCAGTACCTTCCTTTTACTTAAGTCCTTTAAAATTGGTTGTTTGAAGGTCTTTAAAATTATACTCTCTCTAAAAAATTGTAGTGTCTTTTTAAAATTCTAGGCAGCAAAGTATTAATTATGAGAGTTTTCCCAAAAGAGAAAACTGCAAACTGTTTTCATGACTAATGAACACCAAAATTCTACTCATTATCAGGTTTCAGTGATTTGATGAGGGCAATACTTGCATATTTTAGTTCTTACTGAATTCTATAGCTACATTATACACCAGGACCAAAGTGAAACTGCTGAGAGGTTCATTCCTATAGTTGTATGGTCCATCAGTCTTACTACAACTGTCAACAGCAGCAGGGCAATTGTGAAAGCATTATTCTTTTCAGGACTGGCATTAGTACAGGTTGTAGTTCAAGGCAAGGTTATTCTAACCACACCCAGGTGAGGAAACCAAAGCAGTTCATGGTGACCTATACCAGAACTACGAAGCCTGGACACAGGGAGGGATGAACTGAGCTTTGGCTCATTTCTAAGTACTTGACTCTTTCACAGGTTTTTGTAATTGGGAGATTCAGCACTGACTCAAACTAAACTGAAGGCTCAGTATAAGTCAGGGGCCATGGGTAGCAGGACTTAGGGAACAGAGGGCTGAACAAGAATCAAGTGGCCTACACTCTGATCCTAATTCTGATCCTGGGATCATGTACAAGTCATGTCACCTCTCAGAATCCCCATTCTTTATCTGTAAAGAAGGAGAAGTCAAATTTATCTGACCTACATGTCAGGGTTGTTGTGAAGAATGTACTATGCAAATCCTAAAACACTATATAAATGAATAGTAGTTATTAAAATGATAATCATTTTATTTACTGGTTTTTAAAACTTAGCTTACTATCAAAAACCAAAATAACCTAGACACAAACTTGATAAAGACTATGATATTTGATACCAAAGCTCAACCATCCTTGTGCTTGACTCCACTATGGAATTTAAGTGAACTCCAAGGAAATAAAGTCTCTAAAAGACAACTGCAGAAATCCTACCACGCCATGACATGCCTTCCCAACTTGCCAAAATTATGAGGTAAACAAAAGAAGTGCAGACCATGCAATGATTTTTCTCCATTTTTAATGTAACAAATTCATGATGTCATAATGAAGAGGACCACTTTTCTACTGCTTAAAATCCACACCCTTTCACCTTGTACGTGTGGAAGAAGAAAGAGTGGAATTGATAATCACTTCCACCTGGACCACTGCTTCTCTTTATCTGTTAAAGGCACGTATATCACCCCCATCAGAGGTTTCATCTTGACGCTGCCATCTTGTAGTTTGTCATACTGTTCCAGCATCTGGTTTCCACCTGCAGGACCAACTGGTAAAATCAATCTTCCACCAGGCTTCAACTGATCTATTAGCTAAAATAAAGTAAAAATAAAAACATGAGTTTTGATATCAACAATCACCTTTTTAAAACTCTCCATTTACTATGCCTGTAAGCACATTATATAAACCATATACAGAGGTTTGGGGTTTCTTTTTAAATTACTTTTTATAAATCAGGAATTTAAGATAATGGTCGTCAAGTATACCAAACTGATACCCTTTAGGGAAAAGCTAAATATCCTAGTCTAAACTATAAAACTATATGTTTATGAATCTCCAGGCAATGTAAGCACTGGTCAGCTCATTTGAAGTACTTTGAGACTTTAAGTATCTGAAGCTGAAAGATAGTTCTGGGGCCCCAAGATATATGGATATGGATATAAAAGGCTGTTTAAATATAAAACTAAAGCTGCCACAGAAATTCTAGTCCCCAAACTAGAAAATTAAGCACCCTACAGAGTCTGATCAGATCAGAAAGGGGCAAGACAGAGAGTCTATGAGACTCTCCTATCTAAATTCTGCCCTTCCCCCAATCTTTACTGAAGGAAAACTTCTGAAAAGACTAGGAAAATTTGGCAGAAAGTAAATTTAGAAGAGGAGTTTTTAAGTTTTTTATGTCACAGATGCCTTTGGCAGTTAAAGACTACAAACCCTCTTTCTCGTAATAATGTTTTTAAATGTATAAAACATAATACATAGGATTATAGGTGATAATTACATAGAAATGCAGTTGTCAAGATATTAAAATAAACCTCAAGTTCAGCACATCTGTTTTATACTAATGTCTTATACAATGTACCTCAGATTCCAAAGGGATAAACTATCTAAATATAAAACACCATATTAAAATAAGATAGAAGATCATATATTTCACACGTATGATCAGAAGAAAAATAAAAACCCAGACAAAGGAATAATGGATATCCTAAAAGACAGAACAATTTTAATTCTGATCATATCAAATGAGAAGAGGCAGCCTGGCCTAACGGACAGAGGCCTGGCTTTAGGGTCAACAAAGAGCTGAGTGGCAGTGCAACCAGAGGCAATTTCCATAACTTCTCCATGCTCCAGGTCACTAATATAGGACCAGTTGCAAACAAGTTGCAATTTGTACCAATGGATGGAGTTTCTTTACTGGGAGTTCCCTACCTGGATTAAATCAAATTCTGGCAGTCACACTCTCCCCCAAAAAACTTTTTGTTTGTGTGTTTACACACACAAAATCTATGCCAATAGAAGAAAAAAGTTAAACATCCAGTTTAATGCAGCCTGACATCTAAGTTTTACAGAAAATGAACACATGCATGACTAAGTCATTCTCCAATAGTAGAATCATCAAAGGATGTAGACAGTTTTCAAAAGAAATATGTCAACCACCATATGTAAAAAAAAACCCAAAAAACTTTAAGTCTTTAGTCACGAGAGAAATACAACTTAAAACAACAATGGATATATACTGCCTTACATTGATAAAAACACACTAATAAACTGTTGGCAGACTATTCAATTAGTGAGACTGTTCAGGAAAGAGTCTGGAGGTGTGGAAAAAAAAGTTCCTTAAATTGTTCGTACCCTCTAATCCAGAGACACTCTACCCTTGTCACAGGAAGCAAGTGACTAAAAGATTCCAAATATAACAAAATATTCATAGCAACACAATATTATGCAATGGCAAAAAGAAATAAATCACATTATGTACCCATTTGGGTGGAAAGGTTGAACAAACTGAAATAGTTACATAATGGAATTATTACTGTACTATGAGGAACCATGACTATGAAAATGTCAAGAAAAATATGAGACTTGCATGAATCAACAATATAGGGTAGAGGTAGCAGAACAAAAAGAAAAATACATATAATGACTGCGCATACTTTTGAATGAAGTCAACAATACAAGGTAGCACGAATTTACATCAAAAAGAATGGCAAATTCTGGTTCCATTCCTTCACTCACACAGCCACCATTTCTAGTTTAAACCTTCATCACCTCTCACCAGGGTAACTCAAACAGCCTCTTCTGTTGTCAAATCATTAATATTCCCAAGACATGAATATGACCATGACTCCAGAGCTTCATCACAATGTTTCAAATTTATTTCCCATAATCCTCCCTCACAAACTATGTTCTAGCCAAACAGGTGTATATGTACATATGCTGTTCCCTGAATTCAGTATCATATTTCCTATTGCTCAGGCTGTCTCCTGCATTTCTGGAATCATTTCCCTCCTCAATTCCACTGCTTGGAATTCCCAATTCTATTCAAGGTTCAGTTCAAGTACCACCTCCTAATTCAGGTACTTACCCAGTTCCCAGTTATCTTTTCCCTCCCAGAGGCTCCCCAATTACTTGGTATATATTTTATTTTAATGTATGTGCAGCCCATGTTGTTTCCCCCAAGGAGACTATAAGCTCCTTGAAGACAGAATATTTTTACTTTACCTGTGGGTCCTCCCAGCAACTAGCAGAGTGCTTTGCACACAATAGATACTTACTGTTCATTCATCTGAGTTGAAAAATGGAGAGCAATTATCACCCCTTAGTACAGGGACTGCACATAAAAATATGATCTCTCTACATAGCGCTTTCCCTTTGTTAATTATCTCCCATTCATACTGTATATTTGTACTGTGTTTAGCTTACTTGGCATACATTTGTCTGCATGGTGTTTCCTCCATTAGAAGGCAGGAACTGTCTTTTGCCTCTTTGTGTATCCCCAGCTGGGAATATTTACTGACTGATTCAATCATAGATGTGAATGAACAATATAAACCAAATGGAAGAACTCTTCTTATAAAACCAGACAATTTTTATCACTTCAACACAGTACATTGTGATTCATTTATCAAATATAGTATTTAGTGAGTGTATTTACTATGAGGCAAGTCACTTTGAGTAATACATATGAGTAAAACATAGCCCCTTTCCTCAAGGAGCTACACATACATCCAGATAGCTTCCCACAAACTCTAAATGTTCTATAATTATCCACTGACTTGTAATTTCTAAAATCCTCATGTCAAGTGGGTTTTTATCACTTTTTTCTTTACCAAACTGTTTATTTAGAGACAGCTGGTGGCACAATGAACCTCTATGTTCATTAGTTTATTAGGCCTGAAGTCAGAATGACCTGAGTTCGAAATTGTCCTCACGGTGACTGGTAAGTCATTTAACCTCTTCTTGCCTCAGTTTCTTCAACTATAAAATGGGGATAATAGCAGCACCTAACTCCAAGGGTTGCTGTGAAGACCAAATAAGATAACATTTGTAAAAAACAGTACATACCTGGTGCCTGGCACAGAGTACATACTATATAAATGGATATTTTCCTTTCCTCTATTTAACTGCAATTATTATTAAGGGGTACTGTGAATAGAAAGGCAAAAGACAACAGTCCCAGCCCTCAAGGAGTTTGTAATTTCTTGAGGGAGGGGAATAACATGAACATAGAAATCTAAATAAAAAAATATTTACAAATTAATTTCTGGAGGTTGTTGTTCAGTGGATAGAGTGCCAAGCCTGGAGTGAGGAAAACTCATCTTCCTGAGTTCAAATCTGACCTCAGACAGGTACTGGCTGTGTGACCCTGAGCAAGTCACTTAACCCTGTCTGCCTTAGTCTCCTCATTTCTAAAATGAGCTGGAGAAGGAAATAGCAAACTACTCCAGAATCTTTGCAAAGAAAATCTCAAATGGGGAGATGAAGAGTAGGACACAACTGAAATAAATGAACAGTAACTGGAGCCAAGAGAGGGGACTGCCCCAGCACCCTGAGGAGGTTGGTCTAAGAGTACTCATTGGTTCCCCCCTAAAAAAAAGCAATTGAGAACTATATATCCAAATTTTCTCCTGGTTGAAAGAGTCCCATGAAAAACCACTGAAGATCTCTCAAGGCCTGCACCATTCAATTTTTAACAAAACTCAATTTAAAAATAATTAGACTAAATAAAGCCTCAATTGTAAAAGTGGATAATTTGTGTTGCTGCCTCAAAAGAGGAAAAATCCAGGATGTTTTTGGGCACTTCTCTAAAAAATCTAATCAGCTGCTCTTGGAATTCTAAAGTGTTGTTACATCCTTCAAATTCACAGACTCACAATGTTAGAACTGGAACAAAGTTTACACATCTAATTCAACCCCTTTTGTTTCAGATACAGAAACTGAGATGCAAAGAGAAATGACTTGTCCAAGATTACTTAGTAGCCAAGGTCACATTCAAATACAGATCTCTTGATTCTCAAACTAATGATCTTTCCAGTATACCACACTTAAGTACGAAGAACAGATCAACTGCACACAAAGGAATGAATCATACTGCAGAGAAAAAACTTCTTCAGTCTTCAGATAACCTTCGTTGGGCACCATTCTTCAAGGACTACCACAAATCACGTATAATTCAAACCTTAGCTACCAGGGTAAAAAGTACAGTAGAGAACTATGAGTATTATCAATGTTTCTTTGATGTGGTTAAATTAAACAGTAGCATCTAAACCCCTATTAGAATAAATATTTCCCTCAAATATGTCTAATATACACTCACTTCTCCATGCCTTTTTGTTGATGGATGCCTACAATACTTCTCCCCCTCTCCTCTCTACCTGTCCACCCATCAAGGTACAATTCACACCCCACCTCCTCCTCCCTCCATCAAGTCTCTTGGAATCAGCCCAGAGGAACCTTTTTCCTCTGACTGCCTATATCACTTACTGACTATGGACCTTAGATGACACTTTCACCACGTGAAAAGTTAGCCTGGTATTGTGGACAGAGAGTTGGCCTCAAAGTTGGAACCTAGTTGGGTTCAAGTTCTACCTCTAAAACATTATAGTTGTGATCCTTACAAAGTCACTCAACTTCTCAGTGTCCTAGGGCAACTCTTTAAGACTTTAAGTTACAGAATTGCTGACAACAGTCTCCTCACAGGGGAAGCTCCCTTAACAGGTCTGAACAAAAAAGAATTTCACAGCATTGTTTCAGGGGCTGGGAACACAAAGCCAAAGACAAAAACCACAACAGTCTGTCTCTGTCCACAAGCACTTTCCATTACCCAGGGATAAAGCAACATGTGTAATATAAGTAAATAAAGTACAAAGAAACTTGAAAAAGAAAGAAAAGCATAAAGAACTAGGGACAAAGGAGACTGAGGAGTTGAGTTGTAAAGAGGAGATTTCCAAAAGGCAGAGATGTGAGACAAAGACTACTATAGGCCTGAGGTGTGGTTTCTGTAAAAGAAGGTTGCAACTGCAGAGAAAGTATAGTATCTGAAGAATGAGTAATCATTCAATTTAGCTGGAATGTAGAATTTGTCAAAGGGGATAGTATGAAAAAAGGCTGGAAAAATGGGTGGCTACTAGATTGTGGAGGGCCTGAAATGGGAAGGACATGGTCAGGCCTATCAATGTCTTGTCTTCCAACTAAACTAGACATTTCTGAAGGTAAGAGCCACATACTTTTATTGGCACTGAGTCTGGTAATGTGCCCAGCAGTTACCGAGATGCAGGATGACACAGCAGAAGAAAACTGAGACCTTAAGGAAGAAACCCTGGGTTCAATCCTGTTTCTGCCACTCTCAGCCTCAGTCTCAAAGTAGAGTAATAGTAAGGAAAGTGTTTTGCAAATTATCAAATGATGATGAGGGCGTAATGAGAAGTGCACACAGTACCTTAAAATTTACGGAGTCTACAGTGAACTCTAAAGGCACTGTCCCAATTCCTGGGCTTTGTTAAGATTTTATCAAACGTTGCTTGAAATAAAATGTGCCATGAGAAGTTAAAAGAAAGAATCTATTTGTATTATTATTATTTCAATCAAAGTTAAGTGAAACAAATAATTAAATGTTAAATTAATCTATATTTTAAATACTAAGAGCCACCTTTATATAAATCTACTAGCAGGGTACAGCCTTCCAGGACCTGCATGTGATCTTATCAATGTTGATATTCCCTCCAGACTCAAATCACAACCTCTCTACAATGGAAAAGATTGTCTTCAAGAGCTCTTATGGAACAAAAATTCATCCTCTACAGCAAACCTAGTGATAAGTCTCTTTGAGCTCAGTTAGCTTGGTCTTCAGATGAAAAACAGGACAATAACCCAATTATTGAAAATTACTGAAAAAACCACCAAAACCGAAGGCTTACTGCTTGGGGCACCACTGGGGCTGCGGCTCCTACGTGAATTGCGTCATAGGGAGCTTCTTCCGAGTACCCCAATCTTCCATCACCCACTGGAAGAAAGAACAGTTTCCTTTAAAAACGTGTACAAAGAAAATAAACGACAACAGTAAGATTTTTACATGGATCAAAACGGGGAGGGGGAGGCTACTCTCCTTACCACAAAATGTCTCCTATATTAAAACAAAATCTATCAGAAGGAATTTTTGAGTTTCTGTTTGAAATATCTATCACCAAACCTCTCTTTTTTGTCAAAAATGTTAATAGGAGTCAGCATGTGTTGAAAATTAGTTGATCTTAAATTTACTTTAAAAATGTGGACAAAACAGTTACTCAGCTTCTCCTATAACTAACAAATACATATCTATTTTCATCCCCTGCTTTCTCTGCATAATTTAGAATGCCTTTCTATTTCCTTTATCACTGTCTCCAACATTTTATATTTCCCAGTCCCTCCCCCTCTCTGATAAAAGCAAACGTAACAACTACTATCTCTAAAATGAACACCTATCAATTTAGGCCACAAGTTCCTATCTATCTATCGATATATTTTTATAGATACACACACACACACACACACACACACACACACATAGTGAAGCATATTCTTAAACAGACTGAAGGAAATATTTTCCTTTTTCATTCTAAAAACCAGCATCTGTCCATCACAGGATATAGTTTAAGACCTTTTCCTGAAAAATGAGTAATAGTGACTAACAAATGCTTGATAATGACTTGTTATCCTTTTGGTTCAGCCTGACATCCTACGCTATCCCTTCTCCCACAGTAAGTCAAATAATCATTAAACAACTTCTAAAATTCTAACTCTTCCCAAATAGGTCAGAGAAAAATGACTTCCCTTTATCTCATCACATCTCAAGAGGTAATACCCATGATAATAGTTTCCAGTTTCTAACCTATTGCTTTTACCTTCTCATTCCCAAATTCAGTTGTTCTTTCTATATTTTGATGACTACACCTTAGATTCAGGTTTTTATTCTATTTGCTTTTTGCTTTGTACATGTGTATTTTCCTTCTTAGATTACAAGTCTCTAGTGTAAAGGGATTGCAAGAGCTACACAGTTGTTCTTGTATAGCACTATTATAATGCATGAAGAGTTAGGAGTTGAGTAAATATTTTTGATGTGAATTTGGTATATACATCTAAAGTTTTGAGTCCAAATTACTGCATAAATCTAACAATTAAAAATCTCAAAGAATGACAATCTTGTACTACTCTTTATAACAATATTTTTCAATAAAAGTAATTTTTTCTAATGATAAGTCATTTGTTTAGAATAATGAAATTAAAGACACTGCACTTCAATTAGCTCCTTGTTCCTAAACATGTGATTTCCAACAGTATATTTGTATTCATTCCATAAGAAACATTAAGAATATTTCAATTACCAAACAGTACCAGGCATGCGCCAACTAATGCCATTAACTGACTCCAAGAAAATTTTAGACACAACATCACAGGAGTCAACTACATAGAAACAAAACTAAGAGGATAGGGTCAGAACCACTCTAACAAGGAAGACAAAGCAGGAGCCACAGCCATCAGGGAAAGAGGCCTAACAATGTACCATTGTAAGATAATAGGATTTAGAGATGAATGGGACTGAGACAATTGGAATTTAGGATAATGGGTGAAGTTATGTGTTAATGATGCTACTGCATAACAGTGCTCAGTGTTTATTCAGGGTATAGTGGCATTATGTTTTTCTTCAAACAAGGGTAAAGGCCATCCAACCACAGAATTACTGATTTAGAGTTCAGAGACCCCACAGAGATCACTGAATCTAACTCCTTCATTTTACAGATTAAAAAATTGAGGTCCAAAGGAATTAAGTGACTTGCCCAGGATCACACAGCTAGTGTCTGAGGCAAGACTCAAACCCAGGTCATCTTCCTGACTTGAGTGAAGGACTATATCCACTGCACCAAAGTGCCCCTCAAGAGTACAGTTAAATCTTCAGAATGGACACAATCAAGAGAAACAATGACATATGATTTTCTAAGTAACAGAATCCGAGCTGACTAAATACGAGTGCTTATTCTGTCCTTAGTCTCCACTGCCCACTGGCAAAATGGTGGAAATTTCTAATATTTTTAATTCTAGGAAAACATAACCAAAACTAGACTGAAAAGACAATTAATGGGTAGATATTATATAACCTGCCATTAAAACTAAACTGAATGCTTTTAAAGAAGGGTTAAGTAAAATTTTCCCCTCTTTAAATTTATTTACATAAACTTTCAAATGCCAAAGTAAATTTTATCTTAAAAATTCTATTTGCCTTAAATGTTAATAAATTTGAAGTTACAGTAATTGCAAAAATATTTATTAAAGTTTCTCTTATACTCACCAACCAGTTTGACTCGTCCTGAAGACAAAAATGTCGGATCATCCTTTTTGACGTTACTTATTGAGTCATCTACTAACTCCTTGATATGATCAATTCCTATGACTTTTCCAGTAGCACCAACCTGAAAAAAAGTAATTTGGTAGGTTATTGTGTTTTTTGTTTCTCTTGAAATGTCAGTAATGTATTTCCTTATTTAAAATTTTTTACTGTTGTGAGAAAAATCAGTTATATTTTTTCTACAACGAAGAAAAATTTCAGAGCATTTTTGTGCATATATTTTGTCAACCACTTGACTCAGTCTTTCTTATGGTCAACTTCTCTAAGTGATTATACTTTATTAAAAAAAAAACCAGCAATGAAATAGCCTTGGTTAAATCAAAACTTTCAAACATACCAAGTTGTTTTCCTCTATTTTGAGTATGACTACAATGACACTCAAAAAAATTGTACTGTCCAGCATTAAAAGGGCAAATGATTATTTACTTCAATTACTGGTCTCTGCTTCCTTTAAGAACTGAATTTAAATATGATAACAATATAGAAATAAATTTCAATTGCTGAAAGAAAATGCCCAAACAACCCATACAGACTCCAAAGGGCCCAGTAAAGCAGCTAACATTGAGCCCTTATTCTCCAATCTTCCTGCCTGTGTTCCCCACCCCTTTTCTTGCCCTCTCTTCCTAGCTACCCCATACTCACACTCCCCAGTCTCATAGGAGACACCCAGGACTCCCCATTCTTGCTAGACCCTCTTCCCAGTCTAAGTGAACCAAAATCCTCAAAGTGAACATTATTATAAGAATAGAATAACAGGACTTGTACTCCATAAATGCTCCACAACAGAAACTTCCAGTCCAAACACCACCGGTGAGGGAGAAAAAGAATAGCCATCTGGATACGAAAGGTAAAGCAAAATCTGTCAAAGTATTTTTCTCCTGTTATTTGGTTTACTGTCAGCTAGACTTTGCCCTTACTCCTATTACATCTACTGTTAGGCAAATTTTCAAGAAAATCAATAGGACAAAATATTCTAAAAGTTCCAGTTCGGAAAAGTTTAAGAATATGCTATTATTAGCAAGTCAAAAAAGTAATAAACCTACTGGTCACCACACATTTGACTAAGGATGTGGTGACAATTAAGACAAGAGCCAAGGATATCCCACCAGAGAGGCTTCCTCTTTACAATGCTGCCTACACTCAGATTTTGCTTTTTTGATGGCAGCTAGAGTCGAAAGAACCAAAGAAAAATATCTGTGTGTAGGTTACCCACATGGCCATAAGGATTCCAGTCACCCAGAAAACCTTCT
Source organism: Potorous gilbertii (assembly GCA_028658325.1). Taxonomy (NCBI): domain Eukaryota; kingdom Metazoa; phylum Chordata; class Mammalia; order Diprotodontia; family Potoroidae; genus Potorous; species Potorous gilbertii. The sequence goes on along the minus strand of CM053770.1, from coordinate 431,625,808 downwards.
AACAGTTTTCTACACATATAAAGCAGCATCGTAGAGTGAATAGAGACCACAAAGACTTGAGTTCAAATTCTGCCTGTGACGCACACTGCCTGTGCGACCTAGAAACAAGTCACTTTACCTCTCAAGTCTCTTGGTAATTCTCTAAGGCCATGGTGGCAGATAAGGTGTTGACCTACACTGGGCAGAGAAGTTCCCTGCCAAGAGCTAACATAAAACCAAAATTAAGTTAAGCTCCAAGGTCTAGGAAATGAAAGTCAGAAAGACTGAAGTTAAACACATATTACAAAAACAAATTAAGGAGTTTCATATTAGATGTCAGTCAATACAATGCAAATTTACCTCTAAGCTGTTGACCATGAAGGAATGTTGTGCATAAACAAAATACTGGTGCCCACCCCTCCAAGATATATAGAAAAAAGAAAAGGAAAGTAAGACTATTATCAGTATTTTCCGGCATTATCAGAAAAGGGTGTGTCCCGAATGGCCAAGAAGTATTCTATTCTGTTTGGCAAGTATATGGCTATGTATAACTAGAGGAAAGAAAGAGAATTCACAACATAGGAACTTGATAATAATGTTCCTTAAAAACCATCCAACCCTTAAGTCTATATTCATCAAGTAATATTCTGATTAAAATCTGGATTTCAATGTCAAGTTCTCTACTGAGGGGCAGAATGTGTGTTTGGTTGCATACAGTTTTTCTGGCAGTTATTCCAGTGCTTACAAATCAATCGGCATTTTGATTTGTAAATGTTTTGTAATGTTGGTGAGTGTATATCCACTGACCTCTAAGATAACAAGTAAACGATTTTGGACCAGCAAGGTTAAGAGACCAAACCACCACACCATCAACATACAGTATTTCCAGTAGGCACTGATATCAAAGAGTTTACAGCTACCTTCATCTATCATCATTATATTTCTTTAAAAATTTAAGAATATTTCACACCATCAACATACAGTATTTCCAGTAGGCACTGATATCAAAGAGTTTACAGCTACCTTCATCTATCATCATTATATTTCTTTAAAAATTTAAGAATATTTTCATGAATTTTTGTACTACTACAAAAGATCTTTAAGAATAAGATTTAAGATCTTTGAGGATAAAGCTTCCCCATATACTTTGCACATGGTAAAAAAAACTTTCACATATATTAAGCACATCATATAAGCACTTTTATATTAAGCACATAACTTTACAAATGCTTATCTTAAATTCAGTTGGATTATAAATCATATATGGAAAACTGTTAACCCATAAATACATTGTTGTGGTTCCAGACTTTCATTAGATTCTTATCTGAATGCCAACTCAGAATACAGAAATGACTGAATTATCAAAGGCTATGCCAACAATGCACAAAATCCAGAAAAATAGAACCAAGTTGAAAAGGCAAGCTGCCATCCAAGGGACAGCCAAAGCTCAGAGTGGACTATCAACAGAAGGTTAACCAATAGGCAATAAATATTTTTGGCCATAAAAACTTAGGAAACAGTTTCCTATGGCATTTAGGGACTGTGCTGTGCACACTGAGGAATATCAAAATGAAATCACTTAAGTATCTTTGTTATTAAAAGTCCAGGGTCAGAACAAAAACAAATTTCTTACCATACGGGCAAAGCATGCAGTAAGGATTCCACTTCCAGAGCCAACATCGAGAGCTTTGGCTCCTTCATGCAACTGATCAAACAGAAGTTCTAGAGCATATGCGTGCTAACAAAGAAAAATGGAGAAAATGCTGTAATTACAATTGATTTTATTTTTTCCTCACAGTTCTAAATATATCCTTCAAATAGGTTTCAAATAAAATTGGCCTATTTTCTTATTAAGGTAGTAACAATAGAATGTATTTTTCCATTTTTTAAAACATATTTTCAATTTTATTGATGTGTTTTCTTTTTACATTACAAAACATCCAGAGATTACTCCCATTTTATGGGAGGTCTCTCATAACAAGTAAAACAGTTAAGTAAAACTAATAACATAGTAACCACATCTGAAAGTTCATGCAATATTTCACTTCTGTAACATATTCCTACCTCTCTATTTTTTAAAATTTAGTTAATTTTATTAATTAATAGAAGTCTATTTTCTTGCCTTTACATCCCCCAACCCCATTGAAAAGAAAGAAAACAAGCAAATTTCTTATAGTAAACATAGAGCTATGCAAAACAAAATCCATCAATAGCTGTACACAAAAATGTTTACGTTTCATCCCAAATCCACTCCTCTGTAACAGATAGCTTATTTCATCAGCAACCCTCTAGAATTATGAATGGTCACTATTACACTGATCACAATTTTTAAAGCTTTCAAAGTTGTTTGTCTTCACAGTGTTGTTGCTATAGAAATTATTCTTCTGGTTCTGCTCATTTCACGATTTATAAAAGTCCTTAAAATTGTTTTATCTGTATAATATTGATGTTATTTTTCTCATCTTTGTAACAACTACATAATCCTCATTCAGTTACTTTGATTCCTCCATTAAAACAAAGGGATTGGATCATTTCAGTTCTGTGGTTTGTATACTACTTCTAAAATATGTGCATGAAGTAAATATGTATATATAATACATATAAATGTATATGGAAAAAATGCAATTATTGCATTGTTATAAATTGTTCTTAATTTTTTTCCTCTTGTAAAAGTCATATTAAAAGCACCTTCTTCATGTGAAAATCTGTGACTGGAAATATCTTTTAAAGTTTTCAATAAACTAGTAAACATTTGTTATTTAAGGGAAAAAGGGAGTCAAAAGTCAACAAGGATTTATTATAAGTACTTATTATCATATGTCAGGCAACAATGCTAAGTAATGGATTTAAAAGACAAAAAACATGATCCTGCCCCTGAGAAGCACATATTCTAATGAGGAAAACAACAGGTAAACAACTAAGTACATACAAAAGATATAGAGTAAATGGAAGGCAGTCTGAAAGGGGAAGGCATTAGCATCTGGAAAGTACCAGAAAAGCATCCTAGAACAGATGGGGTTTTTATTGAAGTCAGAAAAACTAAGAGGTAGAGGTGAGGGGACAGAGCATTGCAAGAATAGGGGTCAGCCACTATATCCAGAGTTGCAAGTAGACTAGTGTCATGGGATCACAGAGTATGTGGAGAGTAAAGTCAAAAAAAGCCTGGAAACATAGGAAGGGGTCAGGTTACAAAGGTGGTGTCTGAATACAGATTGAAGCATTAAAAAAAAAAAAAACTGCATCCCCTAGAACAAGGCCCATTTTAGAAGTGAACCTAATTCGAATAACTGTCTATATACTTAAACATATATACTATATACATAAACAAGTACAACACAGAAAATTGTTTTCAATTTTTTTCAAACTGTCTAATAATTACCACACTCTTTCCTCCAAATCACTACTTATCAATCAACAAGTATTTATTAAGTGCCTAACTATGTGCCAGGTACTGTACTAAGTGATAGGGATAGAAGTACAAAAAATGAAACAGCCTCTAGTCACAAAGAGCTTACATTCTAATGAGGGAGACAATAAGTAAATATATAAATACAGGATAGCACCAGAAATCTTAGTTCTGCTTTAAGCTAGTATAACAGAAAAATATAAAGGCAATAAATAAATAAATATACATGCATGCATACATATATGTAATATATACACATACAAATACCTACACACACAAAATTACTATCTCTGAACAATAAATTATGTAAGTTTTTCCATGAGAGCCTAAAGCCAAAAGTTTGAATAACTATAATTTTTTAAAATAAAAGAAATAAGTATAATTTTCAAGTAACCAAATGACGAAAGAAAAATTTTTAAAGCTATTCTCAAATCATTTTTAGCAAAAACACTAAAAAACAGTGAAATTTAAGCTGGCTCATTTACAAAGATGATCAAATTTAAACTTACCATGTGTGGAGCACTGATTGTTGCTTGGAAACCTGTAAAACAAGGTGAAAACTAGTATTTTATGTTTAATTACAAAAAAATACAGCTTAAGGCAGGAAAATTTGTTTTGCTTGACTATCCATTTTTGTTACAAAGGTTTTGGTTTTTTTCTTTTCAATGAGAGGGATGGAAAGAAGAGAAAACAAATTTTTGTTAATAGAAAAAAATTAATTTAATTTTAAAAATGAAGACAATGGCTTGTCCATAGAGTTCTTTTAGTTTTTGCAAATCACCACTTTAATTCTGTATTTCTGTCCTGAGAAACAAATTTTTAACAACTTACTTTTTACTGTCCAAAGCGTAACTTTGCTGAAATTAACATCAGACAATATACATACATTATTCCCATACCATTTCTGAGACAAAGGAAAACATTCCAATATTCTAAAAATTTGTACCAGTTTTTGCAAAGCAAAAAGAGATTTGTTATCTTTTTAGCTTACCCTCCACTCAAAGTTGTAAATACTGATGTAAATGACTACATCTCACTGACAACCTTTTCCAAAAATCAACTCATTGCTTCATATTACACTTTTATATGGCTAAGTACACCTACAGAAGAAAAAGTAATTTTAGAGAGAAAGAAATTTGGGCAACTTAAGTTACACCACCTCAAAATGTTACAGTACTATCTTTAATTTGCCAAAGCATATCATCTCTAATTCTCTCTTATCAACTTACACAGTCCTGTCCTCAGCATAACTGAATTCTGTCACAGTACCTGCTTCCTCCTCTGAAGCAGTTTTCACTGAGCTGTGGTAGCAGGTGCCTTCGGGGTTCACAAGCTCCCCAGAATCTTCTCTGCCGGGTGTTACAGTGCTTCATAAGGAGAAAGCATGGCAGTTGGCGGACAGAATCCTGAGGCACTTTTAAGCCTCAAAGGCGCCCACTGCCAAGGCTCAGCAGTTCAGCAAAAACCTGCTTCAGAGAAGGAGTAGGTAAGGAATTTTCTAAAAACAAACACAAACAAAAACACTCAGAGTGAGTGAAGCAGAGAAGAGGACGAGAACTCTTGTTATTCTTTGGTCTTCTAAATATCCGCTAGAAAAATATTAAATAGTAGCATGTAAAGGAAGAACTTTAAGTGATGATTAAAGACCCTTCATTAGTAAATAATTAATGAAAGGTACAAAAGTTTTCACATACAAAATTCTAATATTTTCAGGTGTCTAAAAATAAGATTTTTTTCAAAATGTTAGACTATGAGCAAAGAAAAATTTCAAATAGTTTGGCCAATGGAACCTGATTAGGAACAAAATTCAAACTACAAAGGAGACACTGAGATGAGTCAGAGTCCTTAAAGAATCTTCTCACCAGGAAAAACTATCACATAAGAATAAATGACCAAAGAACAAAATTTTCTAATAGTCCAAAGCTTACCTATTGATTGTGGAGAATCCATGTAGGGATTACATTTTGCATAGTGAGCACGGTCTGTGGCCAGCATTACTTCAAAAACTTTCTCTGACTTGATTATTCCATTTTCTGAAATAATATTTTACAATGAAATATGAAAAGTTTATGTATGTAAATAAAATTCCTTTCACTCAGTTTTAAAGCAAAAATAGATTTCACCAGCATTATGGGGGAAAAAACCATAGGTTACCTAACTAAATTATAGCATGCGTATTGTTATTAATACAATATTTAACTTTAAAAATAATTCAAAATTTAACTAAGTTGACTTCTTTTAAAATGTGTAAAACATAAATCTCATGTAACCAGAGTGGTGGATGAAATCATGATGGATTTGGAGTCAAAATAAATGGGTTCAAATTTTGGTTACCTCAATTTCTTTACATAAAAAGAGGGGTTTAGACTAAATAGTTTCTAAGTCTTTTCTCTAAATCCTGTTCCCCATACTTAAATAAGCAATTACTTCTCATTGCTATATTTATTACATAACGAGTTTTATGACGACACACAAGTTTAATTTTTATATTGGGGATGGAATGAGAATTAAGGGGAAAGATCACAAATGAATAGACATTTGTTATCGAATTCAAGCAGAAAAGCAACCTTATCAACAGAAAATTCTATCGGGGGGGGGGGGGGGGGAAGTGAACCTGAGCACAGTCTCAAAAAATAACAGGGATTTGAAGCTCAGAGGTAGAGGTAGAGGCCCTATGGGCAAAGAGCAGGTGTGAACACATGACCCCAATCAATCCTGCCCAAGCACTGTGCTGAGGAAGTAAAGCCTCCTTGGCAAGTGATCATTGGGGCTGGGAGGTGAGGAAGAGAGATGAGTCAAGTCAGTCTGAGTTTGCAAACCTAGGGAGGTAATTGATCAGATATCGGTGCTCTCAACAGCAATAGGGAATGTTTGGAGTAAGGTGCGTTTAGAAAGGAGAACTCCTTTGAACATGTTTCATTTGAGGTGCCTATGAGATACCCAGCAGGAAACATCCAAAAAGCAGTTCACAGCATGGGGATAGATCAGGAAAACATGGCTGGACATGGATCTGAGAAACATCTGCAGAGAGGTAACAACTGAATCTACGGGCACTGATGATAATACTAATGCAAGATGGTCTAAAGAAAACAGAGAGCTCACAATGAGTGAGTGTGAACTGGAGGAAGATACAGCATAAAAGACTGAAAAGGAGCAATAAAACAAATAGGAGGAGAATCAAGGGAGAAGAGTGTCTTGAAAATCTAGAAAAGAGATTGAGTATCCAAGAGAAGAGGGTAATGGGCACTGTCAAAGGCCACAAAGAAATCAAGGATTAGGACTGATGAAAAAGTCATTAGATTTTGGCAATTAAGAGATCTCTGGTAACTTTGAAAAGAGCAAAGTAACCATATTTTAGACCTCTTTGCATTTCCAGAACTTATCATTATCAGTACCTTAAACATAATAAGAACTTAATATTTGAAACTGATGATGGTAGTTATTCTGGGAAAAGTAATGTAGGAATATTTTAGCAGTTTTGACAAAAAGCAGCACTGAAAGCATTTCAAAAAGGGAAACTGGAATATACAATAATTCCAAAAAAGGACAGAGGAATTAATATATGAGTCCTAATGGATTTGTCCTGATCGTGCATGTAGGAAAGAACAAGTGAATAAAGTATGTCTTTTACCCAGATAACAACATGCATTTGGCCTTACACAGCTTGTCCATCAGTATGTATGTGGGATAGAGCACAAAAAGGTGAGTTAAGCCAATAGTTGAACAGGGGTAGAAAAGTAGGCATTTAGGAAATTGAAAAATTCCAATAATGACCCTAAGCATTTCCTGGAAATAAAGGTCCATCTTTTTAATGCCAACGTTCTACTGGTATTGATTTACACAACAGCAGTACATGGATACAAAAATCTCTGAAGAACTGAGAATCAAAGGCCACAGAAAGTATGTGTGAGCAGATTGTACTGTATAACCAAGTAGTAAAATATCATCAGGGAAATGTACAATAAGATATGACTGCCTAGTCATATGGTGAGAGATGACAGGTAGATAGTCAAAATGTTCCTATGACATCCTACATTGGATATTAAACTTAGGTAAAGATATGGACAAGAGTTTCACAGGAAAAGGAGAAATGGACGGACTGCAATCTGCATCTTTAGAGAAAACAAAATTAACGTAGCAATAATTCCATCTGAGGTACTTTTGCTTGGCTGGAGTAGGACATGACATGACATGACTTGCACTTGATTTTGTTTTGAGTGAGGGAAGGCTGTGTAGGTCACCAGCCTTACTTCTCCTCCAGAGCCATCTGAATCCAGTGACCAGATACTCATCAGGATGACTGGAGAAGACCCAGGATGAGGCAACTGTGGTTAAGTGACTTGCCCAAGGTCACACAGCTAGTGAATGTCAAGTGTCTGAGGTGAGATTTGAACTCAGGTCCTCCTGACTCCTGCACTGGTGCTCTATCCACTGCACCACCAAAACCAGGAAAAACAATATACACAGTGATAACAAATATAAAGAACAACAACAACCAAAAATGAAATCTGTAAAACTTTAATTTTTAATCTTAGCCCCCAAAAAGACCAAGACCTGTAGCAACAGGAGCGGAACATTGCATATAACATAGACTTTTCTGTTCAGCTGCTGAACTGTTTTTTTCCCCTTTTAATTCTTGCTTATAAGGAATGACTCTCTGGGAAGGAAAGAAAAAAGGAATACACTGAGAAATGTAGGCAATATAAAAAAAAATTTTTTTAACAAAAACCAAAATTACAGTAGTGCTTTCATGTTACACCATATACTACAATAAGCTTCCAAATGGATAAAAGATCTGAACATAAAAAGTCAATTTCATTAAAAAAAATTAAAGGAGAACAAAAGTACCCCCCTTACAACTAGGTCTATCAAGAAAATTCTTAACTAAACAAGGGACAAAAGTCATCATAAAACAAAATAGACAATTTCGATTACATAAGATATAAAGGCTTTTTGCACAAGCAAAATCAATGCAAACAGAAGAAACTGATATGACCAAAAAAAAAAAAATAACAAGTATCACTGATAAAAGTCTGATATCCAAGATATAAAGGCAATTAATACAAATAAATAATACTAAAAACCATTCCTCACAGATAAATGGTCAAAGACTAGAAACAATTTTCAAAAGAATTGCAATTTATAAATAACCATATGAAAATATGCTTCAAATAACTAACAAGAGAAAAGCAAATTACTGTGTCTTCATGTCACTCCCTGAAAACTGGTAAATATGAAAATAAATGGTTACATATGAAGACAAACACTTGATTGTACTATAGGTGGAACTATGGATTGGTCCAACAATGCTGGATGACAATTTGGAATTATGAAAGAAACATGACTAAAGTTTTCATTCAATTTGACTCAGCAATCTCACTACTAGGTATTAATGATGTCACAGGATTAAAGACAAATTTCCAGTACATACCAAAATATACATAGCATTTCTGTGGTAGCTAGTAACTGGAAACAAAATGGGTGCTCACCGACCAGGGTAAACTACTTGGACTATATGCATATAATGGAATATCACTATGCAATAAGGGAACTAACAAAAGGGAAATGTGATAAGATTTTTATGAATTAATATACAGAGTTAAATAAAACCATAAGAACAACTTATACAAGAACTATAACAACATAAATGAAAATATTACTGAAGAAGAAGTAAAACTGAATAATCAAAATACCAACAATGGTCCCAGACAACTAAAGGAAACATGCTTCTCTTCCTCTCAAAGAGACAAATGGAAAAGGAAGAGGAATCAGTAAAACTTATTAAAAAGAAAAACAAACAATTCTGACAAAGATGGCCACCTGAATGAACATAAGCAGACAAGTCCAGTTCCTATATATTTTTAACTCCAGCAAAAATCTAAAAATAGCACCAAACCAAATAATGATCCATAAATCCAATGACAAAAACTATAGTAAGTTACTTCATCTACCTCATAAAAAGTTGACCAAAAGCTTACAGGAAAGGGACCCTGCCAGAAAAGCCAGCAACCAAAGCTAGCAAGAGTGGAAGGTTGCCATAAGAAAGCCCCAGACAAACCCAAAGATGGACCTTTGAAAACATCCAGGGCAGGAGCAACCAGTTCGGCTGGGTCTAGCAGTGAGCAGACCATGGCATCTCGGTATAGATTTTCAGAGCTTGAGAGATCAGAGGAAACTGAAAATTTAGCACTTTAAACCTAAAAGAAAAGGGATGGAGGGGAAGGAAGACCTCAAAATCTAAGAGCGCTTTTAGTAATAATATACTTGGGAGGTGGAGATCAGTGCTAGAGAGTGATTCAGGTTGAGGCCCAAAAAGGTCTAACCACCTTACTCAAAAGCAGAGCATGAGGTCCTGCTGCAAATTCATAATTCAACACAAACTACCATAAAGAATACACAAAAAATCCAAATTAGAGATATGCAAAAACTCCAGTTTAGAAGGAGAATAATAAGAGAATAAGTACAAAGACTCAAAAGGAAAAATGGATTTTGCAGGACTACACGAATACATGAATACCTGAAAAAAAAAATGAAGCAAGACAGAATAAAGGTTCTGGCGTGTGGAGCTGAAAGTAGAAAAAGTAGTGTAAAACAGAAAATATTATACTTTGCCCAAAAAAAAAGGATTCCCTAAAAATTAGAATAGCCCAAAAAGAAATTGATGATTCCCTAAGACAAAAAATATTAAAATAAAATCACAAAACTGAAAAAATTGGAGCAAATATAAGGTTATCTACCAAAAATAAATGACCTGAGAAAATAGGTCAAAATTTAATATTCATCGTACTCCCCAAAAGCTATAATCCCCAAAAGGGTCTAGCCACTATATTTCAAGAAATCATCAATGAAAACACCCCAGATTTATTAAAACCAGAGGGGGCAAAGTGAAATTGGAAAGAAGTCAATGACCATTTACTGAAAGAAATCCCTAAAAGCAAAAGTTCTAGAATAGCCAGAAACCAGAAATTCTAGGTCAAAGAAAAATACTGTAAGCAATTAACTCAATAAACATTTATTAAGCAGGTATTGCTGCCAAGCTCTGGGGATTCAAAAACAGGCAAAAAAGTCCCTTCCCTCAAATAGCCTAAGATCAGTCAGAAAGACTCCCAAGTCCAAAGGACCACAATCAAGAACTAAGTTGAGTATAATTAGAAAAGGGAAAAAAAAAATGGACCTTTAATGGAAGAGGATTTTCAAAAATTCCCAATAAAAAAGATCATCTCCCAACTCTAGGTATTTTTCACTGTTTATCTCCCTTGCCTGGAACACCCTCCCTCCTCATCTCTGTCTCCTGGCTCTTAGCTTTCTTCAAGTTCTTGCTACAATTTCACCTTCCACAGGAATCCTTTCCCTATCCCTCTTAATTCTAGCGCTCTGTTGACTGCTTCCAATTCATACTGTTTGTATTCTTTTCCCTCATTAGACTGAGCTCCGTGGCATCAGGGGTTGCCTTTTACCTTTTGTGCTATCTTCTTAGCTTAACACAGTATCTGGAATAGAAGGTTCTTAATAGATATTTATTGACCAACTGATAGGGCTGGGTAAAAAAACCTGAAACCCAAACACAGGAGTCAAGACAGAGCTACAAAAATAATGTAAATGAGCAAACAGAAGGGAATATACAACATGAACTGCTAACATTCCAAACGGACCTTTAATGGGAAAGATAACTTTACTAAATTCCTATAAAAATTCCAGAGTAGAGTAGAAATCTAGAGAGGAAAATTTATGAGTAATTGGGTCTATATAACAATGACATTCTAAATGAGAGAGGAAGAAACAAGTATCTTTTCACAAATAATGTCTTCAAAAGATATTGTGGTAGTTAAATAAGAAAAAGAGGTCCTGATAGTGGACTGGTCCTGTTCTGAGGGTTTTAAGAGGACAAAAAAGAAGAAAGGTAAAATGAATCCACTAGTGTAGAAATAAGAATGAAAGGAAATGAACTTGCTATCTTGCATATTGGGGATTCATAAGAATATTAAAGTATCAGATGAACTTTACTCTTAGGTGAGCAAGATGAAGGTGTTAGAAACTTGAAGAACATTCGTGTGTGTGTGTGTGTGTGTGTGTGTGTGTGTGTGTGTGTACACAAGTATCTTGTGCACATACAATTTGGTGTAGAAAAATAGTCAACAGTATGTAAAAATAATGAACACTACCATGCCATTAGAAATGATGAAAGGGAGAACCCTGGGAAGATTTAAATGAACTAACAGAGAGTAAAGAGAGCAAAATCAGAATAACAGTTTATAAAATAAGATCAACATAGAAACAAACAACAGTGAAAGAGTTAAGAATTCTGATGAACACAATGACCAACCATGAGTCCCAAAAGCCAATAAAGACACATGCTACCACCCTTCCAACAGTATAGCAGACAGAAGATATACATTACTGGACATGGTCAATGCAGGATTTTTCTTAACTATGAATATTCGTGCAAGGACTTTGTTTTTCTTTCTTTTTTCGAGGTGGAAGAGGTGAGGAAAGAAAACACACTTCTGTTAATTAGAGAAATTGTTTTTTAAACTCTACAGGAAAATAGGTAACTAGAGAGGGAAGGGTGGTGTGGGAGAGAAGAGTAACAACGAAAACAAACTTCAACTTCTGAAGAATTGATCAAAAGGAAAAGAAAAGTTAAGAATCTTTGATGGGGTAAAAGGAGTTGATGGTAATGCCCAGAGAGTAAACTGCAGAAAAAGCATTTGGCCGCAAGGCTTTTCCAAACAAGATACACAGGAAACAGATTTAAATATATAAAAACAGGAGTCATAACAAAGAGTTCAAGAGATGAACAGGCAAGTTTTCAAAGATGATGAAAAGAAAGCAATGAACAACCAAAAGAAAAAAGTCCCAAATCACAAGGAGAAACGTAAATTAAAATGAGTCTGAGCTTCCACTTCACACCTATTAGATTGACAAAGGTGAGGAGAAAATAACAAATACTGGAGGAAGTCTAGAGAATACTGGTACAATAATGCACTGCTAACAGAACTGTGAAGTTATACAGCCATTCTGCTGAGTAATTTGCAATTTTGACTCAACGATAACCATGACTAGGCTTATACATCTCCCCTCCTCAAAAAGATCACGGGAAAAGGATACATCAATTAAAACACACACACACACACACACACACACACACACACACACACACACACACACAACCAATTTGCATTACAGGAAAAACCTACAGAAAGTTTTGTCTCATATGCTTGAGCATTTCAATTTAATTTTTAAAAAATTAAAACCTAGATTTCATTGAGGCAAGGAATTTCCAGTTTTTCTCTCTATCAATGCAAACAGGGTAACTATCTAAAAGAGTCTTAAAGAGTTCTCTGAGTTAGGTAATTTTGCCCATGGGTCACAAAGCTGGTGTGTCAGGTTAAGTCCAGACCTGTGATTTCTTTGTTTTGGGGAACCTTTCTCCCAAACCCTCAAGGAAAACTCCTATCTGATAATGCCCATTTATACTGTCTGGAACACTGAGACTTCATCATAACTTTAAAAGTTTTCTTGCTCTATTATATAACATAGAGTAGAAGCTGTGAAAGAATGATGGGGAAATAGGTTTGGGAGAAAAGGGTCAAATAGAGTTGAAAGGCTGTGAGGATAGGTCAGCTAAACAGTCTGAAAACTGGTAATAAAGAGGAAGTTGGGAAGATTTAAAAAGGAGGAAAATAATTAGCTTGAGTTTTAGAACATTAAGTTTCCTGTACTGGTGAGATAAAAGAACAGAAAAAGTATTTTCTCTACCTGAAGAAAATTAAGGCATCCAGTGAATACAGATTTTAGGCATACAAATTTAAAAAATTAGAAAATATTTAAGTGAACACACCACTCACATCCCCAATCGCCTTTTGAACCATTCCTTTTACTCATTTCCCACTTGTTACAATATAAAAAAGAACCAGTTGGTGTGGTGGTACAAGTAGCAATTCTTTAAGGCTGGTAGAGCAAATGAGCTCAGGAGTTCTGAGTGGCAGTGTGCTAAAGCTAGTCAGACATTAGAAGCGTGTCCCAAACCAACAGGCTGCCTACCAACAGGCAAATCAATCCCACATAGCCTCAAAAGTAAAATAAGGATCAATGAGTTTGACTAGACACCAGTTACACATCTGCTTTCAATAACAAATAAACCACATATGTAAAGTGCTTTGTAAATTTTAAGAAATTATTTTAAATGTAGTTATTACTAAAGTTTAGATATCTGTATTAAAGTGGATAGTATAATAATTACATATATACCCAGAAGCCTGCATTTAACTGCCTCTCCACAACTACAACACAACTAAGTCCTAGTAGTCTCCTCTAGGGAAGGAATTCCCAACCTAGAGTACATACAACACAACAGGGTAACAAGAAGCCTGTCAAGAAGAATATGGGAAATATTTCGTAAACTATTTTAGCCTATCAAAATAGTCCAAAAGTAGTACTGTTAGTGGAAGAAAAATAGTATATACTAAAAAAAAATTAATCTATTTTATTATATGTAGATGAATGGTAAACTTTAAATTTTATTTCCTTTCATACAGCACAGGAGGTATAGAAAGGTTTATTCAAAGCCAATAGATAAAAAGAATGACAAAGGTTAGGAAGCTTTGCTGTAGGGCAAAGAAGAACAAATCAAATCCCTCTTCCACGTTAATTATTTTCAATGATCTGAAATGCAGATTTACACCTCTATCCCAAGTCTCCTCTTCTCCAAGTTCAATATATCCAGCTCCTTCAATGGGCCTTCATATGGCATTATCTCAAGCCTCTTCACCACTCTCATCACTCTCATTTCCTACCATCAATGTCCCTCTCAAAAATATGGTGCCTAGAACTGAACACAAAATTTCCCATACTCCCTCCACAAGTTTCTTGTAGTCTGTTGTGGTACATGTACCCTACAAATGCTAAATTGAATAGCTCAAGCCATCCTTAATGGTCCTGCCTCATGAGATTTGCTCCACTACTATACTCTGTTACAGTATACTTGGATACTTACTCTGTCAACCAACGTATTAGCTACCATTCTCAACTTTGCACTATGCCAATTTGACAAATTGTCATTCCCCATTCAACAAAATATTTTGAAGAGCACAAGACCAAGGAGGGTTCCCAAAGGCACTCTAAGAGACCTTTCCAAGCTGACATGGAACCATTGATATGTTACTTCAGTCATTCAAATCAATGTTGAATCATCTACCTATATACCTATTATATCTGGCCTGTTTCTCTTTATTTTGTACACAAAAATAACAGATTTCATCAAATACTTTGCTAAAAACCAGCTAAACTACCAAAGCACTCTTCTTTAGTCATTCTATAAATCAGTTTTAAAAAAAAAGCCAATAGATAAAAAGGTGATAAAAATATGAGAGGGTGATACTAAGTTACTTGTCCCTGTCATATAAGTCCAAGAAAGCAATCTTATTTCCATGTCCACATAAATGTAGGCATTTTATTTTACATCATACTTTATTTTGTTATTTAAATGTTCTATGGCTTAAGTGCATAAAATTTTCAGGTAAAATATTTTTGTGTTTTAAGAGAATTAAGTGAAAAAACTCAAATGAGCACCATTAAGAGCATGATAGGTATACACTACATGCTAGCCTCATGAAAGTCATTAAACTTTTGGGCCTCAATTTCCTCATCTACAAAATAAAGGTATCATTTGCTTTATCATCTCATAGGTTGCTGTAGATCAAGTAAGTATATAAATAAGGCACTTTACTAACATTAAAATATCATACAAATATAAGCTTATTATGATGCTGCCGGAAACTTGGCAGCTAGGTGGCACAGCAAAAAGAGAGCTAGGCCTTCAGTCAAACAGACCACCAGCCTCAGTCACTTACTAGACACAGGACCTTGGGCAAGTCACTTTAACAGCAACTACCTCTCAGGATTACTGTAAGGATTCACTGAGATAATATTTATAAAGTGATTAAGGACAGGGCCTGGCATACAGTAGGCACCAAGAAAATGCTGGCTCTTACTATTATCATTAAAGGTAAGGGAGCAAATTTCTGGCTACTTCTTGGGACTCCAGAATAAAATTCCAATCTCAAATAGTGTGAAAAAATAAATTCAGCTTCTTCCTGAGAGATTAACTTACTACTAGGAAGCATAAAATAGGAAGGAGGGAACAAACTCCATGAGTTACTCAAGTACAATAAAATCAGGGCTATCTGAACCGTTAAATAGGTTCTTATGTACCAAAACCTTTTAAGTTTAGCCATTTTGGCCAAAAACCTTCCAAAATGCATTAGGCAATCAGGAGCATATAAAACAAGCTTAAAAACAAGTTTTAAAAAACTAATCTACTATTACTACATACAATTCAATGAGCATTTATTAAATATCAATCTACAAAGCAGGGACACATGCTAGAAAAAAAAGTCTCACCCTCAAGTACCATGTGAGCTGAGCTTTGAAAGAAGAAAAGGCATCTAGAAAGCAGAGATGAGGATTTTATTCCAGGTCATAGACGGTTGGAGGAAAAGCAGTGAGAGATACACATGAAAGGTAAGGAGATAAGTAAGTAGACGGAATGTTACATGTGAAGGGGAGATACAGAGTTAGCAAGGCAACAGGCAAGATGGCTAGGGTGAATGGGAAGCCCAGACTTCCTAATGAGCTAGGACTTAGATTGAGCTTCTTGATGATGAATGTTCTCCTCTAAGAAGCTCTCCTTCCCCTGACCGACTGATACTCAACTCTTGAACTCAAGAACAAGATTCTAAAATATCTGCCAGGCTTGGAAAAGTCTATTTCTCAGGACTGCTGGTCTCTGGCTGGTGCCTGGCACACAGGAGATGCATAAGTGCTTGATGACTGACTGGTCAGCTTCATGAGCAGGGGGTTCCTTGATCCACAGAAGTCCAGTTAGCTCCATTCCTGCCTGGAGACTAAGAATAACACCTGGCTCCTAGTCTTAGGTAGCCAAGCAGAAGTTTTCTGGCCTCTCTGGGCCCTTGTAATGCCTCTTCTTGTCATTCAACAAAAGCATTATGGGTGTTCTACCGCCAGACACTAAAGAAAACAAATACAAAAATGAAACAAGACCTACCCTCAAAGAGCCTACATTCTGAGGGTGGTGGGAATAAGACAAAGAAAAACACTACACAAATTAGCTTCTGGGAGAGTGGAGGGTCTTAGGGTCTGGTGAAGTGGAAGGAAGAACAGGGTAGCTTTCTGAAGGAGATGGCACTTATGCTGGACTTCTAAGAAAGTTAATTATTCTATAAGGTGGCCAAGAGAAGGAAATGCATTCTAGAAATGGAGCAAATTAAGGGGAAATGAAATGCTGTATACAAAAAACAGCAAGTATGTACTCTACTCTGCAGACAGGCTAACTTTTACATGGTCTGAATTAAGCAAGTTCAAATTGTTTGAAATTAATGCTTGATGAGCAAGTTATCTAAGCAAACCATTTTCTAACTGTTGTGTAGATTTTCCCCAAAATTTTTATTTTAAAACATATCAAGTTAGTGTAACTGAGTGTGTGAAGGAGAATAATTTGAAACAGACTTGGAAAGGTAGACAGGGACCAGATTGTGAAAAAAAAGTAAGCGCCAAATAAAGGAGTCTATTTCTAAGCAGAGGTTCTTTTTTGCATCATGAACTCTTTTCTTCTGGCAATCTGGTGAAGTCAATGGACCTCTTCTCAGAATAATGTTTTTAAATAACTGAAGGAAAGCTATATTTCAATTAGAGATTTGTGAAACTAATGATGTAATTTTTTTCCTATCCAACTTCACAGCCCCCTGAAATCTCTCCATGGACTCCTGATTAAGGACTCCTGTCCTGGGGTCAAGAGGAAACCCATGGAGCAGCCTGAGCAGAAGTGTGACATGGTCAGATATGTAATTTATGAACATCAATTGCAGCAACACAGAGAGGACAGGCTGAAGAAGAGACTAGACCAATTACTACCATGGTTCAGATAAGAGTTAATAAGGGCTGAAGTAAGGGGATGGCTGTATGAGTGAAATACAGTGAAGGTAAAATCAACAAAACTAGACAATTTACTTAATATGAGGGTGACAGTGAATTAAAGATGGCTCTAAAGGTTGTTAACTTGAATTACAAGAAGGATGATAGTGCCCTCAACAGAAACAAGTCTGTTAAGATTTGGAGGGGAAAAATAAATAGTTTTGGATATGCTGAGTTTAAAATACCTAAGGGACATGTAGCTGGAGAGTCCAATAGAAAAGTGATACAGGGCTGGATTTCAGGGGTAAAACTGAGCCTGGATATAGAGGGAGTCATCTGCATAAGGGTGATAGTTGAATTCATGGGAGTTGATGTGGTCAAAATCACCTGAAAGGATAGAAGGAATAAAAGTAAAGGGGGAGGGGGAGCAGGTTGAGACTAGGATGATCATTCAGCAAAAGAGGCTCTGGGCCAGTAGGATAAATGTGTTACACCTAGAACAACATTTATAATACTTTAAAGATTGCAAAAGATTTTTACATACAATCTCTTGAGCTTCATAATACCTGTGAAATTAAATTCTATAGATACTATCCTCATTTTAACATATGAGCAAACAGAGAGATGTTAAATAATTTGTCCACCAATAACATCTCCACAAAGAGATGTTAAATAATTTGTCACCCAACTACAGGTGTACAAGTTAAACCCAGGTTTTTAACTCCAATGTTAGCACTCTTATTCACTAAGCCATACTGCCTCAAATAAATCCAGAACTCTAAATACAGTATAACTAAGGCACAGGACAGCAGAGAAAGTAGATCATATCATTTCAATTAAAGCAGCCAAAAAAAAAAAAAAAACTAAGCACAATTTGGCAACTAGAAATTAATATTAAATTGCCAAAATTTTATCTAAATTAAATATTAAAGCACTATAAAGTCAGATTTACAGGTGAATGTCCATAAAGTTTCACTAGATATTAAATAAAAAGGAAAATGGAAGTGATTGTAGAACACTGAGAACAAATTTTAAAAAATGACCAAGTAAAATGGGAAAGCATTTTTCTAAATACTAATAAGATTATATTACATATATGTTTATATAAAATGCTATATATTATAAGATATTAAATAAGACCTCAACTTACTAAATAAGCTAAGTATCTCATTAGCTATGTGGCACCTGAGCACATAAAAGTAATGGAAGTTGAAACTAAAACAACTTTCCATTGACTACTTTCCATAGGCTCACAACCTATCATCCTCAACTCCTTACTAACTCTCACCACCAGCTCCATCCAATCTTTTGCCAAAGCCTGTTGTTTTCCTTTTTTCAACATCTCTCAAAAAAATCCCCCCTTTTCTCCTCTGACACCACCTTGGAACCAGCCCTCATCATCTCACACTTGAACTACTGAAATAGCCTATTGGAGGGTTTGCTGCCTCAAGTCTCTCCCCATTGCAACCTAACCACCACTTAACCACCACAACAATTTTCCTAAAGCATAGGTCCAACCATGTCACCCTCCTACTCAACAAACTCCAGTGGTTTCCCACTGCCTTCAGGATCAAATATAAAAATTCTGTTTGACCTTTAAAGCCCTTCATAGCCCTTGCCAGTCTTCATCCATCTTCCCCACCATATACTCTTTTGATTTGGTGACACTGGTTTCCTTGCTGGTTCCATTATCAAGATATACTCCTTCTCTAGGGTCTAGGTATTTCCTCTTGCTGTCCCTTCATTCTTGAAATGCCCTTCCTCTCCATCTCTGCCTACTGGCTTCCTTTCACCTTCTGCCTCTTTTTTGTAAACCCAGAGCTTAACAGAGTATCCAGCACATAGTGGGCATTTAAAAAAATGTTCAGTGACTGACCGGTCTAGCAGCTAAAAAACCAGTATAGTCAATTGCTCCCTGGTCAAAGTAATAGTTATTTGGACATTTTTCTTCTAAATATTAGCATTTATTCTAATTTAATATTTCAATAGCAATCATTTTTTCCTTAAATCCCTTGCTTTGGAAGGCAATGCTTTAAGAAGCTGCATTATTAAAGAATCCCAGACTTTTCAGAACTGGAAAAAAAAAAACTTAGATATTCTCTGGTTTAAATCTATCTCATTTTATAGATAAGAAAACTGAAGCCTAAGAACTTCAATGATACCTAGCTAAATGGAAGTCAGCACTAGCAACTAAAATTTTCTGGTTCCTTGTCACATCTAATAGCTTAAGTTACTAAAAACTATACATTTATCTTTCCCCTTTATTTATACAAGCTTCTTCCATAACCAAATTTACCATTAAAATATAAGGGCATAAGATTAACATTCATAAGCTTATCTGCTTTAATTTATATGTGATCTGATTTAAGTTCCAACTGTTTGAAATTAAACATGCTCAGTAAGGACACTGTCTACATATATTACATATGTATATGGGTTATTTGTGGTCCCAAGAAACTAATTTTAAAACATGTGAAGTTGGCTGAACAGAGTCACTGGAGTGATCACCTAGTAACTAAAGCTGGAAATTCAGACAAGCACAATTCCTTGCACATAGTTGATGTGTAATAAATGCTTGTTGACTTTAAACTGACTTACTGCGTTAATGTAGTTACACAAAAAGATGCTAACTTAACTAATATCCTATTCACAGTGTTTTCCAACTTTCTAGACCCCCATCAATCTGGTCATATATATGCCCAAATATTAAAATGAACAAAAAAGATATGGCTACGCCAATTATGTAAACACAAATGATGTTTCATGTTTATATAGCAAGGCAAAATAAAAACATTTAAAAGAAAATATTTTTCAACACAAGTTTATAATAGAATTCACAACAAAATCTAATTTTTTAAAAAATCATTAAAAGTTCTCATTTCATTTTTTTCTAACTTGCAGGTCTTTTTTCATCCTCAAATCTTTATGATTTACCAACCTCTCAAAAACAGCATCCTAGGAGTTAAAATATTACATCAGTAAGAGGTTGAAATTTAAAGTTGCACAAGTGTTACAAAAGATAAAGCAACTTATCTACTCTAATTTCCTCCTAAAGAAGTATATTACTTATTTAAAAACAAAGAATAATGTGCACTGGGCAACATTTTCTGTTAAATATCACCTAGCCACTAGATAGAAAAGCATCTTTAAAATTTTCAGCTAAGAACTTGAAATAGGATATACATAGAGGTAGATCTAGTCTTGGCTAACCCTGAATTTGGCCTAAAAGAAGAGACTGTGAAGAGTCAGATTGATTACAAATTTCTGCCACAGCCAAGTCTCTAACGAGATAACCTACCAGCAGAACACTATTACCTAATCACAATTCTTTTACAGCACTTAAAAAAATACATGCTCCTTCATGAGCAAACATTTAGATTATTCTCAGTTAATATCAGAAAAGGCAATAAACACTAGAAATCTGAGCACCTGTACAATCCACCTAATGAAAAAACACAGCAAAGTAGCTATTAAACCCTGTGCATTTTCAAATGAAATAGTTTGTGAGAATTTTTTAAATATCTATTTGCATTAATTTCTACTACTATTAATAGCTTACCTTGACAGAGAACTTTGCTCTTGGAAATTACTTGCACATACTTTAAACACATTTGATATTACCTACCTCACAAGATTATTTTAATAGTTTACAAATCAAAAGTGCTGTCCATTTTGCAACGTATATTCCTCAAAATGACTTGGTGACTTGGGTAGCAGAATTATTATTAGTCCCATTATCTTCATTTACAAATAAAGAAACTGAGTCTAAGATAAACGAGAATAAGTGACTTGCACCTAGGTCACATTGGCAACTAAGCAGTGAAATCCGAACTTCCCCAGGGTCTTCTGACTGGTCCAGAGCTTTCTCTGTTTCTAGTGGGCCAAATGCCAGACTCTAAGAGCTGTGAAAAAGTGTTCTTGATATTTCAATCAGCAAACTTTTATTGAGCATCCTAATACGTGTTCAAAGTGCTTTTATTGAGGCAATGTGGAAAGAGAGGAAAGAGTATGAAAACCACCCCCTTTCCCCCAAGGAGTTCACAGTCAAATTACAGAGCCAAAGGAAGCAAGCTCAAAGACACTCTAGGAGGCTGGAGGTGATTAATTGCCAAATGGATGCTGAGTTCCGACAGACAAGTAAGTGGGGTCAGATCCCTGTGAACTGACCTGGGTTACGGAAACAGTCCTTTTGGCCTTCAAGAGGGATTGTAAGGGCTTGGTTTCTTTAAGGAACCACCAATCTCGAAAGAAAATTTGCTCTTAAGGAGGGGGAAGAGAGCAGCGGAGTCAAGATTGTGGCACGAGAATGCACCACCCAGGGGGTCTGGAAGTGTCTCAGGATCCTTCGCAAGCTTTTCACCTCGGGGCCTTTCATTAACAGGCTCCAGGACCAGACTCCCCGCTGTGGGGCTGGGGAAGCATCTGCCCAAACCGAACCTTCTCCCCCATCCCCTCCCGGGAGCTCTCGGGTTGGGGCACAAGCCCGAGCATCTCCTCCCCTCCCCCCCAACCCGGCTGAGGCTCATGAGGCAGAGGCAGCTCCCAGCGGCCGGGGGAGGTCGAGGACGAGGTGGGGCAGCGGTCGGTAACGAGGAGGGCTCGGGCCGCCAGCCGCCCCGGCACTCCCACCTCGGCTCCTCTCTCCGGACTCCGCGTGGCCCCGCACCCCGGCACGCCCCTCTGCAGCCAGAGCCGAGAACGCCGAACTCCGGCGCTGAGTGACAGCCCCGCCGCCTGCGCTCCCCTCCGAGTCCCCTCCCGGGCCGAGGCTCGGAGGGTCCCACCCACGCTGCGCCGGCCGCCGGCCGATCGCCCCCAGGTGACAGGTCCCGGGGGAGGGAATTACAAGTGCGTGTGGCCCGGCTCGGAGGGCGCCACCAACTGTCCTACCCGCCGCCGCAGCCGCCGTCCCCAACCACGCCGCCGGGGAAGGGCGGCTGCTGCCCCCGGGACCCGCGAGGCGGTGACACGGCCCTCCCCCAGCGGCCCCTCCCCAGGCTCCCGGCTCCCGGCCCCCGGCTGGGGGAGGCGGCGGCGGCGGCGGCACTCACTGCGGAGATTTTGGATGAGCTCCGAGTGACTGGCCCCGCCGGACTTCCAGGCCATCGCGAGGCAAGCCTGGAACACGTAGAGAACCAGCTTCAGCGCGGCGGCGGTGCCCAGCAGCTTCGCGAGGAACTCGACCACCTCCCACACCGACACCGCCCCGTCAACGTCCGCGTCCCCGGCGCCGCTGCTGCCGCCGCCGCCGCCGCCGCCGCCGATGCTACTGCCCCCGGGGCCGCTGCGCGCTCCCGACATCCCCCGCTGCGCGCATGCGCTCTGTGACGGAGCCGGCCCGCTCGGGTGGGGCTGGAGGCGGCGGCTGCTGCAAAAAGAAAAAAAATCTGGGCTGACTCAGCGGCCCCTACGCTCTCTCCAGTGCCGTCGCCCCCGCCCCCACCCCGGTGGCATCCCTCCCCTTTGCTCCGAGCTCTCCCTCCGCTGCCTGTCCAAAGGCCCTCGTCTGGACAGGAAAGGGACATCTACGTTCCGCTTCCTGGGGATTTTAAGGACGATCTCTGCCAGCAGCCGGCCCGTGAGAGCGAGGTCGTGGGCAGCCCCTTGCGCTCGCGGGGGCCGCGCTCCTCTTCGTGCACAGCCCAGTGCTCCTGCTCCTTGGGTCGGGGCCCTTCCGAGGCGCCCTCGCTGTGCCGGGGATGTCGCGGCCCGCCCAAGGCCAGGGTTGGCGGGCGCTGGTGTGGCCGCACCGCGGTCCAGGTGCCACACCCGGCCCAGACGAGGGAAGGGTCTCACGGTCTGCCTTAAGCCACGTTGCCCACCGCCTGCTCTTTTTAGTTTAACGTGACCTGGCCTTGAGTTGAAGAGACAGACTGGGGACGGAAGGCGGCCCCCCTCCCTGTCTTTGTTACCGGCAGGTGGGGCGCACCTTGCTCTGCCCGCCCTTAGGTCACCTGTCGCGGGTCCTCTCTCAAACTTGTCCCGGTGCCTGTGAATGGGGGCCGAAATCCCGCACTAGCCGCGGCCGTCCGGGAGGTACCAGGACGGAGGCCAAGACTTGAACGTTTGATTTTGGTGGTGTCGGAGCCGGAAGGGACCTTCCAAAGGCCACCGGGTTCCGCCCTGGTTTACCGGGTACCGTGGGGCGGGCGGGTCGGTGACCCCGTCAGTAAGATGAGCTGAGTGGGTGGTTCGTGCGGACTCGGCCCCCTCCAGCTCCAGCTCCAGGACCCGACCCGGCCAGGGGCTCACATCCCACCTAGTAAACGAACGGGTTAGGAATCGGGACCTCTTCCGACGCTAACGCCCCGCTCCTTCTCTCTACCCGGGAACGTGGCCCGATAAGAATGTGTCCCTTTTCGCCCTCTAATCCTTTCACCGAATCCGCGCTACCCTAAACGCCTGCCTGTGTGCGGGGGGAGCCAGGTTTGGGCAGCAGAGCGGAAAGCAGCGGGGTCATGGTGCTAGGCGGCTCCGACGCTGGCTTGCCAGTAAAAGCGATCACCTCCCCCCAAAGGGTAAACTCGGCATCGTCCTGGGATGTGCCGTCTCAGCAAATGAAGCTTCACAGACGACACCGCGGCCTGGGCCCCGGCTCGGCGGGGATCCACGGTGTTGTGGGTGAGCTCGGAGCGGGCTGTGCACACCCCCAGCTCTCCCCAGCCAGCTCTGAGGGGCTGCCCCGGGGTCCCTCAGAACCCCATCCTGAACAGCTTTAGTAAGCATTCGGCAGGTCCCTGCGCACCAGCCCCAAGTCTGGCTCTCTCTCTCCGGCGCAGAAACGTGCCTGGAAATCTAGTCCCCAATCTGCACAACAGAAAACAACACCTTGGGGAGTCTGGGGCCACAAATGAAAAAACGTATCACAAAGGTGTGCAATAAAGGCACCGTGCTGCAGTGACTTCTGATGACGGAAGTCATTTGATGCCTCACAGCTTTTTAGTTGTAATCATTCAATGAATATTTGTTGACTAAATAAATTTGGAGAATAGGTTCCTACTACATCTGTCTGCAGCTACCTGAGGTTCTTTCAGCTGAAGAGGCTCTAGAGGCCTTTCTCAGGAATCTGATAACCCTCTTCAAAGCTGACCTAGATGGATTAGATTAGCATGTCCTGCCTTAGTAAGCTATGGCTGAAAAATAGCTGCCAGCATCATCATAGATTGAAAAAAAGAAAAACTTCACCTTTTTTAATAGCACTGTGCTAGGTACTGTGAAAACCTGCTCTCAAGTAGTTTATAATCTAGTTGGAGACATAAAGCCTAAGTTACCAGAAGATAACTAATGATAAAAGCAACATATGATATATTGATAAGCAAAGGAGGGATATGGACCGTAAGTGTTCAGAGTAAGAACAGAATGATGGGTTGGTAGGGAAATGACAATATTAATCGTAGCTCAAAAGAGTGAGGGCAAAGGATGGCAGTTAAATAGGGTTAAAAACAATGTAGCTGAGAATGACACTTTAAAAATATTGTTTTTAAAAAATTCAGTATTCCTTTTTAAAAAATTAATGTGTAGTCCAGTAGCAAGAAATAGTAAGAGAAATTCTATTAAAAAAAACCATTATAGACAATATAAAATACTTGGGAATTTACCTGCCAAAACAAAACTAGAAACTATATAACTACAAAACACTTCACACAAATAAAGTTGATCTTAACAACTGGAAAAATATCAATTGTTCATGGGTAACCTGAACCAATATAATAAATATAACAATTCTAACTAAATTAATCTATTTATTTAGTACCATATCAATCAAACTATCAAAAAAATATTTTATAGAGTTAGAAAAAAATAACAAAATTCATCTGGAAGAACAAAAGCTCAAGGACATCAAGGGAATCAATAAAAAAAATAAAGGTGGTCCAGCTGTACCAGATCTCAAACAGTATTATATAAAGTGGTAATTATCAGACAATCTGGTACTGACAGTGAAATAGAGTGGGGGAATCAGTGGAACAGATTAGGTACATATTGCATTATATTAAATGACCATAGTAATCTGGTATATGATAAACCCAAAGATCCAAGCTTTTGGAACAAAAACTCATTTCACAAAAACTGGAAAACAGTATGGCAGAAACGACATATATACCAACATCTCACACTGTATACCAAGATAAAGTCAAAATGGATATATGATTTAGATATAAAAGAGTGACATAAGCAAATCAGAAGAGCAAGGAATACTTTATCTATCAGATCTATGGATAAGGAAAGAATTTATGACCAAATAGAAAGCACCACGAATGTAAAATAGATAATTTGGTTATAAAAAAAATTAGAAAGTTCCCTAAGAAAAAATCTACAAAGCTATATGGATTTACAAGTAAATTCTATCAAACATTTAAAGAACAATGAATTCCAATACTATATAAACCATCTGGAAAAATAGGCAAAATAGATAAGGAGTCATACCAAATTCTTTTTTATGATACACATATGTGATGATACCTAAACTGGGAAGAACCAAAACAGGGAAAGAAAACTGTAGACCAATTTCCTTCATGAATATAGAGGCAAAAATTTTAAATAAAATATTAGCAAAGAGATTACAGCAATTTATCATGAGGATAATATACTATGACCAGGTGGGATTTATACGAAGAATGCAGGGCTGGTTAATATTAGGAAAACTATTTGCATAATTGACCATATCAATAACAAAATTAACAGAAATCATATGCTTAGCTCAATAGATGCAGAAAAAGCTTTTGACAAAATGTAAGACCCATCCCTATTAAAAACGCTAGAGCACAGGAATCAAAGGAGTTTTCCTTAATATAAGTAACATCTATCTAAAACCATCAGCAAGCATTATATGTAATGGGGATAAACTAGAAGCATTTCCAGTAAGACCTGGGCTCAAACAAGGATGTCCATTATCATCATTGTTATTCAGTATTGTAGTAGAAATGTTAGCATTTTAACACGTAATTTAGGGAAAAAATAAAATATATTAATTTTTTTAAAATCACATATATTTAGTGCTAAAAAATTTCCTGACCATGACACAATTTTGTGATATCATTTTGAAATCTCATCATGTGTGAGACACTAAAGACTCAAAGCATCCTGTGCAAAGTAACATAGGGGAATATCTTTAAATGTTATTTAGAACACACAATTTTCCTTTTAACTAAGCTTGTCATTTCATTGGCCTAGGGAACTGCTAGAGTGAAAATTCCCTCTCTCAATGCAGATAGGCTCCTGTTCAACAAAGTATATAGTTCTGGAAAGTTGCCTGGAGCACTGAGAGGTTAAATGACTTGTCTAGCCTACCACAAATAGTAGGTGGCAGGATTTGAACTCAAGTCTTCTGGCTTTCTATCTGCCATGCCATGCTACCTGTTAGAGATACCTTTGTAGCAGCTGTAGTAGATGTAAGAGCAGCCGAAACAGCAGCAGCAGCAGTAGTAGTAGTAGTAGTAGTAGTACTTCTCTTAGCTAATAACCTATTTTTATCATAGCTGACAGTGGAAATTACACATCTGATTTTTCCAAATCTCAGTACCTGATGTATAATATGAAAAAATAGAAATAGCACTCAAGGAAATAAAGTTAGGAAGAGAAACTGGACTATACTAAATATATATAGAGAAAACCCATACTAGAGATTATATCATTTTAAATGGGTTAAGGAATCTGTTTTCAATATATCTTAATACTTCTACAATCTAATGGGTCCATGATCTTATCACTATGGGTACTTTCTGCAACTATGCATATCCCAACTGATTCACACTTTCTCTTCCTGTTGTAATAAGGATTTCAAGCATTCCTAGACCACTTCAGATGGCATCACTCACATGGAAAATGCTAGGGTACCTACTTCTGGATAGTAGAAGACTGGACCATGTGTAGACATTCTACACTGGCCTACCATGTGGTTTGTGTTTTGTTTTGTTTTTCATTGGTATATAGGTGGGAAAAGAGGTAAAGGCAAAGGGGCCCTAAGGACCGCTCTCCACTTTAGGCCATGTAGCCCCAAGAAACAGGTCTAGAGTTTGGAACTTTTCCTTCCTCCTTTTTCTATTCTAGGCACCGGCAGTAGAGTCTTTAATCAGACTCAAGGGTATGAACCATGGGGGTCCTGGAATCCAGAAATCCAAGCTGGCACACTTTCTCCAACTCAGCATTTAAGCTCTGAGGAGGAAGGGTCTGAGGATCATCTGGGCTTTGAACTTGAATTTACTGGGACTAATGCTATGTCAGAACTGAACTAACCTAGTGACCCTAATTCCCTCAAACATTTCCTAGAATCAAAGGTAAGGTAGGGGAAAGGGGTGGAATTTGACCCCAAGGTGTTAGGAGAAGTATTTGTATGTTGGTAGTAGCTTTATCTTTGAAGTAAATATCCCTTTATAAAAGCTAATCTTGATGTTAAGTGGTTAAATGGAACTGGGGTGAGAGTGGCTGGGCCCCTAAAAAACAATTAGTGGGGATTGGAGGCAATGGCAGAGAAGAGAGGCCCCCCAAAGCCCCTCAAGGTACTAGAGGAAGGGTGGGATGTGGTACTTCTTAAACTGTGGATGGCAACCCTATGTGGGGGTCATATAACTAAATGTGGGGGTCATGAAAAATTTGGCAACAGTAAAAGATTTCTGAACATTCAATGATCAAAAATTAATTCAAAATCAAATGCATAATGACTCTGAGGTGTTTCTGGCAACACTTGCCTGTATTACATCATGCAACTTCACTGCAAGCTTGGTTCTAAATACACAATATGCACACTTTGCGCTGAACATGCCATCCCACTACACAATGTCAACAGATGCTGCCAGAAACACCTTGGCTCAGATTCGAGACTATTTTATGTTATAAATTGCAACGTTTTTACTGTACATACAAAGTTTTCTGCTCTTACAGAGACATAATAGTTTAATTATAAAATAAAGATTATTAATATTTTCCTATCATCATATCTCAGCATGTAAGTATCAAATTAGTAAATCTTTGGATTGTATTGTGTTAGAATGTTTGACTTTAAACACTCTGAGGTACTATACTATCTGATTGGCCAACATGATAAAACAGAAAAATTATAAATGATGGAGAAGATGTGTGGAAATTGGAACACTAATGCATTGTTGGTGGAGCTGTGAACTGATTGAGTCATTCTGGAGAATAATTTGTAACTATGCCCAAAGGGCTATAAAACTGTTCATACCTTTTGACTCAGTTATACCACATCTAGGTCTGTATCCCAAAAAGATCATAAAAATGGAAAAAGGACAAAAATAATTATAGCAGTTCTTTTTGTGGTGGCCAAAAATTGGAAATTAAGGGGATGCATATCAATTGGAGAATAACTGAACAAACTGGGGTATATGAATGTAATAGAAGACTACTGTTCCATAAGAAATGATGAGCAGGTGGACTTCAGGAAAACCTGGAAAAACTTACATGAACTGATGCTGAGAGAAGTGAGAAGAACCTGCAGAGTACACAGTAAAAGACCCATTGTGTGAGGACGAACTTGGTTAGACTTAGCTCTTCTGGGCAATACAATGATCTAAGACAACTCCAAAAGACTCATGATGGAAAACGCGATCCACATGCAGAGAAAGAACTATGGAGTCTGAATGTAGATCCAAGCAGAATATATTCTCTCTCTCTTTTTTTTTTTTTGGTTTCTTTTTTCATGTAGTTTTCCCCTTGGTTGAAATTCTTCTTTACAACATGACTAATATGGAAATATGTTTCATATGAATGTATATGTATAGCCTATATCAGATTGCTCACCTTCTTAAGGAAGTGGAAGGGGAGAGAAGGGGAAAAAATTTAGAATTCAAAATCCTATAGAAGTGAATGATAAAAACTAAAAATTAATTAATTTTTTAAAAGGATATTTGACTTTTTAAATCACTGTTACATCCTTTTTACAAAAACGTAAGTGTTTAATTGCGGCAAGTAAAGTCAAAAAGTCCTTTAAAAATATTTCTCCACCATCACCACTGTATGCGTATGTACCTGTGAACATCAATTTTTAAATTAAGCACAAACAAATATAATTCACAAACTAAAGCTAGTATTTATTTTAGAAATTATTAGCAATATTTATATCATAGGACAAAAATATTTTTGGTTATGCATAAGTGATTACATTTAGAGAGAAGAGGTAAGATAATGATGACAATACTGCAGGGTCTTTGCTACCAGATTATAGTACACTTCAATTGACAAGAAAAAGATAATAGTTGAAGCATTTTTGCAATATAGATTCACTTCAAATAATGATGATGGTGTGGAAAAATCTCTTTGCTTAATTTGTAACGAAGTTTTGGCATGGAGAGCGTAAAACCAGTCAAATAAAATGGCATCTTAATACCAAGCATATTGTAATAAACCAAAGGAATATTTTGAACAACTTTTAAAATCTTCAAATAAAGAAAAACGATGTTTTGAAAAAGTTGTTACTGTCAATGAAAAGTATTTACTCACAGCTTATGAAATTTCTTATTTAATTGCAAAAACTAAAGAGCCCTACACAGTAGGAAAAGATCTTCTGTTATCTGCTGCTATTAAATGTCAGAAATAGTTCAGGGGAAAAAGTATGAGGATGAAATTCATAAAATTTCTTTTTTGAATGATACTATTTCCAAAAGAGTTTCTGAAATTAGTAGTGACCAATTCCAGCAGCTTATTACCAGGATTAAGGGCAGCCCAAAGTTTGCAATTCAGTTAGATGAAATAACTGATATTTCTAACATTGAATAGTTTGTTACTTTATGTCAGATATGTTCATGAAGGAAGCATACATGGGGAATTATTGTTTTGTTGCTTTCTGGAAGGGCACAAAAAAGGGGAAGATAGGGCAGAGCCAAGATGGTAGAGTAAAAGAAACGACTTGCTAGAGCTGCCCCCACAACTCAGCCAAATATTTGTAAAAAAAAAAAAAAATGACTAAACAAATTCTGGAGCTTCAGAACCCACGGAATGACCAAGTGAAGTAAATCTCCAGCCCAAGACAGCCTGGAAGGTCAACAGGAAGTGTCTACTGTGCTGGACCAGGAGCACAGCACAGTCCAGCATGAGCCCCGCTGGCACAGACAGGACCTGAGCAGGTCTGGGGGTAGGGAGGAGGGACAAAATCTATGACAGTTTCCAGACTTCATGACCCCAAAACAATGAGGGCAAAGTGGAAGGTCAGTAAAAATCTGTGGGACATGTGTGAGAGAGTAGAGTGGTCCAGCCCCAGGGCAGTAGAGGAGGCTGAAGAGCTCAGGGGCAGCCACAGCAGCAAGCAGGGGCAGCAGCAGTGACTGTTTCTGGAGCTCTAGGCCCACAAATTGTGAGAACATCGAGTGGCCAACAGTATACCCCACACTTCTACGGTAAGTAGAGAACTACCTTGACAAAGAGTTCAAAAGTCAATTAATTGGCTGGGGAAAGGGACAAAAACAGGAAAAAAATCAGATTATAGAATCTTACTTTGGTGACAAAGAATATCAAAACATACAACAAAGAGACAATAAAGTCAGAATTCCTACATCCAAAGCCTCCAAGAAAAATATGAATTTTCCTCAGGCCATGGAAGAGCTCAAAAAGAATTTTGAAAATCAAGAGAAGTATGGAAAAAAATGGGGAGAGAAATGAGAGTGAAAAATCATAAAAACCAAGTCAACTGCTTGCTAAAGGGGACTCAAAAAATGCTGAAGAAAATAACAGCTTGGGGGGGCGGAGCCAAGATGGCGGAGTAGAAAGACTCACCTATGCTAGGTCCGAACCCACAGCCCATAGATTTCCTGTAAAAAGAACTCCTAACAAATTCTGGAGCAGTGGAAGCCGCGCAGCAACACAGTGAAGGAGATTTCCGTTGCAGAGAGCCCTGAAGAACCGACCGCAAAGGTACCCCTGGACGGGAGCGGAGCCCTGTCCTGCCGAGCGCTCCCCTCCCCCGCCCGGGCCACGCGGCACTGAGAGGAGCGAGCAGAGCCCAGCGGGCGGCAGGGACCTGAATGTCCGGGCGGCCGAGGAGGTCCCACCACCCACAGACACACGGGTCAGTGAGAGAGACGGGCTGAGAGGGGAGCGGGGGATCTCCGGGACTCGGACCCCCCGGAAGCGGCCGCTGCGGCAGAGGCTGAGGCAGCTCGGCCAGAGGCTGAGGCAGCTTGGCCAGAGACTCCCAGAGCGGGCTGGAGCTCCACCCCAGCTCCATTACAAAGGATCTCTGTATAAACCCCCTGAGGGAACTGAGCCTGAGAGGCGGCCCTGCCCCCACCTGAGA
>CM053770.1:431567129-431588537 GCA_028658325.1 Potorous gilbertii | reverse complement strand
GAGATGACTCAGGATGAGGCAACTGGGGTTAAGTGACTTGCCCAAGGTCACACAGCTAGTGAGTGTCAAGTGTCTGAGGTGAGATTTGAACTCAGGTCCTCCTGACTCCTGCAGTGGTGCTCTATCCACTGCACCACTTAGCTGCATTACTTTCCTAATTTTGGATCCCATGGCACAGTATGAAGCTTGAGATTGCATTAGCTTTCTTGGCAGTGACATCACTATTGACTCTTACTGAGCCTGCAGAATACAAAACCTCCCATATCTCTTACAGATGGACTGATGCCTAGTTATGCCCCTCCTGTCTTTTACTTGTGAAACTGATTTTTTTTTAAAGATCAAGTGTTTTTACATTTATAGTATTAAATTCCATCTTATTAGTTTTAATTCAATGTTCTAAACTGTCAAGATCATTCTGATTGCTGACGATTCATCTATTGTTAGCTATCTTTTTTAACTTTCTGCCATTTGCAAGTTATACAATAAACATGCCATCTACCTCTTTATCCAACTCAGTGATAAAAATGTTAAAAAGCATAGGGCTAAGCACTTTCCAAGTTGACACTGAACTATCAATAACTACTTCTTTTGGTCCAATTATTAAACCAGTTCCTAATCCACTTACCTTATGTAATTACCTCATCCCTCTACCTTGTCCAGAAGATTAGCATAAGAATCTTTGTTGTAACATTTTGCAGAAATCTAGATAAAGTATATTCACAGCATTCCTCTGATCTAGCAATCTGTCATTAATGCAGAATGAATGATGAATCAAAACTGGCTTTTCGTGATCTCTGTTTTCTTTTCTACAAGTCAACTAACACATTTTTAGAACAGTTTCACAGAAGTTGAAGTCACTTAGCCAGCCAGGTGGTGAAACGGATACAGCGATGTACCTGGAATGCTTAAATCCCCTCCCAGGGGCTTACTAGCTGTGTCACCCTGGGCAAGTCAATTAATCTTTGCCTGCCTCAGTTTCCTCAGTTGTAAAATGGAAATAGTAATGGTGCCTACCTCCGATGGTTGTTTTTAGGATGGAGATAATATTTGCAAAGTGTTTTGTAAACCTTAAAGCACTATGATAGCTATAAAGTCAAGTTTGCTACTTTCTCAGCAAAGATTCTATCCTTTTCCTTTCCTTTGAAGACTGAGGAATTTTTGTCCTCCTTTCTTGCAGTGCTTGTTTCATGCCTCACCTCACTAGCCTACAAAGGCTACAGACTATCTCAGCAGTCACACCCACCAGTCTTTTCAGTGCCTTGAGGTAGTTAGTTCATCTGGCTCTGATGCAGTAAGGGAGTGAGGACAGTTGAGTCTTAGTATCTCTTCACTTATGTTGGGACACAAGACTGGATCTGTTCTGTTCCTTAAAGGATGGGAAAGGCAGTTGGGAGGGAGGGTAGAATTCCAGGCAGGGAGAATGATGTGACAAAGCAGGGAGAAAGATGCAAGGAAATATGAAGCAACGGATGCGGGGAAGGGAGTCTGGCCCAGGTGTTTAGAGCAGCAGGCTGGGGGGCCTTGAAGGCCTCCTGTAGTCGTCTTGCAGGTAACAGAAAGCCACATTAAATAAACAGTGGCAGATCTTTTCCTCCAGTTTTGTTTCTTTGTTTATTTTTTGCAGGTGAACGGCGAAGTCTCATAGCACAGAAAGAAACAAAAAATTATAAAGACATCCTTTGGAGATTTGCTTTAAATGGGTATTTAAGAAACACCCGATCATTCCAGGATTTTAATAATGATCGTGTCTTAATTAAAATGTAAATGAAACGTTACTATGACAGCTTGGGGGAAGGGGAGGAGATGGGGAGCGCTTTCTTAACTTCACAAAGTTGACGACAGGCAACGAAAAATCCGCTAGAAAGCTGAAGGGGACAGCGGAGAACCAACCGAGGGGCAGCCCCAGGACCTTCAGGTACACAGTCTTCCATCCCAAACCCTCAGGGCTTCCAGCATCCCACCCCCTCCCAGAAATCGAAAGCCTGCCGAAGAAGTTTGTCTTTTCTCGGTCGCCGTCTCCTGGGTGACTTCTAGCCAATCAGGATGCCGGGCAGGTGGTCAAAGCCGGCCGGAAGAGGCGGGCCCAGGGTCTTCTCTCGGTCGCCGTCTCCTGGGTGTCTTCTCTTAGCCAATCAGGATGCCGGGCAGGTGGTCAAAGCCGGCCGGAAGAGGCGGGCCCAGGGTCTTCTCTCGGTCGCCGTCTCCTAGGTGTCTTCTCTTAGCCATCAGGATGCCAGGCCGGGGCGGGGGGGAGGAGGCCAAGCCGGCCGGAAGAGGCGGGCCCAGGGTCTCTTCTCGGTCGCCGTCTCCTGGGTGTCTTCTCCTAGCCAATCAGGATGCCGGGCAGGTGGTCAAAGCCGGCCGGAAGAGGCGGGCGCAGGGATTGGGCGCGCGGTAGAGTTGCGGCCTCTCAGCCATGGAGGAGATCTTTGCCAAGTTCGTGTCCCAGAAGATCAGCAAGACCCGGTGGCGGCCGGTGCCACCCGGGAGTCTGCAGCCCGCCGAGACCTTCGCCACCGGCTCTTGGGACAACGAGGTATCCGCCTCTTCCTTGTCTCGTGGCTGCCAGGTTCCCGCGAATCGCGCGCTCCCCTTTCCCGTCCTGCCGCCTCTTCCTTGGACTTTCCTGGCCTTCTCCCCCACGCACGCGGAGCAATTCAAGAGCTTCACGCTCGTTCTGAAAGGACCCCTCCCTCCCCCCGACTCGCAGTCATAGACGTCGGAGCCAGGAGGGACGTTAGGTACCATCCCTTCCGGTGTCGCCCTCTTTACAGATGAGGAAACTGAGGCTCAGAGAGGTTAGGCTTCTTACCCAGGTCACACAGTAGGAGGTTGAAACCCATCTTCTCCGATTTCATTTTTCCCTATACACACCGCTTCTTCTGCAGAGCGATTCCACAGTCCTTGCTGCCTAACTCTAAATACTTGTTAGCGGTGTAATTAATGTAATAATATAAATCCCCAGGGGGTCACTTTCCCCTCGGGAACTAGCTGGTTCCGCCGACCCCTTAGGGTTCTTTCTCTAGATAACAGATTGTCTGGGTTTTACAAGGAGGATACGGAGACCCGAATAATTAGGGCAAAGTCACGAAGGTAGAGAAACTTTAGAAGAAACCTGTTCCCCCTAGAAGTCAGCACGCATTTATTAAGTACTCACTATGTGCCAGATTCTGTACTAAGTACTAGGAATATATTTTTTAAAGCCTCATCCCCTTCCCTCTGAGATTTCTTACCATTTGTCTTGCTTGTAAAAAATTGTCTGCCTACCGTCATCC
Organism: Potorous gilbertii; assembly: GCA_028658325.1. NCBI lineage: Eukaryota > Metazoa > Chordata > Mammalia > Diprotodontia > Potoroidae > Potorous > Potorous gilbertii. The sequence continues at coordinate 431,585,262 of CM053770.1, read as the reverse complement.
TCGTTAGAATGTTAGCTCCTTGTGGGCAGGGACACGAGGCTTTTTTTGTGGTTGTTGCTTTTTTAAATGTCATTTCCCAATTGACAGGCTCCCCTTAGTTAACAGTTTTTGGCTGCCATGAAAATATCTCCTATAAATATTTTTGTAAGTAAGACTCGTAGTGCTATCCCTGTGTAAAAAGGTATACACAATTTAATAACTCTTTGGGCATGTTTCTAAATTATATTCTTGAATGGCTGGACCAGTTAATAGCTCCACCGATGGAGTCTCAGTGTGTTTAATTACTTTCTTATGCACTTAATCTGTTTCTTATAATTATTTTTCTACATGTGTGATCTCAAATATAAATCTGAAAAAAGATGCTTAATGGTCTTCTTAAATGAATGAAAACCCCTTTATAAATTCCAGAAATTTCATGCCTCTATGATAATAGTTGTCCTCTTAGTATCAGCGACTGAAACAGTACATAATAAGTGAATGGTGCCCATATATAATATTACTGGATCTGTTGAAATAGTTACTGGCTCCATTCCTCATGTTTCTCCTAGCATTCTTACAGACTGGAACCTACTTGAGTTGTTTAAATTGTTACCAAATAATTGGTCATCCAAAAGTAAAACATGGTATATTTGAAGTGAACAAAGATTGTCGTTTTATAAAGTGGACTTAATCTGTCATAACATAAAAATGATACTAATTTACAGGAAAACAGTGTTTCACTCTGGTGTATTGGAGATTTCGGTAATTTGAGCACTGAAGGAGGGTTTGAAGGAGATCATCAGTTATTATGTGACATCAAACATCATGGTGATGTAATGGACTTGCAGGTAACCTAGACATTTTAAGACTTAAAATATTATAGAAAATTATTTCTCTAAAGATATATTCATGTGGCCCAGGGTTAATCTATTGTTTACTCTTCCGAGATTGAGAATAGCTTAAGAAAACCTAAATTTATATAAATATCCATTTATCATAATTAATATTTTTGTCTGTGAGTAACTTTTTAAGGTGCTTTCATTACTTTGCTCTTACTGATAAGGAAAGGCAATGTGTAATAATTTTGAACTGGAACAAGCAACGGAAGACTTTGGGTTGTCATACCATATAAGATTTTAGCCTCTATAAGCTTTATTCTCCTCTTAAAGTAGTACTTGCTATGCCTACTTTACAAAGTGCTAAGGAAAGTGTTTTATAAACTGTAAAGTACCACATAGGAAGCATCAAGGCTCTGTGGATGGAGAGCTGGCTTTAAAGTTGGAAAGACCAGTTTCAAATCTTGTCTCCAAGACAGTGAATTACAAACTAGCAGCAGCTCTGTGTTGCTGATTTGCATGTGTAAAAATTTCCATGCTGAGTTTCCTTCATTGATGACATGGGTTCAGATTTATCCCCCTGATCTCCCCTCCAAATACCACTTTCAATAATGAATTATTTATAATTTTGTTAATATCTTTGGGCTTCAGTTTGTTTGTTTTTCAATCATTTAGTCCTGTCTTACTCTTTGTGACCTCATGAACCATACTGTCCATGGGATTTTCTTGGCAAAGATGCTGAAGTAGTCTTCCATTTTCTTTTCTAGTGGATTAAGGCAAACAGAACTTAAGTGACTTGCCCACGGTCACACTGGTAGTATTTGAGGATGGATTTCAATTCAGGTCTTCCTTACTCCAAGTCCAGTGCTGTCTCCACTGAGCCACCTAGCTACTTGAACTTCAGTTTGCCTCTCTATAAATTGGAAATAACATCAGCCTGGCCTTTCTCACTGATATGTGAGAATAAAATGAAATAATATATTTGAAAGTACGTCATAAAAAGTAAAATGTTATACAAATTATTATCTTTTATATTTAAAATTGTGGTTATGTTTATCATTAAGTAAAATTGTACAATTGTTTACTAATATTTTGAATCTATAATGAGCAGGATTTTTCTACTGCTTAGTTTTTGGACCAGGAAAGAATTGTAGCTGCTTCATCAACAGGAAGTGTAACAATTTTTCTTCACCATCCAAATAATCAGGTAAATAGCATTTTATACAAAAATTGAACTTTTAAAATTATTCTTAATGTTTATAGGTTAATATGTAAATCCTTCCTTACTGAATAATAAATTACACTTTGTAATCCTAAAACCTAAAGGGCAAAAAAATTATAAAGGGTTTATATTAGTGTAGACTTTTCTCAAAAACTAATATCCTTTGGGCATGGTGGTATATGCCTATGATTCCTGCTATCAGGAAAGCTAAGACTGGAAGATCTCTTGAACTTTAGAGTTCTGAAGTGCATTGGGCTAACCTGATTGGGCATCCAAACCAAGTATGGCATTAAATAAATGAGCTACCAAAATTGCCCAAGGAGGGGCAAACTGGCCCAGGTAGAAAACAAAGCAAGTTAAAATTCCTGTGCTAACAAAAGTGGTATTGGGCCCATTGTAGTTCCAGCCTGGTTGAGATAGGTAGATGTAGTCTTTTTTTTTTTTTTTAAGATAATATTCTTTACCATTAAGTAGTGAAAATTATCATTTTAGAGTAACTATTGTAGTGTTACTTTGCCTTTATAGTTCTGTCGCTTTTTTTCAAAGAAAAAAAGAACACTTGTTGTCTTACTTGCCATAAGGGATGGAAAGATCTCTTTGGTTCTACTAATGACGCCTAGACTTTTCTTTAAGGGGTAAATGTTGAGACAGTGGCAAGCCTTCATAAAAAAATGCCCCTTTTTAAAGAAATCTAACCCAAGTTTGTTGACTGACCTTCAAAAAATAATAAAGGACACTTTGATGAGAAAAACTTGTAGTAGCATAGGGTCTTATATATATAGCTTATGGCTAGAAAAGAAAACCTGTTGAGATTTTTGTTCTTCACATGCAGGTTATCTTAGTGATTTAATAAAATCAAGAATGAAACATTTAAAAAATGTAAACTATGACTTCTATTTTCTTAATTACATTGTTGGCAGGAAATCATAATTTCTGACAACCTGATTGTCTAAGAAAATTACTTATTTTTGAACACAGTAATCCTGGATACCTAATAACTACTTTTGAAAGACAAGTGAAGTAAATAAAAGTGTTACATATAGTAATTTAAAGCATCTGGGAAGTCTTACTTGCTTGGGGGCTTTTTAGCCATCTTAATAACAAGAGGTATTCCAAGATGGAAAATATGCTGTTTATCATTAAAAACTTTCCTTTAGAAATGAATCCAATGGATAGAGGTTTGAAAAGTGTTTCCTGGTCATAAAAATTATATTTTCTGTGAAATATAAAGGACAGAGAGAGGTTGTTCTGTGGAGCTGAGAGGATTTTGTGTTTTTGATTACTTTAGTTAATTATTCTAATTTCCTTCTAACCTGCAAGTACTATATCATGGGAAGAAAAGTTTGCTACAGTTGTTATTTGATAACTTGTGATTTTTTGGTGTCACCAAAAGGCTTTAAGGTGTTTTTCTTCACCCTCCCTTATTCTACACAGACTCTTTCAATCAGCCAGGAATGGGTAGGAGCCCACTACCACATTGGCCCAGGTAGTCCTTCCTATAGGAGTGCACCATGTACTGGTATTGTATGTAACAGTCCAGAGATTGTTACTGTTGGAGAAGATGGCAGAATCAATCTCTTCAGAGTTGATTACAGGGAAGCTGTACGGACTATAGGTAAGAAGACTGATTTGTTCTTTTTTTTTTACCAATAAGTATTAGCCCCTCATGCTTGTGAACCATTGTACCACTCTGCTATGAGAACTACAAAGGTATACAAGAAAATCTCTGTCTTTGAAAGACTCAGTTTAGTATTCAAGTTAAAACGTGTAAATAAATATCTACACTAGAAGGTAATACACAAATGATATGTACTAAATGGGATGCAGAGGAAGGAAAAGTATTTTTGCTTGCGATGATCTAGAAAGACATCATGGAGAAGATTGCTTTGAGCTGGAATTTGAAAAGTGGATGGAATCTTGGTGAATGGGAGAGTTTATAGGCAGTGAGAGTAGCTTGAGCCAAAGAAATGGAAGTCAGCAAGCACAGTATGTGTTTGGGACATAGTAGCTCAGAATTTGGAGATGTAGCTTGAGGTAAAACTGGAAGTTAGTTTGGGGCTAGATGTGAATACCAGCTAGAGAAAGCTACAGAATGAGGCTTTAGGCAGATTCATTTGGCCAGAATGTTTCAAATGAATTGAAAGGGAAAGAATTGGGGAAAAACAGGAATTTATTGCAGGAGTCCAGAAATGAGATGACTGCCTGAACTATGGTTTAGGAATACTGAAAGACCAGGAAGAGCTTTAGATCTGGTTGATTGTCATGATATCAACAGAGATTGAGAAGAAGTAAGGACTGAGCAATGTGCTGCAGTGAGAAAGACCCCTTGATTTGGAGATAAAAGTTCTCGTTCAGATTCTGGCTCTGTTGCTTACATTTGTGACCTTGGACAAATCATTTCACTTTCCTTATCCATAGGGAGCAGGTTAAGCTCAGTGGTCTTGAAGGTTCCTTCCTGCACTGAATCTATAATCTTATGATCCTACAAGCTAGTTTGAGAGGATTTGGGGATTATGTGGGTTGTTTTAGACATGTTATATTTGAGGTGACTGGTGAGACAGGTGGAGATGGACATTGGAATTGGACCCTGGGAAATCTAAGGACTTAGAGCTACATTTTTGGAGCTGCAGTTATCCCTTCTACTTCATGGGTGTAAGGGTTAAGGTGCTCTCTCAATCCAGAAAATCTACATAAAAATTTTTGGCCTCCTTTCATAACAGAGAAGTCTGAATTTTTTTCTTTTATGGGGTGTTTTTAGGACCTTATTGTAAAATGTGAGTTGATGTTATACAATACATATATTTTATGCATTTCTGAGTTTCTAAACTTTTTTTTTTGTCATATGGCCTTTGTGTGTCTTCTGTAACTTCTGCATAACTCCCCCAAAATTCCCATTTAATTTCTTATGTTGACTGGCCCTTGATATATTGAAACTGATGGGGAAAGTTTGTGATAATTAAAGCTAGTGAAAGTGAACGACATGTCAGATGGGAGCATGTAAAAGAGTATGCAGTATTGCAATCTATAATATTTTATATTTAAGACTAAATATTCTTCATAAAAGGAGAATTCTCAGCTCAAATTTTAAAATAATTTAATATAATTTACATAATTTATATAACATAATTTAAATTTTCTGTTTATTCTTAATTATACTACTGATATTCCCTGAGATAAACTTTGCAATTGTCTGGTCTTATCTGTAAATAAAAACCAGAACTGGCTCTATAGGTATAATTAAATTTAATGTATTTCTTTTTTCTTTCAGTGGTTGAATGAGTCAAGGATGTTTTTTACATTTTTAAATAGTTGTATTGTTTTTTAAAAATTGTAAAAACCATTCTAAGCTTTCTGGAAATATAAAAACAGGGTGGGCCAGAATCCCATGGGTTGGAGTATGCTAACCACTAGTCTAATGTCTTAGTTTTCAACTTAAAATGGAACTTGAATGTTAAGGTAATCCTTTTGTAAACCAATTAAGTTTACACAGTGAGGAATCTTGATTCCATTACCTTGAGCATCATTTCTGCTTTAACAGTCAACAAGTATTTATTAAACATGTTTTCTTTGCTTAGCACCATTCTGGATGTTGTGAGGTATATAATTCTTGTTCTCAGAATTTATAATCAAGTTATGCAGATTAATTATACATCTTAAAAGTTCTTATCTGCTCATAAAACTTAATGATGAAGTGCTAAATTGTACAATATCATCTATAAATAATGTAGGAATTGAAAAGGACAAATTTGAAGACTAGAGTCATTAGGGAAAACTTGATGGGGAAGCTAAAATTGGACTAGACTTTAAAGAATGAAGACAATTTGAATAAATGAGGATGAAGAATATCAGGTGAGAATGGAGATTTTTTGTCGTTGTTGATAAGGCAATGAGGAGAGTGGTCTGACTTGAAGGAAGAGCAGTTGTTAGGAGAATAGTGTTAAGCAAGAAGAGCCAACTTCCAGAAAACCTTAAGAATCAGATCATGGTAATCCTTCAGACGGTGGTCAGCTCTCAGATGTAGGACATTAGAACTATAAAGGGGATACAAGAAACTAAACAAAATCCAGCATCACCACTTTTTAAAAACTATTAACTATAGGAAGAAGTATTATTATATTTTAATTTTTTAATCAAAGTCTTCAGAATCTTCCTTTACTAATAAATATTCCTTATTACTTGAAAGATTTAGCATGGTTTCATCTTTAAAATAATGGAAGAAATGTACACTTGGGATTTGCTTTTTTTTTTTTTTAAACAACCACTGATCATGCAATTTTCTTAATTTTAGATAATGCAGACAGTAGTACGCTCCATGCGGTGACCTTCCTTCGAACTCCTGAGATTCTAACGGTAAATTCAATTGGACAGTTAAAGATATGGGATTTCAGACAGCAAGGAAGTGAACCCTCTCAAATACTGTCACTGTAAGTTTTGATATACAGTTTGGTTTTTGCTGCACATATCCCTCCACAAATGCCTTATACTGGTGCTTATTGTGGTAGGTGGGTTATCTTGAATTTTTGAGGGCTATGTCAGCCTAGTCTCTGGCTCTACAAAGATTGAAGGGTTTTCATTTTTGTACCTGGCAGTAGACTGTAATCAGAAAACCAATCCAACTTCAAAAAGCTCAGTCAACAAGTTGTCTCCTAGGTAATAACAATAGTTATTGTTGTAGCTAACATTTATGTGGTACTTACTGTATGCCAGGCACTGTGCTAAGTCTCAGTCCTTATTTCATTCGATCCTCACAACCACCCTGGGAGGTAGACGTGCTATGAGGCAAACAGAGGTTAAATAACTTAGCCAGGGTCACACAACTAGTAAGTGTTTTGAGGTTGGATTTGAACTCATGTCTTCTGACTCAACGCCTGATATCCACTGTGCCACCTAGCCTAGCCGTAAGCATCCGTGAAATTAATATGTGATAATATATTAATTGGACAACTTCTCTCACTGCAGATTCTAATAATTTTGTGCAGCTCTTGTCCATATGCTATAAGAGTACTTCTATTAGGTCTCTATATTTCATTGAATCCATTGTTGTTTTTAGGCAATATATTTCTTATCACTCTCACTGTCAGTCACAAATGACTCAGCTCCTTTACCGATTATGTTTCTTGATGGAAATCCCTTAAATAACTTTTTCACATACATTTTTGTTGGTCATATGCACTTTATCCACCAGGCATCTCTCTTTTGATATCTGGATCACACACAATTTCAGTTCCTTGAAGATTGTGGTGTCTCATGTTTTGCAAACATGCAGCATCATTAGAATACTATTAGTATTAATATAACAGTTATAAGTAATATAAAATGTTAATGTTTGCAAGTGGTTTCCACGCATTAACTTACGATCTTCAACAGCCTTGTGAGGTTTGTACTGCACTTATGATTTTTTTAATGATGGAAATAAGGTACTCTTGACACCTCACTTCCATTTTCTGCCATGTCATCTTTCCAGTTTCACTTATACTCTTGTGATCATCTGATTTCATTGTCTCATGCCAGACTTTCACCTCCATTGCTTTTTGCAGTTTTATTAGGTGATACTGCTTATATGCTTTCCTCGATAATCTTTTATAAATGAATTTAAGTTTAAAAAGGTTATTACCTATGACTACTCTGACTTTTTGCTTGTCAGAGAGATCCTAGTGATTGCTAGGTAAAGATTCTGTGTTCTTTTGTTGTCCTTATCATGAAGATTTACATCGGTTTGATTTCTGTAGGAACTAGTTATATTCAAGGTCATTATCCTGACTTCTATTTTGTACTTTTTTTTATCAATAACCTCTGTAAACTTTAATTGTATGCCTTATTTTCTCATTGTTGTCTTCTAATTCATGTGAAGTCAATAGGCATCACTTAAGTGCCTTCTGTGTGCCAGGTACCAGGGATTCAAAGGAAAGCAAAAATGATCTTTGCCTTTAGAAATGGGAGAAACAACTTGTAGGCAACTATTTGCAAACAAGTTATCTATGTTGATATGTTGATAATGCTGTAGCTATGATAAATTGGAGATAATCTCAAATGGGAGGCACTAGCAGTTAAAGAATTAGGGAAGGCTTCTTGCAAAAGGAAAAATTTTAGCTCAGACTTGGAGGAAGCTAGGAGGCAGAAATGAGGAGGAAGAAAATTCCAGGCATGATGGAAAACCAGTGAAAACGCTCAGTCAGAAAGTGGAACTCATTGTTCAGGAACAGTGTCACTGTATTATGGAGTACATTAGAAGGGGTAGGATGTAAGAAGATTGGAAAAGTAGAAAGGAAGATTGGAAAAGTAGAAATGAAGGGATTTAGATACCAAACACGATTTTATATTTGATCATGAAGATAATCACTGGAATTTTTTGAATGGGAGGTGACACAGACAGGTCTGTGCTTCAGGAAGATTAGTATGGTAGCTGAAAGATGGGCTGGAATGGAGCAAGATTAAGGCAGTGGATCCAACTATTAGATCTATGTAGGCATAAAGTGATAAGGGCCTAATACCCAGATGGTAGCAATGTCTAAAGAGAAAAGGGATGGTAATTTGAGAAGCGTTAGGAACATTAAATTGGCAGGACTTGGCCATAAATTGGATATAAAGGGAGAAAGAAAATGAGGAGTCAAGAGTGACACCAAGGTATAGAGGCCGAATAACTAGGAGGATGATGCTATCACCAGTAGTAAGGAAGTTAGGAAAAGGAGAAGGTTTGGGGGTGAAGATAATTTGTAACTGATTTTGAACTCTGTTATATCTACTTGCTGGTCTGATTTCTTCCAGACAGATGATTCTAAAGTGTGTCAAGAATCATCCACTTATGACAGATAATCATTTTACTGAACATTTACATAATTATAAAACAAAAGCCCTGTGGATTTGAGTAGAGCAAGAAAATCACAAGGAACTGTCTTAAAGGCCTAAAAGCAGTATATTTATCCTACTCACCACCAGACCACTTTCTAATTATATTTAAAAGGCCTGCTGACAAAGGTTTCTCATTTAAAGATAACACTTAAATGGACCTTAGCCATCGTTTGCAACAACTGAAATGCCTGACCGAACAGGCATACCTCATTTTATTGTGCTTCAATTTATTGTACTTCATAGATACTGCGTTTATTTACAAATTCAAAGTTTATGGCAACCCTGCTTTGAACAGATCTGTCAGCACCATTTTTCCAACAGCGTGTGGTCACATCATGTCTCTGTTACTTTTTGGTAATTCTCACAGTATTTCAAACTTTTTCATTTTTATATCTGTTAGGGTGATCACTGATCTTTGATGTTCTTACTGTAATTGTTTTGGGGCACCCCAAGCTGCACCCATGTAAGATGGAAAGCTTTACCAATAAATGTGTGTGTTCTGACTGTTCCACTGACCTATCATTCCCCCATCCTTCTCCCTCTCCTCAGCCTGCCTATTTCCTGAGTCACAATAATATTGAAATTAAGGCACTTAATAACCCTACAGTGACCTCTAATTATTCAAGTGAAAGGAAGATTGAATACAGCAAACTTAATTGTTGTCTTGTTTTAAGCAATTGCCATAGCCATACCAAATTTAAACAACCGCCCCCTTGATCAGTCAGCAGTCATCAATATTTAAGCAAGACCCTCCACCAGCAAAAAAAAAAATATTGTTTAATCCATTCTGACTCTTCAGGGACCTATTTGGGGTTTTTGGCAAATATACTAGGGTGGTTTGCCATTTTCTTCTCCAGCCCTTTTCACAGATAAGGAAACTGAAGCAAGTAGAAAGTGACTTACTCAGGATCACACAGCTAGTAAGTATCTGAGGCCAGGTTTGAATTCAGGAAGGTAAGTCTTCCTGATTTCAGGCCTGGCACTCTAACCACTGGGCCACCTTGATGCTGAGCAAAAAAAGCTTACAACTAACTGAAGGCTCAGATGTTGATTAGCATTTATTTTTAGACAGACTGCCATTGCACACTTAATAAACTATAGTAAAGTATACACATAACTTCTTTATATACTGGGATGCCAAAAAATTTGCGTGGTTCACTTTATTGTGACCACACCATCTCCAAGGTATTGTTTACCTGGCGGTGGTAAGTCAAAGTGTTCCTTTTATTTGGCAGTCAGTAGTTCAGTTGTGTCTTTATGCACCGAGATAAATTTTGCCTTAGGCTACTCTCAACATCTTCCCCTTAAATAGTTGCCTATCTCTCCTTTGTCCTTTCTGTGAGGAAGAATTTAATTACCTTAAAGAAAAATAAATATAACACTAAAAAATAATCTAGTGTCCTCTTGTCAGTTACTAGTCAGTTAAGATAGAGATAATTTTATTTTTGGTCATGATTTTTTTTTTTGCATTTTGTGCTTCTTTCTTTGAAGGATGCTTATGAAAATACACCAGGCATCAGGCTTCTGGGTAAATATCAGTGGATAGAACACTGAAGACCTGAGGCTTAGATCCAGGCTCAGACACTCACTACCTATTGTGACCCCAGTCTCTCAACTTCTGTTTACCTCAACCTCCTTATCTTTGAAATAGGCATAATAATAGTATCTACCTCCCAGTATTGTTTTGAGCTTCAGAACGTGCAAAGTGCCCTAGCACAAAGTCTTATATAGCCCTAAATACTTTTTCCATCCCCTTCCCCCATTTTGGCCTCTGACTTCCCAAACTTGGGCCATATTTTCCATTAAAGTTTTTGCCATTCTTTCCTCTTCCTATTCATGCATCGAAGACACTAAATGTCAAAGCTTTGTTGTCAAGCTTTTTTTTTTTTTGAGAATTTATCTTTAGTAGATGTTAGTATATTTCTTCATAGCATCTTCTCTTTGTGCTAATCATGAGGACTACAAGAAGAGATGACTGTCTCACAAAATGTTATTAGTAGACTTTGGGTGTACATTGAAAGCAGCTCTGGCAGCTCTTTTATTCCTCTCCAGAGATGACCTTCAAACCTTTCTTCTGTTTAGCTGCGGTTTCCATATGCTTTCTGGGTTTATTTAACAATAATATCAATATTGAATTGGTTACTCTTAAAAATATGTTAATTTGTTATTAGATTTCTCATATTTAGAATATAGATAGTTTAACAATTATTAGTTTTAGCAGACTCTACTATTTTTGCTGCCACTTTGCCACTGCAAAAGCAGGAGAGCCAAATGGAACTATGAACACTTTTAAATTGTTTCCTCCTAAGTCCTGTTTTAATGCTTCATTGTGGTGTAGAAGTGACCGTGGGTCTTCTAACACTGCGCTAGTGGGATAAAAGCTCTGATAGATTCTGCTAGGTTGAAGAACTTTGAGATAAAACTGAGATAATAAAAAAATTAATTAATTTTGGATAGCCTCATGACCAATAGGTTGGCCAGTAGGTTATGACTCTTTTGTCATATGAGACAGGTACTTTTTTTTAATTAAATGAAACAGATAAAAATTAAAATTGGCCTAAATCCTGTGCAAACACCCTTTGTAGCCATAATAGAATACAAGAGATTCATCCAATGACCTATAATTTGATATGCTACACTACTTGAGAAGACTAAAGTGTAATATGGTTCTACTTGCTATAGGTGAAACTAGAAAAAAAAAACAAAGCTACAGCTGAATAAAAAGATACCTCACAGATTTACTTCAGAGAAGTGAATAAAGGAATTGCTAGAATTGTACACCCTAAGACAACAATTAACATTTCATGGGTGTCTTGTCACTTCCTCATACACTGGCAATGATGAGCCCCATGAAAGTAAGAGAAGCTTATGTCACAGCATCTGCTACAGAGGATGAAGAAGTACAAAGTTCTATAGAGCTGACAAAATTTACAGTGTAGTAGAAAGATCTCTGGATTGAGAGTCAGAAGATCTGGAGTCAAACCCTAGCTTTTTTTGTTTTTGTTTTACATTGAACAAGTTGTTTGTCCACTCTGTAGCTCAATTTCCTAGTCTGTAATATCAAAGACTTTGAACATCGTAAATCTTTGATCCTGCAAACAAAACCAACATCTGTTGTGATATTGAAATGGAATTTCAAATAGAGAACACTAAATCACCAAGTAGCATCATAACCAATGAGATTAAGTATATCTTCACAGAAAGAAAAAACTGGTTACCACAGTGGTAATCTTTCAGAATTAACTGCCTGTGTGTAGTCAGATGATCAGCTTTATTTTTTAAAAAATTATTTTCAGAAATTAGTTTATTTGTAGTTTTCAACATTTACTTGCATAAGATTTTGAGTTCTCAATTTTCTCCCTCTTTTCTCTCCTCCCCAAGATGGCTTGCAACCTGATGTGGGCTCTGCATATTTTTCATATTAAACATTTTCACATTAGTCATGTTGTAAAGAAGAATTAGAAGCAATGGGAGGACACAAGAAGGAAGAAACAACAAAAAAGAGAGCAGATAGTCTGCTTCACTCTGCATTCAGACTCCACAGTTGTTTTTCTGCATATGGATGGCATTTTCCATCATGAATCTTTTGGAATTGTCTTAGATCCTTTCATTGCTAAGAAGAGTTAAGCCTATCAAAGTTAGTTATCACGTAGAGTGTACAATGTTCTCCTGGTTTTGTTCATTCCACTCTGTGTCGGTTCATGTAATGCAACTTTCTTAAAGAAAAGATGGAATTAGCACCAAATTAGAAGATAAAAGATGTAAAGTTATTTAGCACATCTAATTAAACATTTCTTTTAGCCTAAATTGTTAGTTCCCTGAGGACAGAGACTGTCTTCCTCCTTTTGTATCCCCAGGGTCTAGCACAGTACCTGACATACAGTGTGTGTGTTTGTTCTTCTTTGCCAAAGAAGACCATGCCACCAGAGAAATAATGACATGGCTCGCACTTGACTTTGTTTTTGAGTGAGGGAGGGCTGTCTAAGTCACCAGCCTCACTTCTCCTCCAGAGCCACCTGAATTCAGATCCTCATCAGGATGATTGGAGATGACCCAGGATGCGGCAGTTGGGGTTAAGTGATTTACCAAAGGTCACACAGCTAGTGAGTATCAAGTGTCTGAGGTGAGATTTGAACTCAGGTCCTCCTGACTCCTGCACTGGAGCTCTATCCACTGCACCACTAGCTGCCCTACCTGACATAGAGTAGACACTTAATAAATGCTGATTGATTGACTTTGAAAAATAAGAAATATATCAAAGTAAAGATAATGGCTCTGATTATTGTGGTTTCTTCTAGAAGTTTACCTAGTCCAAAACCATCATGAGCCGCAACAAAGAGGACAAAAGAGCCCAGAAACCTCCTCAACCAGCGAATAGTCTCTAGACCAAGCAAAGTAATGTGGCAGCCATGACCAGGATGGATTTAGCATGTAATTGATAGCCGACATTCATATATGGCCTTTTTACTTTGCATACAGTATTTCATTCGGTCCTCACAACTCTGTGAAGTGGGGGCTATTGTTATTGTTACCCCCTTCTACAAAAAGGGAAACTCAGATTCAAATTATGTGAATTACTTAGGGTCAGTCTGGCACTACACTTTGTAGTGATCTCATTTGCAAAATTATGAGTATGTTCTGGGCCCTTTTCTGTCTGTACGTGTTCTCTTCTGGTGACCTCATCCCTTATATAAGTTTAATTATCACTTTATGAAGGTATCTCATAGATCTATATATACAGACCAAGTCTTGCCTCTGAGCATCACCAACTGTTGGATGTTTCAATCTGGTTTTCTTAAAGACATCTTAAGCTCCTCATTAACAAAACAGGACTTACTAACTTTCCCTTTAATCCTTCCCTGACATTCCACATCAAACTTTTTCTTTCTGCTTACACAGCCACAACCTTAGTTCACTCATGTATTTCTTCTTATCTGAACTATTTCAGTGACCTTTCGAGTCTCCTTGCCTCTCTAATCCAAATCTGTTTTCCGTGTCACTTCCCTATTTAATAAACTTCATTGACTCCTTGTTGCCTTTAAGGTAAAATATGAACTGTTGCATTTGGCTCTTAAAGCTCTTCACAATTGACTCCAGCCTGTCCTTTTGGAGTCATTACATGTTGTTACTCTTTATGTATTCTACAGTCCAGCCAAACTGGATTTTTCCTTCTCACATAGCACTCCATCTCCTGTCTGCTTGCCTTTTCGTTAGCTGTCCCCCATTCCTGGAATGTACTCCCTTCTCACCTCTGGCTCATAGCGTTCTTGACTTTAAGGCACAGCTCAAGCACCACTTTCTACACAAAGTCTTTCCTAATCCTTAAAATGGTTAGCACCCCCTCTCATTACTTTGTATTTACCTACCTTATATTTATTTTTATGTATTCTGCAGATGTTCTCCTGTATTTATATGAGGACTTATCACCCTTATTAGCAACCTGAGTACAGGAGTTTATTTTAGTATTTTCTTTCCCCAGTGCTTGTCCCATAGTAGGCACTTAATAAGTACTTTTTAATTGATTTGGAAGAAATAATGAAGAGGTGCACAAAGGAAAAATGAACCAGAGAAAGCTTGGCTTGACATTTATGGCTGAAGTTCAAGAGGAAGAAGCAAAATATGACAAATTTTCCCCAGTCGAGTAGAGGTGTCTTGAGGGCAGGGACTTAAGATTAAAGTACCCAATAATAGGCACATAAATATCTGTTGAATAATGAAGTAGAACACATTTTCAGAGTTTCCATAGTAATCTTATCATTATTATCATAAGAACTGCTGAATTAAACTTGTGACACCCCAGTACCTAAAACATTCAAGTAGCGTGTCAGAGTAGTACTTAACCTGGGACTGAGAACAACGGCTGGACTTGAACACAGAGTAAGTTTGAGAGGGAACACGCGGGCATGATATTGAGCTTGAATCACTTTTCAAAATATTTTATAGGGAGATTTAATTCAGCAAGTACCTTTGAGAGCTCTGTCATAATTAAGACTTGTTTCTGAAAATCACTTTGCATTAGTAATGTGATATATGTGTATGAGAATCTGTATATCTACATCTAGCAACACACAAAACAATCCAGGTGTTTCTAGGCAAAAGTCAAGTATTATTTTTTTCTTACACTTCACAGAGCATCTCTAATAAGTTAGAGTGGTTTGGATTAAAATATTTCACAAATGTCCTACTTTCACCTCATTTAGAAATGTGAATATGCTTGAAGATTTCTGTTCATATATTGAATAACATTTTTTAAAAAGTTATAAAGAAATTTCATTAGTTTTGAAGCCAGTTCAACAGATATTTTAAAGATATCTTGTACTTTTCACTAGTCTATTTCTTGAATGAGTGCACCTTAAAATAACTTATCTTTAAGAAGAGCATGCATAGATGTAGAAGCACCAAAAACTAAAATGTTAGCCTCATTCTGATGTACTATCCGTGACCTTAGCTAACAAGCTTCCTAAATAATTGTGCATTTCATTCCAGATTTTCTAGATGTTTTAAAAGCACATCTAATCAAGTTTTGAAATTACTAAGATAGAGTTAGTTGTTAGGAAATTAGAAGCCCATTTCAGTTTGAAGTAGGGAAATAATTTTGTAACAATTAGAACTATCCAAAAAAAGGATCCCTACTTAGAGGAGTGAAAGCTAGGTGGCCATTAGTGT
Source organism: Potorous gilbertii (assembly GCA_028658325.1). Taxonomy (NCBI): domain Eukaryota; kingdom Metazoa; phylum Chordata; class Mammalia; order Diprotodontia; family Potoroidae; genus Potorous; species Potorous gilbertii. The sequence goes on along the minus strand of CM053770.1, from coordinate 431,569,710 downwards.
GAAATATGTTGTAGAGGGTATTCATGTTAAGTAAGGGTACAACCTAGATATGCTCTCAGATTTCTCTTCCAACTCAGATTCTCTGCTGGTTTTGTTGATCAAAGAAAATGAGGTATTGTCCTCAAAAGTGGAAGCTTATTTAGGATGCTGAATTTATAATTTACAGTAGACTTATACTTGGTATAATTTTGGTCAATGTTTTAAAATGAAATGAAGGAAAGAAAAAAAATGGATATAAGTAATCAAGTATCTTTTTCTTTTGCATTTTCTCCAAAAGGACTGGAGACAGAGTTCCACTCCACTGTGTTGATAGACATCCTAACCAGCAGCATGTTGTAGCTACAGGTGGTCAAGATGGAATGTTGAGTATTTGGGATGTTAGACAAGGTAGCATGCCAGTATCTCTGCTGAAGGCTCATGAAGCTGAAAGTGAGTATATTGGTAGATATAAATTTTTAATTAGTGATTTCTATAACAATTTTTAGAGCAAAATAACTATCTTTTTAGGTAATGTATACTATTTTTCCACATTTTTGTTAGTACATATATTTTACAAACAGCACTTTTCTTAGTTGTATATCCAAAAGAGTATAAAATGTTGAAGGCCACTTCTTTAAGAGGCAGGTGGATGATGCAGTAGAAAGAGTGCCAGACTTGGAGTCAGGAAGACCTCAGTTCAAAACTGGCCTCAGACATTTCCTAACTGTGACTCTCGACAAGTCACTTAACCTTGTTTACCTCGGTTTTTTCATCTGTAAAATGAGCTGGAGAAGGAAATGGCAAATCATTCCAGGATCTTTGCCAAGAAAATCCCCAGTGAGGTCACGAAGAGTCAGACATGATTAAACAACAACTTCTTTCATTATATTTTTAGCAGTATTGCCATGAAAGAAGAAATTGTTTGTAACCATATTTATTTCCAAGAAAGAAATCAAAGGACTGGTTAATAGCCTGGCTTTTTTCACTATAACCCTTCCTAGAAGGAAAAAAGACATGATTACATCCTGAAATTCTAAGGTTTGATTAACCCAGAGGAGTGGTAGTCATGGTCATCCAAACCTTTACAACTCTTCTTATTTTCCTTTTTATAATTGTCAGTTTGTCTTGGTAAAGAAAATATATAAATACCATACCTTCTAAACAGAATTTAGTTAGAATTCAGCATCTAATTACTTCTGACCCTAAGGTAGGGGAGAGTAAACTGTTTTGTTTCAAATTGTGAAATATTGGGTCTTTGGTTTAATTTAGAGAAAATTAGAATATGAGTATCTACCAGATCTGTGTGAGAAGCAGAATGCTATAGTAGATAGAATCAGCCCTGATACCAACCAGAACTGTGTTCAAGGACTGCCTCTTGCACATACTGGCTGGCAAACCACTTACCCTTTCAGTGCACTAAGAAGCTCTCTTAAAGTAGTCAATTGCAGAGAAGGTACCAACCCATAAAGGAGTTCCGCATACTAATGAAATCACAGGTCTATTCTTTATTCCTTTTTATTCCAGACCTATAGCTTTGCAATTGTGTTTGCATACATGTTTTATTTTAGTACAGTTTCTTTTTTGGGGAAAAGTAATATTCTTGTGCCTTTAGTGAAACCTTATGGTTTTTCATTATAGCAAAAATGAAAAATGCCATCTTGAAATGTCTAATGCTCCTAGTTATAACTACTCTGGCATGTGGGGCACACTGCCTAGTGTCTCAGAGGCCACAGTTTGATCCAGGTATAGATTGGTTTGTTTTAACTGTATAGATTGGTTTGTTTTAACTGTAGTGTTGTGCCAAACTTAGTGTCAGAGGCCCAGTTCTATTCTTAGTTGCCAGAAAGTACTTGTTACTTAAGGTACCCTCTGAGTTAAGTTCTACTTGCAGTTTTCATTCCCAGTTGATCTCTTAATAGCCTTAGATATGAACTTAGATTAGATCATCTCTGGAAAATTCCAGATATTTGAGTATTTCACAACCTTGGAACCAACTAATCAATTTTCATGCATTTATTTAATGCCTACTATATGCTCAGTATCATGCTAGGTGCTAGGGATAAAAATACAAAAAGGAAACAGTCCCTATATTTTCTTTAGATGATACTCATGGATCAGGGACATGGGCAGCCAACATAACAAGCAGCCAGTGTGCTTGGTGAATTTAATAACTGTCTTACATTTTACTGGGCTCCAGGGTATTTCAATAATAAGGCTTTCATCTTTGAACCCTCTCCAACTTGATTCTCACTTTGTTCACTAGCCTAAAAGAACTTATCTGCTAGCAAGTATTTATTCTACAAATAGCCTTTATTGCCATTCTGTCTAGGCCCAATAATTTTTTTTTTTGACTGATACTATTTTATCTCTGTATTCTAACAGTTTTTTACACAAATAGTTAGGTGCATTTCAATAGAGCTTCAGAGGATCTTTGTTGAACTAGCCTGTTCAAAAATAAAACTTATTCTGCTCTTGTTCTGTAGTGTGGGAAGTTCACTTCCATCCATCCAACCCAGATCATCTATTTACTTGCTCTGAAGATGGATCCCTTTGGCACTGGGATGCCTCCACAGATGTTCCTGAAAAATCATCACTTTTTCAC
>CM053770.1:431319968-431567029 GCA_028658325.1 Potorous gilbertii | reverse complement strand
ACACACACACACACACACACACACACACACACACACACACACACACACACACACACACACACACACACACACACACACACTCATCCACCCACCCACCCCACCCCTTAGTCTTGGGGCAAAGCTAGAAATTTCTGATTGCCATTTCATTGATAATGTTATATTACCAAGTCAATATTCATAGCATTGATAGTGACTATGAATATACCAGCATAGTTTTGAATCACCAAGTATAACAGACTTTGCATATAGAAGACAGAAGAAAAACATTCATTCAGACACCAGAAAGCCAAATCCATCATTAGCCAAAAAGTCAACACACATTAGCATTGCTGGGTACACAGGCATTCCCAAGCCTTACCACTTCCCACCCCCACCCTGGGGCCTTCCCACAAACAAACACTGATAAGACTAGTTGTGGTTATCTGCCTTTGTCCTTGCTCCTGCTCTCACCAGCATCTTCCCAGTTCTGTTTTACCCTTCCTGTTCTGCCTTTGCAGCATGCTTCTCCCACCACATGGGACTTAGGCTTCCATGTAATTTAAGCAGGTCACATGGGCCTATTAATGAGTTGGAAAGATCTTCCCATTTAAATTACCATTACAGACATTTACAAAATTTTGCAATGCCGATTAGTGCTAGACACCTTAGGTTCTTTTTCTGCATGCTTTTTGTCACTGTATTGTTGAATAGTCATTTACAATCTTACCAGGGACCAATGGAAGGAAAGAGACAGAGTACAGGTTAAACTTCTGATTTTGTTAGATCGTCTCATTTCACATTGTTCTGTCTTCCAGTTAGAGTTACGGGTGAGTGGAAGAAAAATAGGAGTTATGCTTGTGAAAAGGAGCATACATCTTCATTTAAACATTTATTAGCAGCTATGTGTAATTCATTGTTCTAGACAACTTTGATCCAGATTAATGTGTGATGAAAGTATAAGAGAGATTTAAGCAAAATGTTGAATACAGTCTAAGAGGAATAAGGTAGTTTCCAGTGGGTAATCAAAGATAGCTTTATAGAAGAGGAGGAATTTGATCTGGACTTTAAAGGATGGGTAGGGAGAATAGAGGAGGACATTCTAGCCTTAGTAAACATCACAAACAGAGACTTAGGGATGGGAAGTCTGTGGTATATATGGGGTGGGGGTACCAGAAATCACCTAGATTAGCTGTAACATAGTGTACATAGAAGGAAATAGTACAAGATAAAGTAGAAAAGATAGTGTGTATCACACTTCAGAAAGCCTTAAATATCAAACCCTCTAGTATGAACTTTAAATGTAAAGAGTATAGAGATATTTTAAGGTTTTTTGCTGATAAGGGCAGGACTAGATCTCTGCATAGGGGGTATAAGTCTGAAATATGACTTGGAAGAGTGAGAAGAATTTATAGAGCCTATTATAGGAACCCAGCTGGGTGGTGTTGAATACCTTAGACTGATGTGAAAAGGAAAAGAGAGGAAAGATTTTATAAAGGTAGAATCATCAGAGATTTGTAATTGATTATTAAATTGGGGGTGAAGGGGGTAGAATGGAGACATCAAGGAAAACAACAAAACATCAAGTATGGGAGAGCAGATAAATGGTGGCATTGGTGACAAAATAACTTCTGTAGAAGGAAAAGCAGAGTTGCAGTTTTGGACAGGCTGATTTTGAGATAGTATTAGGATATATTCTATAAATGATGAGAAATAATAGATAAGGTTCTGGAGAAAGCAAAAGAGTAAAGGAAAGCTTGGTTAAGGGAATTACTCTTAGCAGTGAGTGAGAATATATTTATGAGTCAGAAGATAAGAAGTGAATCGGTAATGGTGAAAAGTTTTGAGAAAGAAAATTAAGGGAGTGCCTATCAGATGACTTAATTTCTCTCTTGCAGTAAGAAGTTATTTATTATAAAAGTTGGAGTTGAGTGCTTGAGATGAAAGGGAAAGTGATTTGGAAAGGTAGGGAATGAATTTTAAAATCTCAGGATTGAAAGAAACTTAGAAGGCTATGGTATCGCATTCCCAACAAGTAATCATTCATCTTTCCCTTATAGACCCAGTGAAGGGGAAAACCAATGATTCTTGAGACAATCCATAATTTTATTTTGGATAAGACAAAATTTAAAGATGAAAAATGGAAATTACCATAGTTGTTACTGTACTATAAAAAAAGTGCATTCATACATAATTATACAGTTATCATATACATACACAAATAATACTACAATAAATTTTAGGAAAATTTTTATAGTAAAATCAGTTAACTCAGAACTGGTTATCTGGTTTGCCAATCCTTGCTTGTTTTTCCTTTTTGTTTTTGACAACCTGCTTTTTGACAGATTTTTTAATTTTTTGTAAGGATTATATCAGGCTGAGCTGTTCAAATTAAGGAAATATAAAATCTAGTTAATGGTGACTGAGTTTTTCAATCAAGAATTTAATAAGATGTTTGAAGAGCCTGGCTCTTCATGCATCTCTTTAAAAAGAATGAAGGGAAAAACAAAACAGAAGAAAAGTGGCTACGAAAGCATAGGCAGAGTTCTGGTAAGATTAATTTAGAGCAACTGAACTAACTAAAGGACCAGAAGCAATACAAAAGATGCCATGCAAGGTATCTCAAGAGATGTCCTCAAATTTTGTATAATTTAGTACAAGAAGTTAAGGTCAGCATTAATTAAGAAAATCCTCAGACCAAATTAGAGCTGAAAGAAAGTTATAAAGACTGAGCAAAAATCAAGCTAGATTTAAAATCTGTTAAAGAAAGATCAAGAAGAAAAAATGAAGAATTAAAAAGAAATCTGAGAATCAATGGAATCAACCAACAATAGAACTTATTGGGGGAGAGAGGAGAGCACAATCAGCCAGAAAAATACCTGAGCAGAAGATAACAAATGATCAAAATAATGGAAAATTAAGAATTAGTTGAGAAGGCTATGTGATAGACATGCCAAAACATTTAGAAAAACAGAAGAAATTGAACAGGATACAAATTTTAAAAAATTACAGGACTCCAAGGAAGAGTCTAAAATTAAACACACATAATATTATAATGACATTATAATAGAAAGGAAAATGATGAATACTGAGTATTTAAAAAGAAATATAAGACCATGTCCTTTTCCACAAGGAATACATGGTTTAGTTGGGAAGACAAGATACAAATAAATTTAAAATTAACAATAGAAATGCCAATGGATGATTAATTGGCAAATTAGTAGTGTATTTTGAAAGTAAAAAGACAAACTACCATAGGCCAGAATGGTTTTAGAAGACTTCATAGAGGAGAGACTTGAGCCAGGCTTTGAACACCAAATGAAACTTAAATCTGACATTAATATTGAATTTAGCTCAAAGCTAGGGGTTGAGGGTTGGGGAGGGAGTTTGAAGCTTATTAACCAAAAGAAAATTGAGGATTTTTCATGAATTTGATATATCCACACAGTCCATTCCCTCACAATAAGTCAGATGATTGAAAGTTACACTTAAGTAGTGTAGAGGATCTGTGATCTCTTAGGTATACTCACTCTATAGATGCAACTTGACCATGTACCCTTCATAGACCACATTGCTGGAGCCCTTCTTTTCAAGGTCTTATAAAATTCTGGGAAAATGTACTTTAAGTTACATTTTGTACTTTATGCTATGTCTTTATTGGTAACATGCTACAGCTTACTTTATGTCCCTATACATCTCTCCATTACCTTTTGGGTCATTGATAGTTTTGTTTGGAGAATGTGGTGCTCCATGATTGGCAGTTATATAGCATTATTAAAATATTAATGTGTTAAAAGTTGGGTTTTTGTGTCAGGGAACAACTTGAGATTATTGAAAACTGGCCACAATTTCAAAAGTAATCCAGTCTGTTCTCTTTGTTGTATTCAGTTCTGGGTCCTGTTTGTTTTGCTCAATTGCAGTGTCTATCCAAGATTGGTGTATTAATGGATTAATTCAATGGATTAACCATCCAGCTGCAAGTTATAGTTGGAAATTTGTGTTTTTCATCCATACTGTTTTTCCTGTTTGTATCATTGACCCATTCTCTTTTGAAGATAGAGCTTCTGTATGCTCTGACAGAAGCAAATGCTTTTTGTCAAGCACCTCCCCGTTTTATACCTTGTTGAAGAATCATTGAACAAAATTATGTTTAATTTTAACATATGTATGAGAGATGCTTTATTGAAACAATTCCTCCATTTTACTCCAAGTCAAATTTTCTTTTTTAACAAAAAAATCCAGAAACCCAGGAGGATCACAGTCTATCCAGAATATAGCAACACTTTTTGTGGTAGCAAAGAACTGGAAATTAATTAGATGCTCATTGATTGGGGAATGGCTAAACCTATTACATTGTGGTACATAAACAAATGGGTAATTATTGTGCCATAAGAAACAACAAATGAGAATTCCAAAAAATAGAAGAAGCCTTTAATAAAATGGTACAGAATGAAGTAAACAGAACCAGTAAAATAACACACACAAAAACGGAAAACATGTAAACGGAAAACAAATTTTTAAAAAGTGAACTAGCACTATATAATTATCATGACCAAGATTTACTGAAGAACAGTTTGAAAAATGCTCCACTTCCTTACCTGAAAGAATGGAGAGCTATAGATGTGGAAATTCCCTATGTTGTCACATGGCTGATGTATTGGTTTTGCTGAGCTACTTTTCCTTTTTAAATTTTGGTTTCAAGAGAAGACTTTTTGGGTAATCAGGGATATATTTGAGAAATGAATGTGATGTAAAAACAAGAGGAATCAACAAAACTAATGATAATAAATTAAAATTCTGAATAGATACCAAAGAAACAGAGACTGAAGACTTTAAGCTTGATTCTGGAGATCACATTGAACCAGTAGATAAGTGATTCTTGCAGATACTTTGACCTCTAGACAAGACGTATTGATCATAAAGATATCAATAAGGCTGTGGCTGAATGGATGTATACTGGCATCCTGAAATCAAAGTTATGAATGGAAAGCAATTAACATTGATGTGTCGACATATATATGTTTGTGTATATGTGTGTGTGTGTATCTTTAGAGTTGTAAAATATACCATAATAGATGTGAAAAGTATCTTGATGAATGTAACATGTCACAATATTAACAAAATATATGGTTCATCACCCTAAGGCAGTTATCAAAAATTTAGCATTTTAATGGCAAGACATGGGGGACAGACAGATTGATAGATATTCACAGAGGACAACATAAGGTCAAAATTCCACAAAAATACTTTTGGAATAAGCACCATCATTTTACCAAGGAATAGCAAAGGTTGAAAATAAATATACACCCCTGTATACACCTGCAGATGGACTTTATTTAAATAATTACAATTCAGAAGTACAGTCAAAAGTCCTTCACTGATAATGCCTGCATGACCCTGATGATAATATGCCCACAGAGAAGCATAGAACAGATGGCTGAGTCATGAAGGTTTGTTTGGGAAGTAGAAAGGTTTATGGAGGGTTTTCAGGATTAGATCTTTGCCATCAGAAGTTACAAAAGGATTATCATGAAGTAACTGCATTTCATCAATGTAGATTATGCAAGGAAATGGTGGAAACTATGCAAACATTGTGGGAGTTTATTGCCTACTGTATACCTAGAAAGGGGGCCTATAATTATACACACTAAATGCTTGCTTTCTTTGAGAAAAGACAAATAAATGTTCTACTTATAAATAACAGACCTCAAAATATCCTGGAGAATTCAACAATTCACCTTATTGAAACCAGACCATTTTCAGATCAAACTATTGACCAGTCACTTGGATAGAACATTGATTCATAAAAACTTAAGAACATTTTTAACAGATGTGGTCCCTAAGATTTCAAAATAGAAGGACCTAGCAGTGGAGATGAAAATCATGTTAGAGCAAGATGAGGTATATATCCCAATTGTGTTGGTTTTCAGAGAGCCTAATAGGATAAGCTTATATCCTAATACTTTTATTAAGTTACAAAATCAATTATTTCATATATATAGAACTCTGAATATAAAGGAATAATATTAGGGTAACAGCTTGTCCTAGGGCCATTCTCTCTTAAACCTATTAAAAAAGGAGAAAGAGATAATTCCATAGTAGATAATTTCAGACTCTTAACTTTTAAGGTTCATCATATTTCATTTTTGGTTTTTGGACAGTTTTGCTATCAATGGATAGACAAAAAAGGACTGATGGGTTTAAAAGTTTCAAATGACTACTTTGATAAGATTTTATGGTTATCTCATGGGTACTTGAGATTGATTCATACTGACAAAGCAATTGTCAGGCAATTGGTACATTTCCATAAGTCTTTTGTTCTTGTTCTGGGATGATAAAATTATCAACCTAATTTATTTTGAACATTAAAGAAATACAAGTAACCTTTTATATATGTTTATGTATTATTTGAAAAGGTCACAAATTAACATTTATTTACAAAGTGTTAACTATCTTTTTCATAGGTGGAAGAAATAGCACATTATTAGCTCATCCTTCAAGTAATCAGCTTAACGTTAACCAGTCCCTTATAAGTTCCTGGCTCAGCACTGATCCTGCAAAAGATCGCATTGAGATCACTAGCTTATTGCCAAATAGGACACTGTCTGTCAACAGCTTGGACGTTTTAGGATCTTGTCTTCTTTGTGGAACTGATGCAGAAGCAATTTATGTTACTAGGCAGCTTTTCTCATGAATGTTAAGTCTCAGTTCTGAGTTTTGATTTGCCTCTCTTAAGAGTTGAATCCCAGCTTGCATGTAAACTTCTCAGTGGGAGCCTTCTTTTAATGTGGGATCGCTAATAAATGAATGAACAGTTTTTAGTTTTGACACTTGGGTGTACCTGTTAACTGTAAGACTTGGTGTCTGAAGACAGAAAAACTTGAACATTCAAAAGAGTATCAAAGATATCTTTAGATTGCTCTTATATGCTTTAAAAAATATTTTTTTAACTTCTCAAACATAGCTGTAACAATCTTCACATTACATTATGGTAATATTTAAGAGGCAGTTATGAGCAGAGATAAGTTGATTTTCTAAGGTTTGATATGTTAAGATTTTTCATTGTGAGAATAAGGTAGGACAAAGAGGTAATAGCAGTTATGCTGTCTTGTCCCTTATCAACTGAAAAGACCTCTTCTCCTTTATTGTTGATGTATGTGGAACAAATATTTATAAGGACACTATCCTAGGCGCTGAAACTAACAGACCTAACAAATAAGGAGGAATTCTCCTTTATAACATTGGTGAGGCATCTGCCAGTTTCATGATTCTTTAGGCACCACTGGCCAATGTAATCTTACTTTATTCTCTTATTCATCCTTAATCACTTATTGCCATCTCTTCACCATTGGTTCCCCTATACTAAATGTGTCTGCTTTCTGAGAAGAAAAGAACTAAAGGAAATAGAGTTGGAACTAAAGGAATAAGTATTATTTTCAAAGTTTTAGAGTCTGGAATGTCAGCAGTAAAAAGGTGAGAAAAATCTAGTTCCTTTAGTAATGTTTTTGAACTAAACCTCATATATTTAAGCCAAAATTTATTGTGGTTGAACATTTAAAATTTTTTGTTACCAAAGAAATTTAATTTTAATTTCAAGATTTGATTTTAATAATCTCCATGTGATTTTGTGCAAACACATTTAATACAGTTAGGAAATTTGGTAACCTAAATTACTTTGTCATTGGGTAACACACACACACACACACACACACACACATATATGTAATGACTTTGGTTACATGGTATGTTGTCTTTACTCTTATAGGTAACTTAATATGAAACATAAGACACTATTGAAAATTTGTCTCAAAGTGTATTAGGTCAAACAGTTTTCATTTTCATTAAACTATTGAGATTTAAGTCACAGCAGGGTTTACAGAATAGAGCTATATATTTACTTTAGGATTTCATGGGAAAAAATGTTTTGTATTTGTATTCAAATAAATGTTTTCATCAGATTTTTAGTTTCAGTATTGCCTTAGATCTCATTTATTTTTGTAATAAAACTTTAAAGCTAAATATACCTACCCACTCTTTTCTATGAAATATGTCCCTTAATTTGATTAAAGACATGTTCTTAATAATTCTGATTAAGGAGATAAGTCAGAATACTAGCTAAGACTGAGCAAGAAAGAAAAGTTCAATGTATGAATTACCCTTCTGAAAGTATAAATGTATTTAAAGTAATGGAGGTGTATTCTTAATCACAGTTTATGAATTTAATTAAATTCATAGCTATATTTTCTCTCTTATACTATGAGAAACTTCCTCTAGAATATCATTCCAAAGAACAGAGATTTTCCCATGCAGAAAAATGCTTTACAATCATCCTGCCTCCTCAATATTTCTATCTCATTAATTGCCATTTGTAACCTTGTTTCACCTAACATCGTATTTGCATGAAACCAGTCAAGCATGATAGTTCGGGTATATTTGTACAAAAGTTTAGTATCTGTGAAGTGTTTCATGGTTTATTTTTAGCACTTGTTAATAAATGAGACTTGCTGAGTCGCATTATAATTAATCCACCAGTCTTTAAAAATGAAATAAAACCTTGCCTTCGAGGGTCCTTTAAGTACCTTCTAAGAATTTTAACCTTTTTCGTGCTAGCTTCTTTCAGTATTATGTTAGCAGAGTGTTGAGGTAGGTATCATTAGAAACTTTATTATTAATGAATTACATTTGTATTGTTTTATACTTTTCCAAAATAGGTAAGTAGGGCAGGAGTTATCGTCCCTATTATCACCTACCTCATAGGGTTGTTATGAGGCTCAAATGAGATAATACGTCACATACTTTGCAAACCATAAAGTGTTACATATTCATGCTATCATTGTTAATTATATAATTATTATTGACATTTCAAAAATAAGGAAGCTGAGGTACATGGAGATGAAGGAACAGGTCCACACAACCAGAGATTGAAATGAGAAATTGATTTTCTGTTCTAAAAGTCCTCAAATTATGTGTAGTTTTAATAATAAACTTGATATTTTTTATTTCTTGTGTGAAAAGAAAAAAGTTACATAGCAATTTATTGAACTAGAACTACTACATCAGTAAAAATAAATTTAGAGAAAATTGTGTCATAAGATTCTTACATAAACTGCTTTGGCAACAGGAAACGTTTCATGGGCTCTATGGATATGGTCGTCTTATTATATTCATGAAAAGGGCAACATTATCATTATAAAAGTAATTGCATAAAAAAGGGTATAACTAAAACAACTCCAACTTAACCAATTTTAAAAAGATGTTCATGCTTCAAAATGGAAAAAAGAATGAAGGAAAGAACATTAATACTGATTTATAGCCACACTAAGAAATTTAAACTGTGCAAATCAGTTGTCAATAAGAACAAAAAAGCCAAGAAACCTGAGCCAATAAACAACTTCCTTGCCCAATGAACAGCATGATAGCAATAATAGCAGTTAGAGTGCAGCCCTTAGGCCACCATCTTCCCTCGAAAGTAAGTCCTCTCAAATAAGGGAGAAGGTTCAATATGTCCTCCACCATTGTATTTTTTTCCTAGTATTAGCCATATGAGTGGAGTGAATTGTCAGATGCGTAAGCTGTTGTAGGAGGAAAACTGACAAGGCTTGGCAACTGGGTAGATATGGGGGGGACTGGTCAAGAATGACAGTTACTGGAAAGATAGTGGTGCCCTCAAGGAAATAAGGAGGAAGGGCAGGTCTGGTGATAGAAGATGAAGAGCTCAGTTTTAGAAATGTTTGTTCTGAAATAATGATTAAGGATTTCCGTTTTCTGGACATCTGCCAAAAGTAAAAGAGCTGACAAGTTCTTCTATTGCTTTACTGATAATCTTATTTTTCAGAAGTAGAAAACAAGCGGCACTGCTGTTTTGAACATGATTCTGACCAAAAGATCATTGTTGAGGTAGAAATGATACAAACTCAGGGGGAAGAAGTGACTACTCCATCTCAGAATTTGTAACAGAGAAAATAGGTTTAGTCGTATTCACCTGAAACTGGGAGAACAAATTTCAGAGTTCAGAGAAAACTAGGATCTATCGCAGCATAAAATTATACAGAGGAAATCATCCCAAGAATAACAAGAAGTCTTAAGAATGAAAATTATTCTGAAGAAGAAAAAGGTAAACTATAAAGAAAATTATGTGGACCCACAGGGAACTCCATGAAAACAAGATGAGTACACGAGATAGAAGCAAGGACAGGGAATTAGAGGACAAGTAGTCCTAAGATGTGACAGAGTCATGTAAGAAATATTAGTTAAGGGTACTAAAATCCAGAATGGGTTGGAGTTGGTGATTAATAAATCAAGCAAGCATTCGTATATGCTGAACACTGGAAATGTATAGACAAAATGAATGAGTCCTTTCCCTCATGATGTTCCTGCTGAGGGAGACACCATCATTCACATCTAAAATATTCTTATTCAAATATGTTTGTTACCTCATGGATTTAGGAGTTTCCTCAAACAACAACCCAGTGTTCCATACCTTTTGTCCTCTGCAACTCTTGTCCCTTGTTTTCTTGAAAGTTCATCACTGGGTCCACCTAAGGAGCTAGAGCTCTTCCTTGAGTTTTTCTCTTTTGTGTCTCTCTGCATACACACAATAAAGTTATTTCTAGGAATAAGGGGAGGCAGCTTCAGGGCTCAGGAAAGCAGTTTTGAAGAAAGTAAGGAATTCTAAGGGATAGCTATGTGGAGAAACGATGTCCCAGGCATGGGGTACTATGCAAATACAGAAAATAGACTACCATGTGAGAGAACTAAAGCCAGTTTTGTTGGACCATGGCATACATGAAGGTGAGTAATATAGACTAAGCATAGAAAGATAGATTGATTACCGATTGGGAAATGCTTTAAATGCCAAAGGAAGGAGTTTGTGTTTGATTTTAATGGTAATAGGAAGAAACTTGAGTTTATTGAGCAGTAGGCTAACATGATCTGACCCATGCTTTAGAAAAATCACTTTGGCAGGGGTGTGGAGGATGCATTGGAAAGGAGACACAAAGCTGGGAGTAAAATTACGAGGCTAATGACCTAGCAGAGACTGAAAAGAGGCAGAGGGGAAACAGAATAGTGTCATGAAAACTTAAGAGAAAAAAAATATCTAGGAGAGAGGGGGCCAATAGTGTTAAATGCTGTAGACAGGGTGAGGATTGAGCAAAGGCTATTAGGTTTGGCCATTGAAAGATCACTGAAAACTTCAGGGAGCAGTTTTAGTGATGAAATCAGACTTCAAGGAGCTGAGAAGTGAAGTGGCAGCAAGCAACAGCTTTTTCAATAAGTTTATGAAAGATTTAGGGATATTAGTGTCAGGATGGTAGGATTGAGGGTTTATTTTTCTTTAAAAGGGAGAGACCTGAGCATGTTTATAAAGCACAGCAAATGGGCCAGTAAGAGAGACTGAAAATTAAAGGAAGTGGCGGTGATTGTGGGAATATGGGATCACAACAGTATGAGTAGAGAGGTTAAACCAGGGATGGGGAACCTTTCGCCTTGGGGCCACATGTGGCCCTCTAGGTCCTCAAGTGCTGCCCTTTGACTAAATCCAAACTTCCCAGAACAAATCCCTCTAATAAAAGGATTTGTTCTGTAAAACTTGGACTCAGTCAAAAGGCCACGCCCAGGCCACAGGTAATCACAGGATCCCTACCCCTCAACTGTCTCTTCGTAAGAATTTAAAGGAAGGGAAGATAAAGGATGATGTGAAGAGAAGAGGGGACTCATAGCGCATGGTCTCCTTTTTTCAGTTTAGTATGAGGTAACATTAAGAGGTGCCAGGTCTGCTGAAAGAGGGAGAGAGGTGTGGTGTGTAGGAGGCTTGAGAGAGAAAAACAGCTGCTGTGGGGTGATAGGGAATCAGGAAGTCGTAAAAGGATTTCCTTGTTCAGCTTGTATTCAGGAGAGATTAGGTAACAAATTTATAGTGGAATCTGCACAATTCTGATTTCCAGCATCATTTAGCAGCAGATGGTAGGAGTAATCCAGGGCTGAGGTGATAAATATAAAGAAAACACAAAGGGACTTTTTGCATCTAACTTATGAAGGAGAGAAAAAGCAAAGAGAGAACTTTTGCTCAGAATGGGTATGGACAATAATAGATACCAGGAAGAAGGAAGAACTATTCAACTATTATTTTGCTTCTATATTCTCTAACTGATTTTACCTTCCACCACTACTTACTGCTTCATAAGACAGTGCTGCTGTTAATTGTCATAAGATTTTTGAAAATTAAACAAGAAAGCTGGACAAAATAACTGAGCAAAGTCACCCCAAGAGCGTTCAAGGATGACATAGGAAGAGTGCTGCAAATACGAAAAATGGAAAAGATTTGCAAAAAACCATTTCAACAAACTGTCTTCACCACACTTAGACCCTAACACCACCAGATGCTTAGAGAAGAGGAAGAAATGGCTCTAAAAACACTTAAGAAGAGCAACTGGTTTGGATCAAGTATATGTAGAGGATCCTGATCCATGCTAAAGGTGATACAACTGTGAAGGCACTCAGGGACAAAAGGGAATAATACCAAAGGTATGGGAAAAAACTCAAACCTTATTTATAACTAGAAGAGGTGACCAAGAGAACTCACTAACTACAAACCTGCGTGCTTACTTTTCCATCTAAAACATATATGAGGCTCATCTATACACAAATTGAGGACATCCTCAATGAGGTTATTAGAGATATTTAACAGTGGACCATATAATTAATATTTCATACTTGAATGAAATAGAGAATATAAGATCTCATTTTGCTTATTTGTTGGTTATGAGAAAGCATTTGACTCAGTAAAAATAATCACATATTTAATAGGCTCTTTTAAATAAGGTATTTCACATTCATATATCAAAATAATTCAAAATTCCTTAGGTATAACCACAAATAACACTGTCCAATGAATCTGATAATAAATAAACCAGTCACAAAATGGAAATGGATGCTTGCCAAAAGTCTATGTCAGAGGAGATTCAGTGCAGAATCTGGTATCCAGAGAGAGAATCTCTGTGAATGGTGAGATACTACAGATGGTCTTGTCTGAGAATAACATTATGTTGATTGCATCAAGCCCTAAGATACTGTGGAGCCTCTTGGAAGAGATCTGTAGTGACCCAGAGCGTAGTCCATTGTCCATCTATACAGAAAGAGCAAATAAATGAATATCTCCTAGATTTCTCCATGCATCTGAATGAACACCCTATAGAGCTTGTCTGATACTATGCATATTAAGAACAGACAATATAGAACAATAAATATTAAGTCCTCACCATTCTCCAAGCACTGTGTTCAGCACTGGAGATACAAGTACAAAACATGAAAACCACCCCTCCTTATAAAGTTTCCAGCCTATGGGGTTGGGAAAGGCAGTCAACAAGTGTATATTAAGCATAAACATAAAATTAAAAAGATAAGTACTTAATTAAATAAAATACAAGGTAGTTTGGGAGGGAAGACACTAACCCTAAATTCGTGCTTATGTTATTAGTTATAACTTGGAGGAAGAGATATCCACATTGGCATAGATCCCAAATAGTCACAGAAAAACTCCTGTACCAGCTTGCACTAGCTGGTGTGGATACTTGGTTCCCTAACATAATTCACTTAGAGGTGGTCCGTTAGGTTTGACTTTTATTTTGCAGCTCCATGATAATTTGATGCTGACATTTAAAATTTTTCTCATCCCACACCTTTACCAACTTCTGACTTCAGAACTTGGACCACCAATTTCCCATTTCAGGTCTGCTAGATCTATTCATTTCACCTTGCTTCATGTATGGCTCTGCTTCTTTGAATGCATTCCAAACTAGTTTCACAATGGAAGGGCCTATATCTACTTTAAATACAGAGAGTGGAAAGGGAATTAATTCTTTGTTAAATCCTTCAGAGATACCTGTGTTTAGGTCTAGTCAGCAGAGTTTAGTGAGCACTCAAGTGTTTTGTCTCTTCGTTGTTCTCTCTGGAACAAGTAATTTTGAGAGCCTGAATCTTTGCTGTGTTAGACATACTGAACATTCATTCAAATTTATCTATTACCTTTCTCTCTCCTCACCTTCTCATCTGTGCTGAAGAGTTGAAATACTTGACTGAGGTTTTCAGTGGACTAAAAGTGCAATGTTGCATGAGCAGTATAGCATGATAACTGAAGAAGTGACTGATTATTGAGGAACTCTCATTCAAATTGTTTGTCATTCATGTCCTGCGTTTGGATCCCTTTTGTGTCCAACACTCTCCAAGTTTACTGAGACTCCAAGGACCTCAGAAACACCCACCAGATATGTATGTAATATAGAATGAACAAGCCCAGGCTTTTTCATTGTAGCTCCCCAATGCTGGAATCACTGCGCGGTGAAGGTACCAAATTCTAGAACAACCAAATCCCCTGCCACATATAATCTCATTGATACTTAATCCCCTGTACCTTCTCACCCATCAGATCCTAATCTGTTATGGCACTCAAATTAATCTTAACCATTTACCAAGCTCTGGATTCATGGGCATTTCCCTAGATGTTCTCTTTTCCTGTAAGGATTAAAAAAATGGACTGAATAGAGCTGCTAGGACTGTCTCCTTGCTCTTCAAATGTTAGCATCCCTGCTAAGAAGGATATTGGGACCCAATTCCAGGCCTTAAAACACCAATGAAGCACACTAGTCTAAATCTAGCCCCAGAAGCAAAAGAAAAGAAGCAAAGACCCTTTAATAAATCAAAACCAATGCTAGTAGAAAACTCCACTGCCTAGGGATCCAAAACTAGACCCAAAATACCCATCAACCATTGAGGATCCTCACTGAAGCATGTCCGCAAATCAGTCACAAATCTGTCCATTCTCCTTTCTTTATACTGCTCTCCACTCCATACTCACTTTCTCACAAACACCTTAGGGAAAGAAACTCTCTAGCCCATGTCCAATTATCATGGTCTCAAATATATGAGAGATTCTTGGTAATCTTACGGCACAGTGAAGACCAGTTGTAGGATGCTGATTCCCTTTCACTTTCACGCTCAGCTGTCTGCCTCTTAAGTCATACGTTTCCAGGATTTAACATAGCCTTAGCTCATACTGAAGTCGAGTTCCTCCTCTGACTCATCTAAGTCACTCTCTCTTTTCCGTACAGACTCACTCCACACCGCTTACCAAACTGTGCACACAAGGGTTTCTTTCATCCCCAGGCACACAGCGGCTCCCCTTGGCGGGCATTCTCATTCTCCTAATATCCCCCCTTGCCCCTTTTCTCTTGCTCTCTAGGGCCGAGGGGCTGTGAGCCACCTTCCACACATGGATGAGTTTCATAATATTCACACATTTCGTTCCAGCTGAAGGTTTCCCCGTACTCATAAGCTCATAAAGCCCCCTTCCGTGCTTTCTCGAGTCTGTCCTGCCGTCGTTTCTCTTTGCTGCCGTCTTTTTCCTTTTCCAGTGCCGTCTTCCTCCCGCAGCTACTGCTTGGCTCCCGCTCTCTCCCCGCAACGCCCTCGCCCTCCTTCGGGTCATTCTGAGTACACTATTGTCTGTACTTAGTACCCTTTTCAGCCTCTCGCAGTTCGGCTGAATCACCTCACAAGACTCAAGCTCTATTTTATGATGCGTACTTAAAGACCTCTGAAATCTGTCCCGAGTCAGGGCTGAACCCCAACCACGGACGGACCCGTGAATTGCTCCACACATGCTCCGGGAGTTTACAGGATGTTTTTAGTTAGGAATTCAACTTCACGGTCCAAACAGGGGCCGTTTCGGAGGCGGAGGCGGAGGCCCCTGGCTTCGGATCGCCCGCCTCTGTCTCTGACAGCCTGCGCTACTTTGGGGAGGCTCCCCACGGGCTAGGGGCTCAGTGTGGTCCTTCTTAAATGAAGGGCTGAACACGAAGGCCTCCGGAGCGACGGCCCTGCGGCCCGGCCCGGCCCGGCCCGGCTCCGGCTCCGGGAAGGCGCACCAAGCCTTCTTCCTTGGGCAGCAGGGGGTGCGGTGCAGCCCCCCCCCGGGCACCGTGACAGGCGCCCGTCGGCGGCTCCTGGGAAAGATGACTCGTTCAAAATGACCCCACCGGGGACTTGGGGGTCGCCCGCGAGACAGCGACGAGGCGCGGGGCCCAGCGAACGGAGCTTCAACGGCAGAGGACTCGAGCAGGCGCTCACAGCCCCGCGGAGTAGTCGGTCCGCTTCAAAGCGGAGAGGAGCGCGCCGCGGGCTGAGCCGGGGGTCCGCGGCGGGCGGGAGCCCGAGATCCGCAGGTCCGCCGCGGGCTGAGCCGGGGGTCCGCGGCGGCCGGGAGCCCGAGATCCGCAGGTCCGCCGCGGGCTGAGCGTCTCCAGCTCAGGAGGAGGGCGAGAGCGCGCACGGAGAAGAGCGCAGGCAAACCCCGAGCCTCTCGTGGCCCCGCCCTCTTCTTCCGCACCCCCTCGTCTCACTCCCCCCACCCCGTCGCCCAGCGCGCAAGCGACGCCGGGAAATGCCCACATCCGGGAAACCTGGAGCGGAGTGCGGCCGCGGCGGCGGCGGCGGCGGCGGCGACACGGAGCGAAAGCCAAGATGGCGGCGGCGCCGGCGGCGGTCCGGCGGTGAGGGGAGAGCCCGGTCCTCGCGGCCCCTCCCTCCTCCCCCGCTGCGTGCCGCGGTGGCCCGCGGCGCCCCCTTCCGCTCCCGGACCGGCGCAGCTCGGATCCTGGGGGGCCCGCGCCAGGGATCGCGCCTCAGCCCGAGCCGGGCCTCCGGCCCGCGGACGTCGCCGCTTGGGAGTCCCGCTCTCCCGCAGGTAGGTCCGGCGGGGCCGGCCGGGCGGGTGGGGCCCGCTTTTTCCTCCGCCCGAGGCCCGGGCCGGCGGGGCGGTGGCTGCGGGGCCCACGCCCATCGAGGCTGGCGGGGGTCCAGGGGCCGCAGCCGCCGGCGGGTGACCGGGACACGGCTGCCCGGCCGGGGCCTGGCTTTGCTGGCTTGCCTTGACCCGAGCTGTGCTTTGCCCGGGAGTCTCGCTCTGGGCCTGAGGGAGAGCCCCCGGGCTTGGAGGCTTCGGAGCGACCGGGAGGAAGGCTTCGAGCAAAACCGTCCGCCCTGGGCGGGGAAGAGTGCTGATGGGGGGCTAGGCGTGCGTGCGTGCCCGCCCGGGGCCACGGACCGGGACCTCCGCGGGCCCGACTCGGGGCATCTTCTCGAGCATCCTCGTCACCTGGTCCTGCTCCCGTTACCGCCTCCCGAGGCGAGCTTTCCTGGCCAGGACCTCCTCCCGGGAGCCTGGGCACCCTGGACAGGAATCCCCGCACTCCGTATGACTGGGACAGCCCCAAGAATTCTTGGGTCCCCCCCCCTACTCCACAGAATAATCTTTGGAGCTTCCTGGAGTGCCCCCCCCCCCCGATCCCGAATTGACCTCTTTGTAGTGTTCCCTCTTGTCTTTTAGGAGATAATTTCATATTTGAAAACAGTACGGTGAGAATCTCTTCACCCCAAAGAATCCTCGAAATCTTTATTCAGGGGACTTTTTGAAAGCTTCTGTGATGTTGGATTACTTTTAACGTCTGGGAACTGATGGTAAAAATTAAAGCAGCTGAATAAAGAAAAGGTGAATGTATGACGGAGGTGAAGGAAGGGAGGCGAAAAGAATAATGGATAATCCTCCTTTTTACTGTAGTTATAAAAGATTGCATTTCAGGAAAAGAGCAGTTAATGACAGCACTTCATTCCTTTACATAGGCTTTTCCGGTTAGGGACTCAATAAATGTTTAATTCTGTCGGGTTCCCAATATAGGAATAAATAGAGTGAAATTTTACATCCATGTTCAGTATGACTTTTTTGTACATATGTAAACTTGAAGTAGTAAAGTTTTGGGGGAAATTGGTAGTTCTTCGAAATTTTCAGAGCTGGAAGGAACTTTACCACAAACTGCCACACTTGCAAGAATTCCTTTGACAAGTTCTTACCCTGAGAACTATGAACTTTTTTTTTTTAAGTCTTGTTAGCTATAGTCTCAGTATAATTGGTTTCTTTTGGAACTCTACATTTTTTTTTATTTTATGCACTTAAAAAATGTTATTCTGAAAAGGGGTCTGTAGGCATTACTGTACTTCCAAAAGAGTCCATGATACGAAAAAAGATAAAAAACTTGAGCTCTATGGCATTCCTTTGGAGGTTAGTCAGTGTTCTGCTTAAACACTTTGAGTGATGAGGCAGTGTAGTGCAAAGAATATGGGACTTGGGAGTTAGAAAATCTAGATTTGGTTTCTGGTTCTTCAGCTTACTATGTGAGCATGGATAAGTCATTTCACTTCTGTGAGTTTCAGTTACTCTTGTCTGTAAAATGGAAATAAAAATATCCTAACTTGCAGAGTTTTGTGAGGAAAAAGAATCTGTACACCTTAGAGTGCATTGTTAGTTATTATTTGTTATTATAGTGTTCCCTTTTCATCATTGAACAGCTCTAATCATTAGACAGTTCTTTATTTTGAGCTGAAATCTACCTCCTTAAAACTCCTCTTTATTTAAATTTAGGTCTGATTGCATCTAAAAATCATTTGCTAACGTGTCTATCTATTGCCTTCTTTCGTAAACAGCAGAGTAAATACTTTATGACATATAGCTGTAACCTTTTCGTTTTTTTCATCCTTCATCATAATTCTCAAGCAGACATCCTCTTCCTTTGATTTAATAAGGAGCTGAAGAAGTAACCTAGTCAATCTGATTGATTCTTACTTCTTACTCCAATACAGCTTTGCTAATTTCATTTGATATCCCTAGCTTAGGTTCCCCAGTGACCCAAGAATTCATCTGTGTAAAGTTTAGCAAATTGATATTTGATTTGTATGTTTTGGTGAGCTTACGAAAATTGATGGAATTTCAAATTATTTATTTTGATAGGATGTTGCACTACAATTTCTCACTTTCAGGGAAAAATAGAAGATAGAAAGTTGTAGTTTGAGTGCCTGTTTTATACCAAAATGCCCACATTTGTAGTTTCTGTAAGCAGGGTTATTTTTTCCTTTATAAATTTGACGGACAGGTAAATAGGCTGCCTGATTCCCTAAGGCAATGAAGGAATTTGACTGGCTTAACAGTAAAGGAAGTGGCATTGTACTCTTCTGATCAGCAGCTACTGCAGGAAACTAGGTCATGGCACATGCTGGGTAAGGCACATTCTTTCTGATGGGTGAATGTTGATTGAACATGCCTTACCATTGTTCAAAATCTCATGGACAAGCTCTTACCACATGTGTATGTGGGATTTTTGGTTTCTCTTCTATGGGTTTAACTTACCCATGACTTTTCTTCTAGTTCTGGTATTTATGATTACATTCATGGAACCATGCCAGCTTTGATTACTTAGCTATTTATTTACCTACTTTGGATAGTACTGAGAATTTTATCTTTTGGTATAGAAATGTGTTTAATTAGTTAATATTTTTATCAATAGAAATGACAATCCTGTTTTGTTTTCAGCTTGAGAGTAATATAATTCACTTGTGCTTCTTGTGGTCTGTAGAGATTATGTTTATACCCAGCATAATAAAATACAGTTAATTATTTGAAAATGAATAGAAAGGTTATGAATATTGTGTAGACTCTTACAATACTGTAATTGAAACAATTATACCATGAGGTTTTTTGTTTCTTTGAAAAGAATTATCACAACTTCCTCTGAAAAACTAAAAACGAACATCACACAGAGTATAATGGAAAGATGCATGATGGGTACGAACAGGTGACAACATATAACCAAAGAGAAACTCTGAAGAACAAGATTAAAGGATGTAATTAAATAATTGTATGACAGAAAGAAATGGTAAGGTGATCAGGTGATGAGAGTGAGGATTTTGCCCTAAAAAGAAATTGAGAGACTTGCCATTCAAGTTTTAATTAAGAATAAATTCAGCGCAAAGCTTGACAAAACACAAGAGATAGGTCTCTGTAGCTCTCAGAAATTTCCCTTATGTTTTGTAGTATCTGTGACAGCACTGTTGATTTTTTTCAGTTATATTATTGATAATATTATGTAATGCTTCATGATTTACAAAATATTTTTCTTATAACAACCTTTTGAGATAGCAAATTATCATCATCATTATTTCCTTTTATACATGAGAAAACAGGGGACACCCAGAAAAAATTGACAGTATCTTGGTCATGGATAGCAAAGGAGGACAGTATCACTGAATCAAAGAGTACATGATAATAGGGAGTTAGGTATAAGAAAACTGGAAATGTGGAGAGGGTTAGGTCATGAAGGGCTTTGAATGTCAAACCAAGCATTTTGTATTTAATCCTGGAAGTGATAAAGAGTTTGTTGAACAGGGGTTTGACAGAGTCAGGCCTATGCTTTAGGAAAATCACTTTGGTGACTGAATAGAGGATGAGGTGAAGTAAAGAGAGCCTTGGGGGAAGCCAACCATCAGGCTCTTGCAATAAGTAATGAGAGGCTGCACCAGGGTGGTAGCAGTGTCAAAGGAGAGAAGGAGAAATTTTGGAGAGGTGTTGCAAAGGTGTCATTGGCAGAACTTGGCAACAGATTGGATATGGGGTAAGGGGGACGGACGTAAAAGATAGTGAAGAGTCAGTGATGAGACCTAGGTTGCATCCCTAGGGAACTTGGAGTGCAGGGTTGCCATCTACAACAGTAGGACAGATGGGAAAAGGGGAAAGCTATTTGGTGTTGGATGTGTTGAGGTTAAGATATCTGCTGGATATCCAGTTCATGATATCTAAATGGCAGATGGAGATTGGAAATCAGCAGAGATCAGGGCAGGCTAGGTAGATTTGAGAATCATCAGCATAGAGACGGTAATTGAAGCTGATGGGATCACCAAATAAAAGTAGTATAGAGGAAGCTGAGAAGAGGGCCTAAGATAGACCCTCAGGTGACACTTTTGCTAGAGGGTGTGATCAGGATGAGGATCCAGTCAAGGAGATGAAGAATGAGTGGTTAGACAGGAAGAAAATCAGGAGAGAATGGTGTCCCAAAAACCTAGAGAGAAGAGAGTGCCAAGGAGAAGAGGGCCATCCACAGTGTCAAAGGTTGCAGAAAGGTCAAAGAGAATGAGGATTGAGAAAAGACCATCGGATTTG
The DNA here is from genome assembly GCA_028658325.1 of Potorous gilbertii. Lineage (NCBI taxonomy): Eukaryota > Metazoa > Chordata > Mammalia > Diprotodontia > Potoroidae > Potorous > Potorous gilbertii. Next base: position 431,546,013 of record CM053770.1, on the reverse strand, counting down.
GTGATTAAGAGATCCTTGGTAATTTTGGAGAGAGCAGTTTTGGTGGAATGATAAAAGTCAGAAGACAGATTGTAAGGTGTTAAAAAGAGAAAGTGAAGGCTCCTGTTGAAGATGGCCTTTTCAAGTTTAGCCACAAAGGGCAGAAGAGATATAGGATGATAGATAGCAGGAGAGATAGAAGGATCAGATGAGGGTTTTTTGAGGCTAGGGGAAACATGGGCAAATTTGTAGGCAGTAGGGAAGCCGCCAGCAGAGGGAGAGATTGAAAATAAGTGTTCGAATGGGAGTGAAGGAAAGGATCTCTTACCTTTGATAAGAAGTAAGGTCACTTTATCATGTGAGATAGGGGTGAAGGAGGAAATAATGATAGAAGGCATATGAAATGAGGAAGAGAGGAGAACAGGGACCTCATATGTATTACCTCAGGTTTTTGAGTTTTGGTTTTTTTTTTTAATATATGAGGCAGGATTCTCAATTGAGAGGGTTGGAGTAGGATGAAAAGGCTGAGTAGAGCTGCCGTGAATAGTGTGATAGTGAGTACATGAAGGAGGGTGGTATAGTAAGATTGCCCAATATCAGTAAAGGCCCAGTTGCAACTGTTCAACATAAATGTGTAGTGGATCTAATCAGAATAGTTGCAAGATTTTTTTTTCACCTTTGTTTAGCAGCACTTGTGTAGGAGTGTGTTTGTCCTTTGTTGCCAAAGAAGACCATACCATGAGAGAAATGATGACATGACTTGCACTTGACTTTGTTTTGAGTGAGGGCTGTACAGGTCACCAGCCTCACTTCTCCTCCAGAGCCATCTGAATCCAGTGACCAGATATTCATCAGGATGATTGGAGATGACCCAGGATGAATCAGTTGGGGTTAAGTGACTCGCCCAAGATCACACAGCTCACACAGCTAGTGAGTGTCCAGCATCTGAGGTGAGATTTGAACTCAGGTCCTCCTGACTCCTGCATCTAGTGCTCTGTCCACTGCACCACCTGGCTGCCCCTTGTATCGGAGTAAGGTGGTCCTTAGTGAGTGAGGGGAGTGATCCACAGCTAAGACTTGATAGGGCTAGATTGGTGAAATGATAAGGGATGCTAGTAGAGGACCATATAAAGTTAAATTGGCTCATGACAGTCTCAGATAGGGAAAACAGAAGCGTGTCTAGAGCACAGAAGGTGGCCTCAGAAAATTGAGGCGTCAAGGAATTGGAGAGCAAATTGTGGAAAAAGTAGGGTTTAATAGGACAAGGCAGAAAAAAAGGTAAACAACTAGTAGATTATGGTCAGGCTAGAAAATTTCAGAATGCTTGAACATGAAGATAGCCATTTTTGGGTGATGGCAAGATTAAGGGTATGATCATTTTTGTATGTGACTGAGGTTTTTAGGGTATTTGAGGAATTGCCAACATGAAGGTTGTATAAGCCTATACGAGCCATTAAGTGATAATCAGTATGCCTTAGATCACAGCTTTTTTTTAAATTTAGAAACGTGAGGTTGAATAAAATGTGTAATGTGAAATCCAGGAGCTTTTGAAAAGAAATTTATAAATTCCACATATTTGTATCTAGGTTTTTTTTGAATATCACTTATTTTACCCTAGTCCTTCCATCAGAGTTTTACTCTCATGTTTTATTGTGACATGCATGTTCTCAAAGGCTATGCTAATTGAAATAGAAGTTCTGGCAGGTCCTAATTAACTGAATATGTCATACAAGAACAAAACTAGCTAAATTCAGTAGTATTTGACACCAGAAGGAAGGTTGGCTACCAGATGACAATTTTTAAATTATTGTTATAATAATTCATCAAGATGGTCTATTTTGGTGTGATAGGGTTGTGATCTGTATTATTAAAAGTAGTACTATCTCTTTAGTGATATATGCAAGAATTTTCCTAGGAATTGAAGTCAACCTCACTGACATAGAGTTTGCAGGTTCTAGTCTCTTTCCATTTTCCATGATCTTTAAATACTGCTTACAGTGCCTTAGCAATCATATCTGCTGGTTGTTTTAGAACCTGAGGGTTATGTTCATTTGGGCTAGGTAACTGGAATTCATCAAGGGCCACTAGTTGTTCTCTTACTGTCTTCTTACTTATCTTGAGTATCAGCTGTTAGTCTTTTTTGTTCTATCATTTCTTTCAGTGCAAAGGTTGCTCTTGTCAGAGAAACAGAATCACAATAAGAACTGAAGATTGACTAGCCTAGGTTATATATATACCTCAAGGAATTTGTTGATTAAAAAAAAGAAAGTCCCTTATGTACCAAAATATTTACAGCACCATTTTTTTTATATTAGCAAAAAACTGAAAACAAAGTAGATGCCTGTCGATTGACTTAAATTGTATTACATGAATGTGATGGAATATTACTATGCTGTAAGAAACAAAATGTGATGAATACAAAGAAGCATTGAAAGACTTATATGTATTGTTGCAAGATGAAGTAAGCAGAGCCAAAAATATTTGTATACACAGTGACTTGTGGTGTTCTTTAGTCATGTCTGATTCTTTGTGACTTCATTTGGGATTTTCTTGGCAAAGATACTGGTTTGCCATTTTCTTCTCCAGGTCAGTTTACAGATGATGATGAGGCAAACAGGGTTAAGTGATTTACCCAGAGTCACACAGCTAGTGTGTAAGGCCAGATTTGAACTCAGGAAGAGGAGTCTTCTTGATTCTAGGCACTGCACTCTATCCATTGTGCTGCCTAGCTGTCTTTAGGTTGGTTTGTTATTGTCCTTCGTTCTTGAAGAGGACCAAAATTACATCACTATGATAAAGTCAAGTGTCTGACTGTGGCTGATCAGACTAATATGAGCTCATAATGCTCTACCACAGATTGGGCACAGATAGTCTGTGTGAACATTTGAAGTGGATAGTCTAAATTTGTGCGTCCTGAGTTTCGTTTGAGCTGTTTCACCTTTTCTGATGTGGGCACGTCATGCTAAACGGTTCTGTGCCAGTGTGGGCACGTCATGCTAAGCGGTTCTGTGCCAATGTCTCCCATATCACACAATCAATTCCAAAGTTCTTGAGAATGTCCTTCTATTGCTTCTTCTGACCATCAGGTGATCACCTGCCCCATGTGAGTTTTCTATAGAATAGTCTTTTTGGCAGGCGTACAATCTGCATTCAAACATGACCAGCCCATCAGAGTTATGCTCTCTGAAGCGTAGTTTGAATGCTTGGCAGTTTAGTTGAGTGAGAACCTCTCTCTGGTACCTTATCAGGTGATCTTCAGAATCTTCCCAAGACAGTTCAAATGGAAGCGATTCAGTTTCTTGGCATAGCGCTAGTAGACTGTCCATGTTTCACAGGCATCCAATTAATGAGGTCAGCACAACCTCTCTATAGATCTTCAGTTTGGTAGTCAGTCTAGTACCTCTTCTCTCTCATACTTTCCTTTGGAGCCTCTCAAACATTGAGCTAGCTCTGGCAATGTTGTGTGCGTCAACCTCATTGGCAATGTGTGCATCCCTGAAAAGTACACCACCAAGGTAAGTGAACTTATCCACAGCATTCAGAATTTTTTCATTTGTTGTATGGTTTCATGGATGGATAGTATAGTGGTGGCTGATGGAACACCTGTGTTTTCTTGGTGTGAATTAGACTAAAATTAGCACAGGCAGCAGAGATTTGATCCTTACCTTGTTGCATTTCAGCTTCAAAAGCTGCATTAAGTACACAGTCATCTGTGAACAGACAATCATGCACCAACACTCCCTCCACTTTGATTTTGGCTTGTAGCCCTTTCAAGTTGAAGAATTTACTATCAGTAGCTAACCTTGATTCCGTATTCATCCTTGTTGAAAGCATTTGACAGTCTAGCTGTCTCTACACAATGAGTGTATGCACGTAAAATGAAAAGAACCACCAAAAAAATCAGAAGTGAGTTTTGCAAAATTTAAATAGACATTCCCCCAAAGGTTTGAGAGAACACATTTGTCCTATTTCTTTACTAAGGTGAGAGGTTGGTCAGTCAGCAAAAATTTATTAAGTGCACAGTATGTGTCAGGCCCTTTGCTAAGTTCTAAGAATACCAGTATAGGTAAAGAGAGATAGTCCTTGCAGTTAAGGAGTTTACATTCTAATAGAAGAGACTATACACAGAAGAAAGCTGAAAAGGGAAAGGGGGGCAGAATGCAACCAATGGAAAAGTTCCAAGAAGTGCAGCCTGATGAGAAATGAAGAGATAGTTTCTCTCCTTAAATGGAGGTTCTGGGAGGAGTCATCCAGTCAAAGGGATAGTCCTCAGGGGCAGCAGGTACTTCTGAGGTGTCCTTTCTGGAACTGAAGTGACCTTCCAGAATAAAGACATTTCTGGCACCTGTTAGAGACTAGAGGAATGCAGCCTAGTAAGAAATAAGGAAATGTTTGTGAGAGAGGATCATTGCATATATTTTCAGACTCTTTCTCTGTATTGTTTTGCTGATTTTTTTCTCTTCCTCTTAAAAAAAATCTTTTGTTATATAGAATGATTCTACATGAGGGCAGAGGGAAATTTAGGCTATGTAAAAACAAGACAGCAGTAGTTTATTTTTTAATTGAGCATCTATGCCTTCTCTGTGCTGTCAGTTAACATTTTCACATCCTCTCCAAGCAAACATCCTATCCATTCTTTGATCTGCCATTTTCTCCCAATATGACTTGGAGGAAAAAAAAACAGCACAACTCTTTTGTTTTCCTTAGCCTCTTTTGCTAGCTTCAGCTTGTTCTGACCTTTAGCATTTTTTAGGAACTGCAGAATGATGCTGTGATCTTCTCTTCATTATCTGTTACATGGTCTTCCATCTTTTTCTTTTTCTTACATTGCTGGTGAGTTCCCTGTTCATCCACATCAGTCTCTTTGGATGTAATTCATTTTTCTTTCTTATTGGAATTGTTTCCCATTGTGTTGTAAGAATTTTATTCCTGAACAGGTACCATTCCTCCTTAGATAACTTCCCTTGTAGCATTTTAGTCCATAAAATCCTACCCATTTTTCCTCCAGATTCTTTGAAATCTGCTTTCCCAGAGGCTAATGTTCATGTCAAACTGTGTTTGGATTTACTCTTTTATAACACAAACTCTAGGAAGAATTGAACATTTCCCCCCGTTCCCATCATTTCTACCCTAAGTAACCAGTTCTGATTCATGAGAATCAGATAAGGCCTCAATAGAATTTCACATTGTTGATTTTTCCATTTTTTTAAGGATAAAATTATCATCTATGCAATTCAAGAAGTTATTACTCTGCTTTTAGCAGAGAATTATAGCAGATAATCTGAATAATTGAAGTCCATCACAATTACCATAGCTTGCCTCTGTGCCAGACTCATAATTTTTTCCAAATGTGCCATCTCTTTGCTCTTTCTTTCCAGGTGGACATGATTCAGTAGCTATAGAATGGAGGGAATGGATTTAAGAGATACTTTGAAACTACATGTGTTTTATGCGGTGATGAGATCACCAAACAAATCACCTATCATCTCAGTACATAATATTGCTGGTGTATATATCCAACCCTAGTCTGTCTCTTTAGGTCCAGTTCTATATTACCAGTTGGCCAGTTACTTTTCTCTAAATAATGTCCCATAGGCAGGTCGAACTCAACATATCCAAAACAGATCTCATCATCTTTTCCCCAAGACCCCAACCTGTTAACTTTCTCATTTCTGTCTTTGGCAACCAGCTTTGCCACCTGAGTCATCATTGACTTTCCCTCTTCCACTTCTAGTCACTTGCCAAGTCTTGACAGTTCTAACTCCATAACATCTCTTGTATCTGTCCCTCTCTCCAAAATGACCACTACTGTAGTTCAGATCTTCCAGTGTCTTCCATCTCAGCTGTTGCAGTAGCCTCTTAATCATCCTCCCTGCATCCTGTCTCTCTTTTCTAATTGATCCGCTACACAACTGCTCAAATCGATGTTCATAAAGCCCAGTTACTCTTCTGTTACTTCCTGTTACACCTCTGCTCAAGAAGCTGTGGTGGTTCCTTATTTCTTCTAAGGTAAAAAACAAACTTCTGTTTGACGTTTTAAATCCTTTGAATTCTGCCTCCAGCCTGCCCTTTCAGACTTATATTATTGTCCTTCACACACTACTTGCTGCTCTTTATATGTGACATTGAATGTCTATCTCTTTGCCTTTGTACAGATTGTCTGTCCCCTATATATACATCATTTCACTTCATTCTAACAGTAACTCTGTAAGATAAGTACTGTATCCCCATTTTGCTCTTGAGGAAACTAAGGCTCAGAGAAGTTAAATTACTTTTCCAGGTTTACAGTTAGAAAAAAAAAACCTTTTAGTCAGCACTTAATATATGTCAGGCACTATGCTAAGTGCTGAGGATGCAAAGAATAGCAAAAACAGTCCTTGTTTTCAAAGAACTGACTTTCCAGTGGGGAAAAAAGATGCAAATAATTTGGTACATACGCCTTATAAACACAGTAGATGGAAGGGGTTTCATAGTAAACACCACTAGCAGCTGGGGAACCAGAATGTAGACTTGACTAGGTTTTAGATATTGATTGTATATGAGACCTGAGGAAGAAAAATGCCAAGAAATCCAAATATGGGAGAGATGAATGATGAAGCCACTCACATAAATAGGAAAGTAAGCATTTGCTAATGGAAAGATTAAGAATCAGCACTGTGTTTGAATCTTTGCTGTGATACTTGACCTTGGGCAAATCATTTAGCCTTTCTAAGCTCAAATTTCCTTATCTGTAAAGTGGGAATAATAATTCTTACCTTGTCCCCCTTCTCAGGCACATTATGAAGAAACAGTATATAAATGTGTATTGTTATTAAACCAGAAAGAAACATTTGGAGAAACACTTTTAGGTATTGCAGTGCTTGTGGTCCCCTGGCAGATCCCTTGTAAATACTTTTTTTTCCCCCAACTGTAACCCTGGAAAAGTAATTTAACTTCTCTGAGTGACATTCTGGAGCTTGGGAGATGGAGTGTAGACTTATATGGAGGCCATCCACATAGAAATGATAGTTAAAGTATTGGGAATGAATGAGATTACCAAGGGAGAGAATATAAAGTAGGAAGAAAAAAAGAGCTGAGGGCAGAAGCTGAGGGACCTCTCAAGAGTAAGAAGTAGGAAAAGATATAAATTGTATCATAGACAAATATTTTGTCAATTTTTTTTCACTTAACATTAGAAGAAGAGTTGTAAAATCTAGAAAGTTCAGGTAGGCATTTAATAAACAGTATTAGATTCAGTCTAACTCATTACTTAATGAATAGAAGCACAGGTTCTTCTGACCTTTGTAGCTACCATTATAGTGAAGTTTGATTATATGAACTCTTAGGACCACATTATAGCAAAGCCACAGTTTCTAAATCTAAGATGTTATACGTGATTTCCTGAAAATATTTTTTTCAGCCTTTCTGCATTAGAAAAATGTGACTTCAATGGATTGTTGTCTAGTTTAACAGCTACTTTATGATGGAATTTATATGCCCTTTTTAAGTAAAATGTTACCATTTAAGTATAACCTAACTTGTGGCTTAAACAAATCTTCCAGTAATGCAGAAAATACTGTGTTTTCATGTAATTGAAACAAAAGTCAGCTCTAGATTACACAATTAGACTATGACCATCTAAAGAAAAAATCTTAAGAGAAGATTGCCTAAAAAAATTTACTTTCTAGATTTCTGTGATACCTTTTGTCATATAGCATAGTAGTATTCCATAACACTCATGTAATATCATTTATTCTGCCATTTCTCAGTTGATTGGCATCCATTTTGTTTCCAGTTCTTTTCTACAACAAAAAGTTGTTCTAAATATTTTTCTACCCCTTTAGATAGTTTTCCTATTTTTTATTCTGTTTGGAGTATAGATTAGTAATATATTACTGGGTCAGAGGATTATTATACAATTTAGTGACTTTCTGGACGTAGTTTCAAATTGCTTTCCAGAATAGATGTACCAGTTCACAGGTTCACCAACAGTTTACTAGTGTAACTGTCTTCCCAAAGCCCTTCAAGCAATTGTGATATTCTTTTATTTAAATTTTCCTTACCAATCTGAAGATGTGAAGTGGAATCTCAGAATTTTTAAAATTTGCCTTTCTCTCGTGATTTAGAGCATTTTTTTTTCAAGTGGTTATTGATAGCCTGTATTTATTTCACCAGAACTATTTCTTCATAACTTCAACATTTACCAGGTGGGGAATGCTATCGTTGTGTATCTTAGATATAAGAATTTTATCAGAGAAACTTGTATTTCCCCTTTTAATTTTAACAACATTGATTTTGTTGGTAGAAAATCTTTTCAATTTTATATAACCATAATTGTCTATCTTTTATGATTTTCTTTATCCTCTGCCTGCTCATGAACTCTTCTTCTATTCATAATTGCCAGAGGTATTTCCACTGTGCTCTCAGATGCCTGCTACATAGGTAAACTAGATTTCATCTTAAAACCTTTTATTTCTCACTCTGTTTTCTTGCAATGACTGAGACTTGATTTCCTTCTGACACAGCTTCCCTGACTACCTTTTCTAGCACTAGTCACACTTTCATTCATATTCTCTTAACTCATTAGATATGATGGGATAGTTAGATGACTCCATTTTCCCCATGGAAGTTTTCAGGCTTTCCGTCTTTCATCATTGTTCAGTAACATCTCCTACTTTGAGGTTTATTCAATTCATATTTATCACCCAATCAGAATGCTGGTGGCTGCATGGGAAGATGATAGTTATAACTCCTAAGGACTTTGACATTATTAGGGCAGCTAGAAGAAATATACATAGACAGAGGGCACAGGTGTGAGTTGATTATGATGGGATGATATCCAAAAAAACGTTAAAGAGTGAGAAAAAGGGATGCATTGGGAGAATGGGAAAGAGAGAAGTAGAATGGGGTTAATTATCATATCAAAGAGACAAAAAAAGAACTTTTACAGAAAGATTTAGAGGGTGGTAGGCAACATTTGAGCCTTACTCTCATCGGAATTGGCTCAAAAAAAGGAATAATATAGGTACTCATTTGGGCATAGAAATCTGTCTTATCCAATAGGAAATTAGGAGGGAAGGGGGAAAAGACAAGGCAGGTGCTAATAAAAAGGTGGGCTGATTGGGGGAGACAGGTCAGAAGCAAAACATTTTTGAGGGGGTTATAGTGAAAAGAGAGAGAAGGATAAACAAGAGGAAAAATACGATGTAGAGTAATACATAGTAAACATAATTGTGAGTGAGATGAACTCACCCATAAAATGGAAGTTCACAGCAGAGTGGATTAAAAACCAGCATTCTGCAGTATGTTCTTTATGAGAAACATGGTTAAACAACTAGTAAAGGTAAAGGTCTGGAGCAGAATCTATTATTCTGTAGCTGAAGAAGAAAAAAGCAAGGATAGCAATCATGACCTCAGACAAAGCAAAAATAGATCTAGCAGGGAAACTACATTGTTCTTAAAGGACTGTATGCAGTTAAGTAATATCAGTACTACACATATGGATCAAATGGTATAGCATCAAGATTCTTAAAGGAAAAGTTCAATGAGTTACAGGAGTAGACTATAAAACTATACTAATGGGGGACCTCAACTTTTCCCTCTCAAAACTAGGTAACCATAACCAAAAAATAAATTAGAAAGAAGTTAAGGAGGTGTCAATTATATCTAATTTTTCTAAAATTCCATTCATCTCCTTAACTTCTTCCTCATTTATTTGTGGTTATAGTTATCTAGTGGGTTCTGCCAAACATTTAAAGACCAATTAATTCCAATGCTATATAAACCACTTAGAAAAATAGGCAAAGAAGTTCTTTTATGACACAAATATGATACTGATGCCTAAAGCAGGAAGAGCAAAAAAAAAAGAGAGAGAGAGAAACTATAGATTAAACTACTATAGACCAATTTCTCTAATGAATGCAAAATTTTTAAATAAAACACTAGCAAGGAAATTGCATCAATTTATCACAAAGATCATACATTATAATCAGATGGGATTTATACAAGAAAAGCACAGCTCATTCAGTTTATTGACCACATCAGTAACAAACCCCCCCCATCACGTGATTATCTGAACAGAAACCAAAAGGGCTTTTGACAAAATATAACACTCATTCCTATTAAAAACACTAGAAAGCATAGGAGTAAATGGAACTTTCCTTAAAATGATAAGTAGTATCTATGTAAGACCATCAGCAAGCATTATCTGTAATATGGATAAGCTAGAAACCTTCCCAGTAAGATCAAGGGCGAAGCAAGGATGTCTCTTATCACCATTAATATTCAAAATAGTACTGGAAATACTAGCTCTAGCAATGAAAGGAAAAAGGAATTGAAGGAATTAAAATAGACAGTGAGGAAAAAAACTATAATTTTGCTGACAATATGAAAGAGAATCGTAGAATCAACTCAAAAACTAATTGAAACAATTAACAACTTTAGCAAAGTTGCAGGATATAAAATAGACCCACATAAATCATCAACAAATATTATCAACAAAGACTAGCAGCAAGAGAGAGAAATTCCTTTTAAATAATAATAGGCAATTTAAAATACTTGGGAATCTACCTACCAAGGCAAACCTGGGAACTCTATGGGCAGCTAGGTGGTGGAGCTAGAGCACTAGGTGTAGGAGTCCGGAGGACCTGAGTTCAAATCTCACCTCACACACTTGACACTCACTAGCTGTGTGGCCTTGGGCAAGTCACTTAACCCCAATTGCCTCATCTTGGGTAATCTCCAGTCATCCTGATGAATATCTGGTCACTGAATTCAGATGGCTCTGGAGGAAAAGTGAGGCTGGTGACCTGCACAGCCCTCTCTCACTCAAAACAAAGTCAAGTGCAGGTCATGTCATCATTTCTCTGATGGCATGGTCTTCTTCCGCAGTAAAGGATAAACACACTTAGGAACTATATGAACACAGTTACAAAACACTTTTCAAACATAAAGTCAGATCTGAACGATTAAAGAGACATTAATTGCTCTTGGGTAGGTCAAGCCAACATAATAAAAATGACAATTCAACCTAAATTTTTATTCAGTGCCATACCAATTAAATTACCAAAAAAAAATGTTCATAGAGCTAGAAAAAATAATAACAATTCATCTGGAAAAGCAAAAGGTCAAGAATATCATGAAATCAGTGAAAAAAAATGTGAAAGAGGGTGGCCTAGCCACAACGAGATCTCAAAATATACCACAAATTGATAATCATGAAAGCAATATGGTACTAAGAAATAGAGTGGCAGATCAGTGGAATAGATTAGATACACAATACACAATAGTAAATGACCACGGCAATCTAGCATTTGATAAATGCAAAAAGATCCAAGTTTTGGGGGCAAGATCTCACTATTTGACAAAAATTCCTGGGAAAACTGGAAAGCAATTTAGCAGATATAGACCAACATCTCACATCATATATCAAAGTAAGGTCAAAATTGGTACGTGATTTAGACATAAAGGGTGATACCATAACCAAATTAGGGGAATATAGAATAGTTTACCTCTCAGATCTATAGATAAAAAAAGAATTTATGATCAAATTATATAGAGAACATTACAGGATTGTAAAATGGATAATTTTGATTACATCAAATTCAAAAGTTCATGTACAAACAAAACCAGTGCAGCTAAAATTAGAAGACTACTGTTAGAAAGGAGGGAGATTTTTTACAGCAAATCTCTTATTTCTCAAATATATAGAGAGCTAAATCAAATTTATAAGAATACAAGTCATTCTCCAATTGATAAATGGTCAAAGGATATGAATGGTAATTTTCAGATGAAGAAATCTAAGCTATCGTCATATGATAAACATCTCTAAATCACTATTGATTAGAGAAAGCAAATTAAAACAACCCTAAGGCACTACCTCACCTATTAGATTGGCTAATATGACAGCAAAAGAAAATGACAAATATTGGAGAAGATGTGGGAAAATTGGCACACTGGTGTACTATTAGTAGAGTTGTGAACTGATCTAATCAGGATCCAAAGAGTTTGAAACTCTGCCCAAAGGGCTATAAAACTGTCCATACCCACTGACTTCAGCAATACCACTACCAGGTCTGTATCCCAAAAGAGATTTTTAAAAGAAATATTTATATAGGGAGCATAGCCAAGATGGCAGAGTAGAAGAACTCACCTCTAGAAACTCTCCTGCCAAAGCCCATAAAATACCTGTAAAAAATGACTCTAAACAAATTCTAGAGCAGCAGAAACCACAAAATGACTGAGTGAAAGAGATTTCCAACCCAAGGCAGCCTGGGAGGCTGACAGGAAAGGGTCTATACCACCATGTGTGGAGAGAAGCAAAGCCTAGCCTTGGCCAGGCCACAGCAAGGACAAAACTGGAGCAGGCTTCAAGGTGCCACTTGCAGCAGCTGTGGGTCTCAGATTCCTCAACTTACAGATGCCAAAGACAGCTCCAAAGGTCAGTAAGGTAGCTCTTTCACTTGGAAGCAATGGTGGTCTAGCCCCAGGCCCAGGCGGGGGCAGTTTCCATTGTTGGAGCCCTGACCTAAAGACCCTGGGAGAATTGAGCAGCCGATCTAGATCTCAGCCCTGAGTGGTAACCCTGGGTTAGGAGGAGTGCTGGCTAGCTGGTGGGATTTGGTGGAGGCTGTGCAAAGGGAAACCTGTTCACAGATCAGAGCGCAGGCCAGGAGAGGAGTAAAGTCCTCTCCCTTGATTGTGCCACCTTGTAGGAACTGCAAACTTACAGGTTCCCAGAGTATACCCTCCTCTTGACAAAAAACTCAAAAGTCAAGTAACTGACTAGGGAAATGCCCAAAAAAAGGAAAAAGAATAAGACAATAGAAAGTTACTTTCTTGGTGAGCAGGTATTTTCTTCCATCCTTTTGGATGAGGAGGAACAATGCATACAATCAGAGGAAGACCTAAAAGTCAAGGCTTCTGCATCCAAAACCTCAAAAAAAGAAATGCAATGATCTCAGGCCATGGAAGAGCTCAAAAAGAATTTTGAAAATCAAGGAAGAGAGGTGGAGGAAAAATTGGGAAGAGAAATGAGAATGATGCAAGAAAATCATGAAAAGCAAGTCAATAGCTTGCTAAAGGAAACTCAAAAAAATGCTGAAGAAAAATAGACCAATTCAAAGGGCAGAAGAGACCCAAAAAAGCCAATGAGGAAAAGAATGTTTTAAAGAGCAGAATTAGCCAAATGGAAAGGAGGTTCAAAAGCTCACTGAAGAAAATAGTTTTTTAAAAATTAGAACAGAGCAGATGGAAGCTAATGACTTTATGAGAAACCAAGAAATTACAAAACCAAACCAAAAGAATGAAAAATCGAAGACAATATGAACTATCTCATTGGAAAAACAACTGACCTGGAAAATAAATATAGGAGAGACAATTTAAAAATTATGGTACTACTTGAAAGTCATGATCAAAAAAAGAGCCTAACATAAGCCACTTAAGACTTTGCTCAAAAGATGTTCCTTAGCCAAAGTGAAACTGTAATCATATTTGAAACCTGGTTATTAGAACTTGCCATTTTTAGATGCTATGGAACTATTAATTGACTGTTCTTCCGAGTCTAACTCCAGGTATGAGTAGCAAGAAAGGTGATCTGAGCCTCCAATCCATGATGCCAGTAAGCTGATGAGATGTTGGTATGAACTGCATAGGTGATCTCAAGGGAAGGGTGGGAGAGCAGCTGTTCGGCATGGGTGGGATTCTCCTGACTCAATTTCCCCACTGACACCTGGCAGACTTTAAGCCTACCTGAATGCAAATGGATAATCTAATCCTGCCTGGAATTGACATGAAATTGGGGAGAAGTCCTTACTATTGGTGGCAACTTCCTATAGTCAAAAGGTTTGTAAACTCAATACCAGATCTATTCAATTATAGATTATGGGTAGGGGAACAACCAAGGTTGTCTAAAATTAAGCTATTAGGCATAGGACTTTAGACCAACAACAAGTTAAGGTCCTTTAATTCTTAGTAATACTGTGGAGACAATTAGGTTAAGAGTTTGTGAAGTTAGCAACATAAATATTATTTGTGATCTCAGTTGGTTAATGTTTAAAAAAAATTATTTTGTGGTCCATATTATAATGCTTTAAAAAGAAGTATCACCTGACCAAAAGTTTGAATTGCTTTATCTGTTATAAACTGTGTTAAAAATAAATTAAAAAAAAAAGAGCCTAGGCATCATCTTCTTGAAATTATTAAGGAAAACTGCCCTGATTTTCTGGAAGTAGAGAGTATTGAAATATTGAAAGAATTCACCAGTCACCTCCTGAAAGAGATCCAAAAAGAAAAACTCCTAGGAATATTGTAGCCAAATTCCAGAGTTCCCAGGTCAAGAAGAAAATATTGCAAGCAGCCAGAAAGAAACAGTTCAAGTATTGTAGAAATACAGTTAGAATAACACGGGATCTGACAGCTTCTACGTTAAGGGATCAAAGGGCTTGGAATATGATATTCCGGAAGTCTCAGGAACTAGAACTAAAACCAAGAATTGCCTACTCAGCAAAACTGAGTACAATACTTCAGTGGTCATTCAGTGAAATAGAGGACTTTCAAGCATTCTTGATGGAAACACCAGAGCTGAGTAGAAAATTTGACTTTCAAACACAAGAGTCAAGAGAAGCATGAAAAGGTAAACAGGAAAGAGAAATCATAAGCATTAAAATTGAAGTGTTTACATGGAAAGATATGTAACTCTTGAAACTTTTATCAGTATTTGGGTAGTTGCAGGGATTGTACATACACACACACACACACACACACACACGGCACAATGTGAGTTGAATTGGAAGGGATGGTATCCAAAAAAATAAAATTAAGGGGTGAGAGAGGAATATATTGTGAGGAGAAAAGGAGAAATGGAAAAATGGAATGGGGCAAATCATCTCTCATAAAAAAGGCCAGGAAAAGCTTTTTCAATGGAGAGGAAAGGGAGGAGGTGAGAGGGAAAAAAGTGAAGCTTACTCTCATCATATCTGACTTAAGGAGGGAATAACATGCACACTCAATTTGGTATGAAAATCTATCTTACACTACAGGAAAGTAGGGGAGAAGGGGATAAGTGGGTTGTGGGGAGGATGATAGAAGGAAGGGCAAATGAGAGGAGAAAGTAATTAGAAGTAAACACTTTTGGGGAGGGTCAAGGTCAAAAGAGAGAATAGAATAAATGGGGGGCAGGATAGGATGGAGGGAAATATAGTTAGTCTTTCACAACATGACTATTATGGAAATCTTGCATAACTATTCATGTATAGCCTATATTGAATTACTTGCCTTTTCAGTGGGGATGGATGGGAAGGGAGAAAGGGACAGAAGTTAGAACTCAAAGTTTTAGGAATGAATGTTGAGAATTGTTTTTGCATGTAACTGAGAAATAAGAAATACAGGTAATGGGGTATAGAAATCTATCTTGCCCTACAAGAAAAGAGAGAGATGGGGATAAGGGAAGGGAGGGGTGTGATGGAAGGAAGGGTAGATTGGATCAAGGGGTAATCAGAATGCACTGTGTGAGTGGGGGGAGAAGAGAGATGGAGAGAAAATCTTGTGGAAATGAATGTTGAAAACTAAAAATAAATTGGAAAATATTTATATAAATAAATTTTTGTAATATATAATAAATTTAAATAATTTATAAATTAAGAAATTTAAATAATTTATTTTAAAATATTTAAAACAGGGTTTTTGTGTGTGTGTGATGGCAAAGAATTGGATGTTGAGGGGATGCCCATCAAGTGGGAATAGCTGAACACATTGTGGTATATGATTGTGATAGAATACTACTGTGCTATAAGAAGTGACAGGCAGAGTGCTTTCAGAAAAACCTCCACCAACCTCTCATACTCCCCTTTCATTCATCCTCTCAGCTGAGAACCTCGCCTCATATTTCAGTGAAAAAAAAATGAAGCCATTCATAAAGACCTCTGCCTTTTTCCTGATCCTCATCTGAGGTCACTCCAGTGCCTGAAAAAATGGGCTTTCTCTTGTCCAAGAGAAACCTCACTATATGTACAAATGATGGCATTTCATCCTTGTCTTTCCTAACAGATTGCCCCTTCTGTCATCCCTATTGTTTAATTAATCTCATTAATCTCTTTGTCTGCTGGCAGCTTCCTTGCTGTCTACAAACATGACAATGTCTCCTTCATCTTCAGAAACCCTCACTCTATTTGTCTGTCAACATAGTTCTCTCTTCCCATTTGTAGCTAAACTCCTTGAAAAGGCCAGCTACGATAAGTGTCTCCACTTCTTTCCTCTCACTCTCTTCTTAACTCTGCAGTATGGCCTCCAACCTCATCTTTCAACGAAAAGTATTCTGTCTTCATTGCCAAATCTTAGGACTTTTTCTCATTCCACATCCTTCTTGAGTTCTCTCTTCAGTCTTTGACACTGTTGATAACCTTGTTCTCCTTGCTAGTTTCTTTCCCCTAGGTTTTCATGACACTTTTTCTCTCTGCATATGTGATCACTCCTTTGTCTCCTTTGCCAGACTTTCATTCAGTTTGCGTCATCTAATCATGGTTGTCTGGGTCTCTGTCCTCTGTACTTTTCTCCCTTTATACTATTTCATTTGATCTCATTAACTCCCATGGTTTAAATGATCATTTCTGTGAAGATGATTCTTAGATCTATTTGTCCAGCGCTAAGCTTTATCCCACCCTCCAATCTTGCAACTCCTTATATGACATCTTGAACTGAGTATCCCATGTACATCTTAAATCCTACCATGAATTCATTCTCTTTCCTTCCAAAGTGCCCTAATGCTTTCGAGGATACCACCATCCTCCCAGTCACTCAGGCTCACAACCCTAGGTGTTATCTTCACCTCCTCATTCTCACTGTCCCGTACTCAATCATTTTTCAAGTCCTATTGTTTCTACCTTTGTAACATCTCTCATATATGCCCCCTTCTTTTCCTCTGACACTGCTACCATCCTGGCATAGGCCCTCATGTCTGAACTATTGCAGTAACCTGCTAGTTAATTTCCCTGCCACAAATCTCTCCTCACTTCAATCTGATGTCAAATTGATCTTCCTAAAATATGTCTAACCATATCACTCCTGTTTCATAAGCTCCCTGTTACCTCTAGGATCAAATATAACATACCCATAACCTAGACCCTTCCTACCTTTACGGTCTTCTTTTACCTTATTCCTCTCTACATACTCCACAATCCAGTGATACTGACACCCCATAGATTTTACTTAAACAAGGAGCTCCATCTCTCAAACCTTAAACATTCTCTCTGGTCATCCCCTATGCCTGGAATACCCTCATCTCTGCCTCCTTGCTTCCTTCAAGTGTCAGCTAAAGCCCTGCCTTCTTCAATAAACCTTTCCCAGTCCTTAATCTTAATACCTTCCCTCTGCGACTGGCCTCAATTTATCTTTCATGTATCTTTTTTGTACATAGCTGTTTGCATGTTATTCCCTCCCGGTTAGGCTCCTTGAGAGCAGGTACTGTCTTTTGCCTTTATAAGTCGTATACTTAACACAGCTCCAATGCTTAATAAATGAATAATTTGACTGATTTCCCTCTTCCTCTTCTGATTTACTTAGTTTGTGATCCTTTATATATAGGCTAAGAGTTTCTTTGGAATTTATTTTGTTATATGTAGTGAGATGTTTGTCAAAGCCTAATATCCTTCAGGCTATTTTCCCAACAGATTTTGTTGAATCGATCAGGCCTTACCTTGTTCCCTTTCTGCTTTGGAGTTGTTCCTTATTCGGTACACCGCCAGGGGCCACTACTGCAAGCACCATTCCCTACCCTGCCTAGGTTCAGGTACCCCTCACTCTGACCTAGTGACCACAGAACTTTCAGATGGCATTCATTCCTGCACCCTGCTCATGAATCCACTGGTGCTTCCCACTTTGGTTCCCAGTTTGATTCTGTGCCTTGTCTCCACTTTCTTTCAATCCTTGGGTGCTTAAATGTTCAGCAGACAGTGAGCCTCTGACCAAACCCTATTCCTAGTGGCTGTAGAACTCTTTATTTGCCTGCCTAAGCCATATCCTGGGTTGGACAAAATTATTCACTGTGATGTTTTCTTAGATTTCCCAATCAGAATTCAGACTAGTACATTTTCTAGATCTTTTTGGAGGAACTTTGGTGTTCTTCCTGCTATTCTGCCATCTTCATATGCCATTTTTTGACAACAATAACTTGTTTTAAGGACAGGTTGGAGTTGTGATTTTATACCATTTCTTTTCGTTTTTATACTTCTAGTTTTATATCGATCTTGGTCCTAACAAATTGTGATGATCACATTGTACACAGATAGCTGATTTAGGAATGATTCCTAGATCATCAATAACATATTTCTTTCCTCTTAAAATGTAATTATAGGATCAGAGGATCATAGATCTAGAGGTAAAAGAGACATCAGTCCAACCCCCTTGTTTTGGAAATAAGAAAACATTCCCACCGAGATTAAGTAGCTTTCCCAAGGCAGTCAGTAAACATTTGTTATATGCATACGATGTACCAGATGTTATGCTGAATACTGGGAATACAAAGAAAACAAAAGATCCGTCCCTCAAGGAGCTCACTATCCAATGAAGAAAACAAACAAACAAAAAAGCAAAAAAAGAGAAGAGGGCAAAACATACCCAGCTTGGGGGTATAATGAAATCTAAAGAATTGCCGCTAAAGGGGAAATGAAATGATGGCTGCCTTGGTCACTCTTCTTAAAAAAGGATCCAGAAGGATTCTCCACTAGCTATCTTCCACCCTCTTCAGTCAGAAAGAGGAGGACCCTAAAGGAGCTGGAGGTACTGATGAGGTAGGAGGAGTCTCAGGGTTAATGTCATCTTTCAGAATGAAGAGTTTGTTGAGACCGTGATGAAGTCTAGGAGTGTAAACAGTGGGAAATGGATTTGAACCCAAATCCTCTGACTCTGTAATCACTTCTTTTTCTTTTGTTCTCTGCTGCCCAATCAGTTAAATTTTTTTCTTTGATGTTTTAGGTGTTTACTGTGCCCAGTACCTTACACTTGTTTTCCAAAATACGGTATTCACAGTATATGGGCATAAGACTTTTGGGTAGTTTGCAAGTTTGTGAACTCTCACAGTGTTAGTTCATAGTTTCCAAAATATTTTGCACTGTTCCTTCTAAAGTCACTAATCGTCTAAGTAAAGTCAGATATGGCATAGACATTACTAGAAATCACTGTGCTATGTGAAAACCACAGGGCTTATGGAGAAAATGTATTTGGGGCACAATACTCAAAAACTTTGTCAGTAACAAATTTTAAAAAGATAGGAACTTAATGAAATCAGTTAAGTTTTACTCATGTTAAATTGCTAAAGAATACATAAATACTACAGTAAATAGTGGTGACCTCAGCTGTGGTCTGTTGCTCAGCCTTTACCCTGATTTCCACATGGAAGTGCCAGGTAGAATGTTTGGGTGTGGACTACCCTCTTTCATCCACAACTCCCACCTTAGATATATAATAAATATGGAATTTTACCTTGAGAAAAACTTGAAGTTGGAGGTACGTATCTAAATATTGTCCCAAGGAAAGCCACTATAGCTGGGACACAAGGACCCACACACACGCTATGGGATCTGGGTCACCATGAGAGCCCTATGAGGGGCCATAGGTTGGATTACCTTATAGTGGGGAATGGGAGACCTTGGTGCATCCTTTTCCATGAAGTGCCCTCAGGGATCATGGTTTCCTCTACATCATCACCATCACCACTCCTCCCCCCCCCCCCCCCCGCATTCTGGGGGGGGAAGGGGAGGAAAAGATATCTGCTTTGAGTCCATCACTTTTCTAACAGGAAGTGGGTAGCATGTTTCATTATGGAGTCATTGTCATAGTTTTAAAGTCTTTCGGGGTTGTCTTTATATATTTCAAAGTTGTTATTCCATAAATCGTTCTCTTTCTGATTCATTTTTGATCAGTTAATACAAGTGTTCCTAGATTTCTTCATCATTCTTAGAGCATAGTAGAATTTCATTACAGTCATATACCATAATTTGTTAAGCCATTCCCCAATTAATGGATGCTCCCTTAATTTCTGTTTTTATTACCACAAAAAAACTGCTGCTATATTTTTGTACATAGGTCACTTTTCTCTTTCTTTTTTCTCTTTGACATTTAGTCCTACTAGTGTTGTTGCTTGGGTTAAAAGGTGTACAAAATTTAGGAACTTCTTGAGTATAGTTTGCCAAGAAAAGTCCAAATGGGATCAGATGTGACTGAAAACGAGTGAATAAAAAATGTGTGCCTAATCTGAGGAACCTATTTCTTACCCAGTACTAAATTATTTTATGATTTATTGTTATGATTATTGGTTGGTAATATAGTGTGAAATATGGTATAGTTAGTATCCCTCTCTTCTCACTTTTTTTTCATTTTTTTCATTCCATTGAGATTTTTAACCTTTTGTTTTTCCAAATGAATTTTGTTACTATTTTTCCTAGCTCTGTCAAGTAATGCTTTGGAAGTTTAATTGGCATAACACGAAAAACAATTAACTAATATTATCATTGATATTATATGGGTTGGTCTACCCATAAGAAACTAGGATTTATTCAATTTTTTTGATTCTGTATTTTTATAAACTTGGAGTTTTTAAAAAATAATTCATATGTTTTCTGTGTATTTCTTGGCAGGTTCATTCCCAAGTCTTTTATGTAGTATTGTTGTTTTAAATGGAATTTCTCTATCTTTTCCTGCTGGGTTTTGTAAGTGATACATAGAAATGCTGATGATAAACTATTATATCATCTGTGAAAAGCAGTTACTTTCTTTGCTCTTTGTGCTTATTCCTTTCATTGTCTTTTCTTGTCTTATTGCTAGAGTTGACATTACACCACTGCCTTGCATCACCCATGATTTTATTGGAAAGGCCTCTAGTTTAACACTGTTAGTTTTAGATAGGTACTACTTTATTGTATTAAAGAAAGATCCATTTTTATTTACGTTCCTATTCACTAAAATACTTGTAATCAAGAAATCGATACATGTGCAGAGCAGCAAAAAATTTAAGTAGCACAGTGTGCATGGGCCTCCTTGATGTCGAACATGGAGCTGCTCTGCTTTCTAATTTCAGATCTCATGCTATAAACGTAGACAATCTATTTAGTGCCACATTTTTAGCTTTTTTTTTTTTTGGTAGTGATTTTGCTGTTTAAAATGGCCCCCAATCATAGTGCTGCGGTGTTCTCTAATGTTCCTAAGTACAAGAAAGCTTTAATGTGCCTTTGGAGAAAACACATGTTTTAGATAAAGTTCATTCAGGCATGTATTACAGTGCTGTTGATTGTGACTTCAGTGTTAATGAATCAACAATATGGTTCATCCAGAGAAAAGAAGAGGAATTTTGTCCATCTGTAGGTGAGGCTACTTCCAAAAGTGTTAAAGTAAATGTGACCAGAGGGTCACAGGAACTGAATCCTGTAGTTTCCTTTGGAGAAATGGTTCGGTATTCCCTAATTTTGTTTTTGCTGTGAATTTATAGATGAAGAGAATTGATTGTGTTTGATGTTGCTAAGTGTCTATACTGAACATAAAGATAACAAATGGGTACTTTGTTACTCTCCCTCTTCAGTAAAATCTGGAGTCTCCTCCTCACCTCCAGGATGAAATATAAAGTTCTGTACTTTGGCATTTAAAGCTTTTCACAACCTGGACCTTTCCTATCTGGTCTTACACCCTTTTTTACCTCCACATACTCTACAATCCATTCTACTGACTAATTTGCTTTTCTTTGCCCATGACCCTCCCATCTCTTATTTCTGTGCCTTTGCACTAGCTGTCTCTCATTCTTGGAATAATAACAGCTAATAATAGGTAACATTTGTATAGTGCTTACTGTGTGCCAGGGCAGCTTGGTGACACAGTTAATAAAATGCAGGACCTGGAGTCAGGAAGACCCAGCCTCAGACACTTAACTAGTTGTGTGACCCTGGACAAGTCCCTTTATCCTGTGTGCCTCAGTTTCCTCATCTGTCAAATGAGCTGAGATTAAGTGACTTACCCAAGGTCTCATAAGTACTAAGTGTCTGAGGCTGGATTTGAACTCAGGCCTTCCTGACTCCAGGCTTAATACCCTTATCTACTGTGTATAGCAATGTTATGATATTCACAGTGCCTATAGTGGCTGTGAATATGCCAGTATAATTCAGAATCACAAAATATAACACACTCTCTCATAGAAGACAAAACCAAAACATTTATTTAAACACCAGAAAGCCAAATCCATCATAGTGATAAAGAAATCTATGCACACTAACAATGCGGGGGACACCACTATCTCCAAACCTTCCCCATTAGGGCTTTCCCACAAACAAGCACTCATTGCACGCTGCCTACTTCCTCTTTCTGCCTTGGCTCTAACTGCTGTGTCCGCCTTCCTTTCAGCTCTACTCTTTTTTGGCAAGCTCCTCCTACTACAGACTCATGTGACTTAGGCTTCTATATGACTCAAGCAGGTCAGATGAGCCTGTTTATGAATGGGAAATATCTTCCCATTATGCAAAAATACATTAACAATACATTGTGTTATCTAGCCCCCATACCTCCCACCCCCCCCCCAAATGCCATTTCACCTTACCCCACTTTTTAATTTCCTTGTCACCTCCTTCAAGACTCAGTTCACATCCCACTTTCTGCCTTTTCTAGTGATATCCCTTCACACTTCATTTTTCAGCTGCCAAATGCTTTTTTCTCTGAACTTCTCCTGGGCCCTCCCTGCCTACTGGCCTACACTAGGCAGTCCTACTGTACTTCCCTTATCAACTCACTGCCCCACTGTCCACAGTAGCTTTTTCAAATTGGCTCTCCTACCCTCTAATCCCTACACTCTCAGCTGAGAACCTTGCCCATATTTTGCTTAAAAAAAAAAAAGTCATTCTCTATGAACTTTTCTCTCTTCTTCCTCATCTATTATTATTTGTCTTATGCCACTTTTCTTTCACCTTTCACCTGTGATATGACCTTACTCCTTCAAGACTAACCCCTCTACTTGTTCAAGCAATCCCATTCTATCCCATTTCCTCCAACAGATTGCCCCCTCTGTCTTCCCCACTCTTTGGCTTAATTTCCTCTCTCCCTCTGTATTGGCTCATTTTCTTCTGCTTACAAGCATTCTCATGTCTCCCTCATTCTGAAAAAGCCCTCCCTTGACCCTTCCATCACTGAATTCTATATATTACATCCGTTTGTGGCTCCACTCAAAGAAAAGACCATTTATAGTAAGTGCCTCCTCTTTCTCCCCTTCACTCTTTTCTTAACTTCTTACAATCTGGCTTCTGACTTTTTTATTCCACCAAAACTACTCTCTCCAAAGTTACTAATGATCTCTTACTTGCTAAATTCCTTGGCCATTTTTCAATCCTTATTCTCCTTGACCTCTCTGCAGCCTTTGACACAATCATTCTCTCTTCATGAAGACTCTTTTCTGTAGGTTTTCAGAACTCTACTCTCTCCTGGTTTTCCTCCTTCCTGTCTGATCACTCTCTATCTCATTTGCTGGATCCTACTCCACATCACACACCCTCTCCCCAAGTGTCCCACAGCAGGCTGCCCTGATTCCTCCTCTCTTCACCCTCTTCCACTTGGTGATCACAGTAGCTCCCATGGATTTAATGACCATTTCTGTGCTGATAATTCTCAGACCTCTTTTCCTGTCTCAGTCTCTCTGCTGACTTGATTCAGCCTTACATCTCCAGCTGCCTTTTAGACATCTCAGGCTAGATGTTCAGTAGACAACTTCATCTCATCATGTCCAACATCAAACCCATTGTCTTTCCCTCTAAACCCTGCCCTCTTCCTATCTACCCTATTACTATAAAGGGCAACACTATCCTTCCAGTCCCTCAGGCTCTCAGTTTAGGAGTCATCTGGATTTCTCATCTCTCAATAACCATATCAAAGCTGTTAGCAAAGCCTGTTGATTTCACCTTTGCTGAGTCTCTTGAATTTGCCTCCTTCTTTCTTCTTATTCTGCCTCTATTCTGGTATAGGCCCTCTTCACCTCACACCTGGTATCCCTGTCACAAGTCAGTCCATCTTCCCTTCACTAAGGTAATTTTCTTAAAGTCACCTTACCCACTCTCCCTCCTACTCAGTAAACTCCATTGGCTTCCTGTTACTTCCAGGATACTTCCAGGATTAAGTACCAGATGCTCTGTTTACCATTCAAAGTTCTTAATAAACTAACCCTTTTCTACCTTTCCAGTTTTCTTATACCTTACTCTCTAACACATAGTCTTCCATCCAGTGATACCAGCCTTCTGTCTATTCCCAAAATAAGAAACTCCATCTCTGGAATCCTGGCTTTTTCTCTGACTGTCGTCCATGCCAGGAATGCTCTTCCTTTTTCACCACTCTGGCTATTGACCTCCTTGGCTTCCTTTAAGTCCCAAGTAAAATTTCACTTTCTACAGGAAGCCTTCCCCAGCCCTTCTTAATTCCAATGCCTTCCCTCTGTTAATCATTTCCTATTTATCCTGTATATAGCTTGTTTTGTAAATATTTTTTTTTTGTTTTTATATTCTCTGTCCCTTAAATTGTACATTTCTTTTGAAGGCAGGGACTGTCTTTTGCCTCTTTTTTTATCCCTAGCACTTATCACGGTACCTGACACATTGTAGATGCTTAACAAATGTTTATAGATTGGTTAGTTGATTGTCTACCCTGTGTATATCTTGTTACCTAATTATTTACCTGTTGTCTGTTCCATTAGAATGTGAGCTTCTTGAGGGCAGAGAAATATTTTTGCCCCCATATTTGTTTCCACCACTTAGCACAGTACACTTAATAATCATTTGTTGGCTGTATTATTATACTGCATATTTATTGATAATTCCTGGTATTTGCATAATATCTTTTATTTTTCAAAGTTCTTTTACACATTGATCCTTGCAACATTTCTGAGCATTTAAACTAAAGAAAATGAAGTATAGAGAGCTTGCGATTTTTCTAGCCACGTAATATTAGGTGAATGTAGATTCCTGAGTAGATTCAATGTTCTTTTCACTGATCAATTATAGCTGTAATTTTCTGTCATTTTCAGAGTTGAATCATTTCAGCAGTAAAGAATACAGCAGACCTCAATGTTTTGTGAAGTACCATTTTCATCTTTTGCTTGAGAGAATTCTGCAAATACCAAATAGCTTTGACAAGTATTTGTGTGAGTGAATCCTTTGTGAAGGTTTTACAGATAGATGTTTTCATGAAGAGAGGTGAAAAGCCGGAAGGGTATAGACAAATGAGGCCTAAGACCTTTCCTGCCAGTAACTACACTGGCAGTAGTAGGCAAATGTTGCAAGAAATACGGGAGTCTCTTAGGAATTTACCTAAACCATCAGATGCTGCAAAAGCTGAGCACAGTATGAGCAAAATGACAACTGAAGATCCTCGACAAGGCCGAAATCCACCCAAATTTGTGACATATCATAAAGCTTTGCAAGAAATACGGAACTCTCTACTCCCATTTGCAAATGAAGCCAGTTCATCCACCAGGAGTGCATCAGAAGTTAATCGACAAATGCTACAAGATATGCAAATTGCTGGATTTGATGAGGTAAGAACTTTTAATGACACTATAAAATATTTCATTTATTTAGACCCAAGATTTACTGTAGCATAAGGATAGGCACTGGACCTGTGATTTCATGAATATGGAAAAATCCCAGATAGGAAAGACCTTCTGTCAGTAAGGTTGGTATCTTCTCTGCAACTTACGGTCTTAGAGTTACCTAGAGTGGAATATGACAAAATACTTTCCACATTCCAAATCTGGCCCAATGCCTATGCCAGTGGTTTACTGACTCCTGGTCTAAAGCTTTGAGAAGTTAAGTGCCTGACCAGGGTTAAATAGTCATGATGTTAGGGGCAGGATTCAAAGCTGGATTTGAGACTAGCTTTTACAAAATTAACTATAGGTTATGCTAGATACTGATTTTTAGATTGCTTTATTTTCTAAACAAAGGATCTACCACTAAGTAATAGAGAAGTGATTTGAATCTGAAGCATGAAAATTGGTTGAGATGTGTTGTATGCTTATATACACATTTTTTTATGTCACCTACAAAAATTTCTGGTAGTCCTAATACCATTTATTCATTTACATGAACCTACCACCTTAGTATCTAAGTAGAATAGAGAAAAAACACACGAAATTCACAAACTTATTCTCCCCTTCCTGGAGTGGCCTGGGAATCCAAAGGACAGAGTCTGGAGTCAGAAATAGTATAGTATTTTAGGGAGGAGAGTAGAGTGAATCTGTAGGATAATGAGCTAGGTAACCAATATAGAAGTAGAAATAGCTGTCTCTATAGGGGAATGGCAGAAGGAAAGATAATGATGATATGTTCACTTCTAGAGGATTGTAGGTTTTCATTGGTGGACAGCTTTTGGTTTTATCAATATAAAATATAGTATAGCTAATTCAGGTGTTATATAATAAGTTATTGCTAGTACTGAGAATCTCTTTTGTGGCTTTTCCTTGATAGCCCTATTTATCTTTTGTTTAGGCTGTTAAATTTTCTTTTATTTCCTGATAACACACTGAAACTTTGGGGGTAAAAATACAGAGGTTATATTGAGTTTGACCATAGATAGACAGACTATCTGTCTAGATAATCTGTAATTAAATAGTCAAGATTTGATTTTACTTTTTAAAAACAAAATCATTAAGTATTGATTGAGAAGAGGAAAAAAGATAGGAAAACAGCAATAATAGAAAGCTTGTAAAGTTTATAATGAAACTACAGAGGAAAAGTAGTTTATTCTACTTGTTATTTGTTCAATTATTGTTGCTGTTTTGTACACATTTCATACTTAGTAGTTTTTGAAGTATTGAAGATTAAAACAAAAACTTAGATGTAAGAGAGCATATTTTCTTTGCATGAATTTTATGAATTAGGTAATTGACGTAATAGGCATCTCCAGAACAGTGCATTTTTAATTCCATAATGATGGACCAAAGAAAAAAGCAATAAAAAGACTCTGTTGATCTCAGGTTCTCCTTTGTGAGTATTGCTGGGAAAGAGAATGTATGTATAAAAATCACATGACTGATCAGTCTTTTTAAAAAAATTTGACTAAAGTACATGGAGAAATAGATAGCAAAACTAAATAGTTGAGGTCTTCACTGTGCTACCCATTTCCAAACTCAACTGATCTGACCAAAAAGATAAGCCAGAAAGAAGTTAAGAAATGAATAGAATTTAAGAAAAATTAGGTATCATAGATCTCTGGCAAAAACTACTGAGTAGAATCAAAAAGATTATATGCATATCTCAGCTATATGTATATTTTATATACATATCAGCATATTCATTGTGTGTGTGTAGCAAAATTTTCCATATACTAGGCGACAGCTCAGAAAAGAGCCAAACATAAATGATGTTAAATAATTTAATTCTTAAAAATTGATGAGTCAAAGGACAAATAATAGAACTAATAGATACTTTTTAAAATATAAAAGCAACAAGTCAAGAAACTTCAACTTAAAACAAAAATTTGCATTTCTGAAGATCAAGTAAGCAATAAGCAAAATTGAAATCAATAAATCCAGAGTTTATTAAAATCTAGGGATTTTTTTTGGTAGGGGAGATTTTTAAAAAAGGCAAAACATTAGCTGGTATGATTTTTTTTTTAAGAGAGGAAATCCACATTAATAAAAAAATGAAAATTGAAACTCCATAACAAATGAAGTATAAATAAGATATTAAAAACTCTTTTGCTTATATGCCAACAAAACTCATAGCATAAATGAAATGGGTGGATATTAGCAAAAAAA
This sequence comes from Potorous gilbertii, assembly GCA_028658325.1. Lineage (NCBI taxonomy): Eukaryota > Metazoa > Chordata > Mammalia > Diprotodontia > Potoroidae > Potorous > Potorous gilbertii. The sequence continues at coordinate 431,518,289 of CM053770.1, read as the reverse complement.
AAATAGTCAAATTAACAGAACAAGAAATAAATAGTTTAAATGATCCAGTCTCATGCAAGAATTGAACATGCCATGAATGAACTCCAAAAGGGGGGAAAACATGACCAGATGGATTTGCAAGTGAATTCTACCAACTGTTCAAACACCAGTGCATTCAATATAATGTAAATTGTTTGCCCAAATAGGAAAAGAAGAAATGCTACCAACTTATTACTGTAAAAATTCTGTAAAAATAAGGTCTTGCTTTCTAACCTTGAGAGAGAAAAAGCAGAGAAAGAAAACTACAGAACTGTTTATTCAAAAACAATACTGAAGATAATGTTAACAAATGGTTCACAGCAACAAATTGAAAAGATTTTATTAAAATTAAAAACAAATTTTAAAAATGATCATAATGGATTTCTACTAGGAATGCAGGGGTATTCATTAGTAGGAAAACTATAACTATATATAATAAGCTGTATTAATAAGAAAAAAACCACATGGTTATATCAGTAGATGTGGAAAAGGCTTTTAACAAAAAACAAGCAAAAAAAAACCCCACTCTTAAGTCATAGGAATAAGCAGGCCTTTCCATAATATGGTAAATGGTAGATTGGCTATAAAATAAAGAGCCATTGAAGATTATTATGTAATCAAAGAAAGCTAGAGGTCTTACCAGCACAATCTGGGTAAAGCAAAGATAACCCATTTTTATCACCATTTTTATTTGATATGGTACTGGAAATGCAAACTATAACAACACAGAAAAGAAAATAAACTGAGGAAACAAATATAGGTAGAGAGGAAACAAAGTTATCACTTTTTACAGATATTATGATGGTCTACTTAGGGAACCCAAAAGATTCAGAAAAAAAACCAGACATCATTGTTTGTGTATATTAACAACAAAAAAGAAGACCCAACTGTAAAAGAGAAATTCTATTAAAATATTAGTTGGTTATAATATTAAATATAAAATATTAATTGACCATTCCAATACAATAAAAATGACAGTACTACCTAAATGAATTCATTTGTTTGGTACCAAATAAAATCAAATTACCAAAGCGTTGCTGTTTAGAACTAGAAAAAATAAAATTCTCTTGGAGAAATAAAAAGTCAAGAAATTTAGAGGGGGGGAAAAATGAAAAAAGAGTGGCAAGGAAGGGTACCTAGTACCAGATCTCCAACTGTTCTACAAAGCACTAATAATGAAAACTTTTGGTATTGGTTAAAAATGGGAAAATGGACCAGATAGACATACAATATAAGCGCCAAGAAACAAATGAATATGGTAACATTGTTTTTAACTTCTCATTACCCCCAAACCTGAGTAAATTAAATCCCTGGTGAAGTAAAGACTCAATATTTCAACAAAAACTGCTGGGCAAACTGGAATCTGGTCTAGAGAAAATTAGATGTAGACCAACATACAGTATTTCACAATAAACTCCAAATGAATACAGTAACTAAATATTTCTATTAATATCTAAATATTACTAGAGTAGCAGGAAGGGAAGGACATATTTTCACAATTATATATTAGGGAAGAGTTCTTGACCAAACAAGAGACAGGGAAAGAAAATGAACAGCTTTTAATGACTGGAAGGCTTATGTATAAACAAAGTTGATACATCTAAAATTAGAAAGGGAATAGGTAATTGGGGAAAAAATTTTAGCTGAGAAAGAACTAATATTAAAGTTGTTTAGGGAACTTATGCAAATATATAAAAGCAGAAGCCATTCCCCAATACATAGGAAGTTCTCAAAAGAAGAAATATAAGCTATTAGCATATTAAAACGTGCTCCAAATCACTATGATAAAAGAAATATGACTTAAAATAATTCTAAGTTTCTATCTCATACTCATTAAATTGACAGGATGAAAAAGAAAAATTACATTTATTTGAAAGGTTTGTTTGAGGACAGATATACTAATGCACTATTGGTGCTGTGTTCTTAGCCATTCTGGAAAGCAATTTGAAACTGTTTCCAAAAACGTACTAAATTGAATGATATTTGATTTTTTTAGATCACAGAAAACAGAAATGGACCTATATTTACAAAGTCTTTTATAGCAGAACTTTTTATTTTAACAAAAACTGGAAGATGAGGGGATACCTATCTACCGGAGAATGACTAAATAAATTGTGGTGTTTGAATGTAATGGAAAATGGTTGTGCTGTGAAAAAGATGGATTCAGAAAACACTAGGAAGCCTGATATGAACTGATGCAAAGTGAAGTGACAGAACCAGGGGAACAATTTATATAATGACTATATCATTGTAAAGAAATGCAGCCTTGAAAAATTTAGGACCTCTTATCGATTCAGTGATCAACTCCAGAGCACTTAATGGTAAAGTGTGCTGTTAAGTTCCTGACAGATCATAGACTATAGACATACAGAATGAGACACATTTTCAGACATGAGTAATATATGAATTTGTTTTGTTTTGTTTTCTTTTAATTTGGAAGGTACGTTGGCTAATGGTAGTGATGCCCTCCAGGAAAGAAAAAAGTCATTTAAATGCCCAGAAAAGAACAAAAGAAAGTTCAGTAGCACAACTTTGAAACCAACATATTGAATTTGTTATATAATTAAAATAGTTTTATGTAACTTGCATTTTCTTATGCAATCTTCTTTCTCTTATATGTGAAAATATTCATGTCTATTGGTGTTTGTCTAGTTCAGAATAACAAAAAAATGAAAATTTTTATTTTCACATGCTGCAAAGGTCCTTTAGAGTAGGTAAAGCAAACATACCTCTATTAGTCAAAGTCAGTATCTGCCTTCTGGTAAAGTAGAAAGAGCACTGAATTTGGAATCAGTCTTAAATTTAAGACCCAGCTCTACCATTTACTTGGGCAAGTCACCTAATGAATGAATAATTAAATGAATAAATAAACAAAATGAAAAGACATTGTCCTCTTCATAATACAGTAAGAAGCAGTAGAAAAGAGGAAAGGGAAGGAAGGAAACAACTCTATGCCAAGTGCTCTACTAATATCATCTCTTTTGATTTTTATAGCTACACCTAAATTAAGGTTCAACTGCCAGGCAAATGGCAAGGCCTGGAATTTCTAACAGTTCAGTAGTGAAGTACATGGCAAGACCCAGGGGTCCTCAGCAAGTCATACAGCAGCATCCACTTTTCTTGAGGGTATAGAGGCAGGGTATATATTGAGGCCCTCGAAGTCTTCAAATGAGATAATATTTATAGAGTGCTTAGTGGAGTGCCTAGCTCACATTAAGTGCTTTATAAATGTTTGTTCTCCCTTCCACCTTTTCAGAAAGATAGTAGTTGGTGTGAGCTGCAGTATCTACTACTAGGGCAGGGGGTCTGGAAGGTTGTGGCATAGTGTCATTGGGAAGTGAGGAGAAGGTTAGACTATCTATCTGAATTAGAACAGGGATTCTTCATTCTCTCCCACAGGAATTAGGAAGAAGACATTTATTTCTCTGATCTTCATTTTCCCCATATGTAAAACAGAGATCTGAAAATGCACTTAACCTTTTTGGTTTTCAGATATCTTTCAGAATTTAATCCAGTGTCCTAGACTCATGCCTCTCAATTTAAATATGAAAATTTCATGACTGAACTCCTCAGTTTTGGCCACCCAATATGTATTTTCTCAGCTACCCCTAAATTGCTTATCAGTGCATCATCTTCGTATTTTTCTTCTACTGTCTTTGTACCTTTATGTATAACTATATCATCATATTTGTTTTAAGTTGTAAGCTCCAAGAGGACACAGACCAAATCAATGTAGTTCCCTTGGTATAGTGCTCTGTTCAATTAGGCACTTAATAAATGTTCTTGATGGTAAAGGTGTTTAATAAAAATGCCTTGCTTCTCTGAGAACGTATGAGTAGGCTAAATTATCATTTTGAAATCCTATTATTAACTACATTATATTTTTACATATGCTAACAAAGTGATTAGGGTTCAAATCCACCATCTGACACCTATACCAGCTTACTGAGTGTCCACCTTACCAACCTACTTAACTGCTGTTGGTTCCAGGCAAATCCATTCTGGGAATGTGGCAGAGGAAATTACCATATTGAAAGTTTACCATGTTGATGGAATCACAGATCTTGTATCTCTGTACATGAAATAAGAGCAATAATGATATTTAATTAAGTTACAAAGCAGTTATTTTTATAAGAGATAGTTAACAAATGATATCAAAAAATTCAATTATAGTTCAATAGTTTTTTTGAATTTTGAGATTATGTTTTTTAAATAAACTTTTTTCTATGACTAGGTTCTTGTGTTTGAAATTTAGGTCGTATCTTGGAGGTCTCAGACAATACATTTGTTCTCAGCAATTTAGAAGAATTCATTTTTTCCCTTTTTGTAAACTTCTTCTAGGATATGGTTATACGAGCACTTCGACAAACTAATAATAAAAGTATAGAAGCAGCAATTGAATTCATTAGCAAAATGAGTTACCAAGATAGTCGAAGAGAACAGATGGCTGCAGCCGCTGCTAGACCTGTTAATGCAGGCCCAAAACCACCAGGTATGTTCATCCAGACATTTTTCTCTGTATTTTTTTCATTATAGTGTAAGCTAATCAAGTAGCTTCCATTACCATGTAAGTACTTGTTTTAAATTTATTCTTTGCTTTTAGAAAATAAATAATTTTTTTGTAATTCTAGAAATTAATAAGGCTGATTTAGAATAATTTTGTCTATTAAATGCTACTTTAATTTCTCATCATGGCACAGAGATGGCCTTGAGTTCTCAAAGGCATTAAATTGTGGGTATGGACCTGGCAGTGATGTTACATGTCTTTCATCCGAGGATCCAGACAGGCTCATTACTACAATATTGACCATGTAGGCAATGGATTGTTTTCAGCCATAGCAATTCTGTTCTATTTTTAGTTTTATTATTATTATGATTTTGTTTTCAGTGTTCTGCAGTCACTTCCATATATCTTAGATTTTTTCCCCCTCCCTCTCCCTCCTTCCCCCTTACCTCACCAAGATGGCATACAGTTCCATATAGATTCTACACATACATTCCTGTTAAATACATTTTCACCTTAGTCATGTTGCATAGAAGAATTACAATGAATGGGAGAAATCATAAAACAAAGCAAAACATAACACAAAAGAAAATGATCTGCTTCATTCTACGATCCAGTTCCATAGTTCTTTCTCTGGATGGGGAAGGTGTTTTGCCTTGAGTCCATTGGGAATTTTTTAAGTCCTTGTATTGCTGTGAATGACTAGGTCTACCAGAAAAATTCCTTGCACATTGTGGTTGTTGCTGTGTATTAGTTCTGCTCCTTTCAGCATCAATTCATATAAGGCTTTCCAGGCCTCTCTGAGGTCTTCCTGTTCATCATTTCTTATAGCACAATAATATTTCATTATATTCATATACCACAATTTATTCAGCCATTCCCCAATTGATGGGCATCCCCTTTATTTCCAGTTTTTGGCCACCACAAAGAGTGCTGCTATGAATATTTTTGTACATGTGGGACCCTTTCCCATTTCTATGATCTCTTTGGGGTTAGAGTCCTAGAATCAGTGTTGTTGGGTCAAAGGGTATGCACATTTTTGTAGCCCATTGGGCATAGTTCCAAATTGCTCTCCAGAATGGTTAGATCAGCTCACAGCTCCACCAACAATGAATTAGTGTTCCAACTCTCTCACATCTTCTCCAACATTTATCATCTTCCTGAGCCATAGCAGTTTTTAAGGACCATCTACTGAAGCCTAGAAGAATTGTGATCTGTTCTGATGTCAGGAATGCTCATGAGAATGAAATCATAGGTTCTTAAATAGCTGAAGTACAGTTATAAGGTACTAAAATTACTGCTACTGGGTTATGCTGAGGTTGACATATAGGCCTTATTTTCTGTCCCTTAAATTTTTGGAGTTTTGTTTATTTTATTAATTTTAATTGCAGAATTCTAATTTTATTTAGTTCGTAGCTATTATCACTTGTTCTGTCCTTTTTTCTAAATATGAACCATGTTGATATGTCACTGTAATGTTATCAATCATAACTTTGAGAAGAAAGTAAATAAGTTCTAATTAATATTTTAGACCAAAATTTACAAAAGTTCTGTGGCTTTATCTCTTTTGTTTTTTGAAATCAGGTAATATACAACAGTCAGTTAACCGAAAACAAAGCTGGAAAGGTTCTAAAGAATCTTTGGTCCCTCAAAGACATGGCCCACCACTGGGAGAAAGTGTAGTTTTTCGCTCTGAAAGTCCTAACTCTCAGACAGATGTAGGAAGACCTTTATCAGGATCTGGTATAGCAGCATTTTCTCAGGGTCATCCTGGCAATGGACAGAGAGTGAACCCACCACCACCTCCACAAGTAAGGAGTATTACCCCTCCTCCACCACCACCAAGGGGCCAGACTCCCCCTCCAAAAGGTACACCACCCTCATCATGGGAAACAAACTCTCAAACAAAACGTTATTCTGGGAACATGGACTATATGATTTCTCGTATTTCTCCAGTGCCACCTGGGACATGGCAGGATAGCTACCCTCCACCACCTCTAAACACTTCCTCATTGAATCCTTCTAGTCAGGGACAAAGAGGCATTAATTCTGTCCCTGTTGGCAGGCAACCAATCATCATGCAAAGTTCTAACAACAAATTTAACTTTCCGTCAGGAAGACCTGGAATTCAGAGTGGCAGTGGTCAGAATGATTTTATGATGCATCAGAATGTTGTCCCTGGTGGCTCTGTGAATCGTCAGCCCCCTCCTCCATATCCTTTATCTCCAACCAATGGGCAAAGTCCTTGTAATTTACAAGTACAAACTGGGGGGCCTGCTACTTCTTCACCATACCCAAATGGAAACATTCCTTCATCTATGATGGTGCCAAATAGAAACAGTCACAATATGGAACTTTACAATATAACTGTACCTGGATTACAAACATCCTGGCCTCAGTCATCCTCTGCTCCACCCCAGTCATCACCTGGTAGTGGACATGAGATCCCTGCATGGCAGCCTAACATTCCAGTGAGATCAAATTCTTTCAATAACCCATTAGGAAATAGACCAAGTCACTCTGCTAATTCTCAGCCTTCAGCTACAACAGTAACTGCTATTACACCAGCCCCTATTCAGCAGCCAGTGAAAAGCATGCGTGTCTTAAAACCAGAACTCCAAACTGCTTTAGCACCTACCCATCCTTCTTGGATTCCACAACCAATTCAAACCACACAGTCAGTTCCCTTTTCTGAAGGTCCGTCCTCAACCATGGCAGTTATGCCACCTGTTGCTGAGGCTCCAAATTATCAAGGCCCTCCACCACCATATCCAAAACATTTGCTACACCAGAATTCATCGGTTCCTGCATATGAATCAGTACCCAAACCTAGCAAAGAAGATCAGCCTTGTTCACCAAAAGAAGATGAGGGGGAAAAGAATTATGAAAATACTGATAGTGGAGATAAAGAAAAGAAACAGATTACAACTTCACCAGTCCCCGTTAGGAAAAACAAGAGAGATGAAGAGAGAAGGGAGTCTCGTATTCAAAGTTACTCTCCTCAGGCATTTAAATTCTTCATGGAACAGCACGTGGAAAATATACTCAAATCTCATCACCAACGTCTTCATCGTAAGAAACAGCTAGAGAATGAAATGATGCGGGTAAAACATTCTTTTAAATCTCCTTTGAAATTTTGTGAAATCTGAATACATGTTTATTTAAAGATGATATTGCCCAGCATGTTTACATTTCAAATTATTAACTAATATAAAAATAAAACTAATTGATTTTGATTAGCTTTAATCTCCTGAGCATTAGCACAAACTTCATGACATTTTAATTTTGTATTTTTTTATTTACTTGGTGCATTCTTCTATGAATTTTGGCTTTCATCCAGCTGGATGTCATTATGCTATGTAATTTTGGCATGAAACTCTACATAAAATTGATAAGATTTACTTTTTTAGAATTCTGTATGGTAATTTACCTTACTAAAAACCCAGAAATACGAGTCCTTTTTTTTGCATTATAAACATTTAGTTGAATTAGTAAATTTCTGGTATTGACGTTTTATTCAGTGCATTTAATTTCATTTGACGGTTTGCCAAAGCAAATCTTTTCAGTTATTTTTCCATCTAGTAATCAGTTTGTTAGAAAAATTCAATATATTTAATTTATTAATTATAGAAAAATTACACTGCTGCATTTCTAGTACCAGTAACTTTTTTCTCATGAAGATATACCATTCACTCAGTCTAGAGATATAGTTTATGATTTTCTATTTTTAATTCAGTTGGTTTCTTCATTTGTATGTGTTGATCTAGTAACTTGTATATATAATTAAATTTCTTTGTGCCTTTATTATAGTCCTCTTAATATTGAAATTCTAAACTGTTTTGAATTTTGAATTTATTAAAGTAGCTCCTTAATGAGGTATGTCTTCAAATTACTGCTTTTAAAACATGTGGAAAGAGGAACACTTTTACTCACTTGATCAAGCCATTCTCTTTAAAGTTTTATTTTTAAATCTGAATTTCATAGTATTTTGTTAATTTTATCAACTGAATTTTGTTGAGTTTTGATAATTGCCTTTAAAATGTTTTCGACTTTTGTGTATTTAAAAGCAAGTATGATTTCTTACTAAAGTCTGTCTAGGTTTATTTTCTTAGTTTATTTTTCCTTTTTCCTCTTCACTTTCACTAATAGCTGATTTAAACTATTAAGGTGTTGGAAGCTTTGCTGACTTCTGTAGCCTCCATTACTGTGTAGGCAAGTAAGATTTTAGAGCAACAGTTCTATATTAAGACTAGCATGACATACTTTTTAAAACTGCATGAAAATGTGCATCATAACAGAAGCATGAGGTTGCTACATTTTAACTAGTCTTTAGTCTTAAATTTTCTTAATTCTAATTTTTAAAATTGAATTCCATTTCTGTATGGAACTTTTAATTATTTTATGTATTAGCTGAGAAAAAAGTTGTCATTACCTCTCAATTTTCCATCTACTAAGTTCTTTTTAAAAAATGTTTTAAAGTGTATCTTTTCTTCTTCTCCTTCCTGTATTATATTGTGTTGGACTAATATTGTTTTACAATATTTGTTAGTGAATGAGCCTAAAATAAGTGTAGTGACCAAAAGAACCCCCAAAACATCCATTTTGATGAGGAAAGAAGTATTTCTTCCATTACATTTTAATATAGAACCTTCAAGGTCAGCCTTATTTTGGTTCCCTAGGAATATAAAAGGAAAAGCGGAGTATTAAAGACTAATATGTTACTTCTCTTTGAAAATGGTGATTAAAAGATGGTAAGGCTGGGAGAAGCTGCCTACTTTCAGTCTTAATGCTTTAATTGCAGAAGAATCAACCTAGCTGGGAGAAGTTATTTCACAGCACTGGATAGAAAGGCAAAGTGGGCCATCTCGAATAAGAGAGAGGGGTATTTGAGGGCTTAGGCACACCACAAAGAGGGCATTTTATGGAGGGTGAGTGTCTCACAATTTAGTCATGATTTGGGATGGAATATGCATGCAGGGGCAGATGAGAATACATGTTGAAAGATATCTCTTGTGGGGCTTAGCACATAGGAACATTTTTGTTTGGAATAGTACCTTAGGGAGGGTAAGGAAGCTGACTGTCATTACCTTGTCTTTGTTCCTAATAGCAGAATCCTGTCGGCACACTCACCTTGTAAATTGTGTATTAACTGTTTCTCAAAATGCACATCTGACATTTAATTTTCTCTTGTGTTTTATAGATTTCTAACATGCTTTATTAAAAATTACTCCACACTTAACCTTCAAGTTATATGCCTGATTTTTCTATATATTTCTAAATGTATATTAAAAATAGTAGGGGGGAAATCTCTCAGTATCTGGATCTAATACTTTGTTTATTTGTTTAGGTTGGGTTATCCCAAGATGCCCAGGATCAAATGAGAAAGATGCTTTGCCAGAAGGAGTCTAATTACATCCGCCTTAAAAGGGCCAAAATGGATAAGTCCATGTTTGTGAAAATAAAAACACTAGGAATAGGTGCATTTGGTGAAGTTTGTCTAGCAAGAAAAGTGGATACTAATGCTTTATATGCAACAAAAACTCTGCGGAAGAAAGATGTGCTGCTTCGAAATCAAGTTGCTCATGTCAAAGCTGAGCGAGATATCCTTGCAGAAGCTGACAATGAATGGGTAGTTCGCCTGTACTATTCATTCCAAGATAAGGACAATTTGTACTTTGTAATGGACTACATTCCTGGAGGTGATATGATGAGCCTGCTAATTAGAATGGGTATCTTTCCAGAAAATTTGGCAAGGTTCTACATAGCAGAACTTACCTGTGCTGTTGAAAGTGTTCATAAAATGGGCTTCATTCATAGAGATATTAAACCTGATAACATTTTGATTGATCGTGATGGTCATATTAAACTGACTGACTTTGGCCTTTGTACAGGCTTTCGATGGACACACGATTCAAAATACTATCAGAGTGGTAAGTAAAAATCATAATTCATTCAGTCAAAATTCATTCATCCATCCTTAATGTGCTAATATGGTCTGGTGAATCAGGGATTGATAAAGTGGAAAGATGAAAAAATTGGAAGTCAACCACCCTGGGTTCTAGTCCTGTCTCTGCCTTATAACTTTGGATAATAGTAACGACTGTCATCATCAGTATCAGCATCACAACTATTTAGATTTACATGATGCTCACAACACTGACATAGGTAATGTGCAAGTATTATATTCCTCATTTTACGGATGAGAAAACCAAGGCACCAAAAAGTAAAATGTCTAGGGTATTAAATGATTCTTAAAATATATCTTTTGACTCACTAGTTCAGTTCTAGTCACTTAACTCCTCTAGGTTTCAGTTCCTCATCTAGGTCAGTGAAGAGTTTGGATTATACTAGAGGGTCCTTTTTATGTTAAAATTAACTTTTTTATGACTGTGGGAAGATGAATTTAAGTGATGTGACAGATGCCTAAACTTATATCAGTATTCTCCATCATCATAGTTTTATTTTTAAGCTTGTTTAAAATAGTGAAAAGTCTCCTGAAAAAACAATGTTTTTTATCTTTTCTGTAAGTTTATACTTACTGATCACTTAACATTAGACAGATTAATTTTTTACTAAATGCTGCTGACATTTGATAACAGTCTCATGCTGAATCTTTTGACTGGGAATTTTTTAAGTGCTTTGAGATTAATTTGTTTATTCACCAAGCATTAATTGCCTGCTGTATACTTAATACTGTGCTAGGCTTTGAAGATACAAAGACAAAAAAAACCATCTCTACACTTCAAGTGGTGTTTTGTTTTTTTTTTTTGCAAGGTAGTTGAGAATGGAACTAGTGAATAGAAAATTAAATACAAAATAAACTTAAAGTTATTTCCTAGGATTAGGATACTAGCATCTGGAGTGATCAAGATAAGCTTCCTGTAAAAGGTGGCACTTGAGCTGAGCTTTGATGGAACTTAGTGATTCAGTGAGGTGAGGATGTACATCAGAAACAGCCTGTATAAAAATACAGAAATAGTCTGAGGTAGAATGTCACATGGGGGAACAACGAAGCAAGCTAGTTTGTCTGTGATACCCAATATAATTTGTGAAGTAGAATATTGTAAAATAATCCTGTGGTAAGTGGGAGCCAGAAAGTGAAAAGTTTAAAGACCAAAAATAAGAGTTTGTGTTTTTCCTAGAGGAAAGAGTCAGCCACTGCATCTTCTTGAGCAGGGAAATATCATCAGACCTGTGCTTTAGGAATGTCAATTTGGCATCTATGTAGAAGGAACTCTTAGAGAACGGAGAGAGACTGAGACCAGTTCAGAAACTGTTGTTAACAGTTCAAGTGATAGGTGATGAAGGCCCAATCTAAGATGATAACCATGTAAGAGGAGAGAAGAGGATAGGTGTGAGATCTATAGGAGATATAAATTGTTGATCCTTAACAATTAATTGAGTGGGAGAGACAGGGAATAGTTGAGACTGCAAACTTGGGTGACTAGAAGGATGGTGGTGAGAGATTGGCTGTGCCTTAGCAGAAATAAAGTTAGGAAGAAAAGAGCGTTTGAGGGGAAAATATTTTTTTTGTTTGGCACACAGAACATTTGAAATGCATAGGCTACTTGGAAATATATCATGGGCATTTGGTAATCTAGGTCTAAAGTTCAGCAAAAAGACTTGGATCTATAGATCTGAGAATCATCTGCAGAGAGCATAGTTAAAGAGAAAGAAGAGAAGAGGGCCCAAGACAGAGCCCTGGATTACACTATGCCTAAATGGGATGGAACATGGATAGTAATTGGTGACCACAAGGCTATTATTGCCCACTCTTTGTGGATAGGTTTCTTGTCCTTTTTATTCACCCTCCAGATTTGCTCAAACAGCAATAAATAAGATCATTAAAGAGTATAGTCAATGTCTCACCATCACCTTTGAACTGGTAAGCCTTGTGTCTTCTCTTAAATTAGTACATGAAGACAAATATATTGTTGACCAGAAGTTCATAACACCCATACTAGCAGAGCCTTCAGAGGCCATATGGTCTAAACTCTTCATTTTAGAACTGAGGAAGCTGGGGCGTAAGAAGGATAAGTGATTAGCTATAGATTACCTTGGTTATAAGCATCAGGTGGTATTAGATCACTGAACTATAAGATTGAAAAGTTTGGTTTATATCATTCATTTAGTTCTTACCCTTATTATCAAGTATAATATATTATCCTGAATGTTTTTAATCTTATCATATAGGTGATCATCCACGTCAAGATAGCATGGATTTCAGTAATGAATGGGGTGACCCAGCCAACTGTCGATGTGGTGATAGACTGAAACCTCTAGAGAGAAGAGCAGCACGCCAGCACCAGCGTTGTCTGGCACATTCGCTGGTTGGGACTCCCAATTATATTGCTCCAGAAGTGTTGTTACGAACAGGTACCGTAATTTTTGCTATTAATTTATGAGTTACATTCATGTAGAATAAACAGAATTTGTTTTAGACTATACCTTATTTTATGGCATTTGTAATAAAAATGTTCGTTATTGAAATCTGTGTAATAAAACAAAGTATTTTTATAATTTAATATTCTTGTGCTTGATGATATTTATTTCTAAATTATTGCTATTGAATCTATATATGTATAACCTTCCTTTAATATAGCATGCTGGGATTTTATTTTAGGCTATACACAGTTGTGTGATTGGTGGAGTGTTGGTGTAATTCTTTTTGAAATGTTGGTGGGGCAGCCTCCCTTCCTGGCACAAACACCATTAGAAACACAAATGAAGGTAAGGTGAAAGATCTATATGACAATATCCTATTGGAAGTCAACCTGTATATCCAGTCATGAGGCTTATTTAATATTTCCTAACATACTTGGTTTTTTGGTTTCCTAGTCCATAACATGTTAATATCAACAAATTAGTCAGGAGAAGGAGGAAGAGATTATTAAAGACAGACACAGTTGTGGCAGATATACAAAAGAAACCAAAAAAAAAAAAGTAAAAACAGAACCAGAGATTTTCATAATTACAAGTAAGTCATCAAAGAAAAAACTGAATAATTTAATAGAGGACACTGAATATAAAGTTTTCTTATCTTCTCGAAGGATACTTAAGATCTTACTCTGCTACTTCCTCATGGAATGGTGGTTTCTGAAAAACTATGACAATAGAGTACAAATACTGGCAGGTCTTAGTAAGCTGGAAAGGCTTCAAGTACTTGCAGGTGATGGGTTATATGTCTGTTATCTGGGGCTTAGCCTTGCTGAGTTCAGAACGAGAGGGCATATCATGAAGTTGGTCTTAAGATATTGGGGTTTTGAGCCAAAGGAAACCTTAAGGACCATCTTTTGAATTCTAGAAGGGTTGTAAAGAGCATCAAGTAGAGAGTGGCACAATGTTTTCCCACTCATACATTCTTAAATACTGAAATATTTTCTATGAACCAGTGGTTACTTCCCCCACTGTCTGATTACCTCATTCTGGTACCTCATCGTGGCAGAAGATATCAGTTAGATCTCAAAGACCAGGCCAGTGGACTGCAGCATCTGGCAGATAACTCCCATGCTAGAAAGCCTCTGAGTTGGGATCTGATAACAGATTATAGTTCTTTTGTTCCAAGGACCGGTGTAAATAACAAATAGTTAACATTTATATGGCAATTTAAGGTTTTCACTTTACAAATATGTTATTTGATCCTCAAAGCAACCCTGAAAGGTAAGGTAGTTGCTATTAATAATCCCATTTTACAATTGAGGAAACAGAGGCGGGTAGGCATTAAGTGACTAGCTCAAGGTCACACAGCTAGTAAGTGCCTGAAGCTGGATTTAAATTCAGTTCTTCCTGACCCCCAGGTTCAGTGCTCTATCCATTGCACCTAGCTGTTTATTAGCTAACTTTGGAGAGGATCGTTATTAGAAGTTTGGTCTCAGTTTTTGAATGGTTGAAAACTTTTTAAACTAAACCGGAGTGTTTAAGGGGCAGGGCTCAGAAAGGTTTGAAATATGTGTCTGGCTAAAATTTAAATGCTATTGAGCTTTATTACATATAAAATAGATCACATTTTACTCTCTGAGATTTTTATAGCATTTTTTCCTCTAAGGAGCTCAACTGATGTTATTTATTAACCACTCTATTTCATATTTTTTACATAAAAATTTTTAATTAGTTATCTAAAATAGTTTCTTTCTTTTCCTTATATTTCAAGGTTATCAACTGGCAAACAGCTCTTCACATTCCTCAGCAAGCTAAACTGAGTCCAGAAGCCTCTGACCTAATTATTAAACTTTGTCGAGGACCAGAGGACCGCTTAGGGAAGAATGGTGCTGATGAAATAAAAGCTCATCCATTTTTTAAAGCAGTTGATTTCTCTAGTGATCTGAGACAGCAGTCTGCTTCATACATTCCTAAAATCACACACCCAACAGATACATCAAATTTTGACCCAGTGGATCCAGATAAATTATGGAGTGAGGATAATGATGAAGGGAATATAAATGACACTCTTAATGGATGGTATAAGAATGGAAAGCATCCTGAGCATGCTTTCTACGAATTTACTTTTCGAAGGTTTTTTGATGATAATGGCTATCCATATAATTATCCCAAGCCTATTGAGTATGAGTACAATAGTTTACAAGGCTCAGAGCAACAGTCAGATGAAGATGATCATCACACAGGGGTGGGGGTCAAAAATGGTGATTTAGTTTATGTTTAGCACACTGGAGAGTAATTGAACTACATTTATGTGGCAGTTATTTTGCAAAAAGACCTCAACTATATTAGGAGGTTTCAAGAGAAAAATTATGCAAACATGACAGAGCTATTTATTTTTGCTCTGTGTACATTATTTTATTTCCCCAAATTATAGGGAATTTATTTCAACTATTAATTTATTCCAGCATTTGTTAATCAATAACTTAGGAAAAAAATATTATAAGGAAAATTAAATTATGAACTGAATTTTGTGATCAGTTCTTGGTACTTTAAGTACTTAAAACAAGGAAATAGTGATTTGTTATGTATTTGTACATATACTAAGTAGTTTTAAAATTTTTTTAAAAACTTGGAATTTTGGAAAGACAGTTTAACCTTGCTTTTAACCAAATATGAAAAATACCCCACATTTACAGTTCTTTTCATAAACTTGGTTTTGATACAAAACTAGGTGTTGCTGGCTCTTTGCTACAATATAAGCTAGAAAAATTAAGCCATCTGGTCAGTGTGTTCTGAAGGCTGATGATAATCTGAATAATTCACATCCTGGAACTAGGAAATACAGGGTTGCAACAGTGTCGTTGTTTATCAGGGGTGAAAGTAATAGTTAAAGTCTTTTTTGTAACTGTAGTCCATCTAATAATATGTTCAAAATATTTTTAAAGCTTAGAAACTTTAGAAAGCTATAGCACTACCAATTTTTCTTTCCATCTTACTATGTGTTTTTATATATTTCCATGTTTAAAAGGAAACAGCTGCCATACAAAAGACTTTTAGACTAACATTTTTGTTATCATTTGTTCATGTATTTCTTTCGTAGTTTTGAGCAAAATTGCAAACTTATTTTCAAGTTTCTGTGATTTCTTAGAAACTACTATCTTGAATATCCTGTTCAGCAAACATTTCCCAAGTGCCTACTGTGTGCAGAGCACTGAGAGAAATACAAAGTTTAGAGAAGACTGTCCCTCTTCACCCCAGAGCTTACAGTCTTAGTAAGAGAATAAAAGACATACAAAGATAACTGTAATATATATATATATATATATATATGATAAGTGCATTTGAAGTACAAAATGGTGTCCAATAAATAACATCCAAAGGGGAAGGTCATTGCTGACAGGAATAAGGGAAGACTTCATGGAGGAGATAGCATTTGTGTTGGGCTTTTAAAGGCAGAAAAGCCAGGAAATCCTCCTTTACATATATTAGTTGCAAACTATTTGATTTAGAAAATTTCAAGAGTATCATAAGGTTTATTTGTGAAACTAGAACTCATTCGGAATAGTACTGCATTAGGGAAATGATCTTTAAAAGAAAAATGTACTTGACTATAATAATTCTTTAAGACCTACTTAACTTCGGTAAAAGGATATGAATGTTTGTAGTTCTTTGGGGTGGGAAGGGGAGTTAATTGCTAAGAAATTATTTTATCCTTTGTGTAAAATGAATTCCCACTAACTTATTTAATTTCCATTAATATATAACTTATTTCAGCATCCTTATTGTGTGTAATAGTTAGGTTTCAAGGAAAACCTGGTGGTTAATTCTGCCCAAAGTACACTTAACTTAGCTCTGGAAGTAAGGGGCAGGTGGAAAAGTACTAGTAGGGTGCCAGTTAAAGTTGCCATTTTAATTTACCTTTCTTAAGCACCAATAAAGTAGAATTATGCTATATTTAAGCTTAATTTAAAATTTAATTCATATGGATAAATATGAAGAAGCTCAAAATTCCCTTTGTGATAAAACAACACAGTAAAACTTGTTTTAAGTTGTTTCACCAAGATTTAGCTTAAGACAGTCTCTATTATTGTATTATAGAAAAGGGTCTGTAAGATACATTCTACTGTCCCCATATTTGCCTCTGTGCTGATGTAAGTTTAAAACTCCCACCACTTTTGTGGTTTGATATAGGGAGAGGTTGCCTGAAAAATGCTTTAATTGTATTTTATAGGGTGTTGATAGGATTCTTTCTAAGGCACCTTTGCTCAGAGAGGTGGATGAAAATTAATTTTAATGGGATAACATTGTTCACTTAATGGAACAGTTATTCCCATAAAACTCTATGCAAAACAAATTAGCTTGTTAAAGATATTCAATTTCAGCTCTTCCTTCTTCATATAAGTAAATCTCTACAGTTCTTCGTTTACAGTTTAGGTTGTTTAAGTTCTCTTTACAGTTCTTTTGCTTCTGGATCTCTGGTGCAATACAGGACAGAACTAGCTTTGTTAATTTCTCACAAAAACAGATACTTACCTCTGTTCCTTACCTTTGCCCTACCCATCAGTCCCCACTTCTCCCAAAAGAAAGAACAAATTTATAATGCTTATAACTTCCCAATTTGGGGAATTGTGCAACCCTTGTTTTCTAGGAATACCCTCTCACAGTCGTATACATTGCCATATATGGAGCATTGTCAGTTTTTAGACTTCTGTTATCTACAATTCTAGTAGTGATGGGTACAGATTAACTTTTCTTAAATCGTATGCCAAATTCAGTTCATATTGATTCATTGTAGACACTGGCACATTTAGGGGGGTGGGGGGAGGGGCTCAAAGATGTTCACAAAAAGCAACTGAGAGACTATTAAAATTTTTCCAGTTGTTAGAAGAAAAGAACTTACTGTCTTTCTTTAACTTGCCCATTCATATAAATTGTATTTATAAAATGTGTTCTATAATCATGTAATTGTAAATATTATTGTTATGTATTGTTCAATGACATTCTTTCCAAGGCAGGACCTCTTGCTGTATCTTTTCTACCTTCATATTTGTAATAGAAACTAGAGAATGTATGACTAGAAAGTCACTTTGAGACTGACTTTAAAAACTAGTTACCTTCTACTGTTGCAAAGTGCAAAACTGTGAGTGGAAATGGTTTCTTCTGATTTCAATAATAATGTTTAAAATGTTAGAAAATGCAGTGGATGGATTCATAGGCAATGCTGCTGTTATCCCAAGGTACCATTAAACACTCTTCATTCCTCCTTCCCTTTCTTTCTTCCCTCTCAATCCCTCCTTCCTTCCTTTCTGAGGAGAAAATATGGCTTTGGTGTTTAAAGTCAAACATTTAGTTTGTTTGCTTTAATTCATCCAAAGCAAAGAATAATTTGGGTCAACATTAGTTTAATATTTGTGAAGCGCCTTAAAGAAATTCCTGTGTGGAAGGCACTATACCAGTTTACTTTTATATTGTATTGTGTATATATGTATTTTGTATTAAAAATGTTCTTATAACACTACAGTTTTATAAAATTATACTTTGTTAGAAGGAATTGCAACCTTGCAATACCGAATTCTTTGAATATTTCTGAATGTAATAGTTACCAGTAATCAGTGACATTTTTTGACTGTTTTTGAAACTCTTTGTATTTTCTCAATCATTTTCTCTAGTGTAACATCTACTGGGATAATAAAAAAGGTATAAAAATCTCTTCCTCTGTAATATGTTTGGAAATTAACTACTATGCTGCTACATAAATATAATGCAGAATCCTGTTCTAAAGTTCATTTTTTCTTAGTAAAATAAATTTATAGTGATAAAGTTATATTTTGTATAGCTAAGTATTTAGTATGTATATAACTTATTCATTACACAAATTAGTCCTGGTTTAAATTCTTTTTACTTTCTAAAACACGGATATTATTTCTTTCTAGTTTCTCATCTTTGAATGTAAAATTTTCTTAATGTTGCATCCTTTCAGTCTTTTATCATCCTTTATTTACTCAGTGAAATGTGCCAAATCTCCATTACTTTCAAATTCTCTTTTTAAATATTCTTTTCACTGGTGAATATATTTGATTACAGTATATTAAATTTATTCCTCAAAGAAAACCCTACTCGTGTCTTGTGACATGAAGTTGAAAAGCCTCAGTTTCTCAAATTTTATACTAGTAGGAGGAAAGCACAAGTCCAGTAACAAATGCTTAAGGGTGATGGGTATATGACAGCACTACCAAATCTATTTAAGCCTTACCACCACCAAGAAACAAACATTAACATTGTCTTGTACAGAAATTCCAATACCCAGGTCTGTGATTTCATTGGTGTGAACATTCCTTCCAGTGGTTTGGATAATTGCCCTTTCATAACTAAGTTTCTCATTTTTATGATTTTTTTGTATCTTTCCATAAATTTGTCATAGGACCCCCATCCAGTGTGCCAAAAACATTTATCAAGTGTTTTAAAATAATCTTAGTGCTACCAGTGACAATTTTTAATTGTTTCTTGACTTTCATTCTGGTTATCTCACATTTCTAGTTATACATTTCAATTGTGCCCTTTATTCCATTTATATCTACCATATATACTTTCATTGCCCTTTGGGTTATTTTTAATTTTGCTCCTGCCAAGATCATGGTGTCCCGTAATTCCCACATGGCATTATTGGGAAAGTGCCAATGTTGTTGAAAAGCAATGTGCAATCCTGCCAAGCTTCTTTTATGAAATAGATATAGTGCTGATACCTAATCTAAGAAGGACAGAAACAAAAGAAAATTATAGACCAATCTGGATATGCGTATAGCAAATGGATATAGATGCAAACATTCTAAATAAAATACTAGCCAGGGGACTACAGTAATATATCATGAAGATTATACATGGTGACTGAGATTTATGCCAGGATTGCAGGGATGGTTTAACATAAGGAAAACTATTAATGTAACTGATTACATAAAAAAAGTAACAAAAATCATGATTATGTCAATAGATGCAGAAAAAACTTGACAAAATCCAATACTCATTAAAAATTCCTGAAAGCATTGGTATGCATGAACTTTTCCTTAACATGAAAAGCATCTGCCTAAACCAGCAGCAAACATTATTTATGATGGCAATAATCTAGAAGCCTTCCGGGTAAAGGATGTCCTTTATCATCAGTATTCAGCATTGAATCAGAAATGTCAGAAATGACAAGAAAAAATTGAAAGTATCACAATGATTAATGAAGCAATACAACTATATTTTTACAGATATTATGGTGATATACTTAGAAAATCCTGGAGATTCAATCTTGGTTGAAACAATTTTGACAAAGTTACAAGACATAAACACATCATCAGCATTTCCATTTATTACCAACAAAACAATGCAACAGGAAATAAGAGATACCCCATTTAGAATAACTAAACTCTAAAATACTAGGGAGTAGACTTGCTGAGAAAAACATAGGAACCACTTTAACATAATTATCAAACACTTTATACAAGTAAAGCAAGATTTAAATCTTCAAAGAAATTTGAATTGTTCATGGGTAGGCAAAGCGACTATAGAATGAATGATATTTCTACCTAAATGATATTTCTACACAACTCATTCAGTGCTATCCTAATTAAATTATCCAAAAAAAAATACTTTATTGAGGTAGAATAATTCAGTTGGGAGAACAAAAAGTCAAAAATATCAAAGGAATCAATGAAAAAAAATGGAAGAAAGATCAGGTACCAGGTCTTACACTATATTATAAGGTAGCAATTATCAAAACTGGGACTGGCTATGAAATAGGTGCATCAGTAGAACAGAGTAGATATGTAAAATTTAAAGTTTTAAACTTTTGTAATAAGAATATACTATTTGGTAAAAACTTGGGAAAATTATAAAGCAGTCTGACAGAAAATGGATATAGAACAATATCTTACACCATTTGCCAAGATAAGATGGAAATGGATACATGACCTAGATCATGGAACGCATTACGAATCAGACATAGAATTTATGAATAAACAAGAGGTAGCATTGTGAGTTATAAAATGGATAATTTTGATTATATTAAATCTGAAAAGTTTTGTACAAATAAAACCAATGTAGCCTGGATTAGAACAGAAGCAGAAAATAGAGGGAAATTTTGTAGACAGTTTCTCAGAAAAAGGTCTCATCTCAAATATTTAGAGAGGTTGTCTCATTTATAAGATTGAGTCATTCCTCAATTGATAATATTCAAGGGATGTAAACAGTCAATTTTCAATGAAGAAATCAAAATTACATATAGTCATGAAAAATGTTCTAAATCATTCTTGGTTTTGAGATATCTCACACCTAAAATGATAGGAGAAAATAATAAATGTTGGTGGCAATGTAAAAAATTGGACATTAATACACTGTTGGTGGAACTGTGCACTGATCTAACCATTTTGGAGAGTGATCTGGAATTATGCCCAGAGTTATAAAACCATGTATATACGACTATTAAGTTTGTTTTCCAAGATGATCAGGGGGATAAGGAAAAGAACATATGTGCTCTACAATATTTATAGCAGCTCTCATTCCAACTCCATAAAACTGGAAATTGAAGGAATGCCCATCATTTGGGGAATGGCTAAACAAGTTGTGGTATATGATTGTGATGGAATACTACTGTGCTATAAGAAATGACAAGTTGGTTGATTTTAGAAAAACATAGAAAGACTTGCATGAAATAATGAAAAGTGAAATGAGCAGCACCAAGATAACATTGTGTACATTAACAGCAATATTGTTTGAAGAATAATTGTCCTGCTATTTCTACCCTGAATAATCCAGGAGCGGGGAGCCTATGGCCTTGAGGCCGCATGTGGCCCTCTAGGTCCTCAAATGTGGCCCTTTGACTGAATCCAAACTTCATAGAACATACCCCCTTAATAAAAGGATTTGTTCTGTAAAACTTGACTTCAGTCAAAAGGCCGCACTGAGGGCCTAGAAGGCCACATGTGGCCTAGAAGCTGCAGGTCCCCACCCCTGTAATCCCTTTTCAACTCAGTTCTGCTCAATCTATGCCTCTTACTTTTCCTCTACTCATTCATTGTCAATGACTACTTTCCCTTGTTTGCTAAGATTAAGGCCTTCCTTGAGGAAAGGGTGAACCAGTGATGATATGTGAATGTAAAGGAATTTTTTTGTGCCATAAAAGAAATAACAAAAAAAAGATAATGTCAGAGAAGTCTGGGAAAACTGGTACGAATTGACAATGAAGCGAGCAGGGCTTGAAGAACATTTTACATGATGACAATACCATCGTAAAGACAACTTGGAAAGACTGACAAACTCTAATCAATGTAACAATCAACCATGATTTCCATGAAGTATGCTGTTCACCTCCTGACGGAGAGATGATGGATTCAAGATGCAGAGGAAGACGTGTGTGTGTGTGTGTGTGTGTGTGTGTGTGTGTGTGTGTGTGTGTGTGTGTATTTTATTTTTTTTAATACAGACATCATAAGAATTTGTTTTACTTGACTATCCGTATTTGTTGTAAAACTTTCTTTTTCCTCTTTCAAGTGGTAGAGGAAGAGTTGAGAAGGAAAGGGAAGTTAGGGATAGGGGTACCAAGAAAAAAACAAATAAAGAAAAAGGATAATTGAAACGTTTTCAAAAAATGTACAGAATAGAGCAAAAGTAATACCAGAAGGATTCACAAGATAAGTAAGACAGTTTTGAAGGTGACGTTGAATTTGTTATATACTTAAACAAAAAATCAGCTACACATAATGGAGATGTAGTTTCATGTTCTTCCTTCTGTACTGTGTTATTTTACTTGATGTTAAATTCAGAATTTTTTAAAATGAGAAAAAAATCAAGGCCTTCCACTGTGATGTCCCTCAAAAGTCCCTCCACTCCTAGCCCTCTTAATGTCCTCATACGTAATTTTCTTCTTCCCTCCAGTTTTAGATGATGAGACAGCTCAAAGAAAGACATCAACTTTCAATCTATACTTCCCTATGACATCTTTCTTTAAAAAGCTGATTTTAGGTATCTTGGGGAAAATAATTTCATCTGCTTTAGCCTGCTGCCCTTCCTGTTTCTCTAATTTTCTTAAATGATTATCATTTCAGACTCTGAACTGCTTGTTCAAAATGTAAAGTTTCTTTTTATCCTATGACCTTCTTAAACCATTAGTAGCTTTTCATTTATAGTTTTTCCATATTAGCTTTTTCTTAACCACTCTAGACATTAGTTGCCTCATTCACAAAATAAAGAAGTTAGACTCAATGGTCCCTAAAATCTCTTCTAGTTCTAAATTCTCCTTGTTTATATCATCTCTTCTTCTTTAGAGTATTGTGACAGTTTCCCAACTGTTTTCCTTCTCCCAGTCTGTTGCTTCTTTAACCCCTTTACACATTACTGCCCAAATAATCTAATACTCCATTTTTATGCCACACACACAGAAACCTCCATTGGTCCTTTGAAATTTCATAATTACAGTGTAGTAATATTCCATTGCATTCATAAACCACAATTTGTTCAACCATTCCTCTTCATGGGGTGGGTGCCCATCTTTTTTTCTTTTAATTTACCCTTCAGGATTCATAAGTTGGTTTTACTTTCTACTACTTCTCATCCAGTGTTAGCTTCTCTCATCTTCATGCATTCCCACTTACTTCCCTATAAAATTTGATGTATTTCTACACTAAATTCTTTTTGTGTTCAACCTTTCTTTGATCATTTCAAATAAGAATGAAGTTCATCTGATGTGCACTCTCTTTAACCTACCATGTTGGTATCCTTTTCTTCTCACACACCTCATTTATGAAAAATGTTTCAGCCTTTCTTATTTTCTTTATTTTTTCTATTTCCTTTTACTCATTTCCCTCTCCCCACTTCAAACCCTCAGAATATAACTAATTCACTCCCAGGTCCTCTGTTTTTCTTATTTAACTCCCTCAGTTTTATTATTCAATCATTTTTCAGTTGTGTCCAACTCTTTATGACCCCATTTAGGGTTCTCTTGTCAAAGATACTAGAGTGGTTTGCCATTTCCTTTTCCAGCTCATTTTACAATTAAGAAACTGAAGCAAACAGGGTTAAGTGACTTGCCCAGGGTCACAAAGCCAGTGAATGTCTGAAACCAGATTTGAATTCAGGAAGATGAATCTTCTTGACTTCAGGTCTGGCACTCTTATCTATTGTACCACCTATCTGCCCCAATTCCCTCAATACCTTTTGACAATATAAAGGTTTTAAAGAAGCGCTCTTTCCTTTTCTCTCTTTATAATATTAGTATTACATCATCATACAACTTCTTCTAATTGCTCCAATATATTTACCTTTCTAGATTTATTTTAGCTCTTGTATTTGTATTTCAAAGTTCCTACTAAAGTCTGGTCTTTACATCAGAAATACTTTAGTGTCCTCTACTACATAAAAGGGTGGCTAGGTGGTGAAGCAGAAAGAATACCGAGACTAGAGTGAGGAAGATCTGAGTTCAAATGTGGCCTCAGACGCTTACTAGCTATGTAACTCTAAGCAAGTCACTTCACCCTCAGTTTCCTCATCTGTAAAATGAGCTTGAGAAAGAAATGGCAAATCACTCTAAAATCTTCACCAAAAAAAACCCCTAATTGGGTCACAAAGAGTAGGATACAACTAATTAACAAAAACAGAAAGCAAAAAACAAACTCCATCAAAGATTCATTTTTTCCTTACAGTATTATACTCAACTTTACAGGGTAAGTTATTCTTGTTTGTTAGCAAATCTTTTTCACCTTTTGGCCTTCACTTCTTTCTAGATACCTGCAGTACTCTTTCTTTGATTTTGGCTATGATATTACTAGGACTTTTCCTTGTAGGAATTCTTCTATGATTCTCTCTTTGTTTTGTCTTCTAGTTCTAATAGCTTCAGCAAAATTGCAGGCTTCTAAATAAACCCTAAAAAAATCAATTGTATCTATATATTTTAATAATAACAAAATGCAAAAGGCATTAATGAAAAGGAAAATCTTATTCCAAATTACTATAAATGCATAAAGGATTGGAGGTTGATCTACTAAGTTCACAAAAGACTTACATAGATTAGATTTCATAGTACTTCTTAAAGAAATAAAGAACAATTTGAATAGCTGGAGGAACAGTCAGTGCTCATGGATGGGTTGGACCAATATAATTGAAATGACAATACTACCAAAATTAATTTACATATTTAATTAATTAAATTTAATTAATTTATATATCCGATAATTTATAGAACTTGATAAAATGTAT
The DNA here is from genome assembly GCA_028658325.1 of Potorous gilbertii. Classification (NCBI taxonomy): domain Eukaryota; kingdom Metazoa; phylum Chordata; class Mammalia; order Diprotodontia; family Potoroidae; genus Potorous; species Potorous gilbertii. The sequence goes on along the minus strand of CM053770.1, from coordinate 431,493,157 downwards.
TTATTCATAGAACTTGATAAAATGATAATGAAATTCATTTGAAAAAAACAAAAGATTTAGAACATCAAGAGAAATAATGAAAAGAGGGAAGGATAAAAGACGAATAGCACTTCCAGATCTGAAACTATATTATAAAGCAGCAGTCATCAAAACTATTGGGTATTTGTTTTAAAAAAATTAGACAGAGCAGAGGAATACATTAGACGAGAGAGTCAGAAACGTTGGAACCCATTTACCCAGTGTTTAATAAAGTGGAAAACATAAATTACTTAGGAAATAATTCCCTGTTTGATAAAATACTGCTGGGAAAATTGGAAAAGTCTGCCAGAAATTCAGCTTAGACCAATATCTTACACTGTATTCCACAATACATTCTAAGTAGATATGTAGCTTTGATATTAAAGCTCTTACTTATGTGATATTATTTAATACTAATTAAATGAAATAACTTGTGTTTGTCCTTCATTCTCAGAGGACCATGACATCAAGATGATGACATGACTTGCAGTTGACTTTGATTTGAATAAGGTAGGGCTGTGCAAGGTCATCAACCTCACTTATTTCTCCTGAGCCATCTGGGTCCAGTGGCCTGATATTCATCAGTACGACTGAAGATGTCCCAGGATGCAATCAAATAATCAATAACAATAAATCAAATAACTTTTTACCCTCTTCCTGAAGAAAGTATTTGTGATGACTTAGAGTTTCTAAGTAATCTAAAATAATCCCTTGGTCTCTCAGTTTCCCAAATTGTCAATTTTGATTTGTTAAATAATACCTTCTGTGTATCAGGTACTGAGTTAACCTCTATGGGACAGGAAGGAAAGTAAAAGACAGTGGTTGCTCTCAAGCAGCTCTGAGTCTAATGGTAGAAGCAACATAAAACTATGTAAAAGAAGATACATATATACGTATACATGTGTGTATATATATATATATATATATATATATATATATATATATATATATATGATAAATTGGAAGTGATCTCAGAGTGAATTCACTAAAAATAAGAACTAGGAAAGATGTCTGGCATAAGGAAAGACTTTTAGACAAAATTTGAAGGGAGCCAGGGAAGTCAGGAGAAAGAAAATTCCTTGGCATGGAAGACAGTCAGTGAGAGTAGATGAAGTCAAGAGATTGAGAGTCTTCTGTGAGGAACAGCAAGGAGACTAGTGTTACTGGATTGCAGAACAGGTGGAGGAAAGTAAAGTATAAAATGACTGGAAGGATAAAAGGGGCCAGATTGCTAAAGGTCTTTAAAACCAAATAGCGGGTTTTATATTTGATCCTGGAGTTCACTGAATGAGACAGGTATATGTGTGACAAGTCACATATGTATTTGAAAGATGAATTTGACAATTGAATGGTGGATGGATTGGAGTACGGAGAGACTTGAGGCAGGGAGACCAATCAGCAGATTATTGCAGTAGTTCAAGAGTTAAGTGATGAGGTCCTTCCAGGGTAGTGACAGTGTCAGAGGAGAGAAGGGGACATATATACAAGATATTACAAAGGGGAAATTGGCAGTACTTGGAAACTGATTGGATATGGGAGGTAAGAGAATAAGGAATCTAGGGTGACCTAAGTGGCAAGCCTGCTGAGCGGGAGGATGGTGGTATCCCCAATAATAATAGGGAAATTGGGAAGAGAGGGGGGTTTGTAGGGAAAGATTATCAGTTCAGTTTTAGATCTGTTGCATTTACAATATCTGTGAGATGTCCAATGCAACCTATTCCATAGACAGTTGGAGATGTGAGACCAAAGGTCAGAAGAGAGGTTAGGTCTAGATAAATGACTCAGAGTCATCTGCATAAAGATGATAATTGAATCCATGGGAGCTGATGAGAGCAAGAGAAATAGAATGGAGGGAGAAAAGAGCACAGAGTCTTGGGAGACACTCATGATGATCTGGTACAATCTAAATGAAAATGCAGCAAAGAACACTACAAAGGAGCAATCAGACAGCTAGGAAGACAAACAGGATAGACTGGCATCATGCAAATCTAGAGAGAAGAGTTTATCAAGGAGAAAATAGTGTCAAAGGCTGAGGAGATGTCAAAAAGGATGAGAACTGAGGAAAGTTCCCGCTCAAAGCTGGGAAACAGTTTTTACACCAAGTGTCTCTGATAAAGGCCTTGTTTCTAAAATATACAAAGAACCAAGTCAAATCTACGAGAATACAAGTCATTTCCCAACTAATAAATGGTCAAAGTGTATGAATAGGCAGTTTTCAGATGAAGAAATTAAAGCTATCTATAGTCATATGAAAAAATGCTCTAAAGTCACTATTGACTAGAGAAATGCAAATTAAAACAACTCTGAGGTACCACATCATACCTATCAGATTGACTAACATGACAGAGGAAAATGGCAGATGTTGGAGAAGATTGAAAAACTAATACATTATTGGTAGAGTTGTGAACTGATCCAACCATTCTGGAGAACAGTTTGGAAGTATACCTAATGGGTATAAAACTGTGTATACCCTTTGACCCAACAATACCACGGCTAAATCTGTATCCTAAAGAGATCATGAAAAAAAGAGAAAAGGACCTACATGTACAAAAATATAGTAGCTCCTTTTGTGGTGACCAAGAATTGTAATTTGAAGGGATGCCCATTAATTGGAGAAAGACTGGTATATGAATGTAATGGAATACTATTGTGCTATAAGAAATGATGAGCAGGCAGACTTCAGAAAAACCTAGAAAGATTTGCATGAATTGATGCTAGGGGAAGTGAGTAGAACCAAGAGAACATTATACACAGTAACAGCCACATTATGAGATGACTAACTTTGTTAGACTTAGCCCTTCTGAGCAATGCCATGATCTAAGACAATTCCACGACTCATGATGGGAAATGCTGTCTACATCCAGAGGAAAGACCTATGGAATCTGAATGCACATTGAAGCAGACTATTTTCTCTTTTTTGTTGTTGTTTTTTGTTTTTTATTTCTTGTGATTTTTCCTTTTTGTTCTGATTCTTCTTTCACATGACTAATGTGGAAATCTGTTTAATGTGATCATACTTGTATAGGCTACATCAGATTGTATGTTGTCTTGGGCAAGGGAGAGTGAAATTAGAAATCAAAATCTTATAAAAATCAATATTGAAAACTAAAAATGAATAAATTTTTTAAAATAAAAAATAAATTTTTAAAAAGGAAAAACCATCCTGTTCATCGTTTCTTATAGCGCAATAATATTCCATTACAAACATATACCATAACTTGTTCAACCATTCCCCGAATGATGGGCATTCTTCTTAATTTCCAATTCTTAGCCACCACAAAAAGAGCTGCTATAAATATTTTTAAACAAATAGATTCTTCCTTCTATCCCCCTTTAAAAAAAAATCTCTTTTGGGTACATACCTAGTAGTGGTGATGTTAGGTCAAAGGGTATGCACGGTTTTATAGCCCTTTGGGCACACTTCCAAATTCTCATTCTTTTCTACTGCATTCAAGACAGTTTTTTCCCCATTAAGAAAATAACATTAACAGCTAGGAGCTGACCATAGTTAAAGCTTGTTCAGATGTACAAGGAGGGTACAAGACTTATAAATAAATCATATGTCAGGACTTTAAGGAACTCTGATTTGCTCAGTTCCTTACATGTGATAAAATATGTACAAACCCTTTCTTCAAGCTCAGATCAAGTTGGGCATACAATTAATTTTCTCTGAACATAGGCTGACCTTGGGCTGTGTATATTGTATGCATCTTGGATTTCTTTGACTTTATTTTACTCTTCAGATACAGCTTCTACCTCAGACCCATGTTTGATTTGTATTTCATACATGGAATTCCAATAACAGACTTTTCTCTATATGTACCACCTCTTGCTTCTAGTCCTCATATCTGAGCCTTACTCCTGTGTGAACTTTTCCATATCACAAAACTCCAAACTCACAAAACCTTAATCAATACTGTGGTAGATTTTTGGCCATAATCCCTGACCTCATCCCATTTTGGAACCAGGAGAATCAACATACTCCTTACATTGTAAGGGGGTAGATGTTCTGGCTAATGCTTGAAAACCTCTTACTTTCACTTTAAATGTCCTGAAGGGAATATGGTGACCATTATTATCCATCACTAATTTGGGATTTGCCACTCACTTCTTGGACCTACATTTGCCGGACCTAGAGACATACTGGCAAGGCTGAAACAAATTACATGGTGTTTGGAAGGCTGCCATTTGCCTGATTTATCATAACACTGTGTCTATACAAGTGGCACATATCTAAGTGAGCAAATATATGATAGGCAGGTTGTCCTAGGTGATTCGTATGACCTAAGTCTGTGTGACACTGTGTGACATTGCTTTTACAATCCATTATAGTTAAGACCAGTGGCAAACCTTGCCCTATGGAGACAAAGAGTGAATGAATGAATGAATGAACATTTAAGTATTTACCATGGGCCAAGAGTTTTGCTAAGTACTGGGGATACAAATATAGGCAAGCAAAAGAGTCCTGACATTGAAAAAGTATACATTCTAACAGAACACAGTGCATATAAAGGCATCTCAGCCAGGGAGGAGTGTTTTGTGTGTCTTTCCTATAATTCACTTACCTTTTCCTTTAAGTTTCTGGATACAATACCATTCTGGGAAAATAAGTACTTATATTAATTCATTGTTCAAAATACCTTTCAGAATAATGTAATTTCCATGTTAATCTCTTTTAATCAAATCTATGTTTGCTCTTGCTTTTTTTCATAATTGCTACCCCTGCTTTTTTTATTTAGATTTTTCTGTAGCCCCTTATTTAAATTCTATAGAACTTTGTATTTCAAGTGTACTTTTTATAAACAATGTTGCTGGATTCTGTTTTTTAATCCGTCTGCCTATGGGTGAGTTCATGGAGAAGAGTGCTTTGGACAAGGAAGGCAGAGGGAAAGGTGATTGGAATCACAGGGCCATTGACTGGCATGTCGTTTCCAGGAAGGATAGGGCTGATTTCAACTACTATAGTCAGAATTAGAGTTGGAAGAAAGGGGTCAGAAAGGGAGATGTCATCCTGACATAGAGATGGTAGGGAAGTGGATGGTGGATCTGGGTCCAGTCACTCCCTAGTCCAACCAAGTTGACTGACCTTCTAAAGATTCAGCCACTGGGAATCTTGAACTTTCCAAGATACTGTGGACACATCTACTCCTCCTATCTTATATTTAGTTGAAAAATGACTGAACAACAGAAGGAAAGCAAAGCACTTTTTACTTACCAACCGAACTTTTGATTGAACAACAAATCTGCCTAGATTTGGCAATTAAGTGATCATTGGTATCTTTGGGGAGAGCAGTTTTGTTTGCATGATGTGGTCTGAAGCCAGACTGTAGAGAGTTAAGAAGAAAGTAAAAGAAGAGGAGGCATTGATTATAGTCTTTTTTTTTTTTAGCTCAAAAAGGATTTTATTTTTTTAAATTTAATTAATTTGTTTTCAGTTTTCAACAATCACTTCCAGAAGTTTTAAGTTTTCTCCCCCTCCCTGTTTCCTCCCTCCCCAAGACAGACATGCCATCTTATATAGGTTCTCTACGTACATTCCATAAATAGTCTTCTTAAGAAATTTAGCTAAAAAAAGAGAGAAGAGATATGAGATGATAGCTAGTGGAGATGAACAGATCAGGGAAGGATTTCTTGAGGATGGTGGAGACGTGGGCATGTTTGTAGGCAATAGAGAAGCAGTCAGCGGAAAAGGAGAGGTCGCAAAGACAAAAGAAAGTCAAGAGGATAAGGGGGCAATCCGCTATAGGAAACAAGAGTGAACGGGATCCCTTGTATCTGTGGAGATGTTGGCCATGGCAAGGAGAAGCCCCCCTCATTGCGTGATTCGGGGTGAAGGAGGAGATAGTAACAGAAGGGTGATGGGAGAAGAGGGAGTTCACAGCTCAAGGTCTCAAATTTTTCAGTGAGCTATGAGGCAAGGTTTTAAGCGGGTGGGGAGGGGTAACTAAAGATGGGAAAGCAAAGGGAGTATTCCAGCAACCACCGGTAAACTAGTTGGCAGCTCTTTGACAGCGCAGTCAAGGGTATTGACAGGAAGATCTGAGTTCAAGTCCTTAGAAGACTTTTCCTTGGCTATGAATCCATAGAAGTCAAACTTCTCAGCCTCATCTGTGAAATGAGGAACCTCTCAGTTCCTCACCTGTAAAAAAAAAAAATAAATAAATAAAGGGTAATAGGATCAGATGAGGTAATATACCCTGCGAAGCTCTTAAGCCCTGCATGAATGCTATCTATTCTGTTGTATAGCATGGAGGAAGCTAATGCTGTGAGGTGTCTGACCTGAACATGGGAGAAACGTGCAGTGATATCGGGCGTCCCCAAAGTCCTAGTGCAGGTATAAAAGAAGCGCTTTAACAACTTTTGAGACCAGCGTGTACACGATGCGTACGTATATATGTACGCACACGTGTATATTCTGCATACACACGTATGCACGCGCATTAAGTAAATATAAATGTCTACAGAGTAAATACGAATTAAATTATAAACAATATTTAATGTATATCATTACAGTCACACGACACATGTACACATGTGACTGTGTATGTACAAATGTGGACACACACACTACTATCTCAAAAGCTATTAAAATTTAAAACTCCACCGAGGCTTTTGGGACTCCGTGCGTGTATAGGCTACATCTATTTAAGGGGCCCTCAGACTTCTAGAACCCCACGCGTGCGCCTGTGCACGCGTGGCGACGAGGGTAGGCTCTATCTCTCTGTCTCTCCACACAGAGTCGTCTTTTTCCGGCTTGGAGCCAGGGAGGACGGGGCCTCAGAAGACCCCTTTCAGCGGAGGGAGAGTTGGCTACCAGCAGCCTACACCTCCCAGAGCGCATTCCCCCAAAGGGGCGGGCCAGGCTGGCTCCGCACGCACAGTCCTCTGGGACAGGCATCGGCGACGCCGCGGCGGCGCTTAGAACGCTCGCGACAAGTAACGAAGCTGCGGTCCTCGCCGCCAGCCCCGCCCCCTTGCCTCCTTCTACGCGCTCTCCGAGACCAGGCGCGCGCACGCCCCGTTCGTCCTCGCTCCCGGGGCGTTCCCTTTCTCCCACGCATGCGCCCATGTCGCCTGGGCCGCCGAGGCCACCGCCGGAAGTGACCCTGGCGGGTTTGACTTCAAATTCTCTGTGAGGTGGAGCGGCGGCGCCGGAGGGGTGGCGGTTGGGCGGGACGTGCCGGGTAGGGTCTCGGGAGCCTCTCTTCCTTGCTGCCGGGGGTGGGCCGAAGGGTCCGTCCCGCCCCCGCGCCCCCCAGCCGCGGAGGACAGTTTCCTGCCCCGGACGCCGAGGCGGACCCAGGTGAGCCTCTCCCCTTCTTCCCCCACCTCCCGATTCCAAGGCCGCGGGCGCTGAGGCTGGGGGGGTGGGGGAGGGAAGGCCGGGGGTCCCGCCCCGCATTCCGTGCGGATCCCTTTCCTTCTGCTCCTAGGGATCCCCGGCTCCCAGGCCCCGACTTGTTGCTTGACACACCTGCTTCTCCGAGCTTGGCTTTCCCCTCCTCCCGGGGGCCTGGGGCCGGACCCCAACCCACCCCCAGCCCCGCGTGACCCGAGAGGTCCGGAGGCCGGCCGGGCAGCCTCCTTTCTACACACCTCTTCTTTATTTGAAGACTTTCTTCGTCCCCCCCCAAAAAAACCTCTTGATTTTAAACGAGTGTCTTTCCATTTGCCTTTTAGGTTCTTGTGTCATTGGGAGAGTATTTTAGCTTTTCGTAGCGCTGTCAAATTCTCATTGTCCCACCCCTTTAAAAAAAAAAGTCGTTTTGGGGAAAGTTTCTTATTAAATGTTGTTTGTTCCCTGATATTATTCCTTGTTGCATTAATGGCAAAGTTACTGAGGAACGTGATTTTTCCTCCCCTGGAAATGCTTTCTCGTCCCACGCCAGCACCTTGTGAAAAACGAAGTCAGTGTTTTCTGTTTGAATTGTGGACTCTCGAAGGCTCCCTTTTAAAACAGTTCAGCTTTTGACTTGGGTCTTTTTTGGATTGTTAAACAACATTACTGGTGTTTTAGAATGTGTGCACAGACCTGTCCTTCTTAGTCACAATGATAGAACACTTCTGATGTGGTTTATGTACAGTTCATACAGGCTGAAAAGTTCTCGGTATATAGTATGTAATAATATATATTATCTACATACGGAGTAGCCCAACTTTTCCATAGGAGGATTAAATTTTTTTTAGGAATTAAAGGTGGTTTGGCATGATGGACATTCTTGTACAAATAAATGATAGCAACCTTTCCAGGAAGAGAGGATAATCGTATACTATTACATATTTCTTCTTAGCTTTATGTCATAAGTTAAAACTTTAAAAAGACAATATTGATTACTTTCCTACCGGTCTTAGATGATACACTTCAGAAATTTGGTATGAAGTACATTGTGGAATTTTCAGTTTTTCCAGCATAGGGCTAAATATTTTCCTTTTAACCTTATTGACTGTTTTACAAAGATAGAGTTTTTTGTCAGAAGTCATAGTATGTTGAGTCATAGTATGTTGATTACTGATAAAATGCTGAGTACATTTAGTCATCCTGCTTGCTTGGTAGCTTAACTTAAATATGACTTTTTGACTATGTTTTTGTTGAATTAGGTAAGACCATTAATTTCTTTATCCCCCACTGTTTTTGTCTAGGATAAACTGAGCTTTATATCTTATCGTTAAATGAGTATGTATATGACTTTTTCCATTACAGTCATTTTCTTGCCTCAAGTTACATTTATTAACAATGATAAAGAATAAAAAATCCTTCATCTTTAAAATGTTTAATTTTTAAAATACTTTCCAAACATAGATTACTCTAAGATACTCTTGTATCACAGCAATAACTTTGTCAAGCTTTAAAATGAGCAAAAACATCCACCAAGTTCTAAGTGGTCATGGGTCATTCATTAGTGATTATTCATCATTACCAGTGACTAATTTGTAATACCTGCAAAATCTAATTACAAACCTCAGATGTTAGTTCAAAATTATTTACTGGTGTAACACCTTGCTCTTTTTTTGAAGTTTGATTTACTGAACTCTGACCTATTTTATTAAACACTTTTTGATTTGATTTCAGATAACTTATAGTTAATCTTTTTTATGTATTTGAGTAAGCCAGTCTTGCAGAAAGGAGCAAAAAATTTTTCATAGATTTTGTCCATATTTTAACAATGCCTTCATACTTGGATGTCCCCAAACCCCAGCACCTCAAAAAAATAAATTCATAGGAATTTTTTTTTTCTTTTGAGAGCTTTGAGGAAAGGAGATAGAGGGCTAAAGAGTAAGTAAGGGTTTTTTTAATTGCTTGCTCTCTTAGCAAAGTATTTCCCCCCCCTCCCCTCTTGATTATTTCCTAGTTGTATGTGAATAAAAAAACTGTACTCACACTTACTACATAGATATCACATGTGGTCTAACCTTTCTGAAACATCAGATGTCATTGCATTTCATTTAAAAATCTGATCTTGCTGCTTATTTTATTAGCATCTTGCTCAATTAATTTTAATGAGTTTAGTCATCAGATAAGTCATTAATCCCTCACAAGCCATCTAAACAAAGGATGACTCTCATGGGATGAGAGTAAGTGGAAAAGCTTGTAGGTGCAACCTGTGATAATTGTGAGAAGTAATATTTTATGAAGTTAAAATGCTTTGAAATTTTTTGGACAAAAACATATTTCATTATCTTGTTAAAATTATGCAAAATTTATTTGTAGGATTGCATTAAAATGTTGAATTAATAACTAGTGTTCAAAAATTATAGTTAAAATTAGGTGCATTAGCTTAGTGGAAATTTAGGGTGAGTATTAAAGGGTGAGAATCTTGTAGAACTATGCAGTACTGTCATTAAATTGGGGAGGAATATGGTGTTTAGGGTTACAAAACTGTCTAAAAGAGTAAAGAAAATGCTCTTTCAGTGCTTCTTACAGAGTGATTGTGCTGTATATAATCAATAACCTGTCTTTTACAGGTTAAACTGGATTCTTTTTTAAACAACAAAATTATAAAATGACAGTTCATTGCCCATAAGGAATATTTGACCAGATGATGAAATTTGCTTTAACATTACTTTTAAAGTTGAGGTAGAGAAACCTTGTTTCACTGGTTTCTACCCCTTACTTCTTTTTCACTTCACAAAGAGGTTAAAAAAATGTTTATATTTATTTGTGTATATATCATACAACCCTAATTTTTATTATGTCTTAAATACAGGGTAGCCCCATTGGATTATAGCTTTAGAGTTGGAAGGGAACTTGGAAATCTCTAGTCTATCACTGTCCATCCCTGATTTATATATGAGGACATCAAGACCCACAGAGGCAAAATCACTCGCTTAAGGTCACACAAATAAAATATAAAAGACAATATTTGAACTGGATTTTCTGACTTTCTTCACTTTAGCATATACCTCTGATTGTGGCATAACGTTTAGCAATCAAATCAAGCAGTTCCTAAACATTTATTCTGTATTAGGCCTTATATATACATACATACATATATATGTATGTATATATGTGTGTATACATATATATGTATATTATATATATTAGTAGCTCAAAAACTTTTGAATACCATAGTTAATAATAAGGGGTTCTTCTCTTCCTTGGAAGTGTGGGTGCTTGCAGTAATTCTGCACTATTAAGATTTAGAGTTGGAATGAATCTTAGAAGCTGTTGTCTAGTCCAGCTCCTTCATTTTACGGATGAGAAAACTGTGACCTGAGAGGTAAAACCCAAAAATCACACGAATTTTAAGTGTTTAGGCCAGAACTTGAACTTAGGTCTAATCACTTTAAATTCAGTGCCCTTTTCACATTGCCGCTTTTCATGACTGGACAACTCCATTGTTTTTTTGTGATTAGCAAGCAAAGTTTTCTTGTTTGTGTTAGAAAAACCAATATGGGGTGGATATTTTGTCTTGCTTAGTATATCAATATAGATTAAAGTTAGTCTTTCTATATTGGTTGATTTTTGCATTTCTAATTAATTCTAGATCACATAAGACATTATTTTACTTACTTTTTGAAAGAGTGCATTGAATAATACATTGCTTAAGCTTGTTATTAAGAGTATTTTGCAGTAGGAAAAATGCCTCCCTAATTGCCAGAAAGCTTCTTTAGAGTCCCATTAAAAATAAATTTAAGGGCTGGAGGGAGCCTAGTTAGTGGAGCAGTCAAAAAAAAAATAGATTACTTCCACCCTCCACCCCAATCACAAGTCCACAGATTTAGAAAAAATGTCCCAGACTTATTCCTGATCAGGAAATCCAAGAAAAAGAGATGACAGTGAGTCTTTTTTTTTCCAGCCCATGTCAGAATAGGGAGAAGTGTGTGGACCTTGGGAACAGGGTCTGGTGAGGAGCATGCTTCTGGGAGCATTCCTTTGTGAAAGAGGCAAGAAGAGGTCCTGGATCCAGCATAGAAGTTCCTAAATTCCTAAACTTGTTCTGGAAAAGCCACCCATTGGCAACTCTGTGACTCACTACCCAGTTTTGGGCCACAGATCCAGGGCAGATTGAAGAGGGGACCTTTGCTGAGAGAGGGCATTCTAAGGTGAGGACTGGTCAGGGGTCCTTAGCTGGTTGCTAAGCAAGAAGCAAATTCAGAAACAAGCAGCAGCTGGGTGGCTTGGACTCTGGGATCTAAGTGGGATCTTAGTTGCGAACTCCAAACCAGGCTGAAGCTTGGAGAGGAATAACCAATACAGGAACCCCAGACCAAAAGGGAGCCAGCTGTTATGTTGTTCTGAACCAGGAGAGCTTTCCTACTGGTTGATAATGAAGGTCAGCAGCAGCTATTGAAGGAGTCCAAAGGAGTCAAGCCCACACACTTGTAGCTCACACTCAAACCCAGTTCAGAATCTTTTGCAGAGTTCATACCAAGAGAACAACATTCAGACTTAGCCTTGAGTCATACCACTTTGGGATCAATGAAGCTTTCAGATCCCTAACCTGAATTGTCCTTGAAATCTTGAAATAACGCAACAGTCAGTACTCCAAGAAAGCAACAAAAAGGCCAGTCCAGACTTTTCATCCAGAAGCATGCAAAACCTACCTGACATAAAGCCTGAAGTCAAGAAGTAGACTGGAAGAATAAGCAACAGAAAAATGACTTAATCTTAAAGACTTAATATCTTGACTGGGAATCTCAAAATACAAACCCAGTAGAAGAAAATGATTTTCATAACATCTGCAAGCAAAGCCTCAGAACAAAGTGGAAGTTGGGCATAAATTCAACTAGAATTTCTAAGAGGAAGCACATTTTGAAAAGTTTAAAAATGATTTTTTAAAATGCAATTAAAGTACATAGGGGAAGATTAGAAAAGAAATTAGAACTGTGGAAGAATAGCTTGACAAAAGAGATTTAAAGCCTTATCCTAATAATAAATTCCCTGAAAATGAGAATGAACCCAAATAAAAGCTAAAGATTCCATGAGACAACAAAAATGCCAAAACAAATTCAAAAGACTGAAAAAGAAAATGGAAGACAATATAAGTTGTCTCATGGAAAAAACATCTAATCTGGAAAACAATCAAAGTGAGATAATTTAAGAATCACTGGAATACTTAGAAGCCATGAATGACCAAAAAAGGGCTTAGATGTTTTAAAAAAAAATCATAAAACTGCCAAAATCTTTTAGAACCACAGAACAAAGTAGTTCTTGCAGAAGGAGATCACCTCCTGCTCTAAGAAACCTCAAAATGGGAAAAAAGTCGCGGGAAAATCATAGCCAAAATCAAGAGCTTCCAGATCAAAGAAAAAAGTATTGCAAGCAGCCAGAAAAAAAGAATTCAAATGCTGAGAAACCATAGTTAGAATCATTTGTGATTTAATAGCCATCACTATAAAGGAATAGAGACCTTGGAATATGATATTCCCAGATCCTAAGAATATAGAATTACAACTAAGAATAACTTACTCAGCAAGACTGAATGTAATGCTACATGGGGAAAAAATTAATTTTTAATGAACTAGAGGACTTCCAAGCATTCCTGATGAAAAGATCAGCGCTAAGTAGAGACTTTGAATTGTAAACACGAGAGTTAAGAGAAACAAAAAGATCATCTTGAACAAACAGGGATAAACTGTTTATGTTTGAATATGCAGAGATGAGACGGACATTTGTCCCCTCTGAATCCTGTCATTAAGTGTCACTGAGGGAGTCTGTTTAGAAGGAATGGAAGTGGTTCTGTTATCTTGATCTCAGAAGAATGGTGGAGAAGGAGATGAGGAAAACTTGGAGGTGAGGAGAAAGGAGGAAGATTAGGAAAACTTATCCTGTATAAAAAGAATGAACAAATAGAAGTCTATACTAGTAAGGAGGAAGGGATGAGGGAGCAGTTAACATTTGAATCTTATTTATATCTAAACTGGTCAAAGGAGGGAAGAATACATACACAGAGGAGTTCGAAAACACATTTCATTCATCAGGGAAGCAAAAGGAAACAGGGAGAGAAGGAAAAAAGGGAAATAAGGGGAGGGGACTTAGTCCTAGGTAAAACAGACTACGATTTACAAAAATATTTATAGCTCTATAGTGGCAAAAAATTGAAAATGGGATGCTCATCACTTAACAGAATGGCTGAACAAGTTATGATACAGAAACATGATGGAATACTGTTACGCTTTAAGAAGTGCAGGAGAGTGAGAAGTCTTCGATAAGGCTACAGTCCCAAGAGATTGAAAGGATATTGGCGTCTTCAAAAAAATATATAGAAGTTTTAAGGAAGGAAGAGTTTGGGGGGGAAGTTTCAGAGAAACCTGGGAAGACTTGTATAAACTGATGTCATGTGAAGTGAGCAAAACCAGAATATTGTATACAGTGACAACAGTATCGTAAAGATAAACATCTTTGAAAGATTTAGGAACTCGGATCAGCATAGTGACCAGTCATTATTGCAGAGGACTCATGACGAGATATGCCACTCATTCTTCAACCCTTTGAAAACTGGCTTCTAACCTCGTCACTCAACTGAAACTGCTCCCCAGCTGGTCATTATTTTAATTGTTGATTTAATTTGACACTGTTGAACACTCTGTCTTCTGTATATTCTTTCCTCTCTGGCTATTTGTGACTGTTCCTTCCTGGTTCTCTTACTGTCTTGACTACTCCGTTTCTTTTGCTGACTCAGCATCCATATCATACCTCTTAACTATGGGTATGTGCTAAAGTTCAGTCTACCTCCTCTTCTTCCTCAGTCATTTCTTGGTAATCCTGTTAGCTCCCTTGGGCTCAGCTATTAACTCTATGCAGAAATCTCCTAGATCTATATATTCATCCTTAATCTCTACCTTTACTTTAGTCCTATTCCTTATTGTCTGTTTCATATCCTGGAGACATCTGGAAATCAGCGTGTCTAAAACTAAACTCATTCACTTTCCCCCTAAACTCTTTGGTCCCAATATCCTTTCATTCTCTAAAATTAGCACTTCTATATTTTGTAAAACAGGAGAAGATTGTTTGTGAAACCGTTTTAAAGTACAGTTGTCCCTTCCACACTGGCAAGGAAGGTTAGGGGGTACAACACTCCCATGATCTGGAAACTCAGTGTGAAATTTTTTTGGCCCTCTCTTCACCCAGAAAAGAAGTCTCAATTTTTTTTCTTTTTCTTTTATGGGGTGTTTACAGTATTATTGTGAAAAATTGGGTTAAGTATTTGGCTTACTGTGTTATCTGTTAGCCTTTGTGTGTTGTCCATGCAGTTTCACAAAACTACTCCCAAAATTTCTATTTAATTTCTTATGCTGACTTCTGATATATCAAAACCACAGTGGAGAAAGTTGTGATGCGGAAAGCATAAATGTGTATAATAAACTCAGTATGCAATTTTTAGATTTGTCTTGCTTGTCTGTGATTCCTTCTGGTCTTCTATTCTGAAGTCTTTCTCCACTTCCCCCCCTTTTTAGAACCCTGTCTTCATTCCCCTTTCTTGTACCTCCCTCTTCCAGTTGAAAAAGCAAAGAAAAACACAATTCTTGTATTGAATATACATAATGAAGCAAAACAGATTTCCACCTTGTCTTCCTTTATTACTATAAAGATAAAATCTGATTATATTAATACTTATATTAATTAATATTAATCAATGTTATAAAGATAAAATATAATTATTCTAAAGTAAAAACAGTATTTTCTCTTAACTTAGCCTGTAGCATATATCTGATTCTCCCAGAAAGTAAATATTTATTTGTACTATTTTGAAGTTCCCTAAATGTACCATTGTGTGACATTTTGCTATTGTTTATTCTATTCTATGCATTCTGTATCTCAGAGAACTTGATGATTTTATAATAAAGTAAAAGCAATTTACCAAATGAAAAGAGGAAATTTTAATTTTTAATTGCAAAAAAGTTAAATATTTAAATTAGAAATCTGTGAGCATCTTTGAAAGAATAAAACTGCCACCTCTAATTTAATAAACTGTTTCATAGTCATTTATAATAGTAAAATTATAAGTTACTGAAAGGCAAGATTTGCATTGACTTCTCTTTTCATATTTAAACGTCTCTCATAATCAAGATTTATTAAAAGCCTATTTTACTTACTCTCAAACTTCTAAACATAAATTTCCTATAATAAATGGGCAAGAAATTGAATTGTTATATTGGCTAAGGGCTATATTGCCTATCCAGTGTAATAGTTCTAATTTAGATTGTCAGAAGGATGATTTGTACCCAACCACTGTTTATCTGTGAAGTCAAATACAAATTTATAGCTTTGGGTCTTCTTACTATATATTTATAAGTTTGTGTGTCTCATGTTTACCATCCCCTTGAATAGCTGTACTGAATATATTTCTTTGAGTATTAAGATTATAATTTATGAAAAGTAAGCTGGGATTCCTTTTCACCCCCTTAAAGCATTCCCTTTTCTAACTTCGCTGTTTCCATCAAGGGCACTGTCATCCTTCCAGTTACCTAGGATCTAATCCGAACTACTAGAATAGCTTCTGATTAATTCAGCGTTCACAAATCCTAGTTAGTCTGTAACTTTAAATGTCTTTTCAAAAGCTTAAAATTCAGCCCCTTCTTACAGTAATGATACAGTCTGAACTGGGCTCTTCTGGAACTCTGGGCCTTGGATAATGTAACTTTTTGCCTTTGTGCTCATTAGGCCCTGTTTGGGATATCTACTGTTAATAAACATGCAACATAAAAATATTTTTTTTTCAGCTTGCCTTTGAGCATGAGTCTTCTTATGATTAGTGAAAATGTAAAACTGGCTCGTGAATATGCTTTGCTGGGAAACTATGATTCTGCAATGGTCTATTATCAGGGAGTGCTTGATCAAATGAACAAATATCTGTACTCAGTCAAAGATACATACCTCCAGCAAAAATGGCAACAGGTGAGAAATCATATCTCAAATTTCTCTGCTCTTTATCCTACAGGTGCAAAGTGTTTTTTTTTAAAGCACAGATCTAACCATATCACTCTATTCCTCAGTAAGCTGCCAGAGTGACTCACTGTTGCCTCTACCACTACAAACTCTTTTGTTTGACATTTAAGGACCTTCACAATCTGACTCCAAACTACCTTTCTAGTCTTATTGCACATTGCTCTCCTTCTTTCAAAGTCTAGCTAAACTGGTTGCCTTGCTATTCCTCATCATAGCTTTCCTTATCCCATTTCTGTGCCTTTACACTGATGCTGCCCCACTCCCACCCTTGCCCCAGTCTTCGATTTGAGAATATACTTCTTCATTAACTCTGCCTTTAGAATCTCTAATTTCCTTCAAAGTTCAGCTTAAGCACCACTTTTTACATGAAATTTTTCCTGCTTTTCTCCCCATCACACTACTCTGTACTCTCTCCCCCTCAAAAAAATTTGTCATCTCTTTGTTTATGCTTATGTGCACATTATAGAACATAAACTTCTCAAAGGCAGGGAATGTATAATGTTTTTCTTTGTGTATCCATGCCTAGTAAAAGTACCTAGAACTTGGGTACTTGATAAATCCTCATTAATTGGTTATTATTTGCTTTTGTTTTAATGGTTTAATTACTCAGATAACTCTTAAGAAGGATTTGAAAAATTCAAAGTTATACAGAGATACAGTACAACCTTTTTAGGACATGGAATCTTATTATCTGAGTTTTGGCATTTTAAATAGAACTCTCTCTATGGTAAAATCCCATTAGTCTATCCCAGCTGTCATTTGATAAAGAGAAGTTTACTCTATCATTCTGATAGCCTGTTTATAAGACCATATTGTTTCACAGAATACATTGGCAATGAATTTAACATTTTCTTTAGAAACATTTTCTTTAGAACCAAATTTGATATAAGATTAGTCAGGTCATCTTAGGAGAGCCTTTTGAGGCATCATCCTGTAGGGTGACAAGTATGAAGGATGATGCCATAGCAAGGCTCAGTTATATAGTATTATAGCAAAGAATTACAAAGATATTTTAAGTAACTTACTTCAGTATTGTATTTCACTAGGATAGCTATAGATCCATTGAGCTGTTTCTTTGGTATTGACTGCTGGTCTTCTTCCAGACATCATTGAAAGACATTTCAGAGACCTTCTTCCTCTTCTTATTTGTGAATGAGTGTTTTGCATATTTTGTTTAAAATGCTTTTATTTTTTTCTATTTAGTTCATAAGTAGTGTTCATATATCAAAACTCAATTTTAACAATAGCAAGGACATTTTTTTACCCATTTCTCTATTTTCCATAGTTACCTTCTGTCCCTGAATGAAGTTTCTCTTTTATTTATATACAAGAAAAGTTTTTTTTGTTTTTTTGTGTTTTTTTTGTTGTTTGCCGAAGAATAAATTGTGAAACCTTCATTTAGTTAATTTTTGATTTTGATGTATAGTTTTCTGTTCGTTCAACTTTTAGTTATGCGGATTGTAGATTTATCAGAACCACTTCTTTTTATTCCACATTCCTCCTTATGGCCTATATTAGACTATTAATTAGAGGTTACTTTAGAAGTCAGAAAGGTAACACTGAGAAAATATAAAGTTAAATTTAGTCAGTTTTATTACTTTGAATGAGAGAAAAAGTTGGGGTCAGTATCTACGGATTGTTTTTTTCTTTTAAGATTATATACTTGACTTGTTTTTGCTTTGTTAAGTAGCTATATTTTTACTAGACTCTTGACTTCAAGTCAGAAGTCTGTACCCATTTTTAATGTAGAAAAAAGCATGAAACCATTCTTTTCATTTGTTATAGTTGCTGTTGCAGTTGGGAGTGTAGCATGAATGAAGCCTTTAAACTTCATTAAACAGTCTTGGATTATCTAATTAAAAATTTTTTTTTGTCTAAATGTAAATTTATCACATTTATGTTGCTGATTTTCATAAGTCATTTGAATTTAAAGATCATGATTTTCCTTTCTAATCAGGTTTGGCAAGAGATAAGTGTGGAAGCTAAACATGTTAAGGATATCATGAAAACGTTAGAAAGCTTTAAATTAGATAGCACTCCTTTGAAAGCTGCTCATCACGAACTTCCAGCTTCAGAGGGAGAAGTTTGGTCTTTGCCAGTTGAACGGAGGTAAGTAGAGATCTTTTAGGGAACATATGACCCACAGTTTAACTTGGTGCCTAAAATGTCTGTTTATTCCTGGAAAAAAAAACAGGAATAAAGATTATGTGATTTTTTAGCTAATTTAAAATAATTCTCTAACCACAATTCGTACACCATCTAGTCATGTTTTGACTCTTTATAAAAGTTTTGCCCCATCAACGTTCTTTTGTGGTTCCTGTGTCACATCCTTAAAAGAGAAGTCCAGTAGACTGTCACACAAGAGAAAGTATCTTCTGTGTGTTTCATAAATGCTTGTGGATTAGATTGAACAGAGATGAAGCCCTTCATTGCCTTCAATTTCCCTGTCTCACCTCTCTTATTTCCTGATTCTGGACTCCTGAGGCTTTTTACCAGCCATCTTAATACCTTTTATCTTGTATCTTGTTTCATTTACACCTTTAAGTTCCTTTTTCCTTTACCTTTTCCTTCTCTAAGAAATCTTTGATGCTGTCACCCCTCCCTTGATAATCCATATGTACCCTGTTTTTTTACATATTTCCCCTGTAGAGTGTGTGTTCCTTTTGGGCAGGAGTTGTTTTTTGCCCTTCTTTGTATCCCTACCACTTGGCATACGGTAAGTATTTACAATAAATGCTTGTTGATGGATGAGAATTTTTTAATAAATAGTGTTATCCATTGTTCAGATAACCTGACCCTGGAGAGTACCTCTCCGTTACTAGTGTTAAATCTGAAAAGAAACTGCCTTCTAGTAATCTTGTGAAAGGAATTCATCACTGAGTATGTGTTATTAGGTCCTTTCTGACTCTAAAATTCATCCCTGCATAATGCAGATAAGCTAATATTATTTACTCTATTTGGTCTTCTCTTTTCAGTTTTTAATTAGTGTCTTCTCCATAACCAATCATGTATTAATGTTTATTAACAGTATCTCTAAAGTTAAATGGAATTTTGTAAAGTGCTCTACAACCCTTCAAACACAATATGACTGAATTTCTGTTAACCTATAGTACCTCTACTGAAACCTGGTTTTTAATTCCCTAGACTATTACTGTAAAACCTACTTCATTGGGGTCATTTGTTGTTTCTTTCTATCTTCATTCATCTATTTTTTCTTCCTGCCCTTTAACCTACTTACCCTGAAGGTCCAATCCCCAATCTTCTGGCTCTTCTAACTTATACTTATTTTTTCAGAGAGCTTTAAACTCTTATATTACAGTAACGACTTACTTCAGCCTTGTCATCGCTTGAATTTCATTTGCCAAAGGAACATTTTTATTTTGATGACTTTTCATTACTTCAGTCTCACAGCTTTTAAAATGGTACTTCATCCTTTTTCTTTTACTGATTTTTTTAATCTAGCGGACAAGTTTAATTATTTTGTCTTGGTTTGGTCATTTTTGAGTCTGTCATATCCAACTGGTGTCTCTCTTCACGAAGTTTGAATGGATCAGGGATCAGCTTTCAAATTAATTGCTTTTTCTTTTTTTGTAATTGATAAGTTTCTTTTTTTAACATCAGTTATTTCCTGATGTAGTCTCTGTCTTCCAAGTAATGAAGAAAAACAATTAAGCACAACTAACTGACAAAGCAGCCTCTTCTGGCATTCCATACCCATAATCCCCCACTGTTCTATTGAGTTGAAGAGTATACATTATATCCCCTGTTATTCAGAACCAAGATTGTTTATTGCATTTGAGTTGAGTTGCTTTTTTGTGTTAATAATTTTCTTTTTTCTTCTTTGACTTTTCCATCATCACCTTCTTCACTGCTCCCTTTCTTTTGTGTCTTCTACATTATATCATAAGTTCCTTGAAGGCAGGGACTGCCTTTGTTTTTTATAATTGTATCTCTAGGTCTTAGCACAGTGCCTGGTACATAGTAGGTGTTCCATAAATGCTTATTGACTATTTCTTGACTTCTGTCTTGTTACTACTACCTTAGGTTAGTTTCCTATTAAAATTATGCCTAAATTGCTATAAAGTCATGTAACTGATCTTCTTGCCTTTATTCTCTCCCTCTGTACTTGATCATGTATATATTACTGCTAGATTAATCTTCACTTTCATCATATTTTCCTGATGAAACTCTACAGTGGAATTTGTTGCCAAAATTTCCAATCTGGCATCCAAAGTTTTCCATCACTTGGCCCCTATTTACCTTACTTACCTAATACTACATTTTTTTCTTAATACTGTCCAATATGAATTCTTTATTCCAGTCAGGAAGTTTCCTTATTATTACTTCTGCCGGAGTCAGAGCCTGGAGACCTGGATTTGAATACTGGGTCTGACACCTATTTGCTCTTTGATCGTAGACATATAATTTACCCTCTGTTGGCTTCACTTTCTTAATCTGTGTAATGGGGATTAATAATACTTGTAGGTGCTTGCTGGGTTGATGTGAGATATGCATGTATGTGTATAAAGCTTTGTGTAAATGTCAATTCTCTTCATTATGATCACCATTAGTAAGTATTATGGCTATTTTGCCTTTACTCCTTCTTTGTAGCAGTCTAGTTCTGGTGCTTCCTTTTAGCTTAGTTCAGATCTTTCATAAAGCTCCTTCTAACTATCCAAGCCCACAAGGATCTTTTCCCTCTGAATTGCTGTTGTACTTCATTTATGTGTCATTGTTGCTGGCACTTAATTATCCATAATGTTGCCATTAAGTTTTATATATCTTTCTTGTGTGTCAACTACATTATAAATTCATTTAAATTAAATTGAAAATAAGTACTTTTGATTAGTTTTACATTCTTCTCTGTTCCTGGCACTAAGCTGAACACAGTAATGGCTAAATACTTGTTGATGTGTCCAAATAATTTCACAAAGATCCTTTCCCATGATTATTGCTTTCAGTACTTCTTACTTTCAAATAACCTTTGCACCAAATTCACACCTTAGCTTTTTTGTCCCTTGTTACCTCGTGCCTTTCATATCCTTTTTTTTTAATCTTGTTCATTTTCTTCAGTCAGTTAAAATAACTTTTTCTGACACTGGACTCACCTGTTTTTATAGTATGATCTGTTTTCATTAATCAGACCATCCCCAGGACCCAGAAAACGTCAGTCTTCTCAGTATAGTGACTCTAGAATTCATGGTAACCGTCCAAGTGCCGCAGTCAAGGTTCCTCATCGTCCATCTTCACAAAATCCTAATAATGACAAAGGAAAGGCAGTCCGTTGTCGAGAAAAGAAAGAACAACAGAACAAAGGAAGAGAAGAAAAGGTAATACTTAATATTTTTCCCATAAGAAAACATGAAATTTTAAGTTGTATATTTAAAAGATGAAAGTAAAAGCTTGAGGTTTTGGCTAGTTGTATTCCCCAAATATTGATTTTTCAAAGTAAGCTACAGTATAAAAACTTCAGATTACCTGAATCCTACCAACCATAACCCCAAATCATTAGTTTTCCTATACTCTGTTAATTCCTACTGTATCTAGAAGAAACAAATAAAGAAATAAAGGCAAACAGTATCCCACATATGCATCTTTTTTTGAAAAATCATACATACCTATCCAACTTCTAGAACAGGCCTGTACAATCCACTTGTGGCACTCCAAAGGGTTTCTGGCAGCCTGCGAAAAATGTCACAGAAAACATCCTTGATATTTTTTGCAGGCTACACGAAATCCTTTGGTGGGCCACAGGTTGTTCGGGCCTTTTCTAGAATCACATGCAAGATCAGTAGCTGGAAGTGGCTTTGGTAATTTGCTAGTTCAATCCCACATCTTTATAGCCAAGGAACCCAAGGCCGCAAGAGGTTAAGTACCTTGCCCAAAGTTATGAAATTACCCAGGTCACAAAGGGTAGAGTCTAAATAGAACACCATTTATTTTTCTTTGTCCAGTGCTCTTTTTTCTCTATTATGCTGGCTCCAATATTTTACATTACATTCTGTAACCACGATATTTATATATATGTGTATGTATTCATATATACATCCCCACACACATACACAGAGAATGAGAATTGACACTTTGAATATGTCAGTTGTCAAAGATTGTCAGACAAAAAAATACTAATAAATATAAGGAAGCTGACTTTTTGCAAATCATAGTAGAATGTCCCATTTCTCACATATTCCAGGTAATAGAGGCTTTATGAAGCAACAGAAGTTCTGGGAGATGAGATGAAAAGTTATTACTGAAGTTGCTTATGTTTTTTTCAAATCTCACAGTATGTCTTTTTTTTTTTTTTAGTTTGAGTTTCCATTTAGTAGATCCTACTGCATATTTTTTTTAAAAAGCCTTATATTTTATCTAATTGCTAATACGGGAATGTGAACTTGGAGGTATAGGGTAAAAATAGAATTTGTTTGGACACATTGATGAAACAACTCTGAATAAGAAGAGGATTAGCACCCTACCCTAATCCCACTTTTTTTTTCCTGTTTTTTAATATAACCCTTTATTATTTACCTTTTTTAGTAAAGTGTTTCTTTTACGTAAGGACACAAAGTAGAATTTTTAACCCAAAAAGCCCCTTACAAAAATAAAGTACTATTCATATAATTATAGACACATACATTCCTCTCTAGTAGTCAAAGAAGAGCGGGGAGTTTTTTCCACAGAAGTCCACTTCTGAATTGAAAATGTAGTCTTATTTATAGATGAAGACATTTAGTCTTCTAACTTGTTTACTACACATTAACTTTCTTCATTCTGTGAGTAGGGAGAGGGTAAGCTTTCTAGTAATAAATAAGTAGCAGTAATAAGATGTGAACTGTGGGTGAATATTGACAGTTCAGCTGAAATAATGAGGCATTTTGAACAAGTTATTTGAGTACCAAAGGGAAAGAGCAAAAAAGAGGATTTTTCCCCCCTAGATCACACAAATAGTAAGGAGTATATTGATCCAGATATGGGCCATGTGATATTCCCTTAAATAATTGACATTTATTTTTCAGCGTAAGCCTGCAATTTTGCTTTCAAAGCAATAATTTTAGAGTACAAAAAAATTGAAAATAGATGTTTTGGTCCCTTCCACCCATCAAGCAAGGGTATCTACTCAAAGTTAGTAATAGATTCTTCTTAGCCTTCACTGACTTAGGGCCATTAACCCTTTTTAGGAATGTTATCCTCACCCTCATTCTTCCCATCAAATAATGTTTCCGACCTTAGGTATTACTGTCATTGTCAGTAGCCAGTTCCGGATATCCATAAGATCATTCTTGCTTTTCAAAATTTTAAGCCAATTGTTTCACATTAAAAGTAACTAATAGAAAATGCATTGAGTACATTTCATCTTTTAAAAAAATGTAACAGAGGGAAAACTTTGTAGCAAATAAGGATCTGACAATTTGTTTTTCATTCACAGATTTTTTATGATATATAAAAAACTACTAAGAGATGTGGGTTACAGGAAAGCATGAGAAATGATTTCTGCCTTGTAATTAATTATATAGTTGGAAAAAAGATACACAGATCTGTGAGGTACAGAGTAGGAATTCTTTTTTGTATTGAAAATGTTTCTTATAGTACCGATTATAAATAAGACAGATTGATGAGAAATTATAATGGAAGAACAGGTAGTATGACTTGGTGGATTGCTACTATTGCTGCCGCACCAGATTGCCATTAGGAAGCTTATAGAAGGGGGAAAGGAACAAGCATTTATTAAATATCTCATGTGTGCCAGGAACTGTTGTAGGTGCATTGCAGTTATTTCTCTTGATCCTCACACCTACCCTAAGAGGTTAGGTGTTGTTATTATTATAAGTTGAGGAAACGGAGGCAGATAGGTTAAATAGCTTGCTCAAGTAGATAGGAAGTATCTTAGGCAAGATTTGAATTTTGGTCTTCCTGATTGCAGGCCTGGCATTCTTATCCACTGGCTGCCACCTAGCTGTCTTTATAAAATTTCCAACAGTATAAGAAAATTAAGAATATGATTTTTAAAAATTTTATAATAAATAAAAAAACTATTTTTAGCAGTAAAGTAGCCATCTGTTTTAAGCTTAAATTTTACAACCATTAAGATGGGAGAGAGATAATGAGTGCTTACAGAAGAAAAAAAATTTTAACTAGAATTTCTATTAACTAGAAATTAGAGTTCTCTGTGTTTTAAGTCTTAAAGTGGTAGAAGGTGCCAGTGTAAGACTTCTGCTTCAGCCTCTACATTTAAAAAGCCAAGATTATCCACAGTTATGGACAGTTTGTATTTGAAAAGCCTAAATAATAAAAATACTCTGAGACTTAACCCTTATTTTAAGTGTAATTGTTTATAATAGACATTATAAAATCAGTGAATTCTAAAATGTCAGGGGTATGTATGACTGAAAAAGTTTTATCATTGCTTTACAGAAAATATTTTCATAGACAGTGCCCACAATAGGGCTGGAATCTATAAGTGATCTCACTTCTTCCATCTTCTCTTTCCTATTAGTCTTACAAACTATGATTAGACTTAACAGTCTTTTTAAAACTTTAAAACTTCCTTCCACTTCTGAAGAATTGTACCCTATTGCCTTTTACTTTGGAGCAGGGCTGGAAATTACAATTGATTTGAGATCCCTGAGTGAGATTACTTATCTAAATCTACCAAATGAGACAGTACAGTGTGATTAAAGGTACAGTAGTAGGAATGAGCATAGCCATGTGCAAGAATAGTAAGGAATGACCTACCTGATTGAAATGGAGGATACCTGGGAGAAATAGTAGTTGGGCAAGATTTTAAATTTAAATTAAATTTAAATTTAAAAAGAGAGGCAGATGAATTTTACTCCAATGTAGAGGGCAAAAGGAAATAGCCACAAAATGAGTGGCTGGTTGAGGAGTGACATATTGTTAGAAAGTGGTGGTGAAGAACTGGGGGTGAGGGAGTCCAAAACAGATTTGTTTGTACAGAGTAGGTACGTAAGATTAAACTGTAACCACAGAGAGAATAAAACTTCTTTCTAACCTTAATTCTTTCCAGAAATTGCATATTTTTCAACATCTAACAACTGACTTGCCTTAATAAACATGATTATTATGACATATCATTAGTCATCGATTTGTGATTCGCTAACTGATCACAACATTAAATGTTTGAATTTGTTGTAACATACACACACTTTTTGTTTATGTGCAAGCCTGTATTCTAACTTTTTAATTATTTTAAACCTTTTTTTCTATTTAACATTGTCTTTTTTTTTTGTGAGGCAATTAGGGTTAAGTTACGTAGCTGGTGTCTGGGATTTGAACTCAGGTCCTCCTGGCTCCAGGGCCAGTGTGTCATATTCTTTTCATGTGAAAATCAAAACTGAATGTAAAACTCAAGAGATATTGAATATGGTGGGAGGATTTTTCCTAGTAGTTTTACTAATCTTAGTAGTGTATTAGCATTTTAAATAACTTCTTGTTTAACACATGGATTATGTCTCTTTTTTTCTGTTTGTGTGTATGTGCTTGTGTATGCACATGTAGAATAAATCACCTGCTGCAGTTACTGAACCAGAGACAAATAAGTTTGATGGCACAGGATACGATAAAGACTTAGTAGAAGCTTTGGAAAGAGATATAATTTCTCAGAATCCAAATATTCGATGGTAAGTTACCAACTTGCAGCACAGTGAAGATTTAGAAAAATGTTGCCAATGATGGCACCTTGGCATGACGATTTTGAAGTTTAAATGGCCTTGTGGGTAATTTGTTGAAAGGTAATCATAATACTTGACACATGAACCCACTTAAAACTTCAGAGGTCTTTCTATTTCTCCTTTGGAGACATGACACCCAGTGAGGTGGTGCTCTGTTTCTTATTTTGTTGGAACTCAAACCTAGTGTCCCTCTGCTAGTCACTGTTGGAGATGAGATTCCAGCCCTCGTTCTTTCTACCCAGTCTGTCTAAGTGATTGTGCTGGATCAGTACACTGACATTGGAACACATTTGAAAAAGTAACTTGGGTTTGAGTTCTACTGCCTTTTGTCTGAGACTTCTACTTATTTAAAGCAGTAATATTTTGACCTATTCTTCTAGCTGAGGTGAGTTTGGCTAATACCTCTTTTATCACCTATAGAGAAAAAAATTCATTAATTTTTGTGAACTTTTTTTCACTTTCTTTTGTCTCCAAGAGTAGCCTAAATAGAAGTTAAAATTTTTATATTGTTTGTTGTTCTTTGATGACCATCCTTTTAGAGTTGGAGGTGAGACTTCAGTATCTCCACTTGTGTGGCTATGCTTATTTTACAGTATTTGGTATTGCTAGAATCATTGCTTTAGGAATTTGGCTTATACAACCTCATGATTGTGTAAACCAAGAAATGGTTGTTCTTTGTGTGGTGTAGTGGCAGTGCTTCTGAGTAAGCAACTAGACTCAGTTCTTTCTAATTAAACAGGATGGCATTTCCTTTTGTTTTGTGAATCCAGAAATTTTGAGTTCTTTATAGAGACTTCACAAATACATGGAGATTTGCATGCATATATAAAAAAAATACACACATATATACATACATATATATATATATATATATATATATATATGAGACATACACATATCTCAGATATTTTATATATGCACATGTATAGATTTCTGATCATAGAGTTTTAAGTCTATAAGGAACTGCTGATCTCTTTATTTTCTTACAGGGATGACATAGCTGACTTAGTAGAAGCTAAAAAATTACTCAAGGAAGCAGTGGTTTTACCCATGTGGATGCCAGAATTCTTTAAGGGAATTAGGAGACCATGGAAAGTAAGTTTTCCCTGCCCTCTCAATGCTATGGCATCATCCAAGTAGTTGTGGCACATGTCCTAAAGGAAACCAAAGTTTGCTAATTTTTTAATTTAAAAAATGTTTTTTTTGAGAAAAAAACATTTGTGCTAATGGTCAAAATGGCATTGCAAAGTTTATATATCAAAAACAAGTATGTGACTTAGGAAATTTCTAAATTGGTTCTGTGTTGAGTGAGTTTGAATATGATAACATGAAGCATTTCAGAATTAATTAATTATTAATGATATTAATGTTATCAAGTAAATGCCTCAAGATTTTTATTTAACCATGGAATCTAAAATAATTGACTCTGATTTTTGAGTGAGCTAGTGTAAAAAATGTGAATAAAAATGATAGATGTGATTGTTGAGCTGCAAGCAAGTTGAGTACTAGTTAGAATTATCCCAAGGAACTAATAACATGGTTCCAAACACATAAGTTAAAAAGTAATGTGGAACATGATCTAAAGGGGAAGGAAGAGAAGGCATTTACATAGTGTAGTGCCTGTTATGTGCCAGAAAATGTGCTAAGCAGTTTTTATAAATATCTCATTTGATCCTCAACTTTAGGGCCTCAAAAAATACAGGTCTTCTGGGCTAGAGAAGTAAGATACCTACTTTCAGACGACTGAGCTTGTCTGAATGCAAGGTGTGTTAGTTATTGAATGTTATACAGTAGCTATAAATGTGTCCTCTTTAAAATTTGTCTTTCTTGGTCAAGGGAGGGAATATAGGAAGGGAAACAATGTATTCCATAAAATTGATTTAAGTTGCCTTTTACCTTTTTAATCATTTTAGGGATATGTATGAGTTGTTTTGGAATTGACACAAGTGACTGTATTAAATAGAACCAATCACAGTTGTATAGGTTCATGTTAATTCTTTATTATATTACTATATTTCCAACAGGGGGTGTTGATGGTTGGTCCACCTGGCACTGGAAAGACTCTGCTTGCTAAAGCAGTAGCTACTGAATGCAAAACAACATTTTTCAATGTTTCTTCATCAACCCTTACCTCCAAGTACAGAGGAGAGTCTGAGAAGCTTGTTCGCCTCCTCTTTGAAATGGTGAATGTCTGAGAGAGCTCTAATGATTCTGTACCTCTTTTTTCTCCTATGTTTTTTCCTATACTTCTTTTAGGGATTAGAAAATGAGTTGGCATGATCTCCAGTGTATTCAGAGACCAGGAAAACCTAGAATGATTAGCTGGCATAACATTTGCCTGAAGTCCAATGATATCTACAATTGAAAACTGTCAACTAAGGCTTGTTTGTATAATTCCCCACTTATTACCTTCCCTCCCTGCAAGATTGGTGTCTGGTGTGATTTGGAATTGGAATTTGAAGTAATTCCTGGTCTACCTTTTGTATAAATGTACCGTTCCAGTGATTCCAAAACTCAACAACATAATTATAGTCATTTCAGTTGGTGAACATCTTAAACATTTGTGGAGATTGGATCATTTCACTTTTTTTCAGCTGGGCATGTTAACCAAATACCTTGTGTTTAATGACTCAGTTGCTGGCTTAAGTTGTTTGTCCTTTGTTAGAGGTCTTTCTTTTTCATTCTTTCACCCTTTAAAATCTGAATAAGAAGAAAATTCACACTGTTTTCAACCTAAATTTCATTTCTGATCTTGACTGGAGATGACAAACCGCTCCAGTATCTGCCAAGAAAACCTTAAAAAGAATCATAAAAATAAAACCCCAAAATACCGTCTTTGCTTTAGGAAGTAATATGGCTGTTATTAAGGTGCTATATTGTATATGTGATCATGATTATTTGGGTCTATCAGTGGATTTAGCTAGTCTAATTGGGGAGAGTAATTGTAATTTGTTGTCTTGTTAGATCTTACTTTTCTTTTGAAATATGATATAAAGTTTATGGCATGTAGTTTATGAGATCTATGAAAGGAAGGGGAGATCTATCCAGGGATGGGGGAGGGTCCAGGTATAAGCCCAGAGATTCAGCAACCTGTGATAGGAAAATGATTAGAACCAGTAGCTGAAATATATATTCTGCATTAACTTTAGGATAATCAGTCAAATGTTTATTAAGTATCTGATATGTGCCAGGGCACTGTAGCAGGTGATAAAAATACAAAGACAAAAAAGGCAGTAGGCCTTGCCCTTAAAAAATTTACCTTCTATGAGTTCTGGTTTGTATCTATCAGCTCAGCTTGGCTGGCACCATGGAGGGGACCTAAGGTTAGTCTTAGACGGGCTTGAGAGTTAGGAAAAGACAAATTTACTTGAGAGAACATAGGTCATATCTTAAACAGTATGTTGATCTGGGCTGAGCAATGGGGAGACCAGTGCAGATGGCTGATGTACCTTAACCACCAAACTAACTAAAAAGATCTGGCCAGTAGGATTGTAGTGGAGTAGCCAGAATAAGGGAAAAGGGGAAGTAAATTTCAAGAGGGAGCCATACTATGGACATTCCCAGTATAGGAATATGGGGAATTTGAAGGTAGGGAAAACTGCTGCTGACTGAGACCCGGAGGCCTCAATCTCTTGTTTTTACACAGATTGTTCCCTTATGCCTAGAATTCCTTCCCTCACACTTTTGTCGCTTAGAAGACTTAGCTTCTTTCCTCCTTATGAGCTGCCCTTCTTGACCTGACCCTTCTCCCTCTGCTTTTTTTTTGTGCTTTTTCCTCAAGTTGTATTTCTTTGCCTTTTTATATATTGTATGCACCCGTAAAATATAAGTTCTTTGACAGCGAGGAGTATTTTTCATTTTTTTTTATCCTCAGTGTCTTGGATATATAGTGAGTGTTTGTTTAATTAATGCTTATTGAATTGAGAGGGACAGTATAAGTTTCTTTTCTGGGAAAACATTGCATGATGTCACAGCATTCAAATCTCAAGTAGTATTCAAGTCTTTATAGAGATGAAATTTCCTCTTGGGGAGAATGGATGACTTCTTAACCCCTGTGGAGTATTTGAATAGAAAATCATAAAGTTTGAATATCATAAACTTTGAAAGTTAAGAATTGTTAGATGATAGCCCTAAATCAGTAAGCAGTCATTAGGTACCTCTTTTATGGCAGACAGGTAATTAACAGTGTGTGTGTGTGTGTGTGTGTGTGTGTGTGTGTGTGTGTTCAGATGAGTACAAGGTACTTTGAAAGAGAGGAACTAGTAGTTATAAGCAGTCAAAAACAGCTTTGTGTGTAAGGTAGTACTTAACTGAGTCTTGGAGGAAACCAAGGATTCCTGGAAGTGGAGTGGAGGAGTGAGTACATTCTAGGCCTGGGAGACAGCAGAGGAAATAACGTGTGAAGAGCAGCAGAGAGGCCAGAGTGACTAAATTGTAGAGAGTGTAGAGAAGTGTAATGAACAAAAACATTAAAAGATTGTGAAGATCATTAAGTGCCATTAAGTGCTTGAAGTATGAGGGAACTACATTGACATCTAATGAGCACAGAAGTATGACATTATTAAACCTGTACTCTTAAGAAAATTACTTGCACAGCTTTATGGAGTGGGTACAGGCTTGTAGGGAGACTAGATGATGGCAGTAGTCCCAGTAAGAAGTGAGGAAGCCCACACTAAGGTGATGATTCTGTGAGCAGAGCAAAAGGAACATGTAGGAAATGTTGTGGAGATAGAAATGACAAGATCTGACAACCTATTGGATAAGGGGTGAGGGGAAGGAGTCAAATTATTTTAAAATATTCTAGTAAGCTATGAAACTTCTAGTATATTTAAATTACACGTTTCTAACCTTTTCTAAAGACCTGACTTCCTTTCTAGAAAGAAGGATGGTTAAATGAATTCTTTTTACCTAAAAGCAATAACATAATTTAGACATTAGATTTGTCTCTTTGTAATTCTAGTTATTGTTTAGGCTTAAACCTCATAATTGATGAGTACTCTAAAATTTTTAAACCCATTTGATAAATAGCATTTGTAGTTCTCAGAGTTGTTCGTAATTTGACTGATAGGAGATACTATGTTCTGTTTTTATCTTCATCACTTCTTTTCCCAAAAGTTGGATTATATGTAAAACCTTGTTGAGCTTCACTCAAGACTGCCCCAAATGATTTTACTAAATAGGTTTTGTTAACTATTTGTCTGGCCTGAAACATTACTCTAAAGATGGATTTAATATTTTTGCCTACATAGCAGTTTGTAGAATGGAATGTATTTAAAGTGCCCCTAGAAATCATCCGTATGTTATTAAATATTTGTTTTACCTACTTTTTCCATTGCCTTCATATTTGGGAGAAAAATTACTTATTTCATTAAAGTAGAAAAGTATGGTAATTTCATTTTCTTTATTCTTAATGTTCCTTGGAGGATAGTGCCTTAACAAAAAAAAATTTTTTTGTTGTAGTTGAAAGAATGCTGGATTTAGTTTCAGAAGACCTGGGTTCATATCTTGACTTTGTCACTACTGTAGGCAAATCACTTAACCTCTCTAAGCATCAATTTTCTCCTTTTCTTTAACTATGAAATACACATTGGACTAGATGACATCTAATTTGTGATCCTATGACTTTTCTAGAATATATCAATAAACATTTACAACTGTTTATAATTGTTCTTCTTTTGCCCTTTTTTGGGCATTACAATCTGTAATACATTTGTTTATTTTTCTTTAAATATGTGTGTGTATGTGTATGTATGTGTGTATGTATATCTAGTTAAATACCTTTCATTAGAAGTGATCTGGAAGATGTTGCACATGTAAGATTAGAATATATGAATAGGGTATGAAGTGGCCTTAAAATCAGGAAGATCTGAGTTCCATTTCTCTCCTATAATACATAGTGGCTGTGTAACTGGATCTAATCACTTAACCTCTCTAGTGCTTCAGGAGAGTCTTAAGACCAGAAATTTCATTTTCTTTAGTAGAGGGAATTTCTTTCATAGAAGGTCCTTATACCAATGACATTCACAGGTGCAGATAAATAAAAAATTTCCACTAGTAGCTCTTCTATAATTGGTCATCTATCTGCTGATTTGTTTTAATGTAACCTGGAATCATGTTATTCTGTTTTTCTTTAGGCTCGATTTTATTCTCCAACAACAATATTTATTGATGAGATAGATTCTATTTGTAGTCGCAGAGGAACTTCTGAGGAGCATGAAGCAAGCCGAAGGGTAAAAGCAGAACTACTGGTTCAGATGGATGGTAAATAAATTTACTTTGGGAGAAGTAGGGATAAGCATCTGGATTTTTCCATGTAATAAATTAATTCCCTACTTTCTCTTCAAAGCTTGGGCTTTTACCAGCTGAAGCTTTTCATAGAACTAGAGGTGGTGAACTTAAGTGAAGGTCCCAGAACTAACTGTTCATGGGTGTTGGTAGCAGTGACTCTGGCTGGAACTCTTTGTGCATATTAAGGGGGCTTCAGTGTAGTAGATATTTTACATAGCACCTTAACAATATTCATGAATGGTGGTTAACCCCCCTTCATACTTAATATTAAATTATAATAGTTCACATTTATATAATGCTTTACTATCTCATTTGATCCTAAATTCCTTGAGGTTAGGAATTTACTAATTTTTTTTGATGTCTCTTGCCAGATACAGAGCTAGCCAATAATAAACGTTGGTTGAATTGAATAGAACAACCTTGGATTAAGTTAATTCATGTAATATTATCTATATTTACAGATGATGAAAATGAGGTTAGAGGGTTTTTTCCTAAGGTCACACAATTAGTAACAGTCAGAGTAAAGTGTTCTAATTGCAAAACCAGTGCTTTTTCCACCGTATCATGTTGTTTCTCCGTGCTAATAGGATTAATACAGTGTTTTTATTTTTTATGGGAGAGGCTATACTTTTGAAAAACAGATTTGGTATGTTAATTATTATTGTTGATAACTATTTGAATTTTTTTTTCTCTTAATAGAAGCTATTGTATTTTTGGTCATTGGTGAGCTCTAATTTTTTGCTTTAATTAGCACAATGGTGGAAAAAGTCTTAAACTAAGAACAAAGTATAGGAAGCAATACCCTGTTGTTCTGCCAAATATTTTATAATCCTTATTTTAAAAGTGATTATCAGTGCAGTAACACTACTGTTGTAATTTTTCTACATAACTTATGGGACCAGTCTATTTTATTCTCTCTCTTCTCTCTTCTTTTAGGTGTTGGAGGGGCTTCTGAAAATGATGACCCTTCCAAAATGGTTATGGTTCTCGCAGCTACTAATTTTCCTTGGGATATTGATGAGGCTTTAAGACGACGACTAGAAAAAAGAATTTACATTCCCTTACCATCAGGTACTGTTACTTAAATTGTAACATCTTTTTTTTTTTTAATTGGGCATTAATAGATTTCTTTTTAAGAGAAAATAGTGCTGCATATTAACATCTTATGTTTAGTCATCTTAACCAGTTCAGTGTGCTTTCAGTTGACAAATATCAATTCTGTCTCTCTCCTAGTCTCTCCCTCCCATTGGAAAAAAGAAAAACAAAGTCTGTTTTAATAGATGTGTATGGTCAATCAAAACAAATCCCTACACTGACGTGCTTGTTTCCTGCAGTCCTTTCATAATTTGTCATTTTTCTTTTTTTGTCAACTTTGCCAATCATGAACATGAGGTAGAACCTGGGAGTTGCTTTAATTTCATTTCTCTAGTTATTAGTTAGTTGGGGCATTTTTTGGTTATTGATATTTTGGATTTCATCTTTAGAAAGCTGTTCATATATCAATTGACCATTTATCAGTTAGGGGAAAGGTTCTTTGAAGGTTCTCTCTACAAATAAGGCACAACAGTAGCAAGTACTTGTAGGTAAATGTACAATTTAAGGAGAGGGTGAAGTATTACAGAGGAGCTCCCCTAGAAAATAGATGTGAGAGTATGAGAAATGACCTAATTTATTTGTTGAGGGCTTAATTTTTTTTCCATTTCTGATGTTTGTCTAGCAAAGGGCAGAGAAGAACTCTTGCGAATAAGTCTACGTGAACTGGAGTTGGCTGATGATGTTGACCTTGCAAGTATAGCAGAAAATATGGAAGGTTATTCAGGTGCAGATATTACCAATGTGTGCAGGTAGGAATTCTTTTGGATGGAAGAGCATTTGTGAGTATTGGTTTCCTTAGAGTTCTTATGTTATATGAAGTTAAATGAAGCCTCAAGTCATTTTAGACCTTAAGTTACAAATTGGTTTTGAGGAGAAAAAAATATTACATCCTGTTCTACTCAGTTGAAAATTTAAGCTGTTTCATATGTGTATCTGTGAATCAGTAATGTAGTTGTAGTTCACAATTAGGCCTTCTTTCTACAGGTTCAATGAAGCATTGTTTCTTGCGCTATCTCTATGTACAATACGGAAAAATATTGGCTAGCATATAGTGTAGAATGACTAAACCCTTGACCCCAAGAGGGAGGTCTTTGCTTGAGTGTCTTAGGGATCTGTCCTCTGAACTTATGCTGCTGAATTGTTGTTTTTTGTTTGTTTGTTTTGTTTTTAATATTATAGGTGACACAGTCACAGAAACTGAGAACTGAAAGGGACCTCAAAACTCCTATAGTCCAACTCATAACTGAAGAATTTTTTCTACCATATAACCCAGGAGTGGTGATCTAGTCTTTGCTTGAATACTTCTAGTTACAGGGAACCCATTACTTACTGAGTCAGACTAGTGAAGTATTAGGAATTTTTATTTATGTGAAACAGAAATCTTTGCAGCTTCTACTTTAGGCACAGTTGGTGGCACAGTTGATAAGAGTGCTGGGCCTAGAGGTAGAAAAATGGGACTTTAAATTTAGTTTCACCAGCTGGCTAAGACCCTGAGCAATTCATAGCTTTTGTCTGCCTCAATTTCCTTAACTATTAGATGGAGAGAATAATAACTCCTTACCTCACAGGGTTGTCATCAGAATCACTTGTGATAACATTTGTAAAGTGCTTAGCACAAAGCCTGGCACATAGTAGGCACTTAATAGATGCCTATTATCTTCTCTTTCTACCTATTTCTTTTGGTCTTCTTGGTTCTAACATAAGAAGTCTAAGCCCTTTTTTGGGTGACAGCATTTCAAATGTTTCTAGACAAATCTCTCCACACTCCCAAACCTACCCCCACTTCTCATTACCCACAGATCTTATGGTAAAGCATCCTTATTTCTTTCAGCTAGTCACATAAGGCATATTCTTCAGCCCCTTCAACATTCTTTTTCAGATGCTCTGAGCTTAAAGGGGCCTTTCCTGATCACTCTTCCAAACGCCCAACAACTGTTAGACTTCCCTACTACTTCCCCTCTACTTTGTGTCTTGTTTATATACATGTGACATATATGTATGTGTGTATAGATATAGACACACCCATAGATGTACATAAATACACTTAGTAAGCATTTAATAAACGTTTATGGTGGTCTGATCT
This sequence comes from Potorous gilbertii, assembly GCA_028658325.1. Classification (NCBI taxonomy): domain Eukaryota; kingdom Metazoa; phylum Chordata; class Mammalia; order Diprotodontia; family Potoroidae; genus Potorous; species Potorous gilbertii. The sequence continues at coordinate 431,457,597 of CM053770.1, read as the reverse complement.
ATGAAAAGTAGCATGGTACTATCATCTCCCTGTCTCTAGAGACTATGCTTCATTTAATACAGCCCAAGATGATGATACCTTTTGGGGAATATATATCACATTCTTAATTTATGAGTTTCAGTGTACAGAAATGCTTGGATCTGTTTCAGATGATCTGATATTTAGTAATGGCTTACCCATCTCTTGTAATTGTGAAGTTGGCTTTTTGAACTCAGGTTTAAAACCTTACACTTACAGCTGTTAAATTTCATCTGACTAGATTCAGCCCGTTGATAAAATATCTTAATTCCGTAATCCAGTGTTTTAGCCGTCCTTCCCAGGTTTGTGTCATCTGCAAAGTTGAAAAACCTTTCTCCACACTTATGTCTCCTTCCAAACCAGTAATAAAAATGTTCAGGCACAAAACAAGCATCAGCCTCTGGGGCCTTCTAAGTGCACGCTGAACCATGACTAATTAATTTTGGGGGCTGGGCATTCAGCCAATTCTGAACCCACCTAACCTCTAATAAATATAATCTAATCCAGCTGATGAATTTAGCTCTTCTTTCTCCTTGTCTAAAAGAATAATTAAAACAATGTCAAATATTGTACTGAAATCTAAGTAAATAATCTTGGTGCCTAAAAATTGGTAATGAGACAGACATACCTTTTTCCTCTGAGTAGAGAGGTTAGGAACTATTAATGTGGAATGTGGTATAAATGCTTTTGCTCTGTTGGTTGGTTTCACTTAACTTGGATTTTTTTTGTTATAAGGTAAGTTTCAGTGGGGTTAGGAAAATAGAATTAGTGGAAAATAAGTATAATGTAAAAACATTGAAATCAATACCCAAATATTCATTTGGATTTATGATTTCATTGATGGGACCATGCTTCCCAGCGTATCTGAGTGTGTTAAGATTTTGCCCTTTTTAAGAGGCTTTCTGCCATATAAGGAAAAAGAAAGCCATTTAGCATACAGTGTGTCAGAGAGGTAATCAAACACTCTCTCCCCAGTGGGATGAAGCCTTGTTTTGTTGTTGTTGTTCATTGACCTCACTGGTTAATAAAAAGTTTCCTACAACCAGCCTCTTTTTTCCTTTTAAATTTGCTTTTCCCCACAATTCATGTTCAGCATTCTTTATTTTTTAAATAAAATTTTGATCTTTTGTTATTCCCTGCGTTTTCTTATTCTTTTCCTATCCTCTTCCCAAGTGTCTTCTTTTATGATAATGAATTTTTTTTTAAGGGCAAGTTCCACAAAACTAACCCAAATATCAAAGTACATATTAGCCATCTACAGTGCTCCACACCATGTCCTCTACTTCAAAGAAGTAGGAGCGGGAGGGGACGGGATGTACATTCATTTGGCTGGGCTAACCTTATTCATTGCTATTCTGCAGCATTCAGTTTTGATTGTTTTGTTGTTATTTCCATTCAGTGTAATTGTTTTCCTGTCTCTCCTTACCTCACTTTGCATCAGTCTTGCCGTTTCTCTATGAATCTCTATGATTCATTATGTTCATCATTTCTTATAGCACAGCAATAATATTCCATTATAACCATGCACCATTTTGTTTAGCCATTTCCCAATCAAGAGGTACTCATTTTATTTCCAATTCTGTTACCACAAAAAGTGCAGCTGCAAATATTTTGATGTGTGTAGCTTCCATTCATCTATTTTACTAGTATGCAATAATTATATGTGGGGATATACCGTTTATAAGTGGTGTGATTAAATGTTAAAATAAACTGATAACATTTTTCAGCTATTCAACAAACATTTATTAAGTGGCTATTCTGGGTTAGGCCAAGGGGGGGGCAAAGATTAAAAACCAGAGTCCTTGCCCACCAGGAGCTTACAGTCTAGTAAGGTGTAAATGACACATAAACCAGTAATTATAATACAAAATTGAACACAAGTGCTTAAGAAATACACCAAAAAGTGCTTCAAGGATTAGGAGAGAACTTCTGTCTTGGAGAAGATCAAGGACAGCTTTGTAGAGGAGGTGTTATTTGAACTGGGCCTTAAAGATAGGTAGGAATTGTCATTTGGCGAGAAGATCAAGGACAGCTTTGTAGAGGAGGTGTTATTTGAACTGGGCCTTAAAGATAGGCAGGAATTGTCATTTGGCATACTAGAGAAGCATTTCAAGTAAAGGAAACATTAAATTTATCATACAACACTTTATTGCACAGGTAGTAAGATCATGCTTTATATCCACTGTAACATTCTGTTGTAGCAATAAAGGGTTTCTTGTTCTTAGTTTGGTGTAACCAGACCCTTGTGACATATGAAAGATTTAACCTTTAATTTTTTTCTTTAAAATGAAGAGATGCATCCTTGATGGCCATGAGGAGGCGCATTGAAGGTTTGACACCTGAAGAAATCAGAAATCTTTCCAGAGATGAAATGCATATGCCTACGACTATGGAGGACTTTGGAATGGCTTTAAAAAAGGTTTCTAAGTCAGTATCTGCTGCGGACATTGAAAGATATGAAAAATGGATATATGAATTTGGATCATGCTAAATTCTTTTTTAAAGTAAACTGTGAGAAAACCTGCCTTATGTTGTTTCAATAGTAATGAAAAGTAGTATTTCATTGCACTGAGTGCTATATTTTTTTAAACTTTCATAATGATAATTATAAAAGGAACTCATGATTCTGAATAAATGTAATTTTTTTAAGCTGCAGGGAAATTTGACTCAATTTGTTACTTTTGCATTAAATCTTGTTTACTGAAAAGTATTTCATAATTAATGCTTATTTTAGGCCATACCTTCATATTCTCAAGATTATACTTCTTTTTTCATTGTTTCATCTGTTAATAGAGGGGAAAAGCTGAACAGCCACTTTTCAATCTAGGTAGTAATGGAGCCAGCTCTGACCTCAGGCTCATACACTCATGGATATAATTTTTAAGAACTGTTTTGTTCATTTAGGTAAATCACAGGGAATTTGGAACAAGGACCTACACTGCCTTTCCTCCTGCTTGCCAGATTCTGTGCAAGGCTGGAGAAGGCTTTCATTACTTTACCTATTTCACTAATCATTTGAAGAAGTATGCAGTTGACTATTTTCATGTCCCTGAGTAGCAGAATGTTGCTGTAGGGACAGGTAAATACTTGTTTTCCAAAGTATTATTCAGCTTATTTTGGGAGCTCAATCCAAGACATTTTATAAATGATATAAAATGGACAAATCAAGTGAGTTATAAAACCTTAAATTATTTCCCTTGTATTTTCCCCTTCTAAATATATAGAATACATTTCTGTGTATAAATTTGCTCCTAAATACATACCAAAGTCCCATAAAACTATAACTGGATAGTTGAGCATAAATAGAGACCCTGTCATCTTATGGAGATTTCACTAAAACATTTTTTTTCTTTTTATATTCTTTAAAGCTTAAGTAAACTTTTTGTGGCTCAAAATAATTGTTCCATTGAAATACCAGTGTTAATAAATAATACTTTGTATTTAAGTCCATTCATATGTTAATTGCAATGAAAAGCAAAGTAAAAATACCTAAGTAAAAAACCAAGTAGATCACTACTAGATTCTTTTAAAACGTATTTGGTTGCTTACTAAAATTTAGTAATATCATCATTGATTTCTATTGTGGAGAATGAGTCACCAGCATAAGTTTTGACCTATCACATCCCAATAAGTGTATACACCCAACTCTTTCCCTCCCCAAGAGATTTCTTTTGCAGCAAGAATGGCACTTGACAATTCCATTTGGATCCTGCTAGTACAGGTACAATGAAGTAATAATGTATCTTAAGGGTCTTTATCAAAATCATAAATGTTATATAAAAATACAAGTTAAATAGTTTAAAAAGTGTTTAATTCTGGAGCTTCTCTTAAGTTTAGCTTTTCATAAAGTGCTTAAAGTAAGACCTCATACATTACAATTAAAAATTAGATGTAATTCTCTTAATAAGGCATCTGGAATTATTGGCTTAAAGTCTTTTTTGGTATGCAAATATAGATACTTCAAGTCTCTGCATATTTTATTAAAATTTGGCTAATTTTGCTGCTCTCCTGTTCCTTAGAAAGCCATATCTGACATTACCAGTCAGGTTAATTTCAAATGTTTTATCCTTATTCTTCAATCTCTCTTAGAAGGCCAAGTTTAGTTATGGCACTGTTCTTCAATATATTTTTATTTCTTATTTGAATTATACTTTTTCATTAAATGATTGGGAATTACGAACCAAGTACAAATTCCACAATGGGAAAATGGGGTAAGGATGTGTTAAATACATATTTTCTCTTCAAGATTATCTTTTGATTTCACTGTCATCTCTAAGAAGTCAATAGGGTAGTACCCGTGGTAGACCACTTTATCCAAGTGAAGAATTCCCCTGAAATTCAAAAGGATATGTCTTATTGTAATACAGAGTAGAGTAAATTTTCCTACTAGATAAGGATACAGGTTTTTCTTCAGTTTATTTTGACCTACAATAACAGATTCTAAAATAACAGATCCACTAAAAAAGGGAGCTGGGACAGTAATAGTAATGCATTCTCAGGAAATGGGGAAAGGGAAGCGAGATAGGTACAGTACAAATACCACTGGAGTTCCCAGATCACTGGCTAGAGAATGGTCCTGAGAGAAGTGGGAATCCCCAACTTACAGGCTAAGAAAAAAGATTGCAAACCTAGGAATGTTATTCCTACCTTCTAGGCACAAAGATTGAAAACACAGTGTTTTATTTTAAATAATTATTCTTTGCTAATAACATTTTAATATACTATACTAATAGGTACATAGTATGCTAGTAGTACTACTAGTGCCTATTAAGATACTACTGGTATACTATGTACCTGTTAGTATAGTATATTTGAACATTAACATTCTGTTAATAGTGTATTAGTACATAAACGATGAACGAAGTATATCAGAATTATACTTTAGGCTGTCATCATTTTTTTCTTGGGCCACGACAAAATCCAAGCATGTAAGCACCAAAAGAGCTATGAAGAAAGACTAATAAAAGTGGATCTCCACACAGATGGTCATAATATTAACACAGCAGGGTCTGTCTTAGAATGTAACCCACATTTCCAGGAAGGTGCTACTATTGTGGGGGTGAACGGTGGAGTGGGAGCATTTACTGAGTCTGTCCATTTACCTAAATGACCAAGTGGAGTGGCAGGAAGTAAGGAAAGCTAGAGTGGTAGGTTCCATAAAAATGAAAATTACTTACTTGGATTCATAATTAGGGAAAAGCACCTTTAAGATGGCTATTACTATAGCTGCTCCTATAATTCCAAGCACTGTGATATTCATAAACATAAAAAGTACTGGGAAAACATTAATCCAGAATTTGCACATATATTTTCTGAAGTCCTCCATCAACTGGCAAATAACCTAAAAAGAAAAAAAAAGTTAAGATGTATGGGGTCTTAGCTTTAAAGATGGTAGAACTAAATCAAGACAGATTCTTCATCTTACGTTTCTGTTCCTTGGTCAGCTGACCATTGATGGAAAAGGTCACAAAACATGTTGATTTTACCCAGTATAAATTCTTTATGAAACTAAATCTCTGTTGTTTTGAAATCCTTACCCCAGCCAAAAATTTTTCTCATATCCAACTACAACTAAAACTTATTAAGTATCCACCCTTATTCCCCCATCTTCACTGCACTTACCCTGCTTTAACACTCCATTCCTGTAATACCTCAAAAGTTCTTTACCTCTGTTCATCTCCCAGAAGGAATACTTCTCTTTTTAAAGACTGATTCCTCCACTTATAATCCTAGATTCTGACTTTTCTGGGACATCTTTAATTTCCTTCTCATGTCTCTCCAACAAACTGTCTACAGACACATTCATATATCCTCTGTTCTTTAAAAACTAAAACCCTTTTGCATTGGTCTTGCCCACAATAGTGATAATCTTCCGCTACATCAGGAATCCCCCAGGCTTCCTGGGAGTGCCCAATTCAGTAGTGACTTAGCTTTTCTCATGCCATGTTGGATCTCCATATTCAGAAGTTTTGTAAAGGGGTTGAAAGGGGGAGTGTCTTTAATGTTTATTTTAAAATAAAGTAAGTTCCTGTCTTTAAAAAAAAAAAACTAAAACCCTTTCCCTTGATCTTTCTTGGGTATTTTACTCATGGGACTCCTACCACTTCAAGTTAAAATTTCATTTCTCCTCTCTACTACCAAACTTAAAAATTAATTTATAGATAATTTCTCCATTTTCTTACTACCTAATAAATCCTTATTCCCATGCAATTTGGCTTCTGAGCTCAACACTGACGTTGCTCTCTCAATGACCTTATTCCCAAATATACTTTTAATTTTCTTAGTCATTACTTGGCCTCTCTCTGCAATATTTAGTACTACTAGTAAATCCTTGACACGCCTACCTCCTTTTTCTTTCATGATATCATACTCCCCTAGTTCTGTCTTGGTGACCAGAACTTTCCTAACTCCTCTTCCTCCTCCCCTCAATGAGTTCAAATTCAGCATATTCAGACTTCCTGCTAAAATGGCCACCTGAACAGGAGACATACCACCCAGCTCTCATATACCAAGTCTAGCAAAATCCTGAAGTTTGAAGACCAAATAATAAAACATCCAATGACAGAGTACAATAAGTGACATCTTTCATCTAAGAGCTGCAAGACAAGTCAGCCAGAACCCCCGGGTGACCTTTCAGGAAAGCCAGTACCGTTTCAGGCTAAGCTGCCAATACAACGACAGATGGCACACATAGTCTTCAAGGCTGTGTCCAGAAGAAGCAGGAGTAAGGATCTCCTGACAAGGCCTCAGGATGGTTAGAAAGTCCCAGAGGACCTTTAAAAAAACCGTGAGAAATAGCAGCAGACAGTAACCAGAGTAATGCCTGACCAGGACAGCCCAAGCTAGGTGCTCTGAGGTCTCTAAAACCATCGTGAGATGCCAAAGAGGGTAGGAAAGAGCCTGAGGGGTGAAAGAGGTCAACAAAGGAACCCAAAGTGCCTAGGGCAAGATCAAACTTGGCAGATGAGCTCACCAAAAAGAGCTGCAAGGAGGCTCCCAATTCAGGAACTCAAAGCCAGAAAGATGAGTAAATCAAAGAAAACACCCACCAGTATCAGTTAAGTATTGCAAATTTAAGGCGCTTCAAAAGGAAGAAGTTCGTAATAATTGCAAACAGATACTCAAAGAAAAAAATGGACTTTTCACAAGGAACATATCAATACCTAGAAGAAATGAAGCAAAGGAGAAAAAAGGAAAAGCTTTCTGTTAAACCTAGAAGACAAAGATAAAGTCCTCCTTTAAGAGAAGGGTACTTCGTCAGCCAAAATCCAGAATACCCACATCCAAGAAAAAAAATACTACTAGTATCTAGGAAGAAGGACTTCAAGTATACAAGAACTGATAACTAATACCATAAAGCAGAGGAGATCTTGGTTGACTTATTATTATTTACTTACAAAACATAAAAATGTGGGCTTATAACCAAAAATACTGTAAAGCTGAATAAAGTCCTACAAGAGAAAAAAAAGTACCTTTAATGTAATAAAATATTCTCAAGCATTTGCTATAAAAGAGACCAGATCTGAATAGGAATTTGAAATACAAACACAAGAGTGGAGAGATATTTATCTAGAAAGATAAATCTATGTGAGTAATAGAAGAGGCTCTATGAGAGTGCTAACATTTTCGTGGGAAAGAAGCTAAAAGTGTCCTCTCAGACCTAAGTGTTTTTCATTATTGGCATTATTGAGAGAATTAAATGAAATAAAAGTCATGGGGGTGGAAAGAATCATTCTGAGGATTTTAAGAGGACAAAATAAATACACTGGGAAAAAGGAAGAAGGGAGTGGAATTTGTTATTCCTCATAATTGGAGTGTGAAGGAATATAAGAACGTGAAGAGGGGAGGAGTAGGCATCCCTTTTCTGAAATGGGAAAAATGAGGCTGAATGCACACGTACACAAAGAACTTACAAAAACATATCAAGCTCAACAGGGAAACCAGCTGGGAAGGAAGGTTATGATCATACCAAAGAGGGGATAGTCGCAAGCAAAATAAATCTGATGATAATGGGGGGAATTAAAAGCAAAAAAATTCAAAAATCACACTGAGATCTAAGGGAATACCCATCAATTAGGGAATGGCTGAAAAAATGGTATTCTGATCATTGTGGGGCTTGGCTCTATTATCACCATGCCCACCAAGGGAGGAAGGAAAGCCACTGTGCTGAGGGCTTTAGAGATTGGATCATCTGATCCTCACAACTACCCTGGAAGACAGGTGCACTATTACCCCACTTCACAAATGAGAAAATTGAAGCAGTGGTCCTGGGTCTGTGCAACTAGCAACTATCTGAGGAGGGATTTGAACTCAGCTCTCTCTGACCCCAGATCCAGCACTCTGTTCCCTGTACCACCTACCACCTCGGCAGGGCAAGTTCTTCACCAGGTGGTTCAGTCATATCTGACTTTTCATGACCCCATTTGGGGTTTTCTTGACAGAGGTACTGGAATAGTTTGCCATTTCCTTCTCCAGCTCATTTGACATGCAGAAACCTGAAGCAAATAGGGTTAAGTGACTTGCCCAGCGTCACGCAGCTAGTAAGTGTCTGAGGCCAGATTTGAACTCAGTCTTTCTGACTCCAGGCCTGGCTCTCTAGGTGTCTCTCTCCATTGTACTATCTTGCTGGCCAGTTTTCTCCAGGAGCTTGTGATATAGTATTGATATCACAGGCCCAGTTTAAAAAAAAAAGAAAATTATCACATAAAAGTCATATGATGATTTCTATTTTAAAGGATCTACAACCCTTAAAACTTCTATTACTTGCTGTGTGTTGCCATTCTTTCTTCTTGTATTGGCCTCTACTTTAAAGAAAATAAGAGATACTGATATTTACCTTATATGAAGAGGGAGGCTCTGCTCTAAGTGGAGTTTCTGGTAACTTGCCAGGCAACGTGTCTTCGTTGATTGTTGTTTCCATATTCCTGATAAGGTACTGACTGGTTGTCTGCAAAGGACCAGGGCTATCTACAGAAGCAGGAGGACTGAAGTTAACTGAATGCTTCCAGCTCCTTTATGTGTACTCTCTACTACTACTAACTTTAAGGTTAGTAAGTAAGACTAAGGTCATAAACTCATAGTATGTACAGAAATCAACATCAAAAGCCTAATTATTTAGACTTCTTATAACTAGCATTTTTAAAAGAAAACCATAAAAGTAACCACATCTCTCACTGAATAAAAAGTGAGATTTATCTCTTCTTTAAAAATGTGTAGGATAATTCAACTCAAGCAAAAATAAATTTTAACTGAAGTAGCAAAAAAAGTTTCTGTTTTTCAAAAAAGAAGTAATTTTCCCCTTTAAAAGAGAACTTTAAAACCTACCTAAGAGTAGACAATTATGGCAGAAGAGATCTACCAAATCATAGAATGGCCCATAGGATCATATATCTAGAGTTATAAGGGACCTCAGAGGCCGTCTAGTCAACATCCCCCGCTCCAAAACAGTAAAACTAAAGTTCAGGAAGGTTAAGTGATGCCCAAAGTCTCAGGTAATAAGCATCAGGAGGATTTGAACCCTGGTTCTGTAACTTCAGTCAACACTTTTTCCTGCCCTATATTCCTATAAGTATATAAAAGAGAAACTCCTATAAATTCTTGAATATAAATCCAAAACAACACAAAAGACTCTGAAATTAGTTTATTTCCTAATAACATTATTGTGATTAAAAATATACACCAGCAATTACAAACAGTAAAATATTTTATAAAGATGTAGGACAAAGCTTAGTCCAGATCTCATTTAGGAAAGTGCACTACACTTCCAAAGTTCTCAAACTGCTAAAAGATAGGAAAGTCCATTCTCTTTTAACATCACTATGGAACATCAGGATCTCAGAAGAATCAAGTGACCTAAATGACCTCAGGGTAATGGAAAAGGCACATGGTGGGTCTAAATAGGCTGTATCAATTTACCACTGAATTTGTGAATAATTGCCATGACAAGTCATTGAGAACATGTATTACTGAAACAGTTGGTGGGCCAGTCACTCCATCAAGAGTCGAGTGGGGCAATGAATCCCAAGCATTGTAGTGAGATCCTTGAATTTAAGAGGAAACAAATGTAACCTGTCTTCCTCTTCTTTGGACCAGAAAGAACCTACAGATTACAAATGCTGTATATGCTAACTTTTATGGTTATTTCATCTATTAGTTTTGCTTTACTTATTCTCTGTTATTAAGGTGGACAGGGAAGGGTGAGTCTATTGGAAAATGACTATGGTATTGAAACAATTATTAATAAACCTAAAAATAAGAAGAGTACTTCCAGTATATAGAATGGATTCTTCAGAGAGGATTTCTGGAAAGATGTAGACAGGAGAAGGTATGAATGAATACCATCTATGCAGGTATTAATGATTAATGAAAAGTGTATCCATAGCAATAAGATAACTGATCCATTAAAGCACCGAAGCATAAAGAACGTATTTTAATACTCAAGTGTTAAACAGATATTCATCAAGGAAGGTATTTTTCTTAACTTAGTATTTACTCGGCTCATGTATATACAGTTACCTTTTCTTGAGAGATTAGGAAGTGTAAATAAAACATCATTGTCTCTGGGAATAGAATACAGAATGCTTTCCTCCAAAGGAATGGTATAATTTGAACGTCTTTGAACTCTCTGATTCTTAATTAAAATACCAACTTCAATCACATCCTTTTGTTGAGCCTATGAAAGATAAAATAACCAGTTATTCTTTGTTTTAAATAATGCCACTGGATCATACATAAACGTAAACCCCAATTCCCTGTTTGATCTCTTTCTGCAGGTTGCCAACTTCAGTAATCTAGAATAATTGCTTTTTTCCACATTGGGGAAAGTTTTGCGATGTTAACATACTTTTGTCTGCTTTGGCACTTTTCTCTAGTCCCTACTTTCAGTTCCACTTAATTTAATCCATAGTCCAGCCTGTAACAGAGGTAAAAACCAAGTCTAAATTGCTTCATTTCCTCCCTCTAGGAGTATTCATAAATGAGCTAAGAGAGGAATGTAATTGATAATCTTTATGCTAAATATGACAGAAAAAAACGTAAAACAGAAACTCCAAAAAATTAGGGGATTTAGGATTTAAAGGCTCCTTTATGATTACAGAAGGTCAATTCTTAAATTCTTTTTCCCAAACAAGTTAGAAACATGATAGAAGAAAACGCAATCTAAAATTCACAAAATTCATGGCACCATTGCTTGTAATTTTTAATGTAATTACTAAGTTTGAAATAAGTATGGTCTCTTACTTGCTTCCCATCAATCTCTACTACCTCTTCTTGAATGGCAATCATTTGCACATTGGAGCTAGATGCCAGAGGCCATTGATGAACTAATATCCGTACACTGACAGTGCCAAAATATCCCTCGACTTTCAGGTTTTCTAAATTTTCATCTTCCACTATAAAAAAGGAATAATATTGTTAAACAGAAATAATCATAAAATTATTTCTAAGTCTAATTAATTAAACGATATTTACACAGAATAAAACAGCCAACGTTGCACCCCCTTTAATGGCTTTACCTCTTCATCTCCATCCTCACTGCTGATGCAAATCTACAAGAACAGCATAGATAAAATTGCTATCAAATCTTGTACTTACTTACATGCTTTTGAAATAAATAAATGCAGGATAGTCCAGAGTTTCTCTGATGCCACTCTAGGAACAACTCTAGATTCTCATGATCATTAGCAAGGTGTTAATAGAGGCAACCTTGGCAAAGTTTGTCTATAGTGCAGCCAAGAAGGAACTCTGAATACTACTTGCCTCCAAGGTAAATGCATCCCAGTGACACAAGGGAGCCCCAACACAGTGATGGCGCATGGGGGTCCCCAGTTTTTCCCTGAAAAGGAACTATTTTGAATTAAATCTTTTAATCACCCACAGTAGTGAAGGGAAGTTACTAGTCACAAGCTCCTGTCCAACAATAATGCCCACTGGTTACAGAGGTAGGACAAAGCAGCAGTAAATGGCTTGGAAGTCAACCAGAGAAAGCTCTAACATCTAATGGTAGAAAATAATCAACAGCCAGAGGATCCTGCAAGATACCACAAAGTAATGCACACCAAGGGAACTGCTGCAAAATAAATTCTACTATTTAGTTTCTGTCCCTTAAACCATGATGATCATGACGTTAATCGTGACATTTCTGTAGCACTTTTAAGATTTGCAAAGCATTTTATATACAATATTTAACTTGATTCTTAAAATAAGCCTCTGACATAGATGTTATTATCGTTCTCATTTTTCCTTCCAAATAGAGGCTAGCAAAGAGGTCTTTTAAGTGTTTGAGACCAGATCTGAACCCAGGTCTTTGTGACGGCAAGACCAGTACCATACTACGTTGCCTTTATGTGTGTGCTGCCTAGATATAACTGATTTCAGTTAAGGATTATTTGCCAAACAGGAATAAAAATGTATATTTGTTAATGTAACAGAGATAATGATATGGCCCAACCTGATCCCATTCTAGAATATTCTGTCAAACTCTTTAATCACCTAGGCATGGACATAAACATGTGATTTCAATAAATACCATGATGTATTACTATAAGCACTACTGGAATAACTGGTTTCTCCCATTGCAATCTCATCCACCTCTGAGGCTTCAGTAACATCTCAATGCATGCGAAAATCTGTATCTCTAGCCCCAACTTCTTTCTTGAATACATCTTGCCACACAATTATAGCTGCCTCTTGAACATCTGTACCTCAGTGCCCTGCTGGCAGAGTCCATACAAACACATCTAAAATCAAGCTTGTTATCTTTACCATCTCTCCCTCCCCCCCAAAAAAGAGTTCTTCTTCCTGAGTTTTCTGTATGTGTTCATGGTACAGCCATTTACCCAGACAAGAGTTTTGCTGACTCCAGCTGTAATCCTTGATTTCTCCCTTTCTCTCATCCTTCACATAAATCCAGGCCACATATTTACCCCCATTCTCCTCCATTGCCATAATCCTACTTTATAACCACAATATCCTTAAGTGGTCTGTGGGCTTGTCCCACCCATCTAACTCCTTTCATGTGCCAGGCTCCTTTTCCTAAAGCACAGCTCTCTGTGATCACATCACTCTACTGTTCAAAAGCACTCAGTGGCTCCCCATTGGCTACGAAATAAGCAAGCCCTGGCGTGCAACAAGTGAGCTTGCACACATTGGTCTCAACCTACTCTTCCATTACTACACATCCCTTTATATACCTTTTCCCCAGTGCCCATACTGCCCCAGGCACTTTGGAGAGAGGAAAGCCCTGCACAGACTCATGCAGAGGAGGCACCTAGGAGTGGGGAGGTAGCAGAGTAAAGCATGATGTGTTGCAATGGGCAGTTTTCCCAATCTCAGGTGATTATTGAGGGTAGAAGATCCTATAGACATGTCCCATAAAGGCCTATCTCTCACACCCAGTCTCCTCAGCCCCAGACATCTGTGAGCACCTTTGAGAGAAGGAACTGGGTTGCTGGCTTTCTCTTGGGGTGGGGGGTAGACGGTGTTTTTCTTTGTATTCCCAGCACTAAGCACACTAACTAGAACTAGTAAATCCTTACCCAATGCCAGCTGACTGACTGACTGACCATGAAGCACTTCTAATCCAAGGTCCTGATCCTTCTCTAAATATTTATAACATTTAATATGATATCTCTTATGACATTAATCACTGCCTGTCTTATAGTAACTTGTGCATGTCTTATTTCCTCTACTATGAGCTCACAGAAGTCATGAATTCTGTCTAATTCACCTTTGTACCCTCCATACCACCACTGCTTTATACAGGTGGGTGGTAAACTGCTATTTGCTAGACTAACAGATTTTGAATTCATCAGCTAATATTCAAAGGCAGCTTGTGGCCTGGCTAAATATTGGAAACTTACTCTATACAACTGACAGCAGCTCGTGATTCCTGAATACATTATTCACAGAATCCTTCATTTATTTCAATGGTTCCTTACCTTTGATATCCCTAACACAGTATAAAAGAGGCAGGTAGGTGGTTCAGAACTAGGACACAGCACTTCCTGGAAGAAGGAAGACATAAGTTCAGATCTCAGATGTTCACTCACTAGCTGTGTGACCCTGGACAAATCACAATCTCTCTTTGCCTCAATTTCCCCCGGGTTGTCATGAGAATACATGAAATAATATTTGTAAAGCGCTTTGCAAAGATAAAAGTGCTATATAAATGCTAGCTTTTTAAAAAAGTATGAAGAATTTTTACAACCAGTGTCTGCAATAAAGGCTCCATTTCTAAAATACAGAGAGAACTGAGTCAAATTTACAAGAATACAGGAAAAAAAGCAACAGTAAACAAGAATTTCCCACTTGATAAATGGTCAAAGGAAATGAACAGGCAGTTTTCAGAGGAAGAAATTAAAGCTATCTACAATCATATGAAAAAATGCTCTAAAGCACTATTGATTAGAGAGATGCAAATCAAACAACTCTGAGATACCACATCACACCTATCAAACTGGCTAACATGACAAAATGGGAAAATGATAAATGCTGGAGAGGATGTGGGAGAGTTGGAACACTGACTCATTGATGGTGGATCTGTGAGCTGATCCAACCATTCTGGAGAACAATTTGGAACTATGCTCAAAGGGCTACAAAAATGTACATCCCCCTTTGACCCAGCAATGCTGTTTCTAGGGCTGTATCCCACAGAGATAATAACCATGGGGAAATGACCCACATGTACAAAACTATTTATAGCAGCTCTTTTTTGTGGTGACCAAGAAGTGGAAATTGAGGGGCGCTCATCAATTGGGGAATGACTGAACAAGTTATAGTATATGAATGTAATGGAATATTGTTGTGCTATAATAAATGATGAACAGGAAGACTTCAGAAAAACCTGGAAAGACTTATATGAACTGATGCTGAGTGAAATGAGCAGAATCAGGAGAACATTGTACCCAGTAACAGTCACAGTGTGCGAGGACTGTTTACATAGATTTAGGCCTTCACTACAATGCAAGGACTTAAAACATTTCCAAAGGACACGATGCAAAATGCCATCGACATCCAGACAAAGAATTATAGAATAGGAACTCAGAATGAAATAGACTATTTTCTATTTCGTTAAGTTTTGTTTTGTTTTTTTTCTCAGGGCTTCTCCCATTCACTTTAATTCTGCTATGCAAGATGACTAATAAGAAAGTGTGTTTAATAAGAATGAATGTGCTGTCTTGGGCAGGGAGGGGGGAAGGAGGGAAAGAGGGAGAAAAATTTAAAACTTTTGGAAGTGACTGTTAAAAACTGGAAACAAATTAAGTATTAACAAAAAAACAACAAAAAAAAAGTATGGCATATGATATAAAGTTGCACTGAATTTTGAGTTCGAGGATCTGGGTTAGAATCATGGTTCTGTTCCATAATGTGTGACCTGGTCTAAATCATTCTCTTTTCTGGGTCTGAGACTCCTGATCTCTAAAAGAAGGGGCCTCTTGGCTCTAGATTTATAAGTCAATGTAAGCCTTGATGTCAGGTACTGCCCCTTTCCCTGTGAAATCTGACAGTGGAATGGGACAGAAAATAAGGCAACAACAAACCAACCATTTGTGGAAGGAAGACGAATAAAATCAGTTGGTGTGAAGAAACACCCTGCCAGATAAAGTGCTGAGGCAGAGTCTCAAATAAATGTACTGAGAAGATTTGTTGGAAGGCAGAAATAACAATAGTTGTAGGGTATTGTGGTCTACTGGAGCATTTGCATGTGACTAATTTTTAGGGTTTTAAAGTTTATAAACAAGAAGCTGTGGGTCAAATAACTGTTTGGGGACACTGGGAAGGTTATATTGAAGTGTCTGACAGAAAGGGGAATTTATCTCAGATGGCAAAAACAAATCAATGACTGACCACCAGGAAGCTCTGATCTGAGGCAATAAAGAAGCTATAGAAAGAGGCAGAAAGAAGACACCGGGCATGGAAGACATGAAAGGTTTCCAGCTGTCTTACTGACTAGAGCAGACCCAGAGGCTCAGTGGAATGTGGAGGGCTATTCTATGGTTCCATCTATGGTACTACAGGTTTTGGGTCTGTTTTACTGTGAGCTATGCTGTGAGAAGAATACTGGCTTTGAATTGAGCAAAGCAGAATTCCTTATTATGTAAAGATCTGAGGACCTCTGCAGGTCTCTGACTTAAGGGAACTTGTTGATATATACAATTACACACACACACACACACACACACACACACACACACACACACACACACACATATATATTTGTATTTATGGTGCCAAAATAGTGCAACATTTCCTCAATGTCTTATCAAGGGTAGCTATGAGCTAAAAGAGCTTGTCATTGCTTCGTTGGCTTATAGAAGCAGAAGTCCAGAAGAGAAAGAACTAGCAGAGAAGTGCCTTTGTGTAATATTCCTAAAGAGACCTAAGATGTCAAGCTGAAGAATGTGGGTTGCCCTATTCATGCACCTCCCTACTAGCCTGTAGGTATGGTCCCACTACTCCGTGGATCTGTATATTAGAGGAAGATGGTGACCAAGGCCCACTGGTACACTTATATTATAATGATTCTTGCACTAGTCTTTTATTGGGTAAATGTTATAATTATTCCCGTTTTTGCTTTCTACTGAGATATATTTTATATCATATGTTATATGATATTTTTGCTCTAGCCTTGTACTGAGTAAATGTCATGATTCTTGTTTTTGTCTTGTTTTTAGTAAGTTTAGGAGTTAAAGATGTCATGGTTTTTTTTATGTAAATAGAAGGCTCAGCTGTGGGGGCTCAGAAGCTGAAGTGACAAGAAATCACAAACATACACCAAAGTTACTCCTACGGTCCTAAGAGTTTTCAGTGGTAGACATGTGATACAGCCCTCTTAGGGAACCACAGAACTGCTAGTGTGAGTATGGGCGTGGGTGAATGAGCCAGCTAAAGGAGAAAAAGCAGAGGTTTATGCCATACCCGTGCTAGACTGAAATTCACAACATTCCCTTCCCCTCCCCACAACCCAATAAACATTCATTAAATGCCCTGCAAAAATAATGAAAAAGGACTGGCCTTTCTCCTAACAGAGTTTATAATCTAGGATGGAAAGAACTTGTATGAAAATAACTATAATGATGTGTCAGCATAAGATTAAGTCCCTAAGAGAAGTTTAACAGAGAAGCATAAGTAATTTGAAGGCAGAGTGATTACTTTTGTTTGGAGGGTGGAGAGTGGGAAAGAGGAGGCCCCTAGATTAGATCTTGAAAAAAGTGAAGCCATTATTTCAGTAGACAGCTAGTAAGTGTCAAGTATCAGTAGCCAAGAAATGTCATGGATATATGCTTCAGGTGTAGGGAATAGCATGAGTTTTAAAAGGGCAGAACAAAACTGGGGAAACCAGTTTGGACGGAATATAATGTATGTGGAGGAAAGCAGGATGCAACACTAATGGCAAGCTAAGTTGAAGCCAAATTATAGAGAGCCTTAAATACCAGCTTAAGGAACATGTGCTTTGTTATATATTTACATTACTGAGTAACCTTAGTTTTTAGCAGAGAAGTTATATGATCAGACCTGGACATTAGAAAAATTACTTATGTAAAAGATGCATTGGAAATAAGAAAAGACTAAAGTCAAGGAGATCAATTAGGAACTTATTACAACAGAACAACTGAGAGATAAAGAGGACCCAAACTGGGTCACAGTACTATAAGCGGAAAATAAGAAAAAGGTGCTAGAGATTATGAAGAAGTAGAAGGGACAAGATATGTCAACTGACGGGAAGTGGAGAGTGAGCAGGAAGAAGGTATCAAAGATTATGCTGAGGTGTCAAGGCTGGATGACTGGTAGGATGATAGTGTTATCAAAAGAAATAGGATGGGGCAGCTAGGTGACACTGCAGACAAAGCAACGAACACAGGAGGACCTGAGTTCAAATCTGACCTCAGACACTTGACATTTACTAGCTGTGTGACCCTGGGTAAGTCACTTAATCTTGATTACCTTGACAAAAACACATAAGAACACTAGAACACATAAGAATAAATGGAGCTTTCTTTAAAAAGAAAATAGGGAAATTAAGAGAATCAGGGTTTGGAGGGAAGAAGGTGGGTTCCATTTTGGACGTGCAGAGTTTGAGATGTCTGTGCGTCATCTAGGTGGAGATGTTGAATGGGAATTTAGCAATGAAAGACTTGAGAATAGACTGCCTCAAGTCAAACCAACATTAAGGGCTTACTATGATTCAAGAGTTAACACTGACAATACGAAGAAAGGCATATATATCCCCTGCCTTCAAGGAACTTACATTCTAATGAGGGAGACAACATGCAAATAATTATGCATATAAAAGATACATACAAGGTATTACCAGAGGGAAGGCACTGTCATTAAGAGACTAGGGAAGCTTTCTTGAAGAAAGTAGGATTTTATCAGTGTTTTGAAAGAAACCAAGAGGTAGAGAAGAGAAGGGAAAACATTGCAGACATGGAAAAAAGTCAGTGAAAAGGCATAGATTAGGGAGCTGGAGAAGGTATGACATGTTCAAAGAATAGCAAGGGGGACAAAATGTCATTGGATCATAGAGTACATGGAAGGAAGTAAGGAATATATAGAGGCAAAAAATGAAGCCATGAGAGTGCATGAGATTGACAAAGGAGAGAACATGGCAGGGAAAAAGGGAAGATTCTATGTCATTACTGTGGAAGACATCCAAATTGGGGAGGGGAAGGGGTAGAGGAACAGAACAAGAAAGCAGAGAGCCAGAACAACCAGGAGAAAACAGTGTCATAGAAGCCAAAGAGGGAAAAACAAAAATGGAGTGGTCAGGGGTGAAATATAGGGATTGAAGAGGAAAAGGTAACTGGGTCAGGCAACCAGAAGGTCACTAATGACTTTGAAGAGATCAGTTCCAATATAGTGTGGTCTGGAAAAAATACCAAATTGTAGGTGACTGAGGAATGAGTGAATAGTAAGAAGCAATGAGTAAAGGCTAGGGGAGAAAAGATGGCAGTTTGGGAAGGTGACAAGGAAAAGGAAAAAAAACTTTTTAAAGAACCAAGGAGACCTGAAAAAGTTTGTAGCTGTAGGAGAGTCAGCAAAGAGGGAAGGGCTGACATTTTATCTATAAAGAAAACAACAGATTCCTAAGGGAAGTGTGATATTGAACAAGAATTATAACCAGACTTCAAGAAAAGTTTTTTGCTGTTTCACAGTTTACTGCCAAATGGATGTCTTCCCAGGAATGGCCTACATTCAGGAAATGAAGATAGATGTGTGAATTTTCTCTATACATCATAGAATCACATTGCAGATTTAGAGTCAGAGAAACCAGAGATCATCTGGTCCAATCCATTTTATAGAAGTTGAAATAAGGTCCAGAGGCTGTAACCTTGCCCAGGGTCAGAAAAATAGTAAGTAGAAGAGTCAGTATTTGAACCTAGGTCCTCTGGTTTGCAAATCTAGTGCTACATCCTATAAAAGGTCAGACATTTAATTTAAGTTATTAAAAAAAAAGTGAAATACCTACTATGTGTAATACACTATGTTAAGTACTGAAGATAAATCAAAAACCCTCAAGCACCTTAAGTGTACTACATCAGGGGTTCTTGAGCTTTTTTGTTTGTCATGGTCCCCCTTTGGCAGTTTGGCAAAGCCTACAGATTCCTTATCCAAGTAAAATTTTTAAATGCATAAAATAAAATACAGAGGATTATAAATAAAACCAATTTTAAAAAAAAACAGTTACCAAAATATTTTTTAAAACAAGTTCAGGCATCCCAGGTTAAGAATCTCTGTAACATGTAACACACCAATATGTAGATATCTATATGAAATAACACAAAGTATTTTCATGGTGTCATGGATAAATACATTATCATTACTTTTAATAAGGAAATAGGAAAGGAGTTTGTAGAAAGCACTCTTTTTCCCATAGTCAGTACTTGAAGGAGTTCACAAGGTATGCTTTTTTGCTTAAATCAGGGCATAAGCAAGTGGTGATTTTAAGGCTCTTATAAAAACTTCTCTCCGGTCAATAAATCTGATTTCTACTGTAAATTAAATTAGTTTCCCTAACTAAGCAGTGCCATGAAAAATAAAACAAAACTGTTTTTGAAATTATGATAGACTAGAGCAACAGTAGCAAAGAGTAGTATTATAACAGAAAGTTGCACATGATTGCCTTTGGCAATTAGGTGTTATAGGGGCATGATGGATAGAGGACTGCACTCAGGGTTGAGGAGATCTGAGTTCAAATCCTATTTTAGACTTGTACTAGCTGTGTGAAAATGAAAGAGGCTAAAAAGACTAACACTGTGGCTAAGAAGGGAAGATATTAAAGACTTGAGAAAGAGGGAATTCCTTTGGCTTTTTCAAGACTTTCATGAAGACACTGCTATTTCATCACTAGCACTAAAATCACTAAAGTGACATCAACCTACCTTAGATGTAGTTCCAAAAGGTCCAACCTCAAATGCAAGACCTGCATTTCAAGAGAAACAGTGTACAATGCCACGTATAGCCAGCACTGAAGATGAACTAGAGCTGTAAGCAGCTTTAAATACTATTTATTTAGATACTATTTATTCCTATAATAATGTATACTATTAATTTGCATTTGAAAAACATACATCCAAGAGTTCTTTATTTCCTTCTTTTGAATTATTAAAGCAGAAGGATTGTGGGAATAATCTGGTGGTACTCACCTATGAAGGTCTCACCCCTTATTCGAGTTACTCCACTCTTTAGGGAGAAGTCATTTACATATATCTGCCCATTCTCATAAAAAATGTTAAGAAAAACCTTAAAATAAAACAAAGTTTACATGAATTCCAATGATGATGGCAAAAATTTTATATTAAAAAAAAACAGAACTATGTGTGAGTTGAGATGAAAAAGACTAAATAACAAAGAAATAAGGATATTTAATACAGATAAACAGCAAATTATATTAAAATAATATAGAAAGGAGGACAAACCTGTTTCTCATGGAGTTCCCCATCATCTCCCACGGTAGTTACATTAACTTTGATATTGTCCTGCAAGTAACAATGACATTACTATGGTAGTTGGTAAAAGAGAATTTGGAAAAATCTGAACACCCCCCCAAATCTGGACCTGCAACTTTACTGGTATGGGAAACTCTGAATTTGTATTTGGAAGCATCTAGAAACTCTGTATCTGAAAGCTGTTTACAAACACACCTAAATCCCCTACCCTTAAAAAACCCTTTCTTGATGTGACCATCCCAGCAGCTGCCATCCTGTATCTTCCCTTTCTCAGTTAAACTCCTTAAGAAAGCTGTCTGTACAAGGTGCCTGCAATTCCACCCCTCTCACTCACTTTGAAATCCTCTTCAATATACCCCAGTCCTCCTCCAGTCCGTCTGGTTGCTCCTCACGCTGTTTTACTGGATCTTCACCCAGCCCATTGAGAGCAGGTAGTCCCCCAAACCCTCTCCTCAGTTCTTTTTTCTTCTTTCTCTAAACTACACTACCTCACTTGGTGACCTCATCAGCTGTCTTGAGTTCAAATGTCATTTCTATGCAAATGATTACCAGACAGATTCCTTCAGCCCTAATTTCCAATCTTGCCTTACCAATTTCCTTTTGGACATTTTAAATTGAATATCCTGAACACATCTTAAATGCAAAATATCCAAAACTGATTATCTTTCTACCCAAAACTTCCCTTCTTTTCTTTTTTCTTATTATTTTATTTGTTTTCAGTGTTCTATAATCACTTTCATATAACTTAGATTATTCCCCCTCCCTCTCCCTCCTTCCCCTCCCACACCTCCTCCCTCCCTCTCCAATTTGGCATTCAATTTTATATAAATTCTACATGTACATTCCTATTAAATACATTTTCACCTTAGTCATGTTTCATAGAAAAATTAAAATGAGTGAGAGAAATCATAAAACAAACTAAAACGTAATACAAAAGAAAATGAACTGCTACATCTGCGATCCAATTTCATAGTTTTTTCTCTGGATGTGGAAGGCATGTTGCCTTAAGAGACCATTGGGAATTTTTTGAGTCTTTGCATTGCAATGAAGTTCTAAGTCTACCAGAAAAAATCTTCGCACACTGTGGTTGTTGTTGTGTATTAAGTTCTCCTGGTTCTGCTCCTTTCACGCAGCATCAGTTCACATAAGTCTTTCCAGGCCTTTCTGAAGTCTTCCTATTCAAAATTTCTTACAGCATAATAGTACCATTACATTCATATACCACAACTTGTTCAGCCATTCCCCAACTGATGGGCATCTTCTTGATTTCCAGTTTTTGGCCACCACAAAGAGAGCTGCTATAAATATTTTTGTACATGTGGGACCCTTTCCCATTTTTATGATCTCTTGGGGATACAGTCCTAGAAGTGGTATTGCTGGGTCAAAAGATATGCACATTTTTGTAGCACTTTGGGCATAGTTTCAAATTGCTCTCCAGAATGGTTGGATCAGCTCTCAGCTCCACCAACAATGAGTCAGTGTTCCAACTCTCCCACATCTTCTTCAACATTTATCATCATCCTGTTTTGTCATGTTAGCCAATCTGACAGGTGTGATGTGGTATCTCAGAGTTGTTTGATTTGCATCTCTCTAATCAATAGTGATTTAGAGCATTTTTTCATATGACTATAGATAGATTTGATTTCTTCCTCTGAAAACTGCCTGTTCATATCCTCCTACCATTTATCAGTTGGGAAATGACTTGTATTCTTGTACATTTGACTAAGTTCTCTATATATTTTAGAAATGAGGCCTTTATTACGTACACTAATTGCAAAAATTCTTTCTGTTTTCTGCTTCCCTCCTAATCTTGGTTGCATTGGTTTTGTTTGTGCAAAACTTTTCAATTTAATGTAATCAAAATTATCCATTTTGCACTTCATAATGTTTTCTGTCTCTTGTTTAGTCAAAAATTCTTCCTTTCTCCATAAATCTGATAAATACACCATTCCTTGCTCTGTCTAACATATGGATGAGAGCAGTTCAGTATTCTTTAATCAGTCCTGACGTTAGTTGACTTAGTAATGTTTCAGGCCTAAAACCACACCTCCATGTAGCCCCAGCTTGGGCAATTCCCTGATAAACTCTGTATCTTTAGTATCTACTTTTTAGTATATACTAAAAGTGCATGTTCCTTTAATAACTAACCATTCCTTAACCACTCCCTAATTCCTGCCCTGAATCACCTAATTTGCATATTTGACATGTTTTACTATAAAATATCCTATATAAACTTTAACTGTACCCTTCTAAAGTTGTAGGTTCCCTAAGAATTCTTGCCCACTGAGAAGTGTAATCTTTATCACCTTCACTTCAACAATGCTTGAGTCCATGAATTCTTTTCCAAACGGCCCATGTAGGGTACTCCAGTCTTGGGATTCTTGTATCTTTATTTCTCCAGCCCTCCTCATTGGGATACCTTGGTCTAAATCTGAATCCCCAGTGAGAACCAGATGCCCTCTACAAGAAGGAAGCTAACATTCACTAGGGTACTGGATCAGGATATGTTTATTTCCATGTCAGCCTTTCAATCTGAGTTGCTTTTTCTTAAATTTTTTTCTGAAAGGACCTGTGATTTTATCAGTTATCAGGAGTTCAAAGTGACTAATTTCCCTTACCCATAAGCAAGGAAGATCTGTAAATTTATAGTGTTAAAAGATGTCTGGATTGGGGAAAGATTAAGTGATTTGCCTAGGGACACACAGCTAATGTGTAACAATGGTAGGCCATGATCTCAGGTCACTAGGACTCAAGGCCAGCTGTCCCTCTACTTATCACACTTACGTCTATTAAATGGATCTAAGTTCTAGGAAGTGTGGATTCAGTCAGAGGGCCAAACCAGAGGACCTAGAGGGCCACATGTGGCCTCAAGGCCAAGGTTTCCCCACCCCTGATCTAGGTACTACCCAGAAATTGCATCATCCCTTTCCCTCCCTGCACCTTCTGCCTTGGGGACTAATAGCTTTCCCCAAAATAGCTAACTCTGGCAAGATGAGCCTCCTTTTAAAAAAAAAAATATTTTATTATCTTTTCCCCAATTACATGGAAAAACAATTTTAACGTTTTCTTTTAATATTTTGAGTTCTAAATTCTCTACTTCCGTCTCTATCTCTCTCCCCGAGGTAAGCAGTTTGATACAGGTTATACACGTGAAATTATACAAAATATATGTACATAGTAGTTATTCTGTAAAAGAAGGCAAAGACAAAAACTAAAAACCACAAAAATAAAAATAAAGGTTTTTTTCATAGCTTTTAACTTTTAGCTTTGTGTTTATGCTAAAATCAAGTTCAGGAATGTGAGCCAGGCATTAGAAGCTCACTTCTAGTACCCCAGCATAACACTTCCTGAGCATTATCTAGGTTATCTAGATAACCTAGGTAATATTCTAGGTTATCTAGTCTAACCTACCTCATTTTACAGTTGAGGAAACTAAGACTCAGAAAGATAACCAGCATTTATTTACAGCACTTTAAGGTTTATAAAGTGTCCAAGGTCACACAAATAGTTAAGTGGAAGAGCCAGGATGTGAGCCCATCACTCTTCCCAACTTTTTACCAAGTTGACCATCTATCCCAAGCTCTTATTTTACAGATAAGGGAACTGAGGCCCACAAGTAAAAATAGCACACAAGTTAGTGGCAGAGCAGACTAGAACCAAATTTCATGACTTCCTGTTTATTCTATCATCCTGCCTCTTAGTTCAATCAACCAGTCAATAAACATTTATTAGGCACCTACTCTGTGCCAGGCACTGTGCTCATTTTCTGTCCTCCTTTATCAACCCACAGTTCCATTCTCCATAGGGGCTCCCATGGCTCCCCCTCCCCAAATTCTCTCAGCCAAGAATCTTGCTTCATCTTTTATAGGAAATAATTTGAAGCCATCCGATGGGAGCTTCCTCTTCCTCCTCTTCTGTCACTAACAGGCCTTCTGCCACTGTCTCCTCCATCCCCAGTCTCACAAAACGGAGTAACCTCATTCCTTACCAAGGCCAACTAACCCCTCTTTCAAGAGATCCCATCCTAGGTCTTCTCCTCTAACACACTGCTCCCTCTTCCATACACACTCTTTTCCTTATCTTCAATCTCCCCAAACCTGTCACCCTCCCTACTCAATGACTCCAGTGCTTCCCTCTCACCTCTGGGGCAAAATACAAAATGGCCTGACTGACATTCAAAGCCCTTCATAACCTAGCCCCCTCCTACCTTCTTAGTCTTCCTACCATCTTACTCCATACCATGTACTCTCCAATCCAATGATACTTGGCCTCATGGCTGTTTGGCTGCTCAGCTCCCAGCATTTTCTCAGGCTCTCTCCCGTGCCTAGAACATTCCACCCTCCTCCACTCTGACGGCTGACCTTCCTGTAAGTTCCAACTAATATCCCATCTTTTAGAGAGGCCTTTCCCATACCTTTTTTATTCAATAGCTTTCCTTCCATTTTTTCCTGTTTTATCCTGTATATAGTCTGTTGTTCAGTCATTCAGTTGTGTCCAACTCTTCTTGGCAAAGATGGTGTGGTTTGCCCTTTCCTTTTCCAGTATATAGTTTACTTTGCATGTATTTGTTTGCATGTTGTCTACCCCATTAGATTATAAGCTCCCTGGGACCTACTTGGTAACCCCCAAAGCTCCCCTTTTGTACCTGTTCTCAGCCTGAGCTGTTTCCCATCTCTCTTAGCTACCAAATTCCTGTCCTTTTCCCTTCTCAAATGATTTTCTCAGAGCTCTCAGTAGAGTCTTAAGCCTGAGGGGTCAGAAAGCTGGTGAGAGCCTGTGCTCAGGGTGTCCTCAGAAGGAATCCCTTTACTGTGGATCCTGGTTCTCCTGGCAATGGATATGGTGGGAAAAACACTGGAAGCAGAGTTTGAGGATGTGATACTGAAAATTAATTCTGCTCTTTCATATCTGTAGGGCTTTGGCTAAGCGATTCAATTCTGCTGGGCCTCACTTTCCTTATTTATAAAGTGAAAATATGGGCCTAGACTAGGGTTGGGGAACCTGTGGCTTTGAGGCCACATATGGCCTTCTAGGTCTTCTAGTACAGTCTTTTGACTGAACATTTGTTATGTGCTGGGCCATCTGGGCCCTTTGACTGAACATTTGTTATGTGCTGGGCCATCTGGGCCCTTTGACTGAACATTTGAAAGAACATTTGTTCTGTGAAGCTTGGATTCAGTCAAAGGGCTGAACTTGAGGACCTAGAGGGCCACATGTGGCCGTGGGGCTACAGGTTCCCCACCGCTGGTCTAGATGACCCACTCCGATGCTCTTCTTCCCTACCCATTTTCAATGCTCTCTTCTACTTTTTCAATGCAATGAATCCAGATTGGGTACCAGACTACACCAAAGGAAAAAATGGCAGTACAATTATATAGACTATCAGGAAACTGCATAAATTTAGTCAGATCTCTTTCAGCTGTCTCCCTTCTGATGACCCAATTATTTTAAGATTCAAGGTACATTCCTTTAAGTGCCACATCTAAACAAAAAAACACTTCTATGAATAAACCAGGGTTTATAGACAACAGTCCAGTTTATTTGTGAACAACACTATGTTCTCTTAAAAAAGACCATAGCTTTTTTTTTTCCCCTTTTCAAATCCAAAAGATTTACTAATAGTGACATCACAAATCCTAGAGTAAACAAATTACTTAGATCCCAGCAGTCTGATTCACCATCTGGGCAAAAAGAAATGAAATTTCAGGTCCAGATCTGAACTTTTCTAAAATGGGGGTGTGGAAAGAGAGGTGTGGAGATAGTTCAATAATCAGAAATGATGAAACCTCAAGCACTCAAAGCACTGTGGACTTAAAGCCAGCAGTCAAAATGAAATTATCTCAAGTTACTTTGGTAGAAACAAGTGTTTCTAATCACTGTGTGGTGACTTCCTGGACTGCTTCAACAGAACTGAAACAGACTATTGTTTTCTTCCTACAATAGACGGTAAATAGTCTTATCGCAAAATTAAAAGTTGAAATGATTAGGGGCAGGTACTCTGTACTAGTGATGTCAATTATTAAATTTATATTTACCAGTTTCAAACACACCTGTTTCTTGAGGTTCTGCTGACCTTAAACTCCTGGGACTTGCCCTGAAAAAGGCTACCAGGGTAATCTTTCGAAATCTTCCTTCCTTATCCCTGCCATCCCAATTCCTATCAGGCACCAGGCAGTGGACTTAAACTGTCCCGACTTAATTTTTTAAAAATCTGCCACAGCAAAAGGAAGTAAGCAAATCGTGTTAGGGAAAGCCTAATTTGGGATTTTCCCCATTTTCCCGAGCTGGCAACGCAACATGGGTGGGAGCTGGCCCCTCCACACCCTTTGAGATGATAATTTGTATCTCTTTCCCGGGCCAGGAATGAAGCTGCCAGGGATTAAGAAGTGGAGGAACGCTTCAATAAGGCACCATCTAGATTTCCTAACCTGATACAACACCCAACCCTTCAATAACTAGAGCCCCAGCTCTGCCCTCAGAAGGTGCCATCATGAAATATTCAAGTAACTGGCATTTATTTGGGGCCCTAAGGTGGTCAATAAACCCCGTCAGGAATGGGAAGTGAAGTGGAGCCAGAAAGCAACAAGTTAAGTGTAAAACTCAGGCAGCCGGAAATCGTCCCTTTTTGCCTGTCCTCCCTCTCCTTCCCTCGCTTGCCCTCGCTCCCTGAACTCTTCACCCCGGGCCCTTGGCCCCCGCCCCCTATGCCCCCACCCCTCCGCCCCAAGCAGGGGCTCCTCCTCCTCTCCGGCCCCTCAGCCCCCCTCCCAGGGCACGGGCCCCTGGTCCCTCAGGAGCCCCAGCCGCGTGTCACCGCCCGGTGTGCCCGGCGATGGCCCCGGCGCTGCCCCCGCGCTCGGACCCCAGCCCCAGCGCCCTGCTCCGGGCCGAGCGCCCGCGCCCGTTCGCTACCTGGGTGAAGGAAGCAGCTGCAGGCGGCTCGGCAGCGCGGGCCAGCAGCCCGGGAGTGGGGAGCAAGGGCGGCAGCAGCAGCAGCAGCAGACGGACAGCGGCGGACAGCGGCCCTCCCTCCATCTTGGTAGACGGAGCTGGCCGCGGCGAAGGCGGGGGGAGGAGCCAGCCAGGCCGGGGAGCTGGGCGGGGAGCCGCGGTCCGGCCCGGCCCGGCCCAGCCTAGCCTAGCGAGACCCGGGCCCTGGCTGCCTGCGCCCCTGGCTGCCTGCGCCCCTGGCTGCCTGCGCCCCTGCGCCCCTGCGCCCTGCGCCCCTGCGCCCCTGCGCCCTGCGCCCCTGGCTGCCTGCGCCCCTGCCCAGAGACTTGGGAAACGGAGGCATTCACGTAGAGGGCTTACGTTTAGATAAAGTGAGCTTACCAAAGTCCGGGGGAAACACTGACGGAGAAAGTGACAAATCTTTCGAGAATACAATTAGACATTGACAAGCAGTAAGTGCTGCTCTGAGAAAAGGGATTTAAAAGATGTTCTCGTCTGACTCAAAGAGAAAGTGCTTAGTGGGGCACTACCTTAAAAACTACCGCTTCATAAATTCTAAAAAAAATTTGAAGAAATGTCCCTTCTAATACTACACAAAACAGGGAAGATGAGAGCCTACTAAATTTCTTCTGTGATTCAAATATAGTCTTAATACATAACATATATAGTGCTTATATGACATAATATAGCGCTTAATTCATAAAGCAGTGAGAGTCAGAGAAAAAACTATAGAACAACATTCCTTAATGATTGTTGATGCAAAAATTTTAAATAAAATTTAAAAAATTTAATCTTAAAAAGCAAATAATATTTGCATATTATTGCAATAACTGCAGCAATAAATATATCACAAATATACACTATGACCAGGCTGGATTTATGCCAGGAATGCAGAACTTGTTTATTACTAGGAAAACCATAAATATAACTGACCACATTAATAACAACCACAAAAATTATTTGATTAAGAGATTTTGATGTTAACTTTTATTTGATTAAAAGCTTTCTGTTAAAAAACAACCCACTAGAAAGAATAGTGATAAGTGGATTTTTCCTTTGACAAGTAGTGTTTATCTAAAACAGCATTATTTTTAAGGAGATCAAACTAGGGACATTTCCAACAAGATCAGTGGTAAAGTAAGGATATCCATTATCACCATTACTATTTAATATAGTGCTGGAAATGTTAGCTATGAAAATAAGACAAGAAAATAATTGAGAGAATAAGCATAAGCAAAAAGGAAACAAAATTATCACTGCAGATTTTCAGAGATCTTAAGACTGTTAACTAAAAAACTAATTGAAACAAAAACTTAAGCACATTTGTAGTATATAAATCTATACAAATCATCAGCATTTCTGTATATTACTAACAAAACTCATCAGGAATAGTTAAAAAAAAATTCTACTTAAAATAGCTACAAAGAGCGTAAAATACTTTGCACTCTACCTGCCAAGACACTCTTAGGAACTCTAGGAACAAAATTACAGAACACTCCTACAGATTCTAATGAGGAGGCTGTGTTGAGAGGGTAAAGATTTAAAGGGTTCATTTACAGTACAGGCGCTATGATCCAAATGTTTGTAGGTGGCATCAGTGATTCTTACCAGATCCAATAGTTTGAACCATGATTGACAATGAAGCTAGGATTCCAGGTGGGACAGTGCTGTCAGCCACCTTAGCAAGGAAGCCTAATCCAGAGAAACCAGGATGCCTAAGGCTTGGGTTTCAAGGAGGTTTTGGACTCAGAATGAGACTGTGCTAGTTACCAAGCTAAATGATGAACCTAATTCCCTTATCCTCCCCAGAGTGAAGTGGTACTAGGGGGATTGCTTCCCATATGTTGAGGGTGAAAGTGTGTGTATTTGTGATAATACTTTCTGAAGTAAATATTTCTAGGTAAAGATTAATTAGACTATTAATGGCTAATGGAATTGAGGGGCAGGGTACTACCCTCTATACTTTAAGGAATACCATTGGAACACCATTTGCAGAGAGTCTAGATACTCTAACTGCCTTAAAGGTACCAGAGAAATCTGGGGGATGAATGAAATATTACATACCTGATCTTCAGGTAATGGAGCACAGAGTGCTCTGTGTTAAAATAGGTACATTAATTCACTGTTGGTGGAGATGTGATCAGTTGCAGACATTCTAGAAAGCAATTTGGAATTTTGGGGGCTATTACACTGTTCATACCCTATGACCCGAGAATAATATTACTAGGGCTATATATATATATTATAATATATATATATATAATATATATTATATATATATATATATATATCCCAAAGAGATCAAAGAAAGGGGAAAAGGACCAAGGTTTATAGCAACTCTTTTTGTGGTATCAGAGAATTGGAAACTGAAGTGATGATGCCTTTGGAAAAGAGGAAACCTTGGAAGACTTGTATGAACTAACTAATGCAAAGTGAGATGAGGAAACACTTTTGAAAGACTTAAGAACTCTGCTCACACAATGATAAATCCAGAGGACTTGTCATGAAATATGTTGTCCACCTCCTGATAGAGAGGTGATGGATTCAGAGTGCAGATTGAGATGTGTGTGTGTGTGTGTGTGTGTGTCTGTGTGTGTGTGTGTCTGTGTATGAATGTATATGTATGTATATTAGACATAGCCAATGCAGGCATGTTTTGCTTGATTATACATAGACACAGGGGTTTTGTTTTTCTTGCTTTCTCATTGGAAAGTAGGGGAAAGAGAAGGTGGATCATTATGAAAATAAAATTTAATTTTAAAAAACTATTTGCTTCAAATTTTGATCATCTCATGTATTATTTTGCTGAGTAGACTACAGAGAAGAATCTATGTGAAGAGGGCTATTCAAGAATCTGATTCCAGCCTTTCTAGTCTGACTTCACATTACTTACGTACTCTGCTGTCCTAGCCAAACTGGTTTATTTGTTTGTTCCTCATTCACATTCCACCTCCCACCTCCTCTCTCTGTGTATCTGCACAAACTAACTCCTATGCCTCCCCTCTATCTTTTGGAATCCTTTCAAGCTTCAGCTTAAGTGCCTCTTCCATCAAAGGCACCTCTTGATCCCCCTTGCTGTTAATGCTCTCTCCAAGTCTCCAGATTACTTTGTATTTGCTTTACTGTATGTATTTTGAATTTATCTCCTTAACATTTAATTTCACCCCCCATTAGTAGTTAAACTCTTTGAAGTTGGGACCTCTTTCATTTTTGGTCTTGGTATCTTCTGTGTCTACTTAAGCACATAGCATATAGTAGGTACTTAGGGCTTAATAAATTGAAGGATATATCCATTGGTCGATTTTAAATTTCTTTTTCCTTAGTTGAAAAATGTTATTGCTTTATTGATGAAAAATCTTTGAAATTTCAGGTTTGAAACAAATTGCAAATGTGCAACAAGGGCCCAAATGGCCCACATTTCATCTCAAGGGTGAACATTAAAGATAAATTTACTTTTGGTTTACAGTTCCAAATCAGAGTTTACTCTGACAAATCTCTAACAGAGCTGTCCTTTCACATATGTGAGTAATAGGGTCTCTTGATCCCATATAGGCCCTCAAGGTGACAAATGTGTATTAGTCTTTACTGAAGCCCACAGAAAATCCATGTAACTGGGGTTTGACACATGTATAGATCCTATCAGCCTGCTTAGCCTATGCAACTTCCATGTCTGGAGAAATTGGCAGACCTGCTTCTGAGACTTGAAATGGCTGTAAAGGAAGTACCTTAGAGAGGTTCACAGGTTCCCAAACTTATTTGGCCTACAGCTGCCTTTAAAAAAAATTGCTTAATGCCTCCTGGGAAATCTACTTTCTTTAACCCTTTAATGGTTTGTTTTTTGAAATTTGCATAATTTCAAAAAATATATATATTTTTAAAAAATGACACATCCTGAATTTAATAATTTATTGTAACATAGTTTTTTCCTACATTGAAATTTTGATGATGCAGTATTGCATCATGTAATTGTATAGTATCATATTGTAAACAAGTCATTACATGCACATATTCTTGCTAATGCATACTGGAGTTCCTGAAAATGTGTAGTATGCTCACCTGCCAACACTTGCTAATTTATTAAGACCTGTCAGTGGACTTGACCACTGATGGGTTATAACTTGCATTTTGTGTGTTTCTTTGGAAAATAATGTAATTAATACAACTTTAACTCTGTTATGCAACAAAGTAAACATGTATGAATGGTTTTCAAAATGTTCTCTTCTTTCCTTATGCTTTCACCACCCCCTTATTTTTATTCAATACTTCCCTAATTGCATCTGAGGCTACTACTGCCCTTTCCCTCCATTATTCCAGTGCCTCCCTTACCCCCCTAGAGGTGGTATTGCCCACTTTGGAAACCTATAGGCTACAGCATGTCTGTAACTGGTTCTGGTCTGTAACCACACAGTTGGGAGGAACTTTTTTTTCCAATAGCTATGTAACTGGAACTGGGGGCATCTTCAAAAAGACCTGAGTCAGTTTCAGTGAGACTTTTTTTTCTTCATTCAGTGACTTCCTTCACAGTAGCTAGTGAGAGACAATACTGGAAGGGGGAACATCAAGGAAGCTTTTCCCCTCTAAGGCCATAGGGCCTCGTGAATAGTCCTCATTTCTTATCTTCTGAAATTGTTCTTTTCCTTTTGAGTTGAAGGATATTGGATCCTCTGACCTTGTGAATTTAAAAGGTCCAGAGGACACTCTAGCATCCCAGTGTTCCA
Organism: Potorous gilbertii; assembly: GCA_028658325.1. Lineage (NCBI taxonomy): Eukaryota > Metazoa > Chordata > Mammalia > Diprotodontia > Potoroidae > Potorous > Potorous gilbertii. The sequence goes on along the minus strand of CM053770.1, from coordinate 431,424,962 downwards.
GGCCAGAGCCCTTGCAACACTGGTTAACATTCAGGACACCAGTCTAATGGGAGCTGAGACAAGAGTTCATCCAACAGAGAAGTTGCTTTTGGTTATGACCCTGGTGCAACCAATACCAGGAAGGAACTAAGCTAAGTTATTAGCCTACTCATAGACCAAGAAGTGTAAGGGGAGAACATGTCTCTAAAGTGGTCATATTGGGGAATATTTGTATATTGTCCTTATTATATCTTTGAAGTAAATATTCCTTTGTAAAAGCTAATTGATATTAGATAGTTAAATTGAACTGGAGCTGCTGGCTAGTGGCCCCAAGGGGAGAACTTAGCTAGTAGGAGCTTGAGTTCAGAGAGAAAGAGGTAGAGTGTATATATTACATGACTCATAAGCAGGTATAGAAAATACACAAAACTTGTACAATAGCACATAAGGAATCGTTACAAGTGTTCTTTTATATTGGATTCTACTTTTCTCCCAGTCTTTCTGACTCATCAGCACTCTGCGGTTTAGATGTCCTTAGAAGGGAACTGAACATGGTTGGAACTGTCAAAAGGACATCCCCTGACATTGTGATAAATCCCTAGCTCTTTCATAGGGTTCTACACAGTCCTACCCAGATTCATAGTGCCACCATGTGGTTTATATTCTGTCTTCTACTGCTTAAATATTCCCCTTTTCTCTAGAAGGTTATGCTCAGCTCTACAATGTGAGTTCTTGTTTGTTTGTCTATCTCTTTTGCCTTTTGGAATATTGTATTCCTAAATCTCTTCTTATCTATAGAAGTAGGTGTCAAGTCTTCTGGGACTAAGCCTGTGGTCTCTTAATACTTGAACTGCTTTTTTCTAAATGCTTGCAATATGTTTTTTTTCTGATGCCCCTTTTCTGGGTAGCAGAATTTCTATCTGACTAGAGCTTTGAGGTGTACTTAGATTTATCCAATTTGACTTTTATGATATATGCCTTCACTCACTTGTTGTGTGTTGGTTAACTTTGATGAGTTGGCTTTTTTTTTTCCTTTCTTATCCTTTTTTGGGGAGGGGTTTTTTTACAAAGTTTTTTTTTTTTTTTTTTACAGATTTTTATAAAGAAAAAGCTTTCAGTCAAAAAACTACATCATTCTCTCCCACATTTGTTGATGTGATGAGTTTACAGAGCAGTGAATCTTTGAAGTACTGGCATACTAATGATCTATTGGTGGAGCTGTTAATTAATCCAACCACATTGGAAAACAATTTAGAATTATGCTAACAAAATGACTAAAATGCCTATACCATTTGACCCAGATATTTCCCTGCTGGGCATATACCTGAGGGAGATGAGTGATAAAAGCAAAGTATCTAAATACAGCAATCTATTTACAGTTGATTTTTTATAGTAGCAAAGAACTGGAAACAAAGTACATATGCATCAATTGGGGAATGACTATATGATTGTACAGTAAGAAGCCCATTAAATAATAACACGAAGCAGCATGGAGAGGAAATGGATGGATAAAACAGGAAGTAGACTGAACAAGAAAAACTACATAGACGATGACTTCAACAATATAAATGAAAAGAATAGCAACGGCATTGAACTGAATATCGTGAAATTCTACTAAGCAAGCCTTTCTCCCTTCCGTCCCCAAATATGAGAGTAGCACCAGGAGGAATGATGGGTTAGGGATCATGCCCTGTCACCGCGGGCCGTCCTGAAGACCACTGGCTCGGCTCAGACTCTTGGGAAGGCAAATAGGACCAAAGAGGAAAACGACAAACGTGGGAAAATTAATATACACTCATGTCCCACGGGGGGAGGTGTGAGTCGGGAAGTAATTTGGACACACCAGCTTCTCTCCAGGTATTATCCTCCTCCCCCTCCGAAGCCTATATCCTCAAAGAAATAAAATAATGAGGAAAAGGGATTTCTAGATACAAAACTGTTAACGGCCGCGGCTCTTCTCACCCTAGTCCAAACCGGGACAGGGCCTAAGGGAGGAGGCGTGGTCTTGACGCGAAGTCGGGGCGTCGCCATAGCGACGACTCCCCGCCCCCGAGTCGCTCTGGCGATGACGTAAGATCGAGGCGTCGCGCAGAAGAATCTGGCGCGGAAGAGGCTCCGGAGCTTGAGGGTTCGGAAGGCGGCGCGGACGTCATGGCGGTGCTGCTGGAGACCACTCTGGGCGACATCGTTATCGATCTGTACACGGAGGAGCGGCCGCGGGGTGAGGAGCTGCGTCGAGGGTCCCCGGCCCCTTAGCCGCGGCTCCCAGCTCTCCCGCCCCTGACCCCGGTCCTTGGGTGGTGGGAGGTGGAATGGGGCCAGGGCCCCGCCCTCCTCAGCCCCTTTAACCACGTCCTGATTTTCGTCCTGGGAAAAGTTTCTGGGAGTGGGAGCGGGACTTCAGTAATTGCGAAATTATTCTCCGGTGGAGTGTTTTGGAGGCAGGCCGGGGGCAGGGTCAGGTAGGTCTAACCTCTGATACTTTGTAGCCTTGTGCCCATGGTCAGTCTCGGATACTTTGTAGCGTGCTCACGGCCTATGAAACTCGGGTAGCTCCGTAGTGGGTAAGGACCAAAATCACAAATGGGCTGCAATCTGCACGGCTGCATGCTGGTGGTTCCCACCTTGAAAGTTCTGAGAGATGGCCCTCCTCTTCGTAGGATGGCCCGGGTTTAGATGGAAACCGGAACCGAGTGAGCTATGTTCAGGACTTTGAAAGGAGTATTAGACCCAGAGGTCTGGTCCCAGGGAGAGGATGGATGTGCTCAAAGAGAGGATAGAGAGCTGGATTCTGAATCAGGAAAACTCAGATGTGACCCTGGACTTCTCATTTCCCCTCTTGGAGCCCTTTACACCTCTCTTCGACTATGGTCACGGAGGAGAGGCAACTTGTATTTGATAGAGGGAGTTTCTTCCTAGGTACACACATGATAGATAAACACTAGAAGGTGATCTTAGAAGGTAAAACTGAAGCGACTGGGATGGGGTGTGAAGAGTCTGAGCAAGCCTGTCCCTGTCTCTCATAGTAGCTTTTTAATTGGTCTCTTTGTCTTGCCTTTCCAAGCACAACTGCCAGAATCTTCCAAAGGCAAACAGCACAAACTTTTTCCTGCTATTTAAGGTCCTCTGTGTCTCTTCCTAAGATCCTAATTTCATAATGCATACTTTAAATTCCATTTTAATGTCCAGCCAAACTTGAATATTAGCTTTCTGGCCTCATCCTGCCTGTTCAGGTCTCTGCATTTGTCTATGTCATACTCCAGCTTTGCAGTGCACTCCCTTTATAATTCTTAGCCTATTTAATAAAAACTGACATTTACAAAGTATGTCTCATATATACATATATATTTACATACATACATATATACACACATATATACATATATAATCTCATTTAATTTTCATAACCCTGTGAGATATGGAATATAAACATTAACAGATGAGGAACATTAAACAGATCAGGAAATTGAGACTTAGATTAAATAACATAGTCAGTTAGTTAAGTCTTAGTAGGATACAAACCTAGGTCTCTTCTGGCTCCAAGTTAAGTATTTTTTGTAATATACTTACTGAAATCTTTCCATTTAAGGCAGGGATTCTTAACGTTTTTTGTGTCATGGCATCAGAGTTGGCAGTCTGGTGAAGCCTATGTACCCCTTCTTATGCATAAAATAAAATAAATAGGAGTATAAACAAATTATTTTAAAATGTGGTTGTCAAAATATTTAAAAAATAAATTTATAGATCCCGAGTTAAGAAACCTTTTTTTAAGTTATGGCCCAGATTCTCTCTCTGCCATGAATGCTTCCTTCAGACTACTAGCTCAAGAAAGATCCTTTAGTTCCTAATCTTTTTGTGCCTGTGACTTCTCCTATACATTTCTCTCATTCTAAATTGCATTATATTTATTTCTGTCTCAGCCACCTTCAAGCCAATTACTTTGTCATTGAAGGATAGTGCCATGTATATAACAGGCATTTAGTGTTTAGTAAAAAGTGAATTTGTGTTTATTGAATAAATTTTAAAATTTCAGTTGCCTAAAAACAGGTTTATAGAACATTCTCATTCTAGAACATATTTATCTTCTGAAGGCATACGTTCTCTATTCCAGACAAGTAAAACAAAGATTGTTTATTTTATATATGTTGAATATAAATAAAAGTAATTTTCACATTTGTAGAGCAGTTTAAGGTTTACAAAGCTTTTTTTTATTGGTGGTCTGCAACTGATAGATTCTTTTAAAAATGAAATTGAAACAAGTCAAAAGATTCAGTATGAAATTTCTTTTCAGTCTCGTCTGATTTTTTTTTCCAGGTCTTTAATATAAATCAATCCAATACTAAGCATTTATTAAGTACTTGCTGTGTACTGGTCGTTGGGCGAAGTGCCAGGGATGAAAACACAAAGTTAAAAAGAAAGATACAATTCCTATTCTTGAACTGTTCTACCAAGGACCAAAAAAGATTTATTGTATACTATTATCCTTAATAGTTAACCGAAGTAAATTCGGAACTTGTCTTATGTTTGCTTATTTAAAGAATTCCTTATTAATTGCTATGATGAACTATGATATGTTAATTTCTTTCAGCTTGCTTGAATTTTTTGAAGTTGTGCAAAATAAAGTACTACAATTATTGTCTCATTCATAATGTACAGGTAAGTTGGTGATCATTGCTTATTTCCTTATTGTTTAAATTCTTCAACTCAGAATATCAATTGATCAGCCTGTTGTATATTGTAGAGAGATTTTATTATACAAACTGGTGATCCTATGGGTACTGGCCGAGGAGGAGAGTCAGTCTTTGTGTAAGTACTTTTTGTTTATATACCAAAAATTGAATTTCCTAATTGAATGTTTATTAAGTATGCTTCATTTGGCCATATATACATCTTTATTACAACAGTAGTAAATATATCATGATTTTGTGATTTTTAAAGCATCCTGAGGGCATTTGTAGGGGAAATGGGGAGGGGATGGAGGTGGTGGAAAGTAATATTTGGAATCATGATTACATTCTCAAAAGTATTATTTGTGAATGATCTAGGATTGGCTAGTCTAGTGAGTTCAAGTAAGGTGCTAATGAGGCCAGAGGTGGCAGTTTCAGGGCATTTGATTGGTCCCTAGCTACAAAGCTAACCTTAATCACTTTTTTTGTGAATGGTAGTTCATATGGGAGAAGGTGAGTAAGAATATGTGGAAGAAATCAAGTGTTGTACGTTGTTGAGGAGGTATCTCTGGGCATCCTACTGGTGGCTGTCTAGTATATGAAAAACTATTTTCTTCATAAAGAGAATAATGCTTTCTTTTACATTGTTTACAATGCAACCAATACACTTGTTTTAGGCCTTAAGCTATAAATTTATTTTGTATATTCAACTTTGTGTGTCCTTCTTGATTTCAGAAGGAAAAAAAAAGAGTATACTGTTGTCCTGATGCTTAGTAGAAACTTACAGGTGTAATTTTATGTCATCTTTCAGTATGTCTATGATGGCACACTAGGTTTTAGCCATAGCAAATTGTTTAGGAGTTTTCTTCACTGATGTTGAATTATTGAATATACCAGTGAAATGATGGAAATGTTTAAATTCAACATCTTTATATAAACAGTTTTTCACTAGTAATTTCCATTTTTAAATTCAGAAACAATTGTAAACAATTGGACTATTTCATTGTGGCTTTTATTTGAAAAATTGAAGTATCTGCTTTTTTATGATAGTTTCATCTTTGCCTATTTATGCTTATTAAAAACAGGGCTGTGTATTTTCAGGCAACTGTATGGTGATCAAGCAAGGTTTTTTGAGGCAGAAAAAATGCCAAGAATTAAGCACAAGAAAAAGGGCACAGTATCTATGGTGAACAATGGCAGTGATCAGCATGGATCTCAGGTGAGCTGATTTTTGCAAATAAACCTATTGCAGCAATTCTAGAAAGGTGAGACTTATACTTGAACAAAATTCATATTTTCTTCCTCAGTTACCCAATTTAACAGTACTCAATTTTAATTTAGAGTAGCATTTTACACAATTATATTTTAAAGAGGGCCAACGATTTGTGTTCTGAAGAACAAAATGTTTAAATTATATACTTTCCACTCATTATTTACCATTTAGAATATTTTTTTGTTATTGTTTCAGTTGTGTCTGACTCTTTGTGAACCCATTTGGGGTTTTCTTGGCAAAGATTTTGCAGTGGTTTGCCATTTCCTTCTCCAGCCCATTTGGCAGATGAGGAAACTGAGGCAAACAGGAGTAAATGACTTGCCCAAGGTCACACAGCTAGGAAGTGTCTGAGGCCAGATTTGACCTCTTCAGGAAATAGAAATATTTACAAATGTTTATACAGGAGAGTGTTTTTTAACCCTGTATCTCTTCACAGTGCTAAAGGTTTTTATACTTAACCCTCAGTTCTGACCTGAGTAGGAAGAAGGCATTCCAGAAGAAGTATTTGCATTTTAGATGGGATTCTTAGTTTTAAATGGCTTAAACATTTAAGACTGGGAAGAACATAAAATCCCCAGTCATACTTTTTTCTAAATTTGAAGGGATTTAAAAGTGTCCCACTCCTAAGTTTTCATTGAGAATGAAATTTGAAGGGTTTGCAGAATATTGAAGAGGTTCTAAAACAATGTAAACTCCCTATCATCACACACCATATACCTCTACATCCTGTTGGCTGTTGTTAGCCAGGAAAGATAATCAAAAAGCTCCCTGGGACTAAAAGGAATTCAGAAACTGAATGAGAAAGTATTTGAGCTTGATGGCAGTACGCTATTTATAGCAGTGGATTATTGAAATAAACCAAATACAGAGTAGACCATGATGAAAATGACTAATGGTATAGAGTAGGGTTTTTTTTTATGGAAAACAATAACTTAAGGTTTTCCTACGGCATAAAGAATGATACAACAAAGGAAGAGTGAAGATGAAGATGAATCTGAATCTTAGTGATCTTTTTCATGAGCCTATTTTGTATATTTCCAGGGTGTATGTATTATGACAGTGGCTCATAGTAAAATATCATCCATACTGGGCACTGGAGAAAACTTCTATGTTGAAATTCATAAGGGGGAGAAAGATACTACATGTATACAAAACAGTGCCCTCTTATAGTAGTGAAATGGTGTTGACTACACATCGATTCTCTCTCTAAATTCCAAGAAGTTGTGAGGGTGATAACATGTCTGAAACATAAACACTATAAGAATTTTAATCTTTTGAAATGAGTAGCTCCAAAAACTCAAAACCACTAAAGGAGGCTTGCTTTCCTTGGGTCAGTACTTTAGGAAAGTATCTAGTCATTTCGTCCTTGGATGTACTTAAAAGAAACACACCCACACCCACACCCCAGAGTAGGTTAGTATGGAAACTGACCAATTTTGAAAACCAGAATGTAGAGAATTCTGAAAAATGGAAATGTATTTGGGGAAAAAGAGAGGGCTTATAGTTAAACATCTTTAAAAAATCCTTTTTTTCTTTTTGACTTTGGTTTATTGAAATATTTTATACTGTTAAAGAGAACAGGAAATATTTCAAAGCATCTGAAAACTATGAAAAGTGCCTGAATCCATATTATGTGAAAATTCAGAAAGAGCTTAAACATGTGGATGTCAAGGACAGGAACTTCTCTCGTTGTGAAACTGTCTGTGGTCACCTAGATATTTCTCTTAGAGTATATCGCAACTCCCAAGTGTTTGCAGAAGTTACATGTAAAGAATTGTTGTGTAGAAGGGTGGAAACCATGGAATTTTCATTGGTTGATGAGCAGCCCAACTTTGGTTTTTCCAAATACTCAGCATGTACATTGAAGAATGTTAATGGCATCTTCAACCTTGAACCATTCTGTCTTTACTGCTTTGTTAACAGAATTTTCCCAGTCTTCCAATGTTTCAGTGATGGTAAGAACATAAATCTAAGTGCAATGCATGCTGGCCTGAGTCTGCTCAGATATCCCCAGAAGTCTGTCTAGTTTGCTTCTCACATCAACATCTTTATATATTGTTCTTACTGCAGCTCCTCTTGACTTCCTCGGGCTTCATTCCTTGCCCAGGGACAATCCATCGATTTGATTACTGAATGCTGCTCCCTGACAGCACCCCTGGCAGGCCACTTGCTTTGGAGCCCTCTGTTTTAATAAGCCTTCTGTTTTGGCTTAGGCATCATATAGAGGTGGATTCTTCCTCCTCCTCTCCTATCTTGAACGTCCCTGCCTTCACAGTAGCTCGTTAAGGTGGGGTTCTGTTCCATTCTTCCAGCCCACTTCTTGACTTTGGTATTGATGTTAGAGCTGAACTCTGCCACACTTGTGGAGGGAAGGACTGAGCTGTTCCTGTTTTGGATTTTTGAGTATTGCATTATTCCCATATCTCAGGAATATTCTGAGGACTTACAAGATTTCATTAATCCCAGCATGGTCTGACCCTTGGTTTGAATCTGTGTTAGAGTACCATGATCAGTTAGAGGGAAAACTCTGTTGGTTCTGAATGACAGAACTATAGATTCCCTTTTGGTCTGGGATTCCTGCTTTGTTTATTTTCTGCATGGTGGGCTAGATGCTGGAACTAAGATTCTACTGTATTTCCAATGTGTGAGCTACTGGCTTCTGAACTTTTTCCTATTCACCACCGAAAGCCTCCTACCTGAGAAAGCTACCACTTGCCTACTGTGCAAGTCTCTTTCTCACTCTGACCTGAAACTTGGTAGTGGGTGACAGAACTGCTGGTTCGCACTTGTCCCTGTTTCAGTGCCATAGATAGGTCTGGGGGTGGGCTGATCTGGGTGTGGAACCTCCTTTTGTTCTGGCCTCACCCTGGATGCTGAATTGCTTGAGCTGCAGTATTTTCTTGGTCTGACCTGGTCCCCATTGTTCACAGATGTCCCTCTCTGTTTCCCTACACCAGACTGGGCTGGACAAAGGACACAGTGACTTTTTCTGGATTTCCTTATCAGGATCTGATCTGATGCATTTTCTAGTTCTGTTTGGAGTACTTTGTGGGGCCATACCTTGCTTCCTACCACACCCCACTCTTCCCATTCTAATGTTTTAATAATTTTCATTGTAAGGAAATTATTTTGAACCTCTGAATCAGAACATCATCCTACTTAACCTTTTTAAACTGTTTGATTATAGTTTATTTGTTCTTTTATTTTAAATTTTTTTAAAAACACTGCTAATCCTTTAAAATTCTGTAATGAAGAAGCCAATTAAATAGAAAATGGATGGAGGAGCTAGAATAGATTTGGGATGTTTTCTAGGCCAGTTCCTTCTATTTTTTTGCTTAGCATAGTGGAAAGAATGGTTAATTGGGAGTCAGAAGACCTAGGTTTGAGTCCTGACTCTTGCACTTACTAGTTGTGTGATTGTGGTCAAATAACTTTACTGTTTAAGCCTCAGTTTTCTTGTCTGTAAAATGAAGATGCTAATTACAGATATTATCTACCTCACAAGGTGTTGTACAAATTGGATGAGGTTGAATGAAATGTTTGCAAAAGGACTATGTCAGAAAAGTAAAGTGATAATATTGGAGGGGATATGAGAAAGCGGGGACGTGAATGTACATGCTGTTGGTAGAGTTGTGAACTGATCCAACCATTCTGGAGAACAATTTGGAATTATACTCTAAGGGCTATCAAACTGTATATACCTTTTGATCCAACAATACTACTGCTAGATCTGTATCTCAGAGAAATCAAAAAAAGGGAAAAGGACCTATTTGTACAAAAATATTTATAGCAGTTCTTTTTGTGGTGGTTAAGAATTGGAAATTGAAGGGATGCCCATCAATTGGGGAATTCTAAACAAGCTGTGATTGTGATGGAATATTATTGTGCTAAAAAAAAATTAGGATGATTTCAGAAAAATCTGGAAAGACTTACATGAACGGTTGCAAATTGAAGTGAGCAAAACCAAGAAAATGTTGTACACAGTAAGAGCAGTATTGTACCATGAAGAACTGTGAATGGCTTAGCTATTCTCAGCAATACAGTGATCTAAGACAATACCAAAGGGCTCATGATGAGCATGCTGTCTGTCTCCAGAGAAAGAACTGATGTCTGAATACAGCCAGAAGCATGTTATTTTTCACTTTCTTCTTTAATTCTTTTTTAAAATTTTGATTCTTTTTGTACAAAATGACTAATATGGAAATGCTTTACATGATTGCTCATCTGCCTGATTGCTTGTCATCTTGGGCAGGGATAGAATTTGGAACTCAAAACTTAAAAAAAAGTTTAAAAATTGTTTTAACATGTAATTGGGGAAAATGTTTCCTTAAGAAAGGACTTTGTAAACTTTATTGTTGTGCATAAATCTACCATGCTATTATGGTTGCTGTTGCTGTAAATATTGTTAACTGGAAAAATTAGGCCTAGGGAGATGAAAGAAGCTCCCTGGAGGGGTGGGGGTGGAGGTTGGGGTCAGAGAGCTGATACTAGAAATGACAATGATAATATCCAAATTTACAATCTCTAATTTGTTCTTACTTTTTTGGTAACCTGGGTTTTCCCACCGCATTCATTAAAATTAGTCCCATTTGAAATTAGCCAATTTGCACAACTTCACAAATTACCATCTCAGTATTAATACAAATGCACACATGTGTGCACACTCTTATACATACATAGTTGAACTAAAAGTTTTCAAAATTCATGCTAGCATGACTTACTAACATACTATTTTGAGGTTATACAAAACTTACCTCTTTAGATATAATCCAATTTGTATATTTTTGTGTGACTTGTATTCATGAGTAACTTTGGCTATATACTTTCTAAAGGTGTTTGCTTTATTATGTAATAATATACATCTTCTCTTTTTCACGTCTAGTTTCTTATTACCACAGGAGAAAATCTAGATTACCTTGATGGCGTACATACAGTATTTGGTGAAGTAACAGAAGGAATGGATGTAATCAAGAAAATTAATGAGACTTTTGTTGACAAAGACTTTGTGCCTTATCAGGATATCAGGTGTGATTACTATTTGCACTGTACATATAGTGCTTTAAGGATCTGTGATTTCATTAGCATGTAGACTTCCCTATCTGATAGCAAACTATAACTCCCTGCCTTAGAAGCCTTTGTGAGTGACTCTGTCCAGGAAAATCTGTTATGATTAGCTATTTGGTGATGAGCTGCTATGAAATTACCTAGGCTGGGCCCTGACCAACAGACTCATAGTCTGCCATGCAGTTGAAATCTTTTCAGCTTGGTAGGACTTGCCAGAGCCTGGTAATCTTTAAGGACTTAGGTTCATCATAATCATTCACTCAAAGAACAGATGGTTATTAGGCATTTGCTATATGACAGGAACTCTGATAAAAATATAGAAGGGAGAGAATCCTTTCCTCCTAGGACATTTTACATTCTGCCTTGGGGGTGAGGTGGGTAGAGTGGGAGTGGATACAGCATGTTTATAGATGGGTAAATGCATGGTATATACAAGATTCATATGCAGTGACTAGGAAGGCACTCATAGCTGAGTGAATTCTGTGTATGTACACATATATGTGTACATGTATGTATATATGAACTTGTGTGCAGAGGCTGCCATCAAGTATAAGACCTGGCATGTGGTATGTTGATCAATTTAATTCTAATAGCTCTTTTGAGGGAGTTGGAACTTGAGCCAAACCTTATGGGGTCAGTGGGTGTCAGATTATTTTAGTGTTGGCTTCTGTACATATTGTGTTTTAGTATTTTAGTACACTTATATTCATTTGGGCTCTTAATAAATACTTTTTAGTAGCAGTGATATGTAGAAATTGTTCCGTGGGAGGAATGAAAGTGGTTTAATGGAAGACTAGAAGAATTCTTGTAGTCATGATTATTTGCCTTTCTATTTAATTGTAAGATTATTGTACTACGTTAGCTATTTGTTTTGAAAAAAATCTTTAAAATAATATAGCATGTTGTCAGAAAGTAAAATGCTATGCTTTAAGGGGTCCTATAGATAATGAAGAAATAGGGCAAAAGTTTAGGATTTCAGCATTTGAGTAATTCTCTAACTTTAGAGGTCATTGCAGGTAAATATCATATCAGATAGTTATAGCAACATGAAAACAAAAACGAAAATGTTTTCTTTTGAAGTAGTAGATTTTAAGAACTTGGTATAGATTCTCTTTTGACTTGAGGAATGGTTAAAGATGGCTGGCTTTTATTATTTTAAAAAAATTATGGTTAATTTGTAGATTCTGAAACACTTTAATTCAGACCTATGACTTGCTTTTCTTTTGTAAGGATAAATCATACAGTGATTTTAGATGATCCATTTGATGACCCAGCGGGCTTATCAGTTCCTGATCAGTCACCAGAACCAACCAAAGAACAACTAGATGTAAGTATACTGACTCTTTTCCACTTTCTGGCTGTGACTTCACCTTTTGGGGTCATTTTTCTTATTTGTGAAATGAGGGGATGTGACTAGATGGCACCGATAGGCTTTTCTACTAAGAAGTTCTTTGATTTTTCTGAATCTTCTTGGGAGTATACATTATCATGGGTGGATATGCTTTACACACTTAGAATGATTTCTTCAGAATTACGTCTGGTTATATAACTATTTCTGTAGGGCTTGCTTAGGTTCAGATAGAGAAACTTGTAGTCCTCTTTTTCCAGACACTGACCTAGCCATCCCACTGTTTTGGTTCTTAGTTCAGCTACTGCTCGTCTGTTAAAACATAGCTCTTTACTGCAGTTTTGGTTTTCTCCTTTGCCCTTTTGCTTTTATTAAAACAGTAATGACTTGAGACACTCCAAGCTGCATTAGCTGTTTTGACTTGAATTTTTAAAAATTTCTCTAAAAGTCTTGTTTCCAGGGATGTGTGTCTTGATTGGAATAGGATAAAAATATGTATATATTTTTGCATTTGTAGCAAAAGGGAGAAGGGCAACAGAGGGTATTTGGAGTAGTGATAATACCAGCCTACTTCTGACATTACTACTCTATTGGGGCACTGGTTTGGTTTTGTCTGAGTTGTACTCCAAGGTCCAAACTGAACTGGCTTCCTTGGGAGGGGCCTTTCAGTTGAGGGACTGTTTTATATCAGTATAGATTTTTTTCCACTCTGAACAGCATCAGCCTGATGAGCAGACAGCCAATCTTGAAACCAGGAAGACTTGGGTTCAGGTCATGTCTTTGGCCCATCCTGGCGAGTCACTTAATGTCTTAGTGCTTAAGGCAACTTTCTAAGGCTGAGTTGCAGAGAATGTGCCCATTTGAGAGTTTCCTCATCCGGTTGTTTTTTATACCTGTGAAATCACTTCTTGTCTCTAACTCTGTTTCTTAAACTGGTATCGGTGATGTGTGGCCTAAAATTCAGCTTTGTGAACGAAAGACTTTGGATATCATGTGTGGCGTTGTTTACTTTTTGGAATTCAGTAATTTGTTGGACACTGGCTCATTTCTGCAGGACTCTTTGTCATTTTTGTTGGCATTAGATTGATTCCATCACCTTTGTTAGCTTACTCCTGATTGCTTTTTTTAACTATGAAAAGGTATCTTGTCTTTCATATATATTAGATTTTTTTCCTTTAAATACATGGGTCAGTATTCATGTTTTTGTTTGCAAAATGCTTTTTCCCCTTGTAGAGTGGCCGAATAGGAGCAGATGAAGAAATAGATGATTTCAAAGGGAGATCAGCTGAAGAAATTGAAGAAATAATGGCTGAGAAGGAGGCAAAAACTCAGGCTATTCTTCTAGAAATGGTAAGATAATTTTCTGCTTAACTATATTCTTGCACTATTTCTTAAGTGTTATGTATGTGTTTGGCTATAGGGGAACTCTGGCTGTGATAATTTTGACCAGTTAATAAATATTTGTAAAATACCTACTATGTGTCAGATACCATGCTAAGGTTGGAGATACAAAAAGAGGCAAAAAAAATCAGTCTTTTCCATCAAGGAACTCACAGTCTAAGGGTGGAGACAACCTGCAAACAAATACTTACCGACAAATCAATCGTATACATGACAAATAGGAGATAATTAGCTGAGGAAAGAAAGGCTTTGGAATTGGGTTGGGGAAGACTTCCTCTAGAAGGTGGAATTTAAGTTGGTACTTTAAAGGAAGCCAGGCAGGTCTGTAGTCAGAATGGAACAGGGAGCACATTCCAGGGGTTGGGGAGAGCCAGGGAAAAGTGCTCATAAATGTGAGATGGAAAATTGAATGGCCTGGAGTGTGTTGTTATTGGATTAAAGAGTATGTGGTGTGAGAAGACTGGAAAGGTAGGAGCAGGGACTTTGGATGCCAAACAGAGCATTTTGTATTTGATCCTGGAGTTTATAGGGAACTCCTGGAATTTATTGAGTGGGGGTGAGGATGACATGGTCAGACCTGCATTTTAGGAAAATTGCTTTACTGGCTAAATGGAAGATGTATTGGAATGAGAGGAGGCTTGAGGCTGACAGACCCACCAGCAGCTATTGCAGTGGTGCAGGCCTGAGGCCTGCCCCAGAATGGTAACGGTAACAGAGAAGGAGGAATATTGGAGGAGTCATATAGCATGGAGGGGAGGAACCATGGAGGAACGATTAGAAATTTCTAAAAATGGAAAAGAGTTCCTCAGGAGGTAGTAGGGTCCTCAAATTCACTAAAGGTCTTCAGGCAAAATTTGAATGACCACTTGGATGTGTTCTAGGGAGGATTCGTTTTATAGTATGGATTGGGCTTCGATGGCTTCTGAAATCCCTTCCAGTTCTGAAATTTGGTAATTGTCCCGTGGGCCTTGAGCAGCAGTCAACCCTTCCTTTTCCTAATGCAGCTTTTTAAAACTCATTTTTGTTGTCTTTTGCTTCCTATCCATCCTTCGCCTATTCGGCGTTTTATATGACTATGCTCTACTTTTGTATTGAATCCATTAAAACATTTATTAGGCAGTTATTATGTAAAGTACTATAATAAGGGCTGGGAATTCAAAGTGTTGATAACAACTAGCAACTTTTCTGTCTAGGACATATCTATTTCCTAGTAAGGTTAGCATCATCCCTGTACTTTCTGCTAAATTTGCATAAACTTTCCTTGGACAGGAATTTTTCACATACTAAATTCATTAATATTCCAGTTTCTCTGTAGAACAGGAATAGTTTAAAAAAGTATTTATAAAGTGGATTTGCTGCAAAGTCCAGCGTAGAACAGAGAACTTATTAAAAGATTGCTTCTTTAAAAAAAAAAGCATCCTAAACTAGACTTGTTTTCTGGGCATTGTAAAACTATTTAAGTAAGTCTCTATCATGTGTGTTTTTAAATATTGTATGGTGACATTGTAATTGTAATTCAGGAAAGAGATACATGGTATGGAGGGGAGAACAACTTTCCAAAAGTGGAAGAGTTCCTTAGGAGGTATTGGGGACCCCAAACCCGCCAAAGGTCTTCAGGCACAAGTTAAATGACTGCCTGTAGATTTCATGTCATGAAAAATGAATTGTTGAACTTGTAAAAGGTAATATGGTATAGTGGGGAAGATATTGGAGCTGGAGTAGAAAGATCTGAATTTGAGTCTTTAGCTTTATTGCGTCTTTCATGAGTGACCGGGGAAAGTCACCTGGCCTTCGAAGCTCAGCCTCCTCATTTGCAAGATGAAGGTCCTGGTCTTGTTGACCTCTAGAATCCCAACTAGTTCTAAATCCTCTGGTTATAAAGAGTAATTACAGAGTAAGTTCATGACACTGTTAATTCATAAAGCGAAACTAACACAACTAAATGAATATGGGGAGAAAACTAAGGATGCGAACAGGTGTTCTCTTTGTGTGTGCAGTCAGTGATAGCTGAGGCCGTGGGACTATTGAAGTGACTTTGGTTAAGGTGATCAAGTGCCCACGTTAGTCTTTTATTTCCCATTTCTGATCCACAGTGTTGTGCTGCCTCTTATTTCATAATAATGTTATCTATATTTACATGCCATCTATTTCCTTTTCTCTGAATTACATTTACTGCCAACTTTCATTGCTTGCTATTGTTTTTGTGAATTAACTGGCAGTGTTATTTTAGGGTGGATTTTTTTTATTGAATTGCTTTTTTTATTCATTTGGAAAGGAATCCATTATTTTAAATGTGTACCTTGTAGGTGATAAGGAGTTTCAGTAAGAGGTGCTCTTTTCTTTTTCATTTTAAAGATACAAATTTTCAGTGTCTTTGTTATTGATTACTCTTGACAGTGCAGTAAGTAGGGTAATGGTGTCTGGTCACATTTCTCTTTCTGTCTAGACAACATTTATCGTAGACTACTTATTGGTGCATACCTTTCTCTTGGTCCACTTGCAGGCTTTAGGGAAATGTAATTTTCCTCACAATGACTATTATCCTCATCTACAACTGTAAGGAGTGGAAGTCTCATACTCTGTTGTTTTTGTGGAATTTCTGGGGGCAAGTGGCTAAGCAGGGTGGTGGTGAAAGTGGGGAACAAGGAGTATTCCAGGGTGCTTTATCTCTTTTTTGTTGTTGTTCTCATCACCAGGAACATTTTGTATGATTCTGCATGTTAAAATATTAATAATTAATTTCCTTGTACCTTCAGTTCATAAATACAGATTCAGATGGATTAGCAAATTTTGTGAGACTAATTAGAATTCTAAAAATATTCCTACTGAAAACAGTGACATTTTTCTTTTTACTTTTAATTCAGGTGGGAGATTTACCTGATGCAGATATCAAACCTCCAGAAAATGTCCTATTCGTGTGCAAATTGAATCCGGTAACCACAGATGAAGATCTAGAAATAATTTTTTCAAGATTTGGGCCCATCAAAAGGTATTTCTTACTCACTTGAGGGGAGAAAAGGAAGGGGTGCTTTCCTAAAGAGGATACATTTATGCATAATTTTTGTATTTATATATTAATATATAAACTGATTATTAGTTTAGCTTTCATTGATAACTGTTCATAACATTTGGAAGATAGATTTTATTCCTAGAATTTCATCTGTAATGCAGTGAATCAGTGACTTCCATAGTTCTTGATCTACCAACATCTTCACTAATGTTAATAGTAGCTTACATTTATGTAGATTTCTTTTTACTACAGTGTGTCTTGTGTATACTTTCTCATTTGCCTTTCCTGACACCCCTAAGAGGTGTTTAGTGCAAATATCATCTTCATTTTACAAATGGGGAAACTGATGCTCAAAGAAATTAAATGACTTTTCCAAGGTCCCATAGGAAGTAAAAGATAAGAACCTGGGTCCTTGCATCCAAGACTAGTGCTCTTCCCATGATACCACACTTACCAGTCTTTAAGACATAGATCTTTACTTATTCAGAACTAATAACATTCCCAGAGTTAAACAACAATTAGTAGTTAAGCTAATCTGAATCTAGATTTCCTCACATTTTTCACTTCCTTCAAAAATTTCCATTGTAAAGCAGAAGAGGCTATAAAAATGGGGAACATGTCAGAGAAGAAAATAGTTTGCAAATATACATTTTGGGTTTCCTTTCCATTTGTTTGGGTTTGGTATCAGGATGGGATGGCCACTTCAGTTCTAACTCTCTGGTTTTGTGGGACCACAGAGTTGGCAGCAGCTGCTTTGTACCTTGAGTGTAGGAGAGGCAAGATGATAGGAGAAAAGGAGAAAAGAAGAGGCAAAAAGCCCAGTAGAGGGAGCTGTGCTGATTCCTTCTTCTTTCCCTGCTCTCAGAGAAGCTCTCAATTTAACAGTAGGGCCAGAGGTACCAAAGTAGCAGTGGGGAAAAGGAGGAAAGAGGGAATGGTGGGGGGAGAAGAAACTCAAGAGAATGTGGGTGTTAGCAGGAAGAAATGAACCACATGCAGTGAATTACTGGACATGCTGATAAATAGAATGAGAAATAGCAACTCCTATTGAGATAGCCTTGCATAGGCAGGGTTTCTTAAACTTTTCCCGCTCAAGACCCCTTTTCCAGTTGTTTCAGCAGCATTTGTTGGCATTGTGTGGCTTGAGAGCATGTGTTTCCAGAAACACCTCAGATTCATTATGCATTTGATTTTTAATTAATTTTTGGTCGTGGTGCATTCGGAAACCTTTTACTCTTGCCATGTGAAGTCATGACCCACAGTTTAAGAAGCGCTGTATAGTTGATAAGGAACTTTGCCTGCACAGTACAAGGACTAATTCTACTTGGCAAATAAGGGAACTGAGGCTCCTAGAAGTCCAGTGATTCTCCCACAGAACCAGAAGTCTGGGACTCGAATTTAAGCCTTTTGCCCAAGTCCATCATGCTCCTCCCAGACCAAGGTTCCTCTCTAAGAGAACTCTTAGATATTTTCTTGACTACCTGCAAACCAACCTTTCTTAAATCCATAATTTTCTATTTAAACAGTGGTAAAAATAGAGCTTACTGATTCTCGTTGCTTCCTTACTATTAAATTCTCAATTTGTGCATTATTTAAGCAGTAATTCTAGGTAGAGTGTGAGAAGCATAAGAATGGACAAAAACAGAAAAAGTAACTGCTGCAGTGCTGCACATGGCTTACCACTTGTTGAATGAAGAAGTAACAGAAAAAGAAGAAACCGAGGCAGTTTTTGGTCCACACTCACCTCATCCTTGTCCTTGCCTGTCCAGTCTTAAAGCTATATGAATACAGTAGTTCCACTTACTGGACATCAGACTGGAAACCTTCACCATCTGGATTAGAGCGTTAGCTGGGCAATGATCAGAAGGCCTCTTGGCCTGCACACATCCTTCTGCCCATGCTTTTGTTCTTCCATGGTGGGCACGGTCTGCACTTGAGTTATCCTCCCTCGGGAGCCTGCTCATCTCTTCTCACCACCTTGGTTTTCCGCTTCTCAAACTACAGAGAATTAGAAGCAGCAAATTGTAAAGGTGGTCAGGGCCAGGTGAGGAGGACCATGTGGAAGAGCTTCATGTTGTAGCTGACAGTCAGCCACACAGGAAAGATACAGAACAACTCCTGGAGTACTGCTAGTTGGCACCGTGGTTACGCAGTCCCTGAGAATAAGTTGGATCATGTTTAATCATATTCAGTTAAGCAGATCTTATGATGGACTGTCTGTGGGCAAAACCCTGGGCTGCTCCTGCTGGGGATGCGAAACAGAGCCCTAGGAGCTTACCCTCTATGGAGGGGGTTGAGACTTGTCAACAGGTAAATATAATTTGATATAGATAGTGATGGGAAAAAGGATGGATGTAGACCAGTGCTTGAGGAATATTGGAGGATTTTTAGAACAGTTTTATACCTGGGAGGTTTACAAAGTCAGTGGCACTGAATCTTAACCTTAAAGGGAAGGTACAGATTTTAAAAGGTAGAAAGGAGGAGGAAAGGGGCCTTCACCACCTTCCATGTAATAGACATTTTACAGTTGTTCAAGTAAGAGCGCATTGAATGCCAGTGCAGTTTTCTTTTTAAAAAACCTTTTGTATTAAAAAACCAGGGAAGTATATGATTCATTTTAAAATTCCCTCTGAAAAATAGTGAAATTTAAAAATTTTTTGGCATTTTAAAGAGAGTAAACTTTGTATGAAAAATTCATTTGTGTAGATTAATTTTTTTCTCTGATAATGATGGCAAAATAAGTTGTTGCTCTAACATTCCAGTATCTATGTTCTGCATCCAGGGCAGTTGCAAGTCTGTTTTCCTTTGCAGTTTCATTTTGAACTCACTTTTCCTATTTTCGTATTAGTTGGCTCATCATGGGTGAGAACCCTACAATTCTTACAATCCTATAATCATTTAGTATGTGTTGGAAAATCGTAACTTGTCTTTATCCCTAATTTTGTTAGCAACTGCCTTTCAGTGTTCTGATGAGATTATTTGTTTCTCTTAGTTAGACCTTATTCATACTTCATTATTCCCTTCTGCCAAGTTTACGTTTATTTGGCTGGGTTGGAATTGGTGTTAAGCCTTTTCCTGAATTAAATATTTAGCTTGAGCCCTTATTATGTTAAGGTTGAATGCAGTGTGTCATTGTGAATCCACAGCCCTTTAATTTCTTTCCTTTGAAAGAAATTCTCCATTTAGGATTTAGATCTTGGGGCAGAAATTTTTCTTGTTCTTTGTATTCTATGGAGGATTATTACTTACAACTTCTTATTCGTCAAAGGAAATATTAACTGATCACCACCATAACATATCTCTGTTTTATTTTATTTTATTTTTATTAATTTACTTTTTTTAATGTTCTACAATCACTACCAAAAAACTTAGATTTCTACCCCTTCACCTACCCCCACTACCCCCTTCCCTCCCCAACACTCCATACAATTCTATATAGGATCTACATATACTTTCCTATTAAATATGTTTTCACTATAGTCATGCAGTATAGACGAACTAAAATAAATGGAAGAAATCATATAACAAATCAAAACATAATACACACACACACATATACACACATATACAAACATGATCGGCTACATTTTGCAAATGAATTCCATAGTTCTTTTTCTGAGTGTGGAAGGCGTTTTCTCTTAGAAGACCATTGGGAATTATTATTTTTTTTTTTTTAAGTTTCTGCATTATTACGAAGTTCCAAGTCTACCAGAAAAAGCTCTCGCACACTGTGGTTGTTACAATGCACAAAGGTCTCCTGGTTCTGCTCCTTTCACTCAGCATCAGATCATATCAGTCTTTCCAGGCCTCTCTGAAGTCTTCTTGTTCATCATTTTTTATGGTGCAATAGTATTCCATTACATTCATATACCATAACTTTTTCAGTCATTCCCCAATTGATGGGCATCCCCTTGGTTTCCAGTTTTTGGCAACTTCAAAGAGTGCTGCTATAAATATTTTTGTATATGTGGGACCCTTTCCCATTTTTATGATCTCTTGGGGATACAGTACTAGTAGTGATATTGCTGGGTCAAAAGGTATGCACATTTTTGTAGCCCTTTTGGCATAGTTCCAAACCACTCTCCAGAATGGTTGGATGAGCTCACAACTCCACCAACAATGAATTAGTGTTCCAGCTCTCCCACATCCTCTCCAACATTTATCATTTTTCTGTTCTGTTACATTTGCCAGTCTTATAGGTGTGATGTGGTACCTGAGTTGTTTTGCTTTGCATCTCTCTAATCAGTAGTGATTTAGAGCACTTTTTCATATGATTATAGATATCTTTAATTTCTTCCTCTGAAAATTGCCTATTCATATCCTTTGACCATTTATCAATTGGGGAATGACTTGTATTGTTGTACATTTGATCGCGTTCTCCGTATATTCCAGAAATGAGGCCTTTATCCCTGAGATTAGTTGTAAAAACTCTTTCCCAATTTACCACATCCCTCCGAATTTTGGTTGCATTGGGTTTGGTTGTGCAAAAACTTTTCAGTTTGATGTAATCAAAGTTATCCATCTTTCATTTTATAATGCTTTCTATCTCTTCTTTAGTAAGAAATTCTTCCCTTCTCCATAAATCTGATAAATACACTATTCCTTGCTCCTCCAGTTTGTCCATGGTATCAATCTTTATACCTAGATTGTGTACCCATTTGGACTTTATACTTGTGTAGGGTGTCAGGCATGGGTCTATGCCTAGTTTCCACCACACTATTACCCAGTTTTCTCAGCAATTTTTGTTGAACAGTGAGTTCTTATCCCAGAAGCTGGAGTATACCTCTGTTTTAGAACATGAAGGTTTTAGAAATGGATTTTATAAGAAAAACAAGAATAAAAACATGCCCAGTTTATCTCAGCTATCAGAAACAAAATGTAGTCAATTCTCTTTTCCCCATTTTATAAACTATCCAAAGAAAAATATTAATTTTTATGTGATTTTACACGGCAGCCTTTTGACTATCAGCCAGTTGACTTGTACTAAGAGAAAGTTTAATAGGAAAAAAATCAAACAGTAACACTGCATTCCAAGGCTAAGTATGTATGTACTATTCTGAATTATACATATTAAAAATAGCTAATATACGTAAAGGGCTTCACATCCTTGAAAGCACCATATAAAGGTTTTCTAGATATTGTTATTATTAGTTATGCAGAATATATTATCCGTGGTAAGATACTTTGTGTGTAGTGCTGTGTTTAAAAACACCTCTATTTATACACAATCTTGGCTTATGGTCATTTAAAAATAAACTTCAGTGTTTAGACAAAAATCTAATAGTAAAAAATTTAATAATTTAAGCATGGAGTTAGGCAAAGTTAAGTTGACCCTTACTGATGAGTGGGAAGAAAAAGAATATTTTTAAACCACCTTTCCCTTTATTGAATACATAGGACCTAATGGGGTTGGGCATTTGGGCTGTTCTAGGTCAAGTCTTTCTATTTGTAAGCTTGTTAAATTTGCAAAAGAGACATTATTTAGCCAAAATAGGAATAATTCAAGCTCCAGGAACTCTCCACATTAATGCTCACTTGTCATATTTCGCTTTTTTGTAATGAGAGATTGGGTTCCTGGCACCTCCCTCCCACCATGTTAAGTTTTCATTTTAATCCCCTTCTCTTTATTTTTTTAGCTGTGAAGTTATTCGTGACTGGAAAACGGGAGAATCTCTTTGTTATGCATTTATTGAATTTGAAAAGGTATGCCATGTTGCAGAAACATTCAGATTCATACCTGTTTTGTTCTTTTTTGTTACAATATGGGATTTTAGGTTTTGATACTGTATTAGTGTGGGCTTCATTTAATCTCTTACAAGTAATTTCTTGTTTAGCTAATTAATAAAAAAATGACTCTTTTTAAAAGGTTAGGATGTTTCATTTATTTTTAGTTCTTAACCTGTATTTTAATTTCTGGTTTCAGACTAGTTTGCATTGAGAGCCTAAAATGTTTTGAATAATATACTTCATAATCCAGCAGCTTTATTTAATCATGATTTTAGTATATTTTAATTCATTTTTGCAGGGGGGGGCAATGTATTGTAATAGAATTGGGCTCAGATTTAGGTGACCTGGTTCTTAATCCTAGGTCAGAAAATAGTCAGATCTCTCTTTCTGGTCCTCCTTTAAGATAAGAGAATTGGACCAGATAATCTTTGAAGGTCAGTTCCATTCCTAATATTCTGTGACTCTAAAGTTAAAATGTGGACAGTTGTCCTTCTAGGGGTCCTTTAGTACAACCCGTGCCTTAGCAGGAATCCTCTTGGTATTATTTTTGACAAGTGGTCTTACCGTCTTTCCTTGGATACCTTTAATTAAGGGTAGCCCAGAATTTCCCAGAATGGTCCACTATACTTTTATTTTTATATTTAATTAATTTATTTGTTTTCAGTTCTCAACAATAACTTCTATAAGTCTTAAATTTTCTCCCCCTCCCTTTCCCACTACCCTTTTAGATAGATTTTTTTTAAAATAAATTTTTATTTTTTCATGTTTTGTTATACCACCAAAATTTTCCCACTATCCTTCTCCCGCTTTTCTCCTAGAGATCCATCCTCTATAACAAATAATATTTTTTGAAGATTAAAAAGAATAACAAATCAGAAAAACTCATCAAAAAAAGAATTCTGAAAACATTTGCATGAACAGAAGCCATTGACCTTCTAGCCCTGCGAAGCAGTGGGAGTGGAGAGGTCTTCTCATAGCTCCTTCTTGGGGACCGTGCTTGTTCTTTGTAACTTTGCAACATTTACTTTTGATTGTTTTGTGGTTCTTTCCATTTACATTGTTGCAATAATCGTGTGTTGTTTTCTTGGCTCTGTTCACTGTTTCAGATTCTATAAATGTTTTCTATCATGTTCATCATTTATTGCAGCACATTAATATTACATTACATTCAGGTACCACAGTTTGTATACCTGTTCCCCAGCTAATGGACATTGATTGGGTAGATCTTAGTATTAGGAAGTTTTTCCTGAGCAAAATCTGCTTCCTGGTAATTTGAGTACATTGTTCTAGTTTTTTGAGCCTCTTAGCAATTTAAATAATCCATTGTTCCTAGTTCTTCCCACTAGTCTAGAAGAACAATCTGATTTCTCTTTCTCTTGCAGCCTTTTAAATATTCGATAACTAGCCTCTTTTTTCCCTCTAATGCCTTCTCTCCTCCAAACTAAACATCTCCAGTTCCGTCAGTTGATTTTTTATACAACTGGACAGCACAATGGATAGAGTGCTGGCTTTGGGACCACGGAGCCCTGAGTTTGAATGCTGCCTAAGACACTTACTGGCTGTGTAACCTTGGATGAGACACTAAACCTCAGTGCCTCCTCAGCTTTCTCATCTGCAAAATGGAGATAGTTATGTCTGATACTACTTCATGGTTTTGAGGATCAAATGAGAAAATAGATCTGTAAAGCATTTTGTAAACTTTAAAGCACTGTGTAAACATTAACTGTTTTTACTATTTTAGCTGTTATGTTCTTGAAACTTCCTGATTGATCTTGACCCTCTCTAGCACCCTAAAATGTTACCCATTTTTGACCATAATAGCCTAGATGGCATTGGACCAGATGATAGTGTTACCGCCATTGTTCTACATACTATCTTAAATTTTCTGTATGTACAGATATATTTACATCAAAGTCATCTCTTTCGTAGAGTAATCATTAGTTGTGACTGCCACAAAATAATTCTAGGAGTAGACAGTTAACCTTATCCCACAGAAATGGACCCAGGAGAATGTTGGCTAAGTTATTGGAAGATTGAGAGTGAAATTTTGCAATGGTATTTGCTTACTTGATTGAATGAATGAATAAAATGTTTAGTGCTTACTGTGTACAAAGCATTGTGCTAAGGACTGGGCATGCAGTAGAAAAGTGAGCTTGTTCTGGCTCTCAAGGAGCTCACATTCTAATGGGAGAGACCACAGGTTTCATCTGTAGGTCATGTGGAAAAGTCCCATGTTCCTCTTCTTTAATGTCATTCCTAACGAAAAAATCAGTTTTTGATGTGGACCCATTTGATAGTTTCAAGGATCTCAGTGGTGAGAACTTTTTTTGTGTCATAAGTAGTTGTAGCAGTAGCACTTGTAGGAGTATCTGCTCTGTCTCCTAGCTTGCCTGACTTTCTTAAAGACTCAGTTCAAACCCTAATGTCTGCAAGAAGTCTTTCCCAGTCCCCCCTACTCCTTGTTCCTTTCCTTTTGCTTAAAATAGTTTAGATGTTGTATATATGTTATTTCTTCCATTAGCATGTGAACTCCTTGACAATAGGGACAGTGTTTTTGCTTTTCTTGGTATTTCCAAAGCTTAGCAAAGAGCTTGGCAGATAATAGGTACTTAATAAATACTTGTTGACTGACTGGTTGTGTTTAGGTGGATCAGTTATCCTTCACATTGTTTTCTGATAGGTCCACCACTTTTATTTCATATATGTCTAATACACTTCTTGCACACAAGTCATCTTTTGTTATAGCCTTTGGCTTTTATTACACCCTCTGTGTGTCTTTCCATTGCCCTCACCAGTCATTCTTTGGAGAGTGTCATGGTCTTGATTTATAGCCATATAGTCTAATTGGGAGAACATTTGATGGGTCTTTCTATTAGGGAGCTACTCACATTTTGATTGCCAAGAGATAAATTAGTGTTTAAAAGTGGTCTGAGAGCTGTGACCCTTAGCACAGCCAGCCTTTCTCAACTCTTCTGAGGTGACGCAGACTGAGAACTAATTTGTTGTTTTTGTGGGCTTCTGAGAAAAGAATCTGTCACTTGTTAGACAAAGTGCTGGTGCTCAGTGTCTCTGAATTTAGCTGTGCTGATCCTTGACTAGCATTCTGTTTCCAGTGCTAAATGCGAAGCCTTTCCAACTTGGTAGGACCTGTTGGAATTTGTGTCCCAGGTCATCGCCATTCTTCCGAGCTATCAGAGTATGACTTTTGTGGAAGTCTTTTTCCTATGTGGAATACTCTTTTTCCTGTTACTTTTATATATATAAAGTGAACAAAGTAACAGTGATATGCATTTTAAGGATCTATAACTTATTCTTCCTTTCAGGATGAGGGAATAGTAAGCAAATTTGGATGCTAATTATGTATGATGATAACTCACATAGCGTTTGAGGGTTTGCAAAATGTCTCCTTTGTAATAACCTGTGAGGTAGATTGATGCAGATATGAATCCTTATTTCACAGTGAGGAATCTGGAGCTCTCAGAGGCTGTGACTTGCTCAGGCTAGCTAATTAATCGTGGAAACAGGAGTGGAATCCTGGTCCCCAGCCCTCTACACCATCCTGACTCTCCAGTTGGAGGGGTTTGATAGGGGCTTAGAGTATTCAAGCAGTTATACTCTTCTGAAGTAGATGGACATTCGTTTTGTAAATCATTCTTATTTTAATAGTTTATGTGCATCAGTAGTTACTGATGGATTTGTTAACTTTTGCTTTTATCAAATTTACTTAGCTGTAGAAATATACTAAAGAGTTAACTTTTAAAAATAACATTGCTTTTTAGGAAGAAGATTGTGAAAAAGCCTTTTTCAAAATGGATAATGTGCTTATAGATGACAGAAGAATACATGTAGATTTTAGCCAGTCTGTTGCAAAAGTTAAATGGAGAGGGAAAGGTAGGTTGTTTCTATTCCTTTGTTTCTCTCCTTTTTAAATGCAAATATATATGATTTCTTAGAATTTGGGCTTTTAATAAGGAAAAGAGTCACCTAACTTTTTCATTTGCATAGATATTATCTAGAACCTAATGAAGTCTTTTCCTATTGGAGAACAGTAGTATGCAGTGTGTGTTTTGCAGTCTCTTTATTCATGGATCCATTTATTCATAAATTACTAAGAAAACTTATGTCTAACGTCATTGTGCCAAATTATGCCAACTTTTTTAAGGAGCACACACATCTATATTGAATCCCCCTTTTGTATTTTGTGTAGCAATATTCTTTTCAGCCATTAGGTGGCAGCATCTGCCCATATCAGGCATGCTACTTGATTTCGATTAGATTTCTAATGGAGACATGAATTAATGTGACCTTTTCCAGTCCCAAGAACGATCAACAGGAGCTGGAGAATCTGGGTTCTAGTTCCTGGCTCTGCCACCATGTTGAACAAACCTCTTAACTTTCTTAGGCTTGTTTCTTCATGTGGAAAATGAGTAAGTTGAACTTAGCTTATTTTTAAAATCCTTCTATAAGTTGCTATGTTTAACAAATGAAATTAACAAAAGAAGCATGCAGTGTAGTTAAACTTCTGAAGGTTCTTTCGTGGAGCATTAGCAATTCATTCTTTTTATTGAATTCTGTATTTGTGAACTAACTCAACCATCTCTTTTCTTTTCCTGATAAACAGGTGGAAAATATACCAAGAATGATTTCAAGGAGTATGAAAAGGACCAGGAAAAATCTAAATTTGCTCTCAAAGATAAAGCAAAACCCAAACAGGAGTATCCTTTATTATTGCTGATTGGTTACACTTATTGAGCACACTCTCAAGCTGCAGAACTGTAGGTGTTTTGGAAAATTGCAAAAAACATAGAAGACTTTTCCATCACAAGGTTGTTTGCAAAATTATAATTATGTTCAAAATTATTCTTATTTTGAAAATTTTTTTAATACTTTGGTTTATTGGACTAATAGTCACAATTACCAGTAGTGTGCTAGGAAAAGGTTAAAAGTTACTTCGAGTTCATTCCATTATCCCTAGGCAGAACCATACTTAGCCCTAGATGGATGGGAACCCAACTGAGGTGGCCTGTAGAGAAGACTATCCTTCAGGTATTGAGTATGCTAACAACTTTCATAGTCACCAAATTCTTTCTTCTAACTAACCTTATATTTTAAACACATTTCTTTTTACTCTAGTCTTTACTGGAAATAGTGATTATCTGTTCATCATCTTTTGGGTAAGAGTTCTTCATGTACTTGAACTCCATTTCTCAGTTTTCTCATCCCCTGAACACATTGTCCTCAATTGGTAATTATCGTCATCACCATTATTATTGGAATAACTAGCAAGTATTTATTGAGCAAGTCAATCAACGTAATAAAATTAAAAGAATTTTTAAAAAATAAAAAAATTGAGATTCTTCCAAGTTTTGGGTTGAGACAAGCAGGAAGCAATTAAACAATGCTATTCATATTATGTCATGTTCGGTTTACTTATTCCTTGATAGACTCATTATGAATCTGTCATTTCACACACTGCACAGTTGGGTTTTTTGCATTCTCCGATGAATGCTCCTCTTTTTCTTTCCAGCTTCCTATTGGCAAAACAGGATCATTTTCCCCTACATCATCTAAACCTTTTTTCTACCCTTCCTTTGAAGGAAGATTTTTATCTGATAGACTTTTTGTGAAAAGCATTTATTGAATTCTTTTTGTCTGTAAAGCCATGTAAGAGGTGCCATAGTGCCTGGCAGCTGGTTAGAGCTTAGTAAGTACTTGTTGATTGATTGTAGAAAAAAGGGCAACTAGAATAATCAGAATGGAAATGCTGTTCTATTAAGACTGACTAAAAATAGTCTTTTTTAGTCTGGAAAGTACTGTTGATTGGGATTGATAGGGATATCAGGATCTCAAAAACATCTAGACCAGGGTACTTCCATTGTGTCACAGGCTCCTGTGCCAGTCTGGTGAAGCTTGTGGAGCCCTTCTGAGAATACTTTTTAAAAATTCATTAAATGAAATATAGAGGATTAAAAGTGAAGCCAGTTATATTGAAGTTAAGATGTAGTTGGGTTTTTTTTCATCCAAGCTCAAAAATCTGTCCATGGATGAAAGGTTAAGAATTCCTAATGTAGAGTGAACTTGGAAATCTGTACCAGATTTTTGAATATGAAAGTTAATGGGAATACCGTGAGTTTGAAAGAGGTAAATTTAGGTTAGGGCAAATAAAAAGTCCTAACTAATTTGTATAGCTTGTTGAGAACATCAGTAGCTTTTAACCCATGTACCTACTATTTCATTTTCATATGGGCCTTATGAAAATGATATATAACAGTGTTGAGAGCACTCTTGATGAAAATATGAGAAAGGAATAGGCAAGCTTTCATAAACAGTTCTTTTCAACAAACTACATTTTTACAACCATACAACTGTGTTTATCCTTTGTTGATTACCAAAAAAAATTTGAAAGTGTAAACGTAGCTTTGCTGGCTCTCCTCCAGTCATTCTCTCTTTAATATGTTAAGACCACACAAAATTCTTTGATAAATGCAGTCATAGAGGGAATTTTGTTCAGTGTCCCTTTGATTATTAATGTCAAATGAGGCACAAAATAGGAAGACATTTGCCAGAAAGTCATGGAAAGTCCTTTGCAGAATCCAAACAGAAGAGTGATTTCCTAAAGGCATTTAAGTCCTCTGATGTTTGTTCTTGCTTGCAGATGATATTATGTTGATTACAACAAGCTTTCAAGGCCTTTTTACTGAGGTTCAGGATTTATCAAAAGAAATAAGGAAACAAATGCATGTTGTTCAGACTGACATGAATGTTGAAGGCCAATCTTTTGTGTTCATATATCTGGGATAAGCACTGTGAATGGACAGTGAGATGGCCCCAAAGATCAAATAGAAGGAAGAGAGTAGGCTGAATTGAATTTAGGAAATTTACATAGCAATACATAATGGTAGCAAGCTACTCTGGTGGAAAGACCAGTCTTTTCAACACATATTCTCTTGGTAGTGCTCTTTGGTTACAAATCTTAGAGCACCACAGTCCCTGAGAAATCAAAGGTTCGGGTGACCTGAAAGTGCATGGAGAGATGCTTGGTAGACATGAATAGTCTTACAGCATATTCTGTTGTAACCTGTGTAATCATGAATGTGTATGATAGGAAAAGGTGGGATTGTTATGGCACAGATGAGAAGGCTGACAGCCTGAGTGCTTTGCTGATAACCATGAAAAGTACAAAGATCTAGGGAGAGACAGGTCTTCAGAATGTTGGTTAGGTCTTTTGTGGAGGGTCTGCTGGAGAGCATGATCAGGAGAAGCAGAGGCAACACATGCATGAATTTTGATCTACACTGATGAAAGGGCACTCTGAAGAGATCACATATTCTCTGGTGTATAAAAAATACATTTAAGGCATTTGTTCCCATAAGAGGGAATAGAAGTTTTTTGGCGGAGTTTTTTGTTTGTGTTTTTATATTTTTAAATTTTATTTTAGATTCAAAGGCCAGAACACAAATACAGAATAGAGAAAGGAAACAAAAACATATCATAAACTTAAATAAGTATGTCATGTGCATAGCAGAACATGAGAAAGGATTCAAAATATGTAACAAGTTTTTATTTCAAGAAAGCCTGTATGATAAATAATACACGTTGTGCTCATAATTGTCCATCTTTCCTTTGCTTCCTTGTAGGTTCCTTTTTTTCTCTGCTGTGCACCTTTTTTTACTTTGTTTTCTTTCACACACACCTCCACTCCCCGCTCTGCAGTTGTTGGACACATTTCTCTCTAGCTATAGATATATGCATACATACATATAGAGACATACTTTCCCAAACAAATTCTACTCCTGATGTTTGTTTTTATGTTTGTACTAGAAGTTTTTTCTTAAATTAATAGAAAGATTAAAGAAAGATTTGGATAAATTCAGAGATAATTTGTTAAAGGTAGCAAGGGCATGTCTGAACACAGATCCAACTTTTTCAGGATAACATGAAAGATAACCCTCCTTTTTTAAAAACATCTTTTGATTCCACTGGGAAGACAGAAAATAGGTTTGACTCATTGTGACATTCCTTACTGAGAAATTTGTAATCTAAGATTATAGATTGAAGGATTGGGGAAAGCATTTTTATGTGCGATGTGTATATATACACCTGAAATTTATATTATTTGCCCATGAAAATGTGTATCTTTAGAATTCAAGGTAAATACCTAATTATACCAACAGATTAGGGGATGGGGAGAAATAAATTTGTTGTGTAATTTGATTGCTTTAAGTCTTTTTGAGCAGTCCTGGAGAAGAGGCTTAGGTTAATATAATAATTAGAGAGCCCGAAGTTCTGTAGTTCGTTAGGCCTGGGGAGGAGGCGAGGCTCTGCAAATGTCAGCATTTAGAGGTAGGAGAACATGATTTTAACCTGCCTGAAACAGACAGGTCTTGTGGAATTAAAAAAAAAGGGGGAAAGGGTAGCTTTTAAACCATGTCATTTTTGAGAGGAATCATCCGATCAGCACAAGCCTGGGATGTTTTGGGGCAGAGTCCCAACTGGTTCTCAAGGGAAAGGTTGGAAAGGGAAATGGGTAGCTCTGTTATATTTGCTCTTAAGTGGTGTTGAGACATTCCAGAAGAAGGGCTTGCTACAGAGGAACCAGCAATTTCAAAGTGTCTGGATTTATTTGGAGACACCTAGGATTCTGACCTTTTGCAATGGTAACTTGGAATGTTGGAGGACACACTCAGAATAGCATCTTCCACAGTTTTTTGCGTTTAGCATTGTTCTAAGACTTCTAACAGGAAATGCTGACTCCCTTGTTGGAGGATTCACTAAGGAGTATAATGACCTCCATGTCCACTCACTGTGTAATGATAGAAAATACTGAGTTTGTTTTACAAATTGTTTGTTCTATAGAAATTTTTTTGACTTAATTACCTTTAGAACTTAGTTGCTTTGGTAATCTCATTTGGTTCTTGAAGCCTTGTGTTTTAATATATTATCAGCTCTCAAAATTACCCTTAACTATGTACTATTAGTACAAAATATGATCTTGTGTTAGATGAAGAAATGGATGACTCTAAATCAAGTCATTCCCACTCTAGTAGGAAACATAAGAAGAAAACTCATCACTGCTCTGAAGAGGATTATACAGCAGCAAAAAACTCTAAGGTACTTCTAATTCAATTCGCCTTTGTCCTTAGCTTACAGAGAGCACTTACTCATGTCACTACTGTTTTCATTGATTTTTAGGAAGAATACCATTCTGAATGTCATTATACATCACAGGCTCGCAACACAGAACAGTTAGTGCGTTTGGGTGGTTAATCTGTGGGGTACTGTGTCAGAAGTTATATATGAATGTTTTTTTACCCGATATTTCATCTAGGAGGTGTCAGCAGGCAAACACAACTGCACAAACTTATGTGGAAACCAGTTTTATTACAAGAGAAATGAAATGCTCCTTCATCCCAAAGAGTTCACAATCCATATAGAAATAGTTTACTTTTTTTATGACAGCAGGACAAAAGGAGGAGGAGATATCAGAAATCTCCACCCAAAGGGGTGTGGCATGGGAGGAGGAAAGGTGCAGTAAGGTGGGAAAAGGACAAAACCCCTCCCAAAGGGGAGGAGCAAGGTGACTGCACAAGCCTAGTGTAAACTGTTTGGGGCCTGCGACTCCCAAGGACACACAGGAATGCAAACAACACATTATGTCAGCTCAGGACAGGGTGGAATGTGGGGACTTTGTCTTTGACACATTCAGCGCCTCCTGCACACTCTGGGTCCAGCGTTTGTGGAAAATCTGGCACCTCAAAAAGACAAGTTCAGAGGACCCTTTAATAGTCTTTAACAGAAAACAGAGTGACTTGAGCTGTAGACTGACATTTTTCCTTGTCAAAAACAATTATGATATGCTGAAAACATTCTAATTTATGATTTTTTATTCCTTTCCACATATAAAGTTCAGCATTCAAATATCTAGAGAAAGATGGGCCCAGAAAATTATATTTAGCTCTGTCCCATATTTGAAACAATTATCACATTCATGTGGGGTAGAGAGCAGACCTCAAAGTCACAAAGCTCTGCTTCTGACACTTGGACTTTGTAACCTTGGGCACACCAGTTAATCTCTTATGCTCTAGGCAATTTTCTAAGGCTTTATGTTTCAGGAAAGGCAAAGATCTGCACTGATTAAAGGACAGTCTTCTCTTGGAGATCTTTATACCAAAGA
Organism: Potorous gilbertii; assembly: GCA_028658325.1. Taxonomy (NCBI): domain Eukaryota; kingdom Metazoa; phylum Chordata; class Mammalia; order Diprotodontia; family Potoroidae; genus Potorous; species Potorous gilbertii. Next base: position 431,392,319 of record CM053770.1, on the reverse strand, counting down.
TATCACAGGACTAGTCTCTATCACTAACATACTGACAACCTGCAGTTAGGTGGTGCAGTGGATAGAGCACCAGTGCAGGAGTCAGGAGGATCTGAGTTCAAATCTCACCTCAGACATTTGACACTCACTAGTTATATGACCTTGGGTAAGTCACTTAACCCCAATTGCCTCATCCTGGGTCATCTCCAGTCATCCTGATGAATGTTTGGTCATTGGATTCAGATGGCTCTGGAGGAGAAGTGAGGCTGGTGACCCTGCACATCCCCCCCACTCAAAACAAAGTCAAGTGCAAGTCATGTGCACAGATTATTTCTCTGGTGGCATGGTCTTCTTCAGCAACGAAAGATGAGAACACACATACCCAAGTTTTCCCATCCTTAGAACCCCTTTTCCTTTCCCTGACAGCAAAAAGATTAATGAAAGAAAACAGTTTATAAATGAAAGGCATGTCACCCTTTATTTTTCTTACTTGTTTTCATTTAGCCTTGATAGAAGGGGCTCTGTGTAACATGGCACAACAATCCACATTGGGAAAAAATGTGATACATACTAGAAATGGAAATCTGATCATTTTTAAATCATACTTCAAAACACTATTTCAAAATGTTATAGTTTAAATAAAGTTAGTTTTTATGCAAAAACAGTATTTAAGAAAGATGTTTTGGTACCTGATATGCACAGAGATTATATTAAGCTCTGACTGTATTGGGCTCTTGAATATAGAGATGACTAAGTGACAGTCTCTACCCTCAAGGAAGTTATAGTGTAATAAAAGAAAATGTATATGAATAATTACAAGGTTTTGTGTAGTAAGTAAATAAGAGTGGTATAAAAATACTTTAGGAATTTAATGAATTTCTTGAAAGAGATGGTATTTGAAGGATTGATGTAATTTTGAAAAGCAGAAATGGAGGGAGAACCTTTTAGTTATGGAGAGAGAATGAGTTTAGGAGTCTAGGATTTAGAACTGGGGGAATCTTTGAGAGCTTCTCTGACACCGTTACTTTGCAAATGAGAATTGGAGGTGTGACTTGCCCAAGGTCATAGAGCTCTGTATTAGCAGAGTCAGAATGGGAAACCAAGTTTTCTAAAACCAAATCTAATGCTATTGCTGCCACTCTGCTAATGTGGGAAAGACCCAGTCAAGTGTGTTCAAGGAACAAGGAATAATCCACTTGGTCTGAAATAGAAAATGTATGTAAGGGAGTGGCAGGAGATGAGATGAAGAAGTAGGTCCCATTCTATCATGTTTGTACATCATTTTATAGAGATTTGTGGAAGGTTTTAGAGAAAGGGATGGCATCATTAGAGCTGTGCTTTAGGAAAAGTAATGTTGTCTTCCAGGATTTGATAATATATGGGTGGGGAACACCCTAGAATCAAACTGTAAATGAGGCCAACAAGGACAAAATTCTAATATGTGTGAATTTGTAATAAACAGAGGCCTAAATACTTATCCAGGGATGGACATAAAGGCTTAAGACACTTAGACTAACAGGTTATTTATAGCCTGCAAATTCTTTTCCTGTTGTGAATTTCTTTGACGTTGTTTCATCCCTTATAACCTCTCCATGGCATTTCTAATTACTGTTTGTTGGGATGGGAAGAAAATGTTAACCAGTTCTGTTATTTGCATTAGCTTAAATAATTATATCCCCCACCAAAAATAAGAGTGGTAAGTACTTAATCTCTTGGGATTTTTTTCCCTTCATAAATGGCAACAAAAGTTTCTAGTAGTTTTCTCTATTTTTCTTCTTTACCTTTTGACAAAATTCAGTATTAGGATTAGAAAATTTAGCGAGCCTATGTTTGTATATTGAATAAAATTAAAAACCTAGATCATCTAGGACAATTATCTAATCATTAAGGGGAATTTTGAAAACCCAAGTAATTTCCATTTTCATCCCTATCTCACATGATGAGGTGACATTAACACCTTTTTATGCACAAGTGATCCTATGCTATCCTATCTCCTCCAGGAGATTGTCTTCTGTATCATCCCCACTCTCTCACTTATTTTTACTTATTATTTCATTTATTCTCCTTGACTTCCCTATTACTTAGAAATATGCCCTGTCTTCCTTATCATCAAAAAACCCTCACTTGATCTGTCTCTCCCCAATAGCTGTCATACTGTATGTCTTCTTCATTTTTGTAGCTAAACTCTTCGACAAAGCTGTCTCCAATCACTGCCTTTCTTTTCTGTTCTTTCTCTAAACTCTCTGCAAGTCTGGCTTCCAACTTCATCATTCAACCTGCTATCTCAGAAGTTACTAAAGATATCTTAATTACTAAATCTGAAGATCTTGCTGTCTCAAAAGTTACTAAAGATATCTTAATTACTAAATCTGAAGATCTTCATCTTCATTCTATTTGACCTCTTTGCAACCTTGGATGCTGTTCATCATTTTCTCCTTGATGCTCCCATCTCTGGGTTTTCCCTTCGTTCTCCTCCTACTTTTCTGATTGCTCCCCAGTCTCCTTTGCTGGATCTTCATGCACATCACACCCATTCACCGTGGATGTCCCCAAACCTCTGTCCTGCACCCTCTTCTCTTTTCCCTCTATATTATTTCACTTGGTGATCTCATCAGTTTTCATGGATTCAGTTATCTCTGTGCTGATGGTTTTCAGATCTACCTGTCTAGCCGTAACCTCTCTATTGACTTCCAATTGATTTCACCTCTCCACTGGAACATTTTGAACTAGGTGTCCTGTAGACATCTAGAACTGAATTCAATATCTTTCTCCCCAAACCTTCCCCTTGCAAACTCCCCTGTTATTGTCAAGGGTACCATCTTCTTCCCAGTCACCCAGGTGTCACCCTCACCTCCTCACTGTCTGTCACCCTACCCCACCCCTGTGTATCCAGTCTGTTACCAAGGCTTTGATTTTACTTTTTTAACATCTTGTGTACTGCACTTTCTCCCCTCTGGCAGTGCCTCCACGCCAGCACAGCTCCCATTACTTCGTGCCTGCAGTGTTATAATAGCCTTCTGGTTGATCTTCTTGCCACAAGTCTTAACCCATTCCAGTCCATCCTTCACTGAGTTGTCAGTGATTTTCCTAACGTACCCATCTGACCATGTCACCACCCTCTAGTCAGTAAACTCCTGTTACTCCAAACCACCTCCACAATCAGATAAGAAATCCTCTGGCATTCAAAGCTTTCACAGCCAGCTCCCTCCCTCCAGTACCAAACTTTTTGTGCCTTCCTCCCCCTCTCCCCACTCTGCAGTGTAGTGACAATGGCCTCCTTGCTTTTCCTTAAATAAGATCCTTCATCTCCTGACTCTAAGCATTAAATGTTTATTGACTGATAATCACATTTAATTCATATTTTCCTATTTTTTATTTTAATTGGTGAGCATGGTTTTGTAAGAATGTTTTGACTCATTTTCAGATCTTTTTATTTGTTTTCTGAACCTTGACGTCCAATTCAAGAACACATTTAAATTTAATTTTTCCACCCCATGCCTACATGCTGAAGGTGGTTAAGATATTGAAATTATTTTCACCTATGTTACAGGAAATGAGTCTTAGGTGGTAGGGTCACATGGCAGGATAGGGTGATGATACAATAATGAGTTATAATTCCCTGTTGTGGTTTTCATGTGTTGCTTGCATTTGTAGGGCTTTTCTTTTCCTTTTTGTTGGGGCCTCCATTTGTATCTCTAGAATCCTGAAGTAGAGTAGCTGTTGAATAGCTTCTAATTGTATGTGTAAATTTGGTTTCTCAACCGATTGCTGACTGTGTGCCAAACTTTATTTTTGTTAAGTTTGTTGTAGAGTGCCTTGGATGGGCCAGTTTAATTTTGCCACCTCATATTTTGATAATCCTTTTGTAGGTGTGTGGTTTTTCTTTTTTACATTATTATTATATATCTGGGTAATTAATGAATTTAATATGGACTATCTGTATTATGAATTTTTTTGTGGGGAGATAAATGCTCAAGAGAGAGGACTAAAGAGGGAGTGACTGCGAAGTTGTTATGCTATTTTATGCATTGAAATTAATTAAAGATTACTTAAGTTGAATTAATTGTCTTGGTATTTGGAATTATGCTTTCAATAAAACATTTTTACAAGTTTTTGAAAAGAAAAGTGACAGCTAGTTTCAGGAAAACTAGGAGAAAAAGGGACACTTAATTATTCCGGACAGCTTCCAGGAGTGTGAAGACCTCATATGAGGCCTTGCGAATGGTTGAGCTGGTTAAAACTTAAGATTTGCTAAAAATTATCCCCAGCAATTCCTATCAATTCAGTAATAGCATTAGGAGAAGAAAAAGAAAATTCTCTGTTGATAATATTCTTTAACTCTACCTGTCCATGTCATTCTGAGTTACACCTTTGTAAATTATTAATGGTTCCTTATATATTTTTAATACTGTGCTTTTATGTATCATGTTTGCTGTTAGTACTTTTCTTAATCTGTTATCTGCCTTCATCTTCTAAATTTTTTCCCTGTTGTGATCATACATTATCTTAACAAAATCCATACAGCATAGCATCATTACTTCCAATTTAGACAATATACCTTCTATCACAGGGAAATAAAAGAGGCATATCTAAGATGGCAATTTTTATATTTCTACCTAGGGAGAGATGTAGAAAAACCTTTAAATAACCAAAGAATATTTATTTGCCTTTGTTAGGGGAATCTGTCTCAACAATGGGGGAAAAAGTGCTAGGCTCACAGTAGACATTCAAATGTTTGTTGAACTGAATTGAAATTTGGGTTTTGGAGTGTTTTATTTTTCAACTTCTGTAATATCTATAATGTTAAAACATGTTGATCTCTTTTGTATTTGTCACTCTATTTCCTAATTTCTCTCTCTCCCTCCTGTTTTCAGACAGACCTCTCTTGGATTAGCTTTATTTTGGTTATTATTTCCATTTACATTGTAGTAATAACATCTACAGTTCATTTCAGTGCAGTCAGTCATAAGGACTTGTTTGTTTAATTAATCCTGATTTCCTTTCCTCATCATTCACAGTGGTATTAGAGAGTCAGTTGGCTGTCTCTGATAAGTTCAACTTCTGAAGACAAAAATAATAACTCATATTTACCTAGTGCTTTAAGGTCTATAAAATCCTTTCCTCACTACAACCCTACAAGGTAGGCAGTGCCAGTCTTATGTCCCCCATCTTGCACATGAAATAACTGAGACTGAGAGGTTAAGTAAGGTCATAGAGGGAGTGAGTGAGTGGCAGAGAGGCTCTTTCCTCTGTCACCATAAGGCCTTTCCTTTGACTTCTCACTCCCAGGCCATCTTCTCAGTAGTCACCCCAACACTTGCTACCTGAATTTCTTGACTCTTTTAGGGTAGGTGTGACTCTGCTGCCTCATTGGTGAAGACTTCTTGAGGCTTCCCAGATGTAGGCTGACACCAGCTGGCTTCCCTTTACTCTGGGGCCATTTTCTCTGATGCAGCTTTGGCGCTTGTGCGTGTTCTTTTGCCTCTTCCCACTTTCCAGTTCGGGAACTCTAATCAGTACTATCAGTACTACCGTTGCTGCTAGGAGAGTTGTGTCAGTCAGCTCCCCTGTGGCTCTGTCCACTAGCCTAGCAGCTTTGCAAATCAGAAGACCACTTCCTGGCCTCCAGTCCCCTTTCTGTTGTGTCCCCTTTCCATAGGCCAAGGACTAGCTTCATGTTTCTGATTGTATCCTCCTGTTTAGCAGAGGGTGGCACAGAGCAAGTATTTAAGAAATGCCTTTTCCTTTAATTCTTATCTAAGCTGTCACACTTTTTATTAAGATGATGTATTAAAGTGTTGCTCGAATCAATCCAGTTTTCTCTGCCACCACTGAAACCATTGAATGACATCCATGTTACAACATCCTCCAAACTGATCTCCTTACTGACAACCTTGGGCTACTTCTGACCTTCTGCCTAACAGACTAATAGTGTTTGTCAGCATTCAACAAAAGCTCCCCAACATTCTGTACTCACCCTGCCTATGACCCATTTTCCTTCACTGCTCCCCAAGACTCTATACTAATTGAACGAACACTAAATATCCGTATTCAGAACACTTGGGAAGATAGGAAGCCATGTAAGACACGGTCTCTGCTGTCATGGACTGATCTCACATACACACACATACACATACATACATACATATGAACACCATTATAATGACTGTTTCTTTGGCAGTGTGTCTATATGTTCCCCCAACCTCAGAAGCCTTCTTATTTCTCTCAACAAACCAATATAGCTAGAGATATTGTGAGTGAGGATAAATATTTGTTCCAAATATCTGTGATAAAATTTTCATTTCAAAGAAAAAGACTGTATGAAGATCTAAGTCTAAGATAAGTGGTCAAAGTATTCACTGACTACAATAACGTAAAAGAAAACAACATTAAAAGGCTAAATCCCAGTGAGCAACCATGGTCACAGAGAAAAGATGCTACAACACATTCTGTCAGCTCAGTAGCTAAGTGGAGGATGACTGGTGTGGAATGGTCTGTTCAGGTTAGGCTTTTGGTTCAGTGTTTTTCTTATTTTGAGGGAAGGGGGTCTGTGAGAGGGAATATCTAGAAATGACTGTCATTTAAAATACAAAAGGCATCAATAAAACTAAATCGATACTTTTTACAAGAGCCTAATGTAGTTTATGGTTCAACTTATGGCTGTTTATTCTTATTTGTATATTTGAATATTTACTGATGTTTCCCAAGTTGAGGATACATTTTTAAATGTATTAAAATTTTTTAAAAAACAGGTTTAAAAATCACGATTCTTTTTACAAAGAATTGGTATTTTCACACTATGTATTCTAGGTAAAATAGAAAATTTTCTTTCTCTTTGACTGTTATACATTTTTGGGTATTTGCCAAATCAGAGCAGGAGAACATTTATTTATGTGAGCATTGTGTGTTATTTCTACGAATTCTGTAGAATGCTAAAATTTGTTTTTGCAGAGGAAAAAAATTGTAAATATAAAGAAGGAAAAGGATCTTCCTTCAGGAGTTCACCACAGGTAGTAAATTGGGAGCTGAGATTCAAATTTAAAATCTCTTATTTCAGATTGTCCTTTCATCACATCACACTGAGAAGTTAGGAAGCTTTCCTAGGGACACACAACTAGTGTGTGTCAGAAGCAGACTCTTCCAGCCAGATTTTCCTGGCTGTTAGGCTGTATCCCTCTCTGCACTACACCGTGTTGCCTGTCTTTTAAAGCTTACATTGCTATATCCCTGTCAATTTTTATGACATTGCCAAGTCCTTTCAGAGTGTTGTATAAAGCACAGAAGCAGGATGTTGGGGAAAATTTCAACTTTCTTGTGAAACGGTTCAAACACTGTCTAGAAGCCTTAGATCACCACAGAGTTCTTGATTTTAAGCTCTCACACGTACTTCTACTTACATACTTCAAGGACAGAGGTCCTCGTGGAAGCAAGCAGTAGTCATGAGACTCTCATGATCAGAACGGATCAGGGAGAAGGCATTCTTGACTGGAGGTAACATTTCAACAGCTCTCTTTTAGAAGAAAAAGAGAGAACCATAAGCTTGTTGATTCTTAGCCACTTTGCTCAGATATTAAAATGTAATTAGGGATTGGGAGTTGGGGAAGAGCAGGAGAGAGGACAGTTCTTTTTCACTTGCCCCACCCTCCATTTTATTCTGTGACGTGAAGCTTTTCTCAGGATGTTCTAGGAAAGAAATCTGTTTGCTCTGACAGATACGTCTCAGGAGAATCAAATAGAGGGAGGAATCTCTCTTTAACAAATACCTAGAAAAGGTTGTGCTTTTGCTGCAAAAGCTTGTACTAATTTAAGTTTAGCAGTCTAGTTCTTAACTTTAAGCACTGATTTCTTTCTTGAAATTGTTTAGAAATGAGGACTAAAATTTGTCCTGATTTTTCTCTTGGTTGGGGTATATCCAATTGGATTCTGACCTTAGACCTTACTAGCTACATGACGATGGGCAAGTCACTCAATCTCGTTTATCTTGGTTTCCACGTCTGTATATATTAGTAGCATCTGCCATCCAAGGTCATTGTGAGGATCAAGTGAAATAACACACGTAAGCACTGTGTAAAACTAAAGTTATAAGAATATTAGTTGTGATGATTGGGGTCGTCACAGTTATTATTGGTGTTGACAGAAGGGCCTGTTTAACGGCGTTAGGATTTCCATCTGAGTCATTCTGTGCTAGTTCTTGTCGAGTTCCTATTAACAAAGCCCATTTAAAAAATGCCACTGTTCCATGGCGGTGTTGGAACACTACAGTCACTGAAGCAATCAAAACGAACGTCACCAGAAGGCAACAGAGGCAGATGGTGGCTGTGAACAGGCTGCACTGTATTATCAGGGGAAAGATGTCATCAGGGAGATGCCTGATGGCAGGGGAAGATGCTAGCCTGGTGTTTTTGTGACTTCAGGAGAAACTGAGCCTTTAGTGTACTGAATGGACCCTCCTTGGAATATTGATGGGAGGAAATGGGTCACATAGGAGGAGCAGGAACTGATAGAATAAAGATGCATCCATGGAGGGAATTTTCCAATGAAGGAGATCATCTCTCCGTTTGAATATTGGGTGCTATGGCTAGTGCCCACCAAGCGAGCTATTATTGCTCCTGTAAATTTCTCAATTTTCTTTTGGTAGGATTCCAGCTGGGAGAGGCATCATAGGAGACATGAAGAAGAGTATTGTAAAGAGAAGCGAAAGAGTGAAAAAAGCGAGAGACCTCCAAGCCGCAGCCGCAGTTCATCTCAGGACAAAGATGGCTACCGTAGCAACAGGAAATCTAAACATCGAACAGAATCCCGTGAAAGAGAAAGGGAGAAAAAGAGAGACAGAAGCAGAAGTCCAAAGAAAGTCAGAGACAAAGAAAGACCTAAGTACAGATGAAAGAAGATACATCAGAAAGTGGCTTTTAAGTTTTCTCTAGTGTGACTTACGCTAATTAAGGATTTGTACCGCCCTGAATCAGAGAAGTCAGAGACTGTTCTTACTTTTTATTTGCCTAAATCTTTCACTGGAAGTATCTGGACATTTCCCATTAATAAGACGTATACAGGCTTGTGAAAGACTCAGTAAAAGATTTCTAAAATTTTCGTTGCTTTGTTAACTAATTTAGTTGTTTAATGGTAGCGACATTTACATAACGCATGCGTGCCAGGCGTCGTGCTGAGTGCTATACAATTGTATCATTTGATTCTCCCAACAATCCTGGGAAATCATTGCTTTTATTATTCCCATTTTTATAGGTAGAGAAACCATGGCAAACTGAGGTTAAATGACTTGCCCAGAGTCACACAGCTACTAAATGTCTATGGTCCTATTGGAACTCAAGTTATCTGACTCTTAAGCCCAGAGCTTTATCCTCTGTGCCACACACGTAGTGGGTATACAAAGACAAAAGTGAAATAAACAAACCCTGCCCTGAGAGAACTTACAGTCTTGGGCGAATGAACGTGTACACGTATACATATATACAAAATAAATATAAGGTAGTTTTGGTGCGATGGAGTGGTATTTGGAGAAATCAGGAAGGACCTAATATAGGAGGTAGCAAAGTGATCTTGAGGCAAACTAGGGATGCTAAGAACCAAGTGAAGAGAGAGTGCATTGTGGGCTTGGGGGTGGTAACAACCTGGATAAAGGTTTGGAGATGAGGTATGGAATGTTGTTTCTGAAGAACAGAAAGAAGTCTTGGTTTGGCTGGACCTTAGAGACCTAATCCTTAAAGGAGGATTAAACATGAAGTAGATTCAGAAACATAGGCGCCGAAGAGTTTAAGATACCAAACAGGTTATGTCTCCCTTGTGTCAGTTTGAAGGGGCTGATCTAGAGAAAGACAAATTAATAAAGGACCAGTTGAGAACATAATCCCAGAGTCTATTTTCCTGAGGACACAGTTCTTTGGGAAAGCCCTTGCTGTGGAATCTCAGAAAGTTCCTGCTCTACTGAGACTTCTCTTAAGCTGAGAAAAAGATTGCTAACTTCAGAAAAGCCTCAATTGTAATACTAGTGAGCTATCTCCAATGGAATGCTGTCATTGATGAGAAGGTGGCTCTAGCTGCATCTCCTGAACAGCTGAGGGCGACTAGGTGGCACAGTGGATAGAATATCATACCTGGAGTCAAAAAGGCTTATCTTCATGAGTTCAGATCTGGCTTTGGATAACTTACTGGCTGTGTGACCCTGGGCAAGGCACTTAATTCTGCCTCAGTTTCCTATTGTGTAAAATGAATTAGAGATGGAAATAGCAAATCACGCCTGTATTTTTGCCAAGAAAACTCCAAATGGGGTCATGAAAGTCTGATGTGATTGAATAACAAAAATATACTTTAATGCCTAGAAATCGTTATCATCTGACAATTCACTTCCCCTTAAGATTCAAGGATATATAATGTTATTGGTAAGGACTGCTTCCCCTATTCCACTAGATTGTGACCTTTTAATTAAAAATTAAAGAGTCAGACATGACCGAAGAATGACTGAATAGCAACCTGAGTAGCTGCTTTTCTCACAGCTGTGCCATGCCACCCTTCCCTTTAGGCTTCTGTTATAATTACATTTTATGTATAGCTTTGACCTATTGTTATTTTATTTTTTCTTGGTGTGCAGCTATTGGATTTCCTTTTTATCTGTACTAAACTCAGGCATTATTGGTGAAGGCATCATTCATTAATATGATGTTTACCTGCAACAACTCAATTCCGAACTAGTTAAATCAGAAATTGGAAATGAACTATAAAAATGACAGATATTAATTGTAATTTTATTAAAAAGTCTAATGAATGTAAATTCTAAAGGAGGTCAGAAAGCACCTTAAGTCTGTAAATTTCCAACCTAATTGTCAAATGGATAGTGATGGAGGCCAGGTTAGAATTTATAAACTTGTTTGTTAAATCTTATAATGAAGGATGATAGATGAATATGAACACTTTATTTCACGAAATCAAGAGGAACAGGAGAGTAAAACCTGTTGAAAGAAAGCTTTGTAAGACATTTAGCTAAACAGTCATCCGAAAATTTATATTGATATCTTTTTATATCACCTAAATTTTCCCCTGTATATTTTTCCCTTCCTTCTCTCAGAGCATCCCAGTGATGTTGAAAGAGGACACAAAGGAAGTAGTAAAGATTTGTAAAAATAATTTTTTCCCATCAAAGACAGTGAAATTACCACTTTAATGTCATTGTCCCAGATGTTGCTAAAAGAAAAATGGCACCAAAGAGAACAAAAGGTGGAAAGCAGCCACTTGGACCTAGTTTCCGTAGAAGATCTATGTTGCAGGTGACAAAATTTAAGGATTGCTATACAAAATAACTGAAGAAGGGGAAGATATTAAAATCATGGAAAGAATCTTTGACCCTATTAATACCAAAAAAAGAACAAAGAGAATATCAGTAACTTCTGATCTGTATGCTTACTCATCCACTAATTAAGAGAAAGGCACCAGGACAAAAATTGAAGGAATTTTTGATGATGATATTAGTAGGGAAATAACAGGCTTTCACAATGATAGTTGACAATTGATCACTTTTTTCACAGTTTTCATTATTTCACAATTGACTCAAAGATGAGGATACCAGATCCTGCTAAGCTTATGTTTTGTTGGAACATGAAAAAATAGTAGTGTAGAATGTCATCTTACAGGCATTTTTTTCCAACGAGGTATCTCTTATCCACACATTAAAGGCAGTCAAGATTCCTTGAAGTAATATACCAGAAATAACTCTGTTCATGAACATTATGTAACACAGACATAGTATAAAACGGAAATGTCTGCTGCCAAAGGTGTTTGCTATTGTGATGGCTAAGAACCAGCACGATACTCGGGTTGAAGAGGGATTCCCTGTGGATTATGAGTTTCTCCAGGTGCTTCTTTTTCTGACATTATATTGATGACATTTAGCCCTGGAAGGTTGCAGAGACTCTTGGAAGAGACCTGTTCTGGCCATCAATCAAAAGAATGGGGCCTGACCTTTTGAAAAAGGGTGAAGGATGTCTAATGCACAGTACCATACATTTTTATGGAGAACCCTTAGTGTGTGTTCCATGGATGAGTTGGGCCTAGAGTGGAACAAGAGGTAGGTTGGATTACCTTAGGGATATTGCCACCTTCCTTTAATGATCTCAAAGCTTCCCATGAAAGGCAGGGCCCATCCTTTTAACCGACATTCTAGCAGGATTGCTGTATGACAGTGAAACATGGAATGCTACAATTTCCAAAGGAAAATGAATGAGTATCACAAAGAAGACAGTGGAAAGCATGGTGAGTGTGAAGAGGCTGCAACAGTAACAACAGCATTAATAGGGCAGCTAGGTGACACAGTGGATAAAGAGTCAGAAAGTCCTGAGTTCAGATTCAGCCTTGGACACTTAATAGCTGTATGACCCTAGGCCAGTCACTTAACCCTGTTTGCCTCAGTTTCCTCATCTGTCAAATGAGCTGGAAAAGGAAATAGCAAACTGCCCCAATATCATTGCCAACAAAACCCCAAATGGGGTCATGAAGAGTCAGACACAACTGAAAAAAAAAAAAGACGGTCACTACCCTGTAGCAGGAACTGTGTTGAGTAAGCACTTTACAAATACTATCTCATATCAGTAGCACCTAGTGGGTAGGTGCTATTAGTATCTATATTTTACAGCTGAGAAAACTTGAGGTAAATAGGTTAAATGACTTCCCCAAGGTCTCCCAGTTAGTAAGTATATGCCTGTGAAACCTGGACAGTATACCAGCACCATGCCAGGAAACTGAATCACTTCCATTTGAATTGTCTTAGGAAGATTCTGAGGATCACCTGGCAGGAAAAGGTATCAGACACTGAGGTTCTTTCTTGAACTAAATTGCCATGTATTCAGACTCTACTGTAGAGAGTGCAACTCCGATAGCCTGGTCACATTGTTTGAATGCCAAATGTATGCTTGCCTAAAAGACTATTGTATGAAGAATTACACTAGGCAAACACTCACATGATGGTCAGAAGAAGTTGTAAAGGACAAACTCAAAGTCTCTCTGAAGAACTTTGGAAGTGATTGTGTGACATGGGAGACACTGGCACAGGGACGGCTCAGTATGGGGTGCCCACATCAGGGAAGAGGCTATGCTGTATGAGCAAAGCTGAGTTGACATAGATCAAAAGAAACATGAGATGCACAAGTTTAGTGAATCTACCCCAAATGTTCACATGGCTTGTTTGTGCCCAGATTGTGGTAGAGCATTCTGAGCATGTATTGATCTGATCAGTCACAGTTGAACACACTGCAACTTGACTCTGCTGTAGTGATGTTAATTTGGTCCTCTTTGAGAATGAAGGACAACAAACTTAAATCTGAAGTCTGAGGCTAGATTAAACTCAGGTTTTCCTGACTTCATGCCTAGCACTCTGTCCACTATGACCATCTAGTTGCCTAGGGGTAATATTTACTCAATGAGGAGGAAGGAGTAAAAGATATCAAAAAATTGTATCTTAAGAAGAGAATCAGAGCTAGTTATATGGGAAGGATGAGGGATAACATGTAGAAAGCCAGGCAACACTATGAGTACCCTTAAAATGTCAGGAGGAAGCGAGGAAATCCTGCTATGTCATGGAGAGATTGTCATGAATCATTACAGGGAACTTCCAAAGCATTCGATCACAAATCCATTTAAATATTTTTAGTCTTGCCATTTCTGAGAACATGATTGCCACTCCCCCAACTTTTCTGATTCTTCCTCAATCCCTGGTTTTTATTCTGCAAGAAGCTCTGTTGTGTTTCTTGTCAACAATATGTTGTTGAGTGTTGCTTTCTGATCCATTCTGCTACCTTCCGTTTTTATGGATGAATGAATCTATATTCATAGGGTTGCATTATATCCAGTTATATGATGTTTTCTCTGGTGCACACACTTCTCTTTACAATACAGCATTCCTTAACTCAATCTCTCAACCCCCAACTTGTTCTGGTGTGTTAGGTCCCCATAGGGCAATTTCAATTTCTGCTCTAAGAGCAACTTTTCCTAAAGGTTATTTATTGAAAACATTTTGTCCTTGTTCAGTCATGTCTGACTTTTTGTGACCCCATTTGAGGTTTTCTTGGCAAGGTACTACAGTCATTTGCCATTTCCTTCTCCATCTCTTTACAGATGAGGAAACTAAGGCAAACAGAGTTAAATGACTTGCCCAAGATCACACTGCTAATAAGTGTCTAAGGTTGGATTTGAACTCATGTCCTCCTGACTCCAGGGCTGGCACTCTATCCACTGTGTCATCTAACTGCCCCCATTGAAAACATATAGGAATGACCAAAGATTTATAAAAAAAAGACCTCCTAAACTGAGGATATGCCCTCCCCATTACACTTGGTCACTGAGGTGAGAGGATTCAAACTTGAAGCACCAAGTTACTGAAATACATGAAGCAAAATGTGTGGCCAAGGGAGTCTTTTTCTCCCTTTGAAGAGTCCCCACCCAGTTCACTTTGGGGTAAGACACAGAAAAATGCACAAGTGGCTCCCTTGGTTGTAGTATATCATATCTTGACTGCTGGGTGGATTCTGGTTCATCTGGCTCCTCAGAGCTGTCTCCTTTCCAGACTTGACTTCTAGAGTTGCCAACAGACACATTTTTTTTTTTACCAACTCTAGATGTTGGACCTTTGATGGCTTATGCATCAAACTCACATGATCATAATCTAGTTTGTTTCCTCTTCAGATAGTCATTCAGTTGGGTTCAAGAAAGAATAAACACAAGAGACGAAAGACGTAGTTATCATTCACTGATAGTTACATAGGAGCTGGATGGAGAAGTAAGGGAGCTTACATGATGCATCTCCCCCCAGTTGAAGGCTTGTTGAATTTTTTTACTCACCAAAAAGCTGCCACAGTAGAGTAAGAAATGGAATCTCTTATAATCATACTCAGTTCTGGCTTAGCTTCTATTGCTAGAGTTTTGGGTATCATTGACTCTTTGGCAGTTGGATCAGTCTGTGGACTCCTCAGAATAATGTTTTTAAATACATAAAATACATAGGGTTATAAAGGAAACCAATTATGTTGAACTATAACTCCTCTCTCAAGTTCCCAGACTTCAGGTTAAGAACTCCTGCTCTACTGAGACCTTTGGCTTCTCTGCCAATCAGAAGACTTTTTGTCATTACATAATTACTTTCACTTATGCCTAGGAATTGACTCTCCGAAGTTCCAGATGGTAGATTGCTTGTTCTCTATATAACCCACCCGGAAGGGTAAATATGTGTGTACTCTAAAGACTGAGCCCTCATTGTCTAACCCCTCTCTCCCTTCTCTCCCATTACACGAGGAAAAAGATGAGGAAGGAAAGAGAATGAAATCAACAGTAATAATCTATTGTTACTAGTGATCACAATCAGGCCTCCTCCCTGTTTTTCAACTGGACTTAGGTCAGTGGTTCCTATGCTTTCTGTCCAGATGGGGCTCCTATGCCTGACCAGACTGTGCTGGAAATAGAGGAGCAGGATACTGAGATAGGAATCCTGACGTGTATTCTCAACTCTCTCACAGTTTGGCATATGGCTGTGGAAGGGAAATTGGGAACCTTGGTTATCAGTTCAGATCCAACGTCAGACTTAGACGGACTGAGTGGGCTACCCATCAAATTACACGTCTGAGTAATAGATATTCTCTATCCATTTGATGTTTTTCCTTGTGGCTTAGTATACTGATCCCCTTTGGGTGACCACATGGATCTCAGCTAGACTCAGTAGAGCACCTGAACCTGAAGTCAGCACAAGGTTTTCTGTGAATGGAAACATCTGGGGAACACTTCCTATGATAAGGAATCATTCCATTTCAACTTTGCATCCTCTGTAACACTGGCAAATTTTTTTTAAAAATAAGAGTAGCTGATCTCAATTAGGCAAGTTTTAATAGAAATTTTAAAGAAAAAGTTACTAATTATAAATTCTGTTGTACTGACTTTGAGCTATTACAGTTAAAAATCAGATGCATCTATACTTAGAAAAAATAGATATTGAATAGTATAGAACAGAATAGACATTGAATAGTATTGGCCTTGAATTCTACTGTAAAGGAACTTTTGGGGTATGGTCCAATCTTGCTTTAAATGGTGACTAGGTCGTGGTGACTAAGATGGAGGGGAAAGTGAATAGTTTTTCTCAAGTCCCTGTTTTCTTCATCACATTGTAGATCTCACTTTTAAGCAAATGGCAGCATCTAGACTCTGACAATACACATCCTCACCCCCAAACTCCCCAGAAATACTTCAGGAAGTAGGTAAGAGCCTTTGGGTGAACTGCAATATTTTCCAATCAGAATTTAAAGTAAACCAAAAAACCTC
The DNA here is from genome assembly GCA_028658325.1 of Potorous gilbertii. Taxonomy (NCBI): domain Eukaryota; kingdom Metazoa; phylum Chordata; class Mammalia; order Diprotodontia; family Potoroidae; genus Potorous; species Potorous gilbertii. The sequence continues at coordinate 431,376,032 of CM053770.1, read as the reverse complement.
ACCCAGACCGTCATTGCTTGAAAAATAGAATGTCACTAAATGCCACCTTTACCTTCAGATTTTCCTCCTACCTCTAAAATTGGTGCATTTTCAAAAACTTGAGTCAGTTTTATTTTTTGAAAAAGGTGAGGGCTACACCCATTTTAAATAGCTCAAAGATTATGCCCTTGCAGAATTGGATTAACCACTCCAGCTGCTCCTAATTCCCAAAGGATACATTTAAAAGAATGAAAATTTAAATGGATTTTTTTTGTTGAAAATTCCAACCTCAGGTTTAGCTTGAGTCATAAAAAGTGTTCAGTTGATTACTAAAGTTGAAATCTTCAGAGCAGAAGCCTTATGCTCTTTACCTCCTCTTTGATGTTGCTATGAAACCTTGTTTTGATGGGAAACATTATAGACATTTGTTCCTTCCTGTTATTAAACATTTGAATGTGGGGATCCCCTTAATTTTTCATATAATTTGTTTTCTTCAGGAACAAAATATAGAGCAAAACTGAGGAGTAAAAAGATGACAGCTTGAAGCCTCTTTAAAGAAAACTTTCTAACTCTGATTTTACAGATAAGCAAACTGAGATTCCCCACCAACATTGGGGGGGTCTTTGGTTTAAGAGAGACAGCCACAGGACCATCCTTTTATTAATAACCTGCTGGCTTTATTAATAAAATGATTAAATTACCTAGAAACTATATCTATTGAACCTTTTTAATCATCATGTCTGGTTGTCTTAAAGTGGTCACAGTCACGGTACATGTAGGGTTGGAAGCTGGTGTTGTTAGCTACTTCCATGAATGATGTAATTATGACTATAGCCAAATACACAGGATGAGCTATACTCTTAGTGGATGGATAGCAATGATCATTAATTTTTTTTCCTTCTGTTTGTCATAACTTTTCATTATTACTGACAACCCTTTTATCTGTTAATTCTCTGAAAACCAACCAAAATGAAAACACAGCTTTCTTTTGTTAATGCTTATGGAAAATACAGTGATGAGTTTTACAGTAAAAAGAGCTGATTCCTGATGTACATTATCTCATTCAGAATGGAATCTAGAGATTGCTGCCTAGGCACAGCTTGGTTAGGTCAGGTACAGAGTTTTGTAAGCCAGAGGTTCCCTGGTATATCTGAAAGGCAATCCAGGCAGTTAGAATTCAGCTTCAATCTCCTGTTCCTCTTGCTTCCACTTTTTTTACTCAACATAGATTAAGCAGTGCAAGAAGAAGGTGTAGGTTGCAACCAAAAAGGATGGTAAAAGCACTGTTCATTTTGCTAAGCTTTACGTAGCACTTTAAAGTTTGCAAAACACCTTGTTTATATTATTTTGATTCTCACAATAACCCTTAGGAGTATACCTATTTTACAGTTGAGGAAACAGGCCAAGAGGTTAAATAACTTGCCCAGGGTCATATAGCTAGTAAGTGTCTGAGCCTGGATTTAAACTCAGATCATCTTGACTCCAGTTCAGCACCCCATTTATATGTGTTCAATTGTTCATCCATGTCCTACACAATATGACAATGTGTACCAAACTGTCCACAGGGTTTTCTTGGCAAACTTACTGGAGTGATTTGCCATTTCCTTCTCTAGTTAATTAGGCAGACAGGTTAAGTCATACCACCAGTGAGTGTCTGAGGCTGGATTTGAGCTCAGATCTTCCAGATTCCATTCACTAAATCATCCATAGTGCCATCTAGCCATTTAGTAGACAACTTCCAAAGTGCATGACAGTAGAAGGAGCGCTGGTTCAGGAATCAGCGTAGCTAGGTTAAAATATTGTGGCTAACACTACTAGCTATGACCTTGAGCAAGTTACTGATCACCCACTGGCCTCAGTTTCCTCATCTGTAAAATGAAGTTGGAATAAATGGCTTCCAAAGTGACTCCCTGTTCTAGACTTATGATTCTGTGACCCTAAGCACAGACCAAGGAAGATGAAAGACTAGAGAAAATGACCTAATTTTAGCCCTATTAAGTTTTTCATGGTACAAGTTGCTGAAAAGTTGTCTTGATCAGTGAAGGCCCAGGGAATAGAGTTAAACAGGAGGACAGAGAGGTTCAGGAAGTGAGATGCTGGAAAGATTGTCAGGGCTGGATGAAGGGGCTCTGAAAGTTGGGATAAGTCTGAGGTGGAAGATTTCCAGGGAATGAGGGATTCCTATGGGAAGGAGGTGACAGGGTTGTAGACTCCAGAGACCAGAAGTTGCTTGCTGAGCTGAAACAAAAACAAAACAAAATAAAAAACAAAGCAAAACATTCTGCTAAGTATGGAAAAAAAATGTTTTCACAACATCAGGGGACACATTTGGACCTTTGAGGTCATTAAGCACAATCCCTTCATTCAGTGGGTCAGCTAGTGGTGTATTGGATAGAGTTTTGGATCTGGAGTCAGAAAGTCTCATCTTTCTGAGTTCAAATCTGGCTCAGATACCCACTAGCTGTGTCACCCTGGGCAAGTCACTTAACCCAGTTAGACTCATTTTCCTTATCTGTAAATTGATCTGGAGAAGGAAATCGCAAACCACTCAAGTATCTCTGCCAAAAAAACTCCAAATGGGGTCACAGAAGTCTAACATGGCTGAACAACAAAAATACACTTCAATGCCTAGAAATCTTCATTTTCTGAAAATCCACTTCCCCTTAAGATTCAAGGATATATAATGTTATTGGTAAGGACTATTTCCCCTATCACACTAGACTGTGACCTTTTAAGAAGGGCAGTAGCTTCCGTAAGCTGTTGGGAATGCCATCTAGAGTCCTGAATATAGAGGGAAGAAGACCTGAGTTCAAATCTAGCCTCAGACACTTACCAGCTCTATGCCTTAGTTCTTTTCATATATAAAATGGGAACAATAATATCACTAATTACATTAGTCAGGGTTGTTGTGTGGATCAGATAAATCATGTTTGTAAACAAATACTAGCTGTAAATGTTAGCTGTTACCCACAATAGCAACCTAGTTTGTGGAATGAGAAGTCACAGAGATGGGATCATTGGGAGGCCTTTATTAAGTGTTTTTCTACTTTTTTGGATCATACACTTTGATGCTGCTGTTGAGTTGTTTCAGTTGTGTCCGACACCTTATGACCTTATTTGAGGTTTTCTTGTCAGAGATACTAGATTAGTTTGCCATTTTATTCTCTCGCTCACTTTACAGATGAAGGAGCTGAGAAAAATAGGGTTAAATGATTTATCTAGGGTCACCCAGCTAGTAAGTATCTGAGGCTGGATTTGAACTCAGGAAGAGAGGTCTTCCTGACTCCAAAGCCAGCACTCTATCCACTGCTCCACTTAGCTGCTTCCGTATACTTTGAAATAATATAAAATTGCACTATTATGAACTATTAAAGATTTGTCAGTCAGCTCTGACATTGCTAGCTTTATTTGTGAAGTGAAGTTGGAGTAGGTGACCTCTGAGGTCCCTTTCAATTGAGGATCTATGAACAAAGATGTTCTCTAAGGACTCTTTGAGCTCTTTATCTATGAGTCTATTATTATTCTAGGAGCTTACCATCTTATCCAGATGCTGGCCTCATGAATAGACATAGAGATAAGCACCATACCAACCCATAAAGAGAGTGAATAAAGACTTTATCATGTGCAAATAATATATTTAAACAGTATTTTAAAATTGGCAAAGCCCTTTCCTCACAATAACCTTGAGAAACAGGCAATTTTCCCCATTTTACAGAATAGAAAACTGAGACTCAGATAGATTAAATGACTTACTCAAAGTTGTGCCACTACTAAGTGGCAAAGCTGGGACTTTAGCTTAGGGACTGAGATGCCAAATCCAGTATTCTTTTCATTACCTTAGACTGCCTTTGTCTTTGATGAGTCAAAAGGGTAGATCCAGGGCAAATGAGGCAAATGAATTTAGTGGTGGTGGACAGAGAAAATTGATGTGGTTGTATCTTCAACTAGAGAGCTCCATGGAAGATTGTACCCTTTCTTTGAAATAGGAAATGATCAGAAGCCTCTTCAGAGTTTATTTGATTTTGATTTCTTTGGGAGTTGATAGAACTCCATTTGTTACTAGGTATTATAAGAGACCAATCAATTTCCCAAAATAAAATCAATCTGGTTTGCTCAGTAGCATCTCCTGGAATAGGAGGTTACTTTGGGAACTAGAAACTTTGCAAAAGATCATACCTATAAGAGAATATAGCTGACAGATAAAAAGGGCAGCTTTGAAAACTACAGATTCAATTTATTATATATAAAAGACATTACATATAAAAAGATAAGTTATACATAAAAGAAAAGAAAGTTGAGGATATTTGAAATCTGAAGTCTCATGTACAACCTTTTTCTGTTATATCTGTATATGGCAATATACATGTATGTAAATATGAAAATATGGAAGCATATGGAAATATTCATTTTCTTTTGGGGTTTGTAAAGTTCAGAATAAAAATAAATTAAAAATAAGAGAATATAGCCAATCTAAATTCACAGATATAATTCTGTCACTCCCCTACTCAAAAGTCTTCCATGACTCCCTATCACCTATAGCACAGAATACCAAATATTCTGTCTAGCATTTAAGGTCCTCCACAATCTGGTTCCCTACCTACTTTCCTAATCTTATTTCACGTTATTTCCCTTTATCTGTGGTCCATTCTAGTCAGATTAGACTGTTGAACTGTTTTCCTATACATGCTATTCTTGTCTTGTGCATGTGGTCCCCCACATCAGGAGTCCCCTTTCTTTTCAGTTTTGTTTCTTAGAATCCTTCACTCCTTTCAAGGCATATTATGTTCCCTAGCCTATAGCAGGTCCTTCTTAAATGCCTTAATTATTGCTTTCTCCTTCTTGATATGTTTTAAATGTAATTTTAAAATGCACATTGTATCTCTTTATTTTTGTAAATGTGGTATCTCCCCCTCCCCCCAGTAAAATGTAAGCTCTTTGAGGTTAGGGAATCTTTCATTATGGCCTTTGTATCTCTAACACCTACTGCCTGGAACATAGCATCTAGACAAATATTTATTGAATTGAATCAAATTAGCCAATTTTTTATTCTTCAAACAATGTCTTTAAAAGGAGACAGAGCTCCCTGAATTTTTCCTAGACTAAATGAGGTCTATTATTTCAGAACCATTGCTCCCTTAACCATTATTGCAGTTTCAAAAGACTGTTTTTTGGTTGGAATTTTGGAGATGATAATAACTGAATCTAGAAACTCTATTTTAGCACATATTTTATACAATAGATATACAATATACAATACCCTGAAGAATCATGTGGAAATCACCTTTTATTCAATGGAATTGTATTTTCCCATTGAGTCTGTACATCCTTTAAGGTCAAATCCAATTTCCTCCCCAGACCTTTGCTGACCACTTTAGTCAACCGTGATCTCTTGTCTTCTGACCTCTGATGACCTTGTTGTTAGGATTAGACATGATTTCCTGACTCCTTTAACTTCCCTAACTTGAGGCTAGTTCCTCTCATAGGCCTTTTCCTATCCTCAAATTTAGCACCTTGTCTCTCTCTAAGAGTAGCTCAATGAATATTTTTTTCCCCAAACTCAGATATTGATTGATAGATTTATCTTTATTTCTGCTTGATCTTCAATTGGTAATGACTCCTCCATCTTAATATTTAAATTTCTCTCCATGTTTCCCACTTTTGCCCTATGTGAGAAGATTAATATCTATTAGGGTTTCCCATTGTTTCAGCAATAAGGATTTGTTTTCCCAAAAAGGCAACTGATGCTCCCAGGACCTGATTGACCCCTGTCTGTCTTGAAGTATCTTCCTGATCTGCTAATGGCACAAAACATTCCATTCTCTTGGAGCTGGCAACATCTCCAACTTGGAAGATGTCTGAAGACTACCCAAGCCACCATACCCTGCCCTGAGGATTCATTGTGTTTCTAAATGGCAGATGATAACAGGGATGGTGACTTATAGAAGCTGCATACCACTGTCTTTTAGTTACATATCCTTGCTATGTTTGGGCAAATAGATCTCCTTTTGTAAAGTGCCCATTGACTTGGCTAGTATCTCATATCATCTCAAAATGGAACCTGATCTAAGTGTTGGTATCAGGCCCACTCCTAACAGTCTCATTTCCATAGCTTCTCTTTCTCACAGTTAATGAGTATTTAAATTAATGTGTGATGCTCTTATTTAATGGAAGCCTGAAGTGAATTATTTTGTAAGTGAGACTAATCATCATCTTTTCTTTACTGTCTGCTGGACACCCTGGTAGCTATGCTAGTGCATGCAACTCTCTACCAGATTGTAACTTCTTTGAAGGTAAGAGTCTTGTCTTGTACATCTTGTTTATTACTGCATTCTTCTTAGTCTCAATGGTTACTTATTTTATTTTAATTTATTTATTTTATTTATTTAATTTTAGTTTTCAACATTCATTTCCACAAGATTTTGAGTTCCAAGTTTTCTCCCCATCTCTCCCCTCCCCCACCCCAAGATACTGTACATTCTGATTATCCCTTTCCCCAATCTACACTCCCTTTTATCACACCCCTCCCTTTCCTTATCCCCATCTTTTCTCTTTTCTTATAGGGCAAGATAGATTTCTATACTCCATTAACTGTATTTCTCATTTCTCAGTTGCATGCAAAAACAATACTCAACATTCATTCCTAAAACTTTGAGTTCCAACTTCTCTCCCTTTCTCCCTCCCCACCCATCCCCACTGAGAAGACAGGCAATTCAATATAGGCTATACATATGTAGTTATGCAAAGACTTCCATAAAAGTCATGCTGTGAAAGACTAACTATATTTCCCTTCATCCTATTCTGCCCATCATTTATTTTATTCTCTCTTTTGACTTTGGCCCTCCCCAAGAGTGTTTACTTCTAATTATTCCCTCATTCCATTTGCCCTCCCTTCTATCATCCCCCTCAAACTCCACTTATCCCCTTCTCCCCTGCTTTCCTGTAGTGTAAGATAGATTTTCATACCAAATTGAGTAAGCATGTTATTCCCTCGTTAAGCCACATGTGATGAGAGTAAGCTTTACTTTTTCCCTCTCACCTCCCCCCTTTTCCCCTCCACTGAAAAAGCTTTTTTTGCCTCTTTTATGAGAGATAATTTGCCCCATTACATTTTTCCCTTTCTCCTAATATATTCCTCTCTTATCCCTTAATTTTATTTTTTTTAACATATCATCCCTTCCTATTCAACTTACCCTTTGCCCTCTGTCTATATGTATATAATCTCTCCAACTACCCAAATTTAGAGAAAAGTCTCAAGAGTTACAAATATTATCTTTTCATGTAGGAATGTAAACAGTTCAACTTCAATAAGTAAGTCCCTTATGAGTTCTCTTTCCTGTTTACCTTTTCAAGTTTCTCTTGATTCTTTTGTTTGAAAGTCAAATTTTCTATTCAGCTCTGGTGTTTTCATCAAGAATACTTGAAAGTCCTCTATTTCATTGAATTACCATTTTTTCCCCTGACATATTATACTCAGTTTTACTAGGTAGGTGATTCTTGGTTTTAATACTAGTTCCTTTGACTTCTGGAATATCATATTCCAAGCCCTTTGATCCCTTAATGTAGAAGCTGCCAGATCCTGTGTTATCCTGATTGTATTTCCACAGTACTCTAATTGTTTCTTTCTGACTGCTTGTAATATTTTCTCCTTGACCTGAAAACTCTGGAATTTGACTAGATTATTCCTAGGAATTTCTCTTTTTGGATCTCTTTCAGGAGGTGATCAGTGGATTCTTTCAATATTTATTTTACCCTCTGATTCTAGAATATCAAGGTAGTTTTTCTTGTTAATTTCATGAAGGATGATGTGTAGGCTCTTTTTTTGATCATGGATTTCAAGTAATTATCATTCCTGGATCTATTTTCCAGGTCAGTTGTTTTTCCAATGAGATATTTTACATTATCTTCTATTTTTTCATTCTTTTGATTTTGTTTTGTAATTTCTTGGTTTCTCATAAAGTCAGTAGCTTCCATCTGCTCCATTCTAATTTTTAAAGAACTATCTTCTTCAGTGAGCTTTTGAACCTCCTTTTCCATTTGGCTAATTCTACTTTTTAAAGTGTTCTTCTCCTCATTGGCTTTTTGGACCTCTTTTGCCATTTGGGTTTGTCTATTTTTAAAGGTGTTATTTTCTTCAGCATTTTTTTGGGAATCCTTTAGCAAGCTGTTGACTTGTTTCTCATTTCTCTTCCCAATTTTTCCTCCACCTCTCTTACATGATTTTCAGAATTCTTTTTGAGCTTTTCCACGGCCTGAGACCACTGCATATTTTTTTGGAGGTTTTGGATGTAGAAGCCTTGACTTTTATTTCTTCCTCTGATGGTATGCTTTATTTTTCCTCATCTGAAAGTATAGAAAAAAAATACCTTTTTGCCAAAAAAGTAACCTTCTATAGTCTTATTTTTTCCCCCTTTTTTGGGGCATTTTCCCAGCCAGTTACTTGACTTTTGAGTCCTTTGTCAAATGGAGGGTATACTCTAGGGACCTGTAAGTTGTCATTTCTTCCAAGGTGGCACAATCAAGGAAGAGGTCTCTCCTGGCCTGCACTCTGGTCTGGGAGCAACCACAAGCTTTTCTGCCCAGGATCTGTGAGTACAGTTCCCTCTCCAGGGTCTCCATCAACTCCACCACACCAGTGTTCCTCTTTACCCCAGGGCCACCACTCCAGACTGAAACCCAGATCAGCCTCTCAATTCCCCCAGGGTCTTTAGGCAGAGGGATCCAAAAATGGATGCTACTGCTGCAGTGGCTGTTCGCTGCCCTGGGGCTGGGGCTAGGTCTGGACCCTGCTCCCTTCTCACCCAAGTGAAAGAGCTTTCTCACTGACATTTGAAGCTCTCTTTGGCATTTGTGGGTTGATAAATCTGGGAACTGCTGCTGCTACTTGTGATTCTACTCCCTGAAGTCTGCTCCAGTTCTGTGTGTGCCACATAGCCAAGACTGGGTTGTGCTCCACTCCAAGCCCCTGTGTGATAGACCTTTCCTGTCAGCCTTTCAGGCTGTGTTGGGCTGGAAATCTCTTTCACTCTGTTGTTTTGTGGCTTCTGCTGCTCTAAAATTTGTTTAGAGTCATTTTTTACAGGTATTTTATGAGCTATGGGGGTAGAGCTAGAGCAGGTCTGTCCTTCTACTCTGCCATCTTGGCTCCACCCCCGTGAAAGTGCCTGGCTACTTATTTTATCCAAAGACATGCTTGATCATTAAACAAAAAATCTGTTTAAAGGTTATCTTTGGGGGACTTCTCCCTTTTTTGGTTCATTGCCCCCCTGCCATATTGTCTAATCTGGAAGCTTCAGTAACTTGACTCTGCCTAGATATAACTTGGTCACCAGCTCCCCTTATAACCACATACATTTACAAGAAACAAAGCATGAATGATTTTATTTACAATTCAGTGTAAACAGAGAGTCTACAAGTATTGGTACCCCCAGGGAGCCACCTTCTCCCTACACACCTGTGTAATTCTTGTGACTTATAGGACTTTCCTGCCTCTAGCTGGGGAGGGAGGAGTGGTCATTGTTTGTTCCTCCCCTCTCTGTGGGTTGTTATTTATTTTTGGCCACTTTCGCTTCAGCAGATGTCTCCAGTTTCTGTTCTCCTCACCATTTCCAAAGCTTAGTTCAATTGTTACTTCCTATGTAAAATCTTTCTTGATTTTCACCCACCCCGCCCACCACACCCCCAGCTGTTAGCATTCTCTCTAGCCTTAAAATATCTTGTAATTATATGTATATATATTATTCTTCCCAGTGTTTGTTTACTGCTTGAGGGCAAGGCCTATTCCTGTTTTTAATCATTCTCACCCAAGAGTACCTAACGCAATATTTTGTGCACAGTAAACTCTTGATAAATAGGTTTAAAGGTCACTGTAGTTAGTGTTAAATTTGTTCGATGAACTAATTAATGAATTTTCTGTACAGCTCCACTGCACTTCTAATGGTTGCTTCATTACTGACTATATGTACTGTCTGCTGTGGTTCTTGCTTTTTGTGACTTTCCTTAATATTTGTTCCAATAAATCTCCATAAAGAAACTGAAGTAGGTGATTGTTTCATTGCCATCTTGAAGCATCAAGGTACCCAGAGGGAGAGATAGGTATATTTTAGGTGAATCAAGCAACTGCCACCATTTTGACTGGGACTCTCACCTCAGATCCTGATGGAGTCAGCCCTGATGGAGACTTGGGAATAGTAATGCCTCTCAGACCATAAGCTTCCAACTTGGGTCCTGCAGTCATCACTGAGACAAACAAGCCCCCTGGAGAAGGGGAATCTGAGTTCTTCACCACTGACCAGTGGCTACCAACAGGAATGGAAACCCAAGAGCCCTGGCATGGTGGGGCTCCCCAGACTACTGGTCCTGCTTCCAGCTCAGTGTTTGAAGCCATCATCCTGGGAATCAGCCCTTATAGAACTGCTGACTGGCAACTATTTCCTTTAGTGTTTAAGCCTTCACCTTCTCAACAGCCACAGATACTGAAGATTCAGAAAGTAAAGTCTTTGAAACCATATTGTTCAACATCAGAAACTGATGGGCTTGCATCAGTAGAAGCGACACTTTAGAAAGAAGTGCAGTTATTCCTTCCATATTGTGGGGGTTACAGGTGCAGCAGGCCCTTGATCTGGAAAATCTGCATACAATTTTTTTACTCTCCCTTTGTACCTGAGAAGAAGCCTGAATTTTTTCTTTTTCTTTTTTGGGACACTTACAGTACCTTATTGATAAAATCAGGGTTAAATATTTGGTCACAGTGTTCTATGTCATCTGCTGGTCTTCACATGTCATTTAGGACTTCTGCAAAACTCTATCCAAATTCCCATTTAATTTCTTATGTTGACCTGCAATATAGCAAAACCTCAGTGGGGAAAGTTGTAATGTGGAAGGGATAACTGTCTTGCTATTTGATTGGTGGCCATACCCTCAGGGCCATGGACTTTTCCATCTGACATGAAACCTTCTCTGTGTGCTGTGCCACCATTCAGATGTGAGCTCTTTGGGAACAGGGGCTGTTTTTGCTTTTCTATTTCTTGCACCAACATTTAGTACGGTGCTGTGCTTATAGTAAGCAGTTGGTAAGGACAGCTGTACAGTGCAGTGGAAAGAGTGCTGGACCTGGAGTCAGGAAGACTCACCTTCCTAAGTTCAAATCTGGCCTCAGACCCTAGCTGGGTGACCCTGGGCAAATCACTTCACCCTCTTTGCCTCAGTTTCCTCATCTGTAAAATGAACTGGGAAAGGAAATGACAAACCACTCAAGTATCTCTGCCAAGAAAATCCCACATGGGGTCATGAAGAATTGAATAGGATTAAACAGCAAAAGCACTCGATAATTAATGATTTATTCTTCTCATTGGGGCAAGGATTCAGGGAGAACATTCTACCTTTTCCCTAATTATCCAGGGTGGTCAGACAGGAATCTTCAAATTAGAGGAGAGAAAGTGATTTGTAATCCTTGCCACATCTGTGTTGTGAAGAGGGAGAAGAGAGGTCGGAAGGAGGGATGTCATGGATAAAGACAAACCAAGAAGTTCACTTTGGTCAGTCATTATAACCTCTGCTTCCGCCAGTGTTGTTTTCTTTTTTTAAAATCCAAAATGCTAAAAAATATTTATATTATACATTATACATATATAATTTATATTTTACATTTTTAATGTAAAATGTACACTTAATGTACATATTTATATTATACATTATATATACATACATTTACATATTCACATTATATTCACATATTATATATTAGGATAATATATATACTGTGTGTATATATATATATATATATATATATATATATATATATATATACATACTTATATACACACACCTTACCTCCTATAAAGATAAAGTGATTTCTGTAAAGTCATATAGGGTCACACAGCTAATAAGTATCTGAGGATGAATTTGAACTCAGGTCTTCTTGACTCCAGACCTGGCTCTCTATCCATTGCACCATCTAGCTGCCCCAAGCTTAAGCCATTTGTCTTCAAATCCAGTATTCTTTCTTTCTCTAGACCTTAGGTTTTTTTGTCTCTAAAATGATGAGGTTTTATTAGCTGATTTCTAAGCTTGCTTATAGTGCTAATATTTTGTTTAGAAGGCTTATAGGTTTATATTTGTTTATAGTTTAGTCTCTTTCATGCTGTCAACTTCTTTCAGGTGGTTAAAGCCAAGATTCTGAAAGCTTTAAACTACATTTAAAGTTCTTTAACTTAAGGGCTTCCCCAGGCATTTCTCCATGCTCAGTTTTCCTTCACTTCCAATCTTTCCCATCCTGCAGATCTTTTACAATCTACTTTCCTGGTTCTGGTTGTGATGGGAAGACTGAGTCACTTGGTTGCCATGCTCCTGGAAGCTGACAGTTTTTCTTCTTTTTCATATCTCAGGCTGCTCTGTTCCTCTTCCTATGAGCCTTTATGGAATTATGGGTTGTGGTTGATAAACGTGATGATTGATGGGGCTCTCTTCAGAATCAACTGGAAGGATTTCTGAGCATAACTTAGGTAGATTTTACTGTATCACATCCTAAAATGGTTCAATGTAAGAAATAAACAAATGAAGAAACACTATCAAGAAAAAATGCCCATATTGTATAAAGATCCACAATTAAAAACTAATCAGGGTGGCAGTAAATCATATAACCCAAGCCTTCTTTATTTCATATGAGGATGCCTCACAGGCTTTTTCTTGAAATTAATTAGCTCCCTTGGAGCCTTCAACACAGATTTCTTTATGTGAATTTGATTAATACAACTTTTTCAGTAAGGTTCAATAGTCATACAAGAGTCAATTTTAATTGTCTTGTGACATACCTCATTTCTAGAGCATAGCAAGGATCTATTGACTTGTTGCACTTGCAAGTAGGTTGTGTAGTTATTTTGAATCTTATGGGGGCATTCAAGGGAATGGACTATATAGTGTTTGTATCCCTCCTTCACAACCTCTCCTCCTTCCTTCCTTTCTTTCCTTCTCTTCTTTCCTGTCTTTCTCTCTTCTTTTCCTCCTCTTTCTTCCCTCTCGTTCCTTCTCTCCCTCACTCCCTCCTTTCCTTCCCGCCCTCCTTCCTCCTTCCATCTCTTCCTTCCTCCTTCCCTTCTTCCTTCCCCTTCCTTTCCTCTCTTCCTCTTTCCTTTCCTTCCTGTTTTCCTCCCTTCCTCCTTCCTTCTCTCTCTCTTTCTCTCCTTCCCTTTAATCTTTTCCTCTGCCTGTCTAAATGGTCTGGCTCTTTGCAAAGATATTGGAACCTCTTACAATACTGATATTGGGATTAAAAAGCAATATCTTCCTTTAAGGTTGGGATTCTTAATAGATTTCAGAAGGTCTGTGAACTTGGATAGAAAAAAAGATATCTTTATTTCAACATAATTGATTTCCTTTCTAATCTTATGTATTTTTACTTTGTGCATTTAAGACATTTATCTGAGAACTGGTCATAGACTTCACTTGACTGCCAAGGAGGTCCATGATGCAAAAAAATAATTAAGAATCCCTGCTTTATGATTTTACTCTGAGAGATAGATAAATAGAGACAGAGACAAAGAGAAACAGAGATGCACCAAATGCATTGGATTTGCCAGGCAGTGTAACTAAAGGCTATGGCAAAGAGAAGACTTTTCCTCCCTTGTCTTTCTCACTAAGGGACCAGCACATTTTCTGATGCCTTTTCCTCCTTTTTGTCCTTTGCTTTTACATTCACTCTCATCTGTTTACCTGCCATGTATTTTATTCTTGCTTCCACTTCCACCATTGTTTAATAACAGAAGACTCTGCATGAGCTCCAAGAATGGAATCGCAAGCAGAAGTTTGAATTTCAAGTCAGGAAGATCTGAGTTTAAATTCTCCCTCTGATACATTTTAATTTTGTGCCACTGGGCAGGTCATAAAAGCTTATTTTCATCATAGATGACTTTTAGGGACTCTAACAGCTCAAGTCGGTGATCCTATGCTCAAATGAGGTTTTCTACTAACCAGAGAGATACCATGATATGGTGGTCAGAGTGCTGAACTTGGAGCCAGGAAGACCCAGATCCAAATCCTACCTCAGATATTTGCTAGGTGTGTGAGTCTAGTCAAATCACTTCATCTTTAGGGGTCTCAATTTTCTTATCTGTAAAATGGGAATAGTAATACCTCCTACCCCACCAGGTTGTAGGGCTCCAATGATATAGAAGGCCCCATTAACCCATACTATTATTAGTAGGACCATGATTATAAAGATTCAGATTCTCAGAATTTTAAAATGATTTCTCATCCAACTCACCCTTTACTGGTCCCTAAGTCTATTCTATAAAATATCCCATGGTCCAACAACTTAGTTGCCAGTCATTTTTGCATGTGGTTATTGAACTTTGAGTCTCTGACTCATGCAGAGTGTGTGCCTGCGTGTTTTCTTTCTTTTTTTTTTTTCCAACTCAAAGCAAAACCACCTCACTCAAAAGCCCAGCAGTTACGGAAGTGAGGTGTTGGTATGGAATAGCTAGCAACTGCCCTATGAGCTTAGTTGTCATATCATGTCTGTTTGCTTTTTTTTCCCCTTCTCAGTTGACTTCAGCTAAGCCTATGAATTCAGCCCTGACTTCCTCCACAGGCTGTCCCGTGCTCAGGCTGAAGACTAGCACCATAGTTGGAAGACTCAGGTGTTCACTGGCAAAGATCACCTTGGACAAGCCAAGGCAGGAGACAGGTGCCACTGCCTGGTAAGCATTAATCTCTTTTCTGAGAAACTGGCCCCAAGAAAAAGGCAATGGAATGCAAGAAAGAGAGGGATGGAATTTTTTTCTCCTTGTAATTATTCTGAGCAATCTGATTTCTCATAGCTTCAGTCTTTGCCTTATGAACTCAAATGGAAAATCAAATATCCTTTAATTTTCTTCAGGCCAAATTCTTACACAGTTAAGCAAAATCATACTTAATTTGAAATAGTAGTTTCTGGGGAAAATTAATCAAAGGAAGATCTTATGTTGATAATCAGTAAACGTTTGCAAGAATGAATGAATGTGGCTATGATTGTAGAAGGTAATTTCCTTGTGTACAATAAAGGACAGTTCCCAGGATATATTTTAATATAATCCCCTCTCTCTTGAAAACATCTTACTTTTAGTTATTGATTTGTGGGGAACCTTGACTGACTGAATGGAAATTATGAATGTTTAGTATCTTCCTCAGAGTTGTTTCTCCTAGACAAGGGTGTGCAAAGAGAATGAGTTCTCTGAACCTGATTCCAGGAGAGTGGGAAAAGACAGTATTCTGGCAGTGAACTGAGTCAGTGGGAACTCACTGTGAGGGTCACATATGGCTATTTCACTGTAGTCAATGAGAACCTCAGCCAGCTGGGGACTGGGGACATGTGACTAGGCAGAGAATAACTTTAGCGGTTCCCTGTGACTCAGGAGGGGAGATTGACTTTAAGTATGGGTACTAGTATACTTTTAAAAATTCCACTCCTTCTTCCTTTCAACATGGATGCAAATCAGCTTCCTGGTGACTACAACTTTTGCCATGAGTAAAACAACGCAATAGACATAACTGTCTGGGATAGTCTGAAAAAACAAACCAAACCAAATCAGGAATGTGTCCTCAAGGGCTATTCTTTGAAACCTTTGACTTCTGTGATTTTCTTAAAATCACAGTGTAAATTGTAGTGAATTCTACCATGTGTTAGAGGGTTGGTTTTGAACAAAAGCAAATTTTTTTTTTTTTTTTTGGTGAGAACTCTGTTTAGAAACAATAGGTAAAATAAGCCTTTTCCTTCATGGTGTAAACACTTTGAGGGGCTTAAAATTGATAGTGGAAAGGATTTTATCAGAGTTTTCTAGGAGACTGGGGAATGAGTCCAGTAGGATATGCGACTGGAGTTCAGCTCATGGTCCAAGAAGCTTAGCAAGGCATAGTGCCTCCTACACAGCAGCTATCTATCTGATAAATGCTTATTGACTTGACTTAACTTAAGTTGAGTTGGATTGTGACTTAGCCTGTTGCCACAGATCTGCCTCTGGATGGTGAGGACTGCCCTTTTTGGAGGGAAGCTTTGGTCTTTTTTCTGGATGGTAGCAACCTGTGCCACTGAGAAGCATCTGAGATTATCATTGATGCGACTGTACCACCTAGGAATTGGGGAGGGTTTTCCACAGATGGTGCTACCCGGAATAGTGCTAGGATGTTTTCTTCTGTCGGCAGCACTGGCACCATTTTTGCTCCTGAGTGCCCTCAATACACTAAATCAGAGAGGTGACCAATGTCTTGCTCTTGACAGACACTATTCCACCACTACCCTTTCTTTCTTTCCCTCTTCATCTCTCTCTCTCTCTCCATGTATATATTATATATAATATAAATATATATATTTTTCTCCTTTCTTCCTATCAACCTTTTTTGTCTCCTACTTTCCCCCCTCCTTTCTTCTTTCCTGACTAGGTCTTTGGTCTGCCAGTGGTAGGTACTAAAGGCCAAAGAAGTTTCTGAGGCCTGATCTCTTGTATTGGGAGCATTCAGTTAATATCAACTGATTCTATTTATGGCAGCAGAAGGAAATTTTTTCAAGAGAATTCTGCTTAGTTCCCCACTGTGGAAAATCTTCCCCATCCCTGCATTTCCTTAGTCCTTGAAGGACTTTGGAATCCACTTAGATCTCTTTCCATTACCCCCTTGGTTCACAGCCTACACAGAAAGGTAATCACGATGCTGCAGATTTCCTTAGTATTGCAAAGCTCTGGCTAGGAGGCTGCACAGATTTTGCAAAGCATTATTAATCAGCAGTGCTGTTTGTCATTTCCAGTCAGTGCAGAGGAAGAGAACTCCAGTAATATCTTTAACTCTTTCAAGATTGAAAAATGGGAAGAAAGAAGGGGTAGGGAGGGGAAAAACTGCTCATGGTAAAATAGCCCTGAGGGCCTGATCTCTAACTTTTAAGGAAGATATTAAAGTGTGTCATGCAAAGAGCTGGTTAGGAGTGGGGTTGGAGGTAGATATTAACCTTTTTTTTTGAGTCTTCAGAAATGTCTCCATTTAGGAATTTTTAAAACCCCAAAATGCTTTAAAGAGTTTCTAAAGTGCTGGATTTCACTCACTCAGTAAGTATTTATTAAACATCTGCTACATTCCAGTCACTGTGCTAGGTTCTGGATTCAAATACTAAGTGAGGCAATTCCTGCTTTCATGGAGCTTAGGGTTTACTTCTATTAGAATTCTATTGATCTCCTTTAACTCTCAAAACAGTTCTCTTCTTTAATTGATAGAGAGATGGCTGGGCTTTGGAGTCTGGAAGAACTGGATACAAATTAGTTCTGCTTCTGCTGCATACCAACTGTGTGCCCTTGGGCAAGTCACTTACCTTCTCAATGTCCCTGGGCAGTTCTCTAAGACTATAAGTTACATATGAGTTGTTGAACTGCTCTAGTGGGATAATTTTTTCTTATATGGATGAAATGACAGATCTGGACCTATACCTACAAATACACACATATATATATATGTATATACATACATACATATGTGATGACAGCTAGGTGGCACAGTAGATAGAGCTCCAGAGCTAGAGTCAGAAGAACCTGAGTTCTAATCCACCCTCAGACACTTACTAGCTGGGTGACCCTGGGCAAGTCATTTAACCCTCTTTGCCTCAGTTTTCTCATCCATAAAATGAGCTGGAGAAGGAAACAGCAAACCATTCTAGTATCTTTACCAAGAAAATTCCAAATGGATTTGCAAAGAATAGGATTGCACCGACTGAACAACAGAAAAACACCTGTATATATTTATGTATGTCTAGATTCCGATCACTGTCTCTGTGTATGCATATATACACATACACATACCCAACACATGTGTGTATGTATGTATATATGTCTCTGAATGTCTGTTAGGCAAAGAGATACTTTCTAGTATTTTGAATGTACAGTACAGCATCACCACATGTTCAGTCTAGTGACAAGAAAACTAAGAAGTCTTACTGGCTTTTCTTTTTGTCTTATTGACTTTCAAAAAGAAAACCTTCAATGCATCTCCTTTTGGAAGGGTTCACTTTTTCTTGATGGAGTCTACTTTAGATTTAGGAGGACAGCTACACTATACTTGAGGGTGGTGATTCTGGGATCTTAGAATTTTATCCTCCATGAAATAGATATTAGAAGGGGCAGATAGGTGGTGTAGCAGAAAGAGTATTGGTCCTGGAGTCAGGAGGACCAGAGTTCAAATCCAGCCTTAGACACTTACTAGCTGTGTGACCCTGAGTAAGTTACTTAACCCTGATTGGTTCTAAAAAAAGAAATAAATATTGGTTCTTTACTTGGGTTTGTAATTAACAAATGTGTCATTTTGGAGAACTCTCCTTGCATATGTATTTCTGTTGCCCCATTTGTATTGGCAGGATGGTGCCTTCCTTCCTTTTAATACATAATCTCCTTGTGCAAATGAGTGGATCTGAGAGATTTTCACCATTTCTATTCCATTGTATCTAGAGATACTCTACTTCTCTCAAGATTCCTTAACTTGCATCTAGGAAATAGATTTGTCAGAATGTTTTCAAAATCCTTAGGTCTCCTTAAGGGAAAAAGAATCTCCTTTACTGATCTTTCCCCATCTGACTTTATGCTTGTTATTTTTATCCAAATTATAGCATTTTAGTGATGGGTTCCACAGAAAGACTTGTAAACATGAGAGGTAGACTCTAAAGGGGAGAGAGGTGGTGTAGTCTTTATCGTTCAGTTGTGTTCAACTTTTTGTGAGCCCATTTGGGGTTTTCTCAGCAAAGAAACCAGAATATTTCACTATTTCTTTCTCTAGCTCATTGGACTGATGAGGAGACGGAGGCAAACACGGTTAAGAGACTCACCTAGAGTCACTTAACAAGTCAGTGTCTGAGGCTGGATTTGAACTCATGAAGAGGAGTCTTCCAGATCCTGGGCCCAGCCCTCTATCCACTACACCATCTGGCTGTCCCCAGGGTAGCAGAGTAGAAAGAAAACTGATCTAGAATAAGATGAGCTGGGTTCAGATTCCCTCTGCAAAACATAAGACAGTGCAAAGAATGCTGAATTTGGAGTCTTGGCATCTGAGTTAGCATCCCAGCTCTGCACTTACTACTTGTGTGACTTTGTGTGTGACTTTTACCCTTCCTGGGCCTCAGTTTCCTCAACTGCAAAATTAGGGGGTTGAGCTCTGGGCCTGAAAGGTTCCTTCCAGCTTCAAAAAGGAAGGAAAAAGTCTTCTTTTAGTGTCCACTCCCTGCCAGGCATAGTGCTAAGTGCTGAGAATACAAGTACAGGAAAAAAGAAAGTCAGTCCCTGCCTTTCAACGGGAGAAGACAATGCAGAAAAGGAGGCCAAAAGAGGGGAAGGTTCCAGGTAGCTAGCACAGGGACATGGTTCTGAAGTCCAGAGGAAGTCTTTCCATCTATGATCCCATAATTGTATGACTTTGGGGAAGTCATTTAACCTTTTGGGGTATCTTCTTCATCTGTCAAATGAGAAGATTGGTCTCTGGGAATTCTGAGGTCCCTTGCAGGTCTAGACCTAGGAGCTGATGAACTGCAGACCCTAAGATGCTAAAGCAATGGTGGAGAGAAGCTGTTGGGAATTTGTTTGCTCTCAGTCACCTTGGTAGTTTTTTAAAAACCTATTATATTTAGGGCAGCTAGTGCTGGACCTGGAGTCAGGAAGACTCATCTTTGTGGTTCAAATCTGACCCTAGACAATTACTAGCTGTGTGACCCTGCACAAGTCACTTCACCCTGTTTACCTCAGTTTCCACATCTCTCAAATGAGCTGGAGAAGAAAATGGCAAACCACTCTAGTATCTTTGCCAAGAAAATCCCAACTGGGGTCATGAAGAGTCAGACACAACTGAAAATGACCAAACAACACCACCACCATGTTATCCCATTGGGGCTTCTACCATTTTATGTTGGGATAGACAGTGTCCACAGCAATGTAATCCTCCTGGGTTCTCTCCTGAACTACCAAGATATATAGACAGGGGTAGTGTTGTATGACTATAAGAACTCCAGATGTAGAATCAATGGAAATGAGTCTGAGACCCAACCCAGCTACCTATTACTTGTGTGATTTTGGGAAAGTTACTTCACTTCCTCAGGCATCTAGGCATTTTAATACATGTAAAGTGGTGGGGATGCAAAGAACTAAAAAAAAAAAACCTGACCTCAAAGAGTTTACATTCTGCTGGGAAAAAATAGCACACACCCACACATATGCTCAGATAATTAAATACAAAATAAATGCAAAATGATTTCAGGGTTGGGAGTGAACCCTAACAACAGAAGAGTAAGGGAGTCTTCTTGTAGAAAGTAGTATTTGAGAGGATCCTTGAAGGGGGTCAGGGACTTCAAGATGTAGAAGCAGAGAAGGAGAGTGTTTGAAGCATGAGAGAGAGCCTCTGCAAAGGTAAGGGGAAAAGAGAGGGGTTGTCATATTCATGGAGTGGTGCAAAGTCCATGATGGCAGGAATATAGTGTGTGTAAAGCATTAGAGTCAGATTGTGCAGGGTTCTTAAATGCTAAACAGAGAAGGTCATGCTTTATCACAAAGGTACTAGAGAATCACTGAAGTATCTTGAGTCCCATGGTCAGACCTTTAGAAATATCACTCTTCTACCTGTTTGGAGGATGGGTTGGAAAGCAAGGGGAGCCTGGACAGAAACTTCCTTGGACACCATTGCAGGGTCTTAGTTGGCTTGTCTGTAAGACAAAGGAAGATGGACTAGATGTTTGCTAAAGTTCCTTGCTGCTCAAAACCTATTATCCAGGTGATTCTAAGAAAGAACTAACCCCATAATCTCTCAGGGGTTTGTCTTACTTGTTTTGCAAAGAGTTTTGGAGCTTCAAGTCAGCCAGAATTGAACTGAAAGACAGGTCATGCTAGGTGGCCATTGAATGATGGAGTTGGAATGGTGGCAGGTAGGTAGGGTGAGTTGTTCCGGAAGAACATTTCACCTGACTCTGTGTGTGTGTGTGTGTGTGTGTGTGTGTGTGTGTGTGTGTGTGACAGAGTGTAGATTTTTCCAAAAAAATATTTGGAAAGATTTTTTTTTTCCAAAGAGATTTTTGGAATGATTTTTCTGTCCAAAATTCTGAGATTTAAAAAAAGGAGATTTTTCCAAAAGAAAGACTTTTGCAATGGGTTTGTGATCTGCAGCAATGCTCCAGAAACACTTCTGTCCTCATATTCCTACCTCACTCTTTCCTCTGTGCTTGATGAAGCTTGTCCATGGGTACAGAGCTGACATTTTGAGATTGCACTAAGTAAAAGCAGGGTGATGGTATCTGTGGCTCACTAACCACACTGAGCAACTGAAAATCCCCAAAGGGACCATGATTTCCTGAAAGATAAAGCTGGAGAGCAAGTGTATAAATAATTTGTCCTCGGTAAACTGACAGTTTCACTGCCAGATTGGCAAAAAAAAAAAAAAAAAAGACTGATCACTTTTTTCCTTTCCTCCAGTTCATGTATCTGCATATTGGTGGTTAAGGACCTAAACAAAGGACAGGTATCAGAAGGGGCTGACTCCAGAGAAAGACAGAGCCTAGCCTGTCCCCTGGCCAGGGCTGGAGTGATTTTCATGGAGTCCCACACAGAGAAGCTGGAGTTCTTCCGAAAACTGGGCTATAGCCAGGACGGTGTCGTCAGAGTGTTGGCAAAGCTGGGCCAGGGGGCACTGGTGAATGACATCCTACAGGAGCTGATTCAGATGGGCAACCGACCTCACGTTCAAGAAAGCTATGGGGAGAGCCCTGCTCCAAAACTTGTCGCCCGGGGCTCCTGTGGCAGTGTGGACTTGGGCAGAAGGCTTCTGGGGACAGATCCTGAGGATGAGTTGGAAGACCCTGACAGTCATTTGAGACCCATTGTCATTGATGGCAGCAATGTGGCTATGAGGTATCCAGTTCATTCATTCTATTAACTAGAGGGTGTTCTGTTTCTCATAATCTGATGTCCCATTAGGATGTGGTATAGTGTAGTAGAGAAAGTGCAGCTAGGATGCAGGAGATTTGGGGTTCTGGTCTTTGTTCCATCACCAACTAGATACCTGACCTTGACTGAGTTACCTAACAAATCTACGTCAAGTTTTTTTCATTCAAAAGCTTGTCTTGAGACTTAACTAAGTTGATACACACATACTGTGTGTGTGTACTCTTTTTAAAGCATCTCAGAATCATCAGTTTTAAGCTGGAAGAATCAGAGAACCACAGATCTAGAGTTGGACATGACTTGAGGGGTCATCAATCGCCTCATTTTACCGATAAGGAAACTGAGGCATGGGGAAGCAGAATGTTTTGTCCATTGGCATACAGGTTGCCCATGGCAGAATCAGGATTTGAATCCAAGTCCTCTGACTCTAATGCCACCTCACTTTCCCATTCTGTCTCTTCTTTTGGGAATGTTTTACTTGTCAGCTATGGGAGAATTAGTTCTATCTTCCCAGTTTCAGATATGACTAACCTAGTCTTTTTAAAAAAGAAAATGAAGTCATGTAATGCAGTAGTAAGATCTTTCTTGATTTCTAGGAGTTAACATCATAACTTGGGTCTAAATCAGAAGAGTTTTCTAGACTTCTGGGCCCATGATATTATTGTGTAAGGATTTTGCTTTGTCCAAACAAGGGAATATTCAGTCTGCTGAGTCAGAGCCTGAGCAAAGAACTTTACCATAGAAAATTGTCTGTTGGGTCATTTCTGTTGATATGTTTCCCTTTTGTAAGCTGAGTTACTGGTAGAATTGAATTCACTAATATTATCAAAAGCATCACATTTATTAACAGACTATCAACATGACCAGGATGTATCATTAACGCTGAACTGACTTTAGTTTGGCAGTGAGAGGTCAAGAGTTGAAAACTGTTCAACTACAAACTTGTCTCATAGCTCTTGTTTAGACAAGTCCAACATAGATCCCTATCTGGCTTATTCATTCTTTTTTTTTTCTTCAGTAGGGTCACCCTTTTGCATAGAATCCTATCGTAGGATCCTGACTTTAGACCTGGAGAGAGTCTCATTTTGCAGATAAGTGAATTGAGGCCCAGAGAGGCTGACTGGGATGTTATTCAGTCATTTTTCAGTCATGCCTGACTCTTCATGATCCCTTTTGGAGTTTTCTTGGCAAAGACACTGGAGTGGCTTGTCATTTCTTTCTCCAGCTTATTTTACAGATGAGGAAACAGAGGCAGAGATGTTAAGTGACTTTTCTAGGGTTACAACAGCTGGAGTCTGAGGCTGGATATGAACTCAAGTTTTCCTGAGTCCAGACCCCATGTTCTATCCATTGCACTGACCTAGCTACCTAACAGCGACAGAAAAGTGCTTCCTATGTGCCAGACATGAAGGAGACCTTACGGATATGATCTCATTTGATCTGTCCAACAGCCCTGAGAAGCAGACCACTGAGTCAACAATCAAGCTGTTCCAGTTGCTCTAGTTGTCACTGGTCCCAGAATCAAGTCATATTTCCTGGTCCCAGTTTCTGGCTTCATTGCCCAGTTCTACTACTTGCTTCCTGGGTGACTCTGGGCACATGCCTTAATATCTGTGGGACTCATCCATAAAATGAAAGAATAAATGCGTTGTCTTCCAAGCAATTTGTAATCATAAAAGTGCTAGATGAAGGGAATTTGTTATTATCCAAGTTAAGGGTCTGCTTCCAAAGTCTCTTCCTCAAGCTCAAAGATACCTCTGTCCTATCCTGTCCTTTCCTTAGTCTCCTGCCTCCCTCCCTTAAGTCACTGTATTTGAGGGCCTGTTCAGTTTATAGGACCTGGGTATAACTTGAAAGGATTCTAACAGCTCGGTCAGTTTGGATGGACTTGGAATTCTTTAGAAAATCAGATCCTAGCAGAATGTGACATTGTCTGTGGAGTATGCAGTTAAACTGGATATGAAGGTATCACGGGGAAGCGTAAACCAAGAGCTTGGAATTCAATTCCCAGGTCTCTGCCTCTGATGAACTAAACTTTTTTCAGTAAGTCAGGTAACTTGTCCACATTTCACAATTCTGATGTGTGTCATTTAGGGGCAGGAGGTTGGTAGAGCCACTGATTTCATCGGGGTGGGGAGGCCTGGTGTGGAAGCTCCCTCCAAGGATGGAGAGCAACCTTAAGGCATCACTTGAGAAAGCACTGAGAAATTAAGTAACTTGCCCAGGATCATCCCCAGAGTCACACAACCAGTGTTTTCCAAAATCAAGACTTAAACTTGGGTCTTTCTGATTTTAAGGGCATCCTTCTCTCCACTCCTCTGCCTCTTTTGCAAAAGGTGTGTTTGTCCTTCGTTGCAGAAGAAAACCATGCCATCAGAGAAATAATGACATGACTTGCACTTGACTTTGTTTTGAGTGAGGGAGGGCTGTTTGCAAAAGGTAACTATTGTCTAAGTGAATAATCTGAAGATTATTTTCTTATTGCCTGAGCTTGTTATGAAAAAAAAGAAAGTTAAAATCAGAATGAGTACTAAAAGTAGACAAATTAGGCAACTGCCTAGAGTATAATGTAGGTTTTAATGAATGACACCTTCTTTATACTTTTCCTGAATGCATATTTTCACAATTCTCCTTTCATTGGCAGAGAGGTGTTTATTTTATGATATTAAGGTACATGTGTTGGACTGAAGGCTTTATGGCTCTGGCAGACATTAACTGAAAAGGGGCACCTGCCCCAGGTACACAAATGCCACCCCTCAGGTCTAGTCTGAGTATAAACATTTCCCCTGATTTTAATATTTACTAGATAGAATAATACTTCAATTAATGCTATCTTAGTGATGAGTTCAGGAGTACCCCAAAATGTTGGGGTACAAGGTCATCCCAAATCCATTTATATGCAACATTAAGGAGAAACAGGCACATCATAAAAAAGAGTAACTTGATAGGACATTTTTCCCCCTTAAAAATATACATAATGTGGTCTGGGGTTAGCACATACTGTACACTATCAC
Organism: Potorous gilbertii; assembly: GCA_028658325.1. Taxonomy (NCBI): domain Eukaryota; kingdom Metazoa; phylum Chordata; class Mammalia; order Diprotodontia; family Potoroidae; genus Potorous; species Potorous gilbertii. Next base: position 431,351,122 of record CM053770.1, on the reverse strand, counting down.
CATAGTATGATGGAAAGAATTTTGGGTTTGGAATTAGAGAATCTGTCTTCAAATCCTGGCCCTGATGCTTACTAGCTAGCTGTGTGACATCAGAGAAGTTACCTGTTACCAGGGAGTTTACCTCTTTGGAACTCAGTTTCCTCGTTTATAAAGATAGGTTGGGTTTAATTGCCCTGTCCGGTCTTTCCAATCCTTAAATCTATATGTTTATGTATGGTCTGATCCCTTCTACAGCTCTGCATTATGGAACAATGGCTACATTGCTGTGTCTAATTTGGATTCCCAGGTACCTGATACTGTATTCCCCTGGGAATAGAGGAGAAGCAAAAAGATTTCAGGCATATTGCAGAGGTGGGCTCAGGAGCCCCTGTTAACTGAGGAGAGGATGGTCAGTGGGACCTCAGGGTTACAAATATGTTGTTATAGTTGCTTGTCCTTCATTCTTGAAGGGACCATGACATCAGGGAGGTGATGCCATGACATGTAAGTCAATTGGATTTTAGTGAGGCAGGATTGTACAAAGTCACCAACTGACTCTCTCCTCCAGAGCCCTCTGGGTCTAGTTGCCAGATATAGATCAGGACTACTGGGGATGGCCCCCACAAATATGAGACTGAATGGACCACTGACAGAAATAGTGAAGTCAGAAGGACAAGCCGAAAATATTATAAAAATTGGAAGAGTCCCAGACAGGAAGGATGTTCTGACTTCTATATATTTCTTCTCAAATATAGCTGAATGACAAGCAGGAGATGGGGTCAAGAGACTTGAGTTTGAATTCTTTGACAATGTATGATGAATGACCAATGACCTGATTTACTCTCTGGGGAGCCTCAGTTTCCTCATCTATACAATGGGGATGATGCTAATTGTGCTACCTCCCTAGTGTTGAGGTCAAGGTGAGAAAATACCATAATTGTGAGATCCCTTGACTCCTGAACCAAGTGAAACTCTGTAAGTGGAGTTCCTGTGAAATAAATACCAACCCACTTTAAGTTTAGCTGTCCTACCTGGCACTCTGTCACTGGTAGTGTAACCACCATAATCACCAGGGAGCTCATTGCTCTGTGTGCCGTAGGGAAGTACCCAAACCTGCCGTAAACAGAAGGAGCACACAGTCACCTGTGTGTTGGGAAAACCCCTTTACCTCACTGTCCTTGAAAGGCTGTAATAAGCACTACTCATTTTGGGTCAAGGCAATATCCCTGGTTAAAATGCAAATAGTCTAGGGAAGGGCAACAGAATGAGCCTTTATCAATCATTAACACCTTATCATGAATTGGCTTATCAGATCTTTTCCAATTGATAGCAGCCAAGGTCAATGGGACAAGGTCATGGGATTGGTTAAGAGGTTGACTAGGTAGAATAGAAAGCAGTTGCCTATAGTCCGGGAAGAGTGACTCTGGTTAGGACTTTGGATGTAAGCTTCTTGAGGTCAGGGAATTATTGTCTCTGTATTTCCAGCACTTAGTTCTTAAGAAATGTTTGTTGAATTGAACTGAATTTGGCAGTCAAAGATGCTTGAGGGGGATGAAAGAAGAAATGAGAAAGTGCCTTTAACAAATTTCACCTAGGTTGGTCCTGGCTTTATTTTGGTTCATTATGTTATATGTATAATCTGTTCAATAGACTTATAAATTGTTTCTGATACTACTTAGACCAAGACCAAGCAGATCATGTCTTGTTCAGAGCTCATTAAAGAAGTGGGTCTCTCCCTCTCTCCCTCCCTTTCTCTCTCTCTCTCTGTCTCTGTGTCTCTGTCTGTCTCTGTCTCCCTGTCTCTTTCTTTCTCTGTCTCTCTGTCTCTGTCTCCCTTGTCTGTCTCTCTCTTTCTCTCCTTCCCTCCCCACCCCCGCATGAATCTACCTTGATGCATATCTATTCCAGCTGGCAGTGGCCTAGACAAGCCATTTTGCAAAATTGCTTGATAACCTGGAATTTTAAGTTACACCTCCATTTCTATTAACTTTTTAGATTGATGACAACTTATGGCAAAAATAATATTAAAACATAACAATCCCTTACCTCTTAAAAGAAGGGTAACAATTGTCTCTAACCTCAAGGGAAACAAACATGAAAATAGCTAGGTACCTGCAAGATATATACAGGGTAATTGAGACAGAATTTTGTTAAAGGGAAAGGTACTAGCAGCTGGGAGACCTGGGAAAAGTCTGTTGTTTTTGATGGAATTTGAACTGCGTCTTGAAACAAGCCAAGGTAGCTAAGAGAAGGAAGCAAGAAGGGAGAGTATGTTGAAAGCTAGAATGTTTGAATGTTTGAAAACTTCCTGCTCATTTATTGATAGAATTCTTATAGATTTATTGATAGAAGATCTTGTAAACTTGAATTAATACCATATATATGTTGCATTTTTTGTTTTATCAGAAAAACTTGGTGCGAAGACTTCTTCCTACTTGATTGTTTTCCTTTTGATTTTAGCTGCATTTACTTTGCTTATGCTGCTTTGCTTGTGCAAAACACTTTAAATTTTATGTAATCGAATTAGTCCATTTTGTTTTCTGTGACTCCCTATATTCACAAAGGTGTTGGCTGATGTTTAACATACAGCTTTCCAAAAAATAGATGTATGCACGAACATAATTTTACATTTAATTTGAATTATTAATATCTTTCCTCATTACTTTTTAAAGTCTAGATAATCAACAAAACAATACATCAAACCTTGATTTGTAGCATTTGCTAATTTGCTGTGTTGGCTCCAGCGTAACCTTATCTATATGCCTTGTGTAGTTGCCAATTTATGAAAGATGTTTTATTCCTTGTTCCTCTAATTTGTTTATGCTGTCACCTTTTATATCTAAGTCATGTCTGTTTGGAGCTTGTCTTGGAATCTATAACTAATCTGTTCTACTGATCTCTCTCCCCCTCTCTCTCTCTGTATATAAATATATATAGATAGATATATACATATATATAGATACATATACACACATAAACAAGTACCAAATAGTTCCTATTAACTATTCTGTTTGATATATTTAGCAATCCAGTCAGCCTCGTTTGTGTTTTGCCATTTTAAACTCTTTGTATCCAAGCCTCTTACTTTTTTGGTCTTCTTCCACTTGACTCTCCCTTCACAAACTCTGTGATGCAGCTGCATTGGTCCACTTGCCATCCCTCACACATAACTCTTTGTTTCTTGTCTCCTTTATCTTGGTACTTGGCTGCCTCCTAATGCTTGGAAGGTTCTCACTCTTAACCTCTGCCTCTTAGAATCTATGACTTCCTTAAGATTCAGTTCAGGCTGCGGGAGTCCTTTCTTGGCACTCCAGCTGCTAGAGCCTTCCTCTCTAGGTTTACCTTCCATCTACCCTGTATGTACTTTGTATATAACTGTTTATTTACATGTTTTTTCTCCCATTGGGATGTAAGTTTCTTGAGAACGGGCTTAGTCTTTACCTGTATTCTACAATGCTTAGCACAGTGCCTTGAACATAGGATATATTCAATAAATGCTTGCTGACTGACCGATGCATGCAACATTAAGGTCACTTTTTCTAATCCATCTTCCATTTAGGGTAAGTTCACCTGAATTAGGATGTCTAGACATCAAGATCCCGTTCATTGGTGCTACTGCTTTACTGAAATGGAATGATTCTCCAGCTTCAGAACAAATATTAGGCTCTATACTTTCTTTTCCATTTGACTCACTTTAAAGTTTTTAAAAATAAATTAAATTTTATTTTCAGATTTACATTCTTTCCCTTCCCTTTCCTCCCCTTCTCAATTGAAAAAGCAAAAACAAAAACAAAACTCCTATTATAAATATGAATAGTCAAGCAAAGCAAATCCTGGCATATCTGTATCCATCTATATCCTGCCATATCCAAAACAATATAGATGAATCTGTACTGAGGCCACTACCTCTCTATCTAGAGGCAGATAGCACGTTTTATCTTGAGTCTTCTAGAATCTTTGTTGGGCATTCTGAGGATCAGAGTTCCCAAGTTTTTCAAGGTTGCTTGTCTTTTCTTCTCCTGGTTCTTCTCACTTTACTCTGCATTAGTTCATACAAGTCCTCCCAGGTTTCTCTGAAACCATCTTTTTCATCATTTCTCATAGCACAATAGTATTCCATCATATCCATATGATCCATTCAGCCAATCCCTACTTGAGGGGCACCTCTTCATCTTCTACTTCTTTGCATTTGTCTCTCTTTGTAGGAATGAGGTGCTTTTCATTGTTTTTATCTCATTACCCCAGTACACTTTACTGCCTCCAAGCTCTGGCACACACACCTGCTTTCTGGGGTTCTTTTCCTCCTCCTTTTCATCCTTCTTTATCCTTCCTCTCTATAGCTCTAATCTATACCGTCTCCAGAATATTGACAAAATATCCTCATTTGATTTCTGGTAATGCCAGAAATTCTCATGTCACTTGTGTGTTTTGCTGAGCAGTTGAAGTTGACTACTTACAGGTATATCCATATGACTTCTTATGTAACATGAGTATTTATTAGTGTTGGTTGTGGACCCAGCAAGCCAAATCAAGAAGCAAGAATTAGACATATTCATGCTTTCTGACCAAGTCCTTGCAGATCTAAGTATTTAGAGTAGTTCATAGGATCATAGACTGAGAACTGGAAGTCACCTTAAAGGTCATCTAATCCAACTACCTCATTTTATGGATAAGACCCAGTCACACTTAGGAGTGGTAAAGCTGATGTTTGAATTCAGGTCCTTTATCTCCAATCCCAGGACCTTTTCCACTGTTCTTCCTCCCTCCCCTGTCCCCCTCTTTGTCTCTTTTGGAAACTTTTACAAAATAATTTTTAAAAATTAATAGAAATTCTTTTTCTCTTCCTCTAATGCTCTACCCTATTGGGGAAAAAAAAGGAAAACAAACGTCTTGTAATACACATACATATTCAAGAAAAAACAAATTATCTTTATTTTCCTGCCTGAAAATACATGTCTCATTCTGCACAATGAATATATCACCACTGTGTCAAGATGTGTAGACCTCTTGAATCTTGTATGATTAATGTGTTGATCAGAATTCTTACGGCTTTTAAAATTTTTTGGTTTTTTTTTACAGTATTTCTGTTATTGCATAAATTGTTTTCCCAGTTCTGTTCATTTCATTCTTTATCAGTTTATACAAACCTTAAAAATTGCTCAATTATTATAATATTGATGTTACAGTATAAATTGTTCTTCCTTTGAGAACTTTCCATTTATATCCTTAGACCATTTATCAACTGGAGAATGGCCCTTATAAATTTAAATCAGTTTTTTATATATCTTGGACATAGGAACATCATCAGAAAAACTTACTACAATGTTTTTTTTCCTCTCCTCAGTGAATTGCTTCTCTTTTAATCTTAGCTTTATTTGATTTGTTTGTATAAAAACTTTAAAATTTTATGTAATCAAAGTTATTCATTTAATCTTCTGTATTCCTCTCTATCCCCTGCTTGGTTATGAACTTTTCTTCCATCCGTAGATCTGATAGTTTTTTTTTTCTGTTTTCTCTAATTTGTTTTCATGTCACTTTTTATATTTAGGTCATCTGCCTATTTGGAGCTTATTCTGGTATAAGGTGTGAGGTGTTGGTTTAAATCTATTTTCTTCCACACTACTACCAATTTTCCCAACAGTTTTTTAAAAAAACCAAATCATGAGCCCTTATTCTAATAACTGGAGCCTTTGTGTTTATCAAATACTAGGCTACTAGGTCCTTTTCCTTCTGTCTATTGTGTACTAAATCTGTTTCATCAATTGATCTCACTATTTCTAACCAGTATCAAATTGTTTTGAGAATTATAGCTTTTTAGTATAGTTTGAGATCTGGTACTTTTAGTTCCCCTTTATTTCCACTTTCCCTCCCACTTATTTCCTTGAGATTCTTGGCTTTTTGCCTCCGTATTATTATTTTTTAGTTCTATCAAAGTTATTCATCTCATATGGGATTTGAACCCACCATTTCTGGTTTAGGACATCAGTGTCTTATCTATTAGATTGACTTATATGCATGATTAAATGGAAATCACATTTTTACAGAGCTACAGTGCATACAGGAATTAATTCAGAAACAGGTAACTAGAGATAACCGGCTTAGATAACAGTAACTAAAGAAGATCCTGGCAAATTTTTGAAAGCGGCATCAAGTAGGTAGTCATTTCTTTTTTTTTTTTTTTTGTTAAAGTTTTAAAAAATATTTTTCTTTAAATTTTTGAGTTCTAAATTCTGTTCTTTCCTCTCTCCTGCCCCTTCATACATGTACAATTATGTAAAACATTTCTATATTAGTCATTTTGTACAAGAAGACTCAAATAAAAGAAAAAAATGAAAGAAAGAAAGTGAAAAATAGCATGCTTCAGTTTGTGTTCAATCAATATCAATTCTTTCTCTGGAGGCAGATAGTTTGCTTCATTATTAGTGTTTTGGGATTATCTTAGATCATTGTATTGCTGAGAATGGCTAAGTCATTCACAGTTCTTCATCAAACAGCGTTGCTGTTACGATGTACAATATTCTCCTGGTTCTGTTCACTTCACCGTGCATCAGTTCATGTCAGTTTTTCCGGATTTTTCTGAAATCATCCTGCTTGTCATTTCTTACAGTAAATAATATTCCATTGTGATCATATGCCACAACCTGTTTAGCCATTGCCCAACTGGTGGACCCCTTTGATTTCCAGTTCTTAGCCACCACAAAAAGAGCTGCTACAAATATTTTGTGCAGATGGGTCCTTTTCTCTTTTCGGGGGTGTCTTTCGGATATAGACCTAGCATGGCAATTTCTGGATCAAAGGGTATGCACAGTTTAATAGGCCTTTGGGCATAATTCCAAATTGTTTTCCAGAATGATTGGATCAGCTCACAACTCTACCAACAGCACGTTCTTGTTCCAGTTTTCCCACATCCCTTCCAACAGTTAACATTTTGCCCTTTTTTTCGTATTAGCCGCTCTGATAGTTGTGTAGTAGTTATATACTCATTCATGGAAAACATTTCACTGCATGTATATTTCTGGTGTGAAATGGAGTTAATAATGATAACAACTAGTATTTATATATCACTTTAGGGTTTGGAAAGAACTTTACAAATATGTCATTTGATCCTCACAACCACCTTGGGAGGTAGGTACTATAAGTGGCAGGCAAAGGTTAAGTGACTTGCCTAGGATCACTCAGCAAATTAGCGTCTGAGGAGGATTTGAACTTGAGTTTTCCTCATTCCAAATCCAGAACCCTTACCCACAATGCTACTTCAGTATCTTAAGTCATTAGGGCACAAGATCACATATAACCTCATCCCCAGTTTGAAAGTATCCTTTCTACAACATTGCTGTCAAGTAGTAATGCAGTCTCCTCTTGAAGATCTCCAGTGAAAGGGAACTCAATATAAGGCAACTCATTCCATTTTCAAATAACTTGAACTGTTAGGAAACTCTTCCTTATATTGAGGTAATATCTTCTTTTCTGTAATTTCGATCTATTGGCCTTAATTCTATCCTCTGGACCAAAGAGCAAAATAAGCCTAATAACCTTTTGATATGACAAATATTAAAATATTTGAAATCAACCATTATGTCCCTCCCTAAATCTAGGGAGGCAATAATCCCCAGTTCCTTCACTCAGCCCTCAGTTGTTATGGTTTTGTGTTCTCTTAACATCCTGATTGATTTCCTCTGGAATGCCCTTCAGATTGTCAAAATCCTTTCTAAAATATGTTATCCAGAATTGAATGTAGTGCTCCAGATGTGACTGATCAGGACAGATTGCCGTTGAATTATCACATCTCTTGTTCTAGAACCACACATCTCTAAATACACCTTCAGATCATCACATTAGCTTTTTTTGGCAGAAACATCACACTGTTGACTCATAGTGAATCTACTAAAATCCCCAGGTCTTTTTCTTATGAACCACTGTCTAACCATGTTTTTTAATATGTCACCAGTGGGAGTCTTTAGTGGATACAATAACTCAATAATACTTTAGAGTTTCACAGAACTGGGACCAGCATCTCCTTAAATTAGGGACTGTGTTTTATGCTTCTTTTGTTTCCCTCATGGCAACTACAATGAACTACACTTAATAAATATTTGTTGAATTAAATTGGATTTTAACTGAAACAAGCCTTTCTCTGAACCATTGAGTTGCATTTTAATGAGTCTAGGTATTACAACCTAAAGATCTCTTGGTCTGTGTGTTTACTTGATCTGCCCCAAATACAGAAATGGACATATATTGCTTTTTCCCTTCTACACATAGGTTTTGTTTTTTTTTAATTTAGAGCTATGACTTCATGTGTGTTATGAGCTCTTCAGTAAGGAAAGTCCCCTTATTTGTGGAGATCCCTAACTTCTCTGTAACTCATAGTCTTAGAGGTTTGCCTGGGACACTTGGAGGCTAAATGACCAGTCTAGGGTCATACAGCTTGTATATGTTAGAGAAAGGACTTGAACGAAGTCTTGGAAGTCAACTGTCTTAATTTCCTTCTCACTACCTCTCACCCATTATCTATATGTTTACTACTTATTTGACTAGAAGAGGAGAATACAATTTATATAGCTACAGGATGAGTTGCAAAGAGTGGGAGATGATCTCTCCCTGATTAAAATATATGGTCCAAAGACCAGCTAGTCGTCAACATTTACTGAGAACTTTTTCTGGTGGGACTCTCCAATCTATAGAGTAGCTACTCATTTAAGAAAACAAAACAACTCTTGTCTCTTTCTCAGAAGGTAAAAGGTACTATTCTTGATGGGGGTTAATTGATCGTAATTAGGCATCATGTTCTCTTTTTGAGACAGCATCCACACCTTGTTTTTCTTTGCTTTTCATATGATACTTTACCATGCTCTTCTCTGTTAAAAAGAAATTACGTAGACTTTTCTCCTAAACCATTTTTTTCTTTTGCATACAAGGCAATTTTAGCCTCTTTACTGGATAGCTACAGTATTACTAGAGAATGATTTTAATAGACTTGTGCTTACCACTCTGCAGTGTCAGCGTGTTTTGGAAATGTGTATGCTGCTGTCCAAAGTCTCTTAAAAGAAATGGGAGTTCATTTGCCCAGAGTATTTGAAGGAGGAATTGGCTCATTTTCAGAACACAATTTGTCCACGAGTCATGTAAACCAAAAAGATTATGTCTAGAGTTACTCCACACTGTACCTAACAAAATCTTCTATCTGCTTGCTTTTGTAAGAAAAGGAAGACACTTGTGTCTTAGAAGTAAAATGAATGTTCACAGAATAAACTGAGAGCTGGAATAGACCTTAAAGACCATATAATTTAAAACAAATCCTGTCATTTTGTAAATGAGGAATGGTGGTCAATAGATGTTAAACAATTTGTCAAGGGTCTTCCAGTCAGTAAGTAACTGAGGCAGGATTTAAACTCAGTTCTTCCAAAACCCCACAGCTCTATTGGCTATACCATGTTGGCTTTATTACAAATGGTGGCTCATGTAATGAGGACTTAGGAAAACCAATATAGTTTAATGTGTTAAATAAATAAAGGAAGTAGGAAAACATATCCCCAATTCCCATCATCACAAATTTTTTATATCCCATCTTGTTTCCCCTGTATAGAGTGGGGATATGTCATATTTACCTGGAAGGCAAAGATGGGGGAGAGAAGTCAGGAGACTAGTGTGCTCTGTAACTAATTTAAAGGCAAGAGGTGATATTTATTGATGAGAAAGAGAAATATTGAAATGAAACCTATGATTTCACATTGCTGATGGGGCTTGTGAAATGCTGTGGTCAAAAAGATCAGTCACTTAGTAAGCGATCAGTTTCTGGAGATGACTTTCCTTAAAGTATGGGGATTATATTATTATTTTCTATATAATATATCATTAGACATTACGTATTATTATATTATAGTGTTACAAAAGCTTGGCTGGTTTTTGGATGATAGACACATTACTCCTGGGTCTGTACTTTTGAAGCCTTAGCGGCAGCTGCAGCTAAACCTGGAGTCAGGAAAATATGAGCTTAAAGCAGTGACCCTGGACAAATGACTAAAATTCTGTCTGCCTTAGTTTTTTCATATGTAAAATGGGGATGACAATAGTACCTACTTTCCAGGGTGGTTGTGGCGATAAGATGAGATAATTGTGAAGTGCTTTGAAAACTTTCAAAGTGCTACATAAATACTAATTATTACTTCTACTACTAGTACTACCACTACTACTACTTTCAGTTTCATACTACATACTACATACTACAGGAGTCTGTTCTCTGTTGTGAATACCCAGCTCACCTCTGATCACAATGCTGCCTTTTGAGTGGGGCTTCACTAGAGGTCAAAAAGAATAAAACAAATTTTTTTATTATATATTTTTTTCAATTTTCAAGTACTTGTTTTTTTTCTCTCCCTCTCTTCCTGGAAAGAAAAGAAATGCAAAGTTTCTAACAAATAAACATAATCAAACAAAATAAATACCCATATCGACTATGTTCAAAGATTTCTATTTCCTTCTGCCTACTGCTTCATCACCTCTCTGCCAGGGGGTGGGTAACATTCTGTATCGTCGGTCATCTAGAGTCATGGGTGATGTCAAACTGGTCAAAGTTCTTAAATCTTTCAAACCTGTTCATTTTTACAATGTTGTTATTATAGTACAAATTCTTTTCCTGGTTTCGTTCATTTCACTCTACATCAGTTTATATAAATCTCCCCAGGAGTCTCTAAAATAAACTTTTCCTATTGCTTATAGCACAATAATATTATATTATATTCATATGGCATAATTTGTTCAATCATCCCCCAATGGATCAACATCTTCTTAGTTCCCAGTTGCAGAAAGAGCTATTATAAATATTTTTGTTCCCATAACACTTTTTTACTTTTTCTTTGATTCTTTTGGGTATAGATCAAGTAGTGATATTGTTGGGACAAGGGTATAGAGAGTTTAGTAACTTCTTGGGCACAGTTCCAAATTGATTTGCAGAATGGCTGTACCAATTCAAAGTTCCACCAATAATGTAGTTCCTATTTTTATGCAACCCTCTCCAATATTTGTCATTTTCCCTTTTTTGGATCAACTTTACCATTATGATGGGTGTGAGGTAGAAACCTGTAATTGCTTTAATTTGCATTTCTATGCTTATTAGTCAGTTGAAGCATTTTTTGTATTACTGTAGATAGCTTGTATTTCTTCCCTTTGAAAACTACCTGTTCATATTCTTTGACCACTTATCAATTGGAGAATGGCTTTTATTCTTATAATTTGGATCAAATCTTTAAATATTTTGGAAATGATACCTTTATTGGAAAAACTTGCCGCAAATGATTTCTTCCCCCATAGTTAAATGCTTTCCTTCTAATTTTAGTGTCATTTGGACAAAAACTTTTAAATTTTATGCAATCAAAATTTTGTCTTTTGTGATAGGCTGTATCCTTTGTTAAGTCATGAGCTTTTCTCCTATTCATAGATTTGATAGGTAATATCTTCAATGTTTCTCCAATCTGTTTGTAACATGACCATTTGTATCTAGGTCATATATCCATTTGTAGATCATCTTGTCATATGGTGTGAAATATTGGTCTAAACCAATCTCTATTATCTATTGATCAACTTTCCTAGCAGTTTTTGTCAAACATTGTGTCCTTTACCTAAGAATGGTGGTCTCTGGATTTGCTGAGCACTAGACTATTCGTTTCATTTGGTTTGTAACATCTTTTTCTTGAGTAAAAATCTTTGATATCCAAAGACAAGAAACTACAACATGAAGAATTTAGGTTAGATCCAAGGAAGAATGATTGCATAGAAAGGTTATAGACTTTCTTTGTGAGCCTTTAAATATATGACAGATTTTTATCTTTCTAATGATCTAAGAATGTTCCTGATTGGAAATAGTGGTTCACCTTTTCAAGTTTCTCAAGATTTAATGCTGTAAGACACTAAACCACACACTTAGAGCTGGAAGGGACTTAGAGTTCCTCAAGTCGAGCCCCTTTATTTTATAGATAGGGAAATAGAGCCACAGAGCTCATGTGACTTGCCGAAGGTCACATAAGTAGTAAGTAGAAGAGTCAGAGTTTGAACCCAGGCCTCCTGACTCTGAATTCACTATACCATGATTCTGTTTTACAAAGTGAGTCCAAAGTTGACACACTGTTCTGCTGAATATGACCTGTGTGGTCTTTGGCATATAAAGTGACCTTGGTGGTACAGTTATTTTTGTGTCAGCCATCACACAAGGTCCATTCCCAACAATTATCATGTTCTGTTCAAAAGAATGTTCACATTTCTTTTTCATGGACATGACAAAAGTGCAGAGTTATAAAGACCTTTCATAATTTTTAAACATTTCAACATTAGTAACTTAGGTTGCAAGTGTGATGGAAACTATCTGTAAATGGTATTTAAAGGCAAAATGAGTTTTATTCCCATAGCTTAGTGACACTTCAGTTCTGCTCCCTGGGAGACACAGGTTCCCCTTTTATTGCATCAATATTTACTATTTACAGCTGTTTTTCATTTGTCACAAGATTTGAAAGAAGATACATTATGCACAGCTGTGTGTCCTAAATTTTTATACATTTACTTTTAAGTCTGATTAACAAATCATTTCTATTATACTAGCAATTCTAGTTATGAAAGCATGAAAATGCACAAGGATTTAATGGAGATCCTGCACGTTATATTTCCCCTTTTTTCTGTGTGCAATCACAAAATCTGGGCCCAGGTCTGCAGTTTTTGTAGCCAGAGCAATAGTGAAACCACATTATCCTCTCCACATCTCTGATCTTTATGAGGAGACAGGGAATGAGACTCAGGGGGCTTCTCCCAGACTTTTCATCATCTTGAAGGCAGTCCCCTGATTCCCAGCATGGTGATGCTTCTTCCATCCAGAGTCAGATCCCTCATATGCTTAGCTTCTCCCTTTAGGGAATATAGTGTGGTTCTTATGGTTTCTTCAACACACTCTGGGGTAGGACTGATTCTGCTTTCTGTAATGAGAGATCTTAATTTCCTTGAGAAGACCAGATAGGCTTGGGAAAAAGTGAGATCTTCTGGAATCAGGGCCCATTGTCGCTGGGAGGTAGGTTTTGTTGGCTTACTAACAATTGGAATTTTAAAAAGTGGAATGGGATGACTCAGGGAATGGTGAGTTTCCCATCATTACATCAACCAGTCAGTCAATAAAGATTTATTAAGGGGGTGGTGGGGTGGAGCCAAGATGGCAGAGTAATAGTATGTGCTTTTTAGAGCACTTCTCCCAAGCCCAGCCAAATACCTGTAAAAAATGGCTCTAAACAAATTCTGGAGCTGCATAACCCACAGAATGATGGGTTATGATAGATCTCTAGCCCAAGACCCTCCAGGAAGGGTCTATCATGCCACAGTGGGGGCAGGGCACAGTCCAGCATGGGGACAGACAGGACCTGAGCAGGCCTTGGGGGGACTGAATCTCTCGCACCTATGGCAGTTTCCAGACTTCAGGACCCCAAAACTCCAAGGATAAATTGAAAGGTCAGCGGGAAAAGCCTGTGGGACCAGTGCAGGAGAGTGGAGTGGTCTGGCCCCAGCCCCAGGATGGCAGAGGGGGAAGGGGGCAAGGGGTGGAGGAACCTGTAGCAGCCACAGCAGCAGCAGAGGCTGAGAGAGGGACTGTTTCTGGAGCTCCAGGCCCACAGATTATAGGAGAATTGAACGACTGACAGTACACACCTCCACCCCCACTGGAAGCAGAGAACTACCTTGACAAAGAGCTCAAAAGTCAAGTAAATGACTGGGGAAATGAGCAAAAACTGAAAAGAGAATCAGACTATAGAATGTTACTTTGGTTACAAGGAAGACCAAAGCTTGCACACAGAAGAAAACAAAGTCAAAGGTCCTCCATCCAAAACCTCCAAGAAAAATATGAATTGGTCTCAGGCCATGGAAGAGCTGAAAAAGGATATTGAAAATCAAGTGATAGAAGTAGAGCAAAAATTGGGAAGAGAAATGAGAGAGATGCAAGAAAATCATGAAAAACGAGTCAACTGCTTGCTAAAGGAGATCCAAAAAAATGCTGAAGAAAATAACACTGTAAAAAATAGACTAACCAAATGACAAAAGAGATCCAAAAGCCAATGAGGAGAAGAATACATTAAAAAGCATAACTGGGCAGATGGAAAAGGAGGTCCAACAACTCACTGAAGAAAATAATTCCTTAAAGATTAGAATGGAACAGATGGAGGCTAATGACTTTATGAGAAATCAAAAAATTACAAAACAAAACCAAAAGAATGAAAAAATAGAAGACAATGTGAAATATCTCATTGGAAAAACAACTGACCTGGAAAATAGATCTAGGAGAGACAATTTAAAAATTATGGGACTACCTGGAAGCCATGATCAAAAAAAGAACCTAGACATCATCTTTCAAGATTTATTAAATGTCAGCTATGTACTAGGCACTGTGCTAAGTATTGTGAATACAAAAAGAGTAACAAAACAAAACAGTCCCTGTTTTCAAAGATCTCACAGTCTAATGAGGAAGATAGTAATTAAACAAATATGTACAAAAAAAGTGATACACAAAATAAATAGGAAGTAACTAAGAGAGGGAAGGCATTGAATCAAGAGGAGCTGGGAAAGGCTTCCTGTGGAAGATGGGACTTTAGTTGGGACTTAAAAGAAGCCAGAGTTGGGTATCAAGTGTTTATGATTTTGGCAGATGGATGTCTAAGGTCTCTTATGACTCCAAGTTCTATTGTTGGACAATCCATCAATGTTAAACTTACAGAATATGATGTTTATATTTGCATAATGTCACAGACTGATTAAAAAAAATTTCAAAGTTCAAAAAAAATTTCCCAGTGGTTCAAGAGATGTCTGTGAGTCACATGCTCATGGGTTCTCAGTGTATGTCACATGTGTCATAGGTGTGTGAGTGCTGAGCCAGATGAGATGTGCTGTGCATGTGGGCACTCAGCCAGATATGATCTGTGTTGTGTGTGCGAGCACTCGACTAGGTGTGATATGATGTGTTTGAGTGCTTAAGGAGATGGGATGCATGTGTCATAGGTTTAAGCAGTCAGCCAGATGTGAGAAGTGTATGTATGTGTGTGTGTATTGTGGGGGGGTACTCACCCATGTATGATGGGTGTCTGTTGTATATACATAGATACTCAGTCATATGTCATATGTGGGCAACTTATATGTTTGTGGTCATTCAGCCAGATGTGATATATGTATGTATATATGTGTTTGTATGTGTGTATATATAGTCTGTACATGGTCTCAACCAGATGCGTATGGACACAACCGTGAGTGAAAAGTGTCTTTTGTGTGTATAGGGACACTCAGCCATGTGTGATATGGGTGGGCATATTGAGATGGGAGAATTCACTTCATATGTGCCTGGGCATTCACCTCAGACCCTGAAAGGACAAAAAAGGCTATTCTGGAAGGTGTTTTCCAATATTCCTTTTGGTATTTGGTAAGAGCTTATATCCAAATATCTAGTTGCATATATTTCCTTGTCCCAGAGCAGGCAAATTCAGTCAAATGGCTCCAGTGACTTTTTACCTTCAGTAGGCAAATTTGTAGCAGGCATGATTTGAAGTATAAAACCTAGGGGGAAAACAGCTGACAATTTCATATCCTCCTACAGCTTTACCCAAGGGTTTCATTTGACTATGCCTGTCCACATTTTCTGTAATTGTAACAAGACAAGTTGAATTAGGCTTATTTGGAATAACTAAGCCACCCAAAAGTATTAGTTGAGCACTCCCATTCAATAGCATTTTATTTTTATTTTTTAGGTACCAAGGAGATGGTTTATGTTGTACTTAAGAGAGTGCAAAGGTCCCCTTCCTGTAATTTTTACTTGGGGAAGGAAAATTTTTGTTTTTGCTTTGTTCTGTTTTTCCACTTAATGGCATTTTATTTTTTCCAATTGCATGTAAAGATAGTTTTTTCAACATTCACTTTTATAAGATTTTGAGTTTCAAATTTTTTTCTCCCTTCTTCCCCTCCCTGCTTCCACAAGACATCATGCGCTCTGATACAATACATATACAACCATATTAAGCATTCAATAGCATTATTAATAAGGAAATCTGGGTAACCTATGAAGGGAGTCAGAAAACCTGGATTCAAATCCTGCTTCTGACATATTATCTGTGTGACCTTGGGGAAATCTCTTAACCGTTCTGAACTTCTGTTTCCTTGTCTGTAAAGTGAAAGGGATAGACCAAATGACCTCTGAGATCTGTGTAGCTTTGGTTCAATGATCTACATTTCTTTGGCTGGATTGGGAATCAGGATAATCTCCAAGAAGCAGTCTTGTGGACTGTGGTTCTGTTACCACTGATGTCTATTCATTTCTCTGGCTATTATTAGATGGAGAAATCACTTATACCTGTCTCCCACCTCATATCTCTGTGATATTTTGAAGAGACTTGAAGTCCTACCATCTCCTACATGAGGCTTTTCTACATGAGGGGAATCAGGATTCCCCAGGTGTTACACCCTCCTGGTTGACACTACCAGTGCCTTTTCCCATCCTGATTCCCTCATGTGAGATGATTTTGAACTCTTGAGAGATGGGGTAGGGTGTGGCATGCAACTTCAAGATTACAGTAATTGGAAGTCTCAATATAAGAACTGATGAGAAACAATGATATAAGTTAAAATTCCAGGTCCCTGAACAATTGTGTGAAACTTAATTGGTGGTCTTTGAGGGTCACAACAGAAATGACCTGGGGGATAGGGAGAACTGCATCTTTGAGAAGACCCAAGCATTACATGGACTTTTGGGACAGGAGCTATATGTATAGAATGTTTTCAAAGTCTATCAGATAGATGATACAAACACCATAATAAACAATAATATGGCTGGAGCCAACCATATACAGAACTTAAAGTAGGTGAAGTTTCATCTTAGGTGCCCTCTGATTGTCCGTTTCCACACCCCCAGATACTGTCTAACTGTATCAAAGTTCTACAAACATTTCCCTAATCAGGGTCCCCCTTCCTGAGCAGTGACTTTGGATATTTCTGTCAACTTGTGCTAGCACTTCAACCTGTTGTGTGACCTGCTCTAGTAGAGCCATAGTTGGAAAGGATTTGATAAACTAATTTTTGATAAGGGATTAATGATTGGTAGCTGGGCAGCTAGGTGGTGCAGTGGGCAGAGCACTGGGTTTGGAATCGAGAAGACTCATCTTCATGAGTTCAAATCCAGCCTCAGACACTTACTGACTGTGACCCTGAGCAAGTCACTTAACCCTGTTTGCCTCAGTTTCCTTATCTATAAACTGAGCTGGAGAAGAAAATGGTGTACTCCAGGATCTCTACCCCAAATGGGGTCATGAAGAGTTGGATATGACTGAAAAAATAACTGGACAAAATGATTGGTAAAGGTTCTGTTCGTGTTGTAACTCTTGATAAGGTCAAAGCAGTAGCTCTTTAAAGAGCTTTCAGTGGAATTTCATGGGTGACTAGGTGATGGTGAGGTGCTTTCCAGCATGTATCTGCTCTCCCTGCACATAACAAACAGACTTTGGTACTTCCCTAAGGCAGCAGATTAGTGAATTGTAGTGAGAATTTCAATTCCATTCCATTCATGTAAAGACACCTAAAGGAAAGTCTTAGAGTTGGTTGACATTTATTCTTTGGAGATAATATGAAAGCAACAACCACAACAGACATTTATTGAGTACCTACTATGTGAAAGGCAAGGTGTTAGGCACTGGGGATCCCCATGAAGGGTTTATATCTTTTCTCTAGTGTTTCCTATTTTTCTCTAATACATTCTCTACACACTTGATAAACTAAAGTGATATTCTTAAAGCAAGTTTCTCCTTTCAGTCCTTTCCCTCCTTCCCTCCTCCCATTACCCTGGGATCAAATACAAATGGACTCCAAACTACCTTTCCAGACTTACTGTGCTTTATTTACCTTCATATAATCTATGGTCCAGTCAGACCATTCAACTTGCTCTTCCCTAGGTATGAAATTCCTTTTCCTATCTCCATGCTTTTGTATAAACTGTGCCCCATGACCAGAATATGCTCCCACCTCACCTCTGCCTCTTGGAATCCCTATAATCCTCTTCAAATCAAAACTCAACCCAGGTGCCATATCCTGCACAAGGATCCCCCCAGTCGCTAGTGCCTGTTCTCTGTGTGAGTATGACTATACACATATACAACACATATTCATATGTGTGTATGTGTACATATGCTGTTTCCCTTAATAGAATGTGAGCTTTTTTGAAGGCAGAATCTGTTTAGGAATACTATTTAGGGGGAGACTTTAATATTACAATAATATTAATTTAAATATTTAATATTTTAATATCAGTGGTATCAAACTCATGTAGAAATGGAGGCCATACAAAGTATGTCTATGGACTATCTATTTGTTGACTTGGTTTTAAAATGTAATATTATTGTATTTTTTATTTGTTTTGTTAAATATTTCCCAATTACATTTTAATTTGGTTCTGGCTATACTTGGGAGAGTTGTGGGCCCATGGAATATGTGTTTGAAATCTCTGGTCTAGATGAGAAGGACCTGAAGGAGGAGAGTGTGGATGTGAGCAAGAGATAGAATCAGTAAGAATTAGCTGATTGAGATGGAGGGCAAGAGAGTGGGAGAAGAAAGATGAGTCTGTGGGTTAAAGTCTGGGGTAACTAAGAGGATGGTGGTATTATCTACACAAACAGAGAAGCTATTAGGAAAGGAGGAAAGTTTTTTTTGGCAGGGGGAGAAGGATGAGTTCCATTTTGGATATATTTAGTTTGATGTGTTGGTAGGCCATCCATATGGATATAACCAATAGGGAGTTGGAAATATGGGACTGGAGGTTCTGGGAAGATGTTGTTGTCTATATATATTTGGGAGTCTTCTACATAGAGATAATTAGTGCTATGATATCTCCAAGAGAGAGTGCGGAAAGAGAAAAAGGATAAGGACAGAATCTTGAGAGACTTGCACAAAGAGGATAAAGAGCCACAGGATCAAATACCTTGGAAAGGTCAAGGACAATTAAGACGGACAATAAAGACCTTAGATTTAGTGGTAACTTATGACCTGGAGCGAACTGTTTTACTAAAGCAGTAAAGATGGAAGTCAGGTTACAAAGGAGCTAAGGAATGAGGGGGAAAGTAGAGGTAGCAAATGTAAACAACTCTTTCTCAGAAGTCTAGCAGTAAAGGGGAAATCAGAAAGAATAATTGCTTGAGGTAGTTGTAAGTTCAACGGAAGAGTTTGTTGTTGTTTTTTTTTAAGATTAGAGAGACCTGGAAGAAGATACAGAATCCACACCTCTCCCTTCTTTGCAGAGGCGGGAGACCATGATTGTGGAATATAGCACACATGCACCGCTGGACTCAGTTTTTGTCTCAGTTTTACTGAGCTGGTTTTTTCTCTTCTTTATTCTGTCATGAGATTAGAGAAAGATATAAATTGGAAAATGAAGTTATATAAAAACCAAAGATATCAATTAAAACTAAATTTAAAAAAAAAGAAAAAATAGAATTGGGAAGACTTGAGCATGTTCATGGACTGAGAGAAAAGAACCAGTAGGGTAACAGAAGTGAAAACTTTAATACTATAGAAATGTGAAGCATTGTCATTGTCATTGAAGATGCATGAAAGAAGGGGATGATTGAGGGAATAATGACATGAGGAGATGGGAGGTGATGGCATCCAAAGAGGTAAGTGGAGGTTATCTTTGGCAAGCAGGAAGGCCAGCTCTTCCTCTTAGAATGGAGGGAAGGGGATGGTAGGTGAGAACATTGACAAGGGGAGAAGGAAGGAAGGTTCAAATCAGTGTCTTCAATCTGAGCGTTGTAGGGATCAAAGTCTTCTCCTGAGGATAAGAGGGTAGAGATTGGAGTTGCAGTCTTAAGGAGAGAAAGAATTCAATGGCTCATTTGGTGAATATAATGGAGTGAATGAGGGTGCTGTACAGAACAAGTCCAGTTGAGGTTCAACAGTATAAATTTGTAATGAACTCAGTCAGTTGGATTGGTTCAAACCAGATGCTCATCTGAGGCCTTTCCTGTCTTCCCTGTGCAGTCTCTAAGTAGAATGAAAGTCAGATCACAGACAGCAGAGGGAGAAAAGAAGAAACATTTGTGGCAGCATAGTAGTCCTAGGGCAACTAAATGGTATCACTATCTATTGGAACCAGGGTTTCTGAATTAACAGAAGAACTGATTGGCTGTCCAGCATTCTGCCAACTGTTTTTTTTTTCTTCCTTTCCTTAATGCATTGGATCCTGCCTTCTAACCATTCAGAGAGACTCTAAAGCAGCGATTGGCAACCTGTGGTACATATGCTAAAGATAGCATGTTGGCTGATTTTCAATGGTATCGCTATATCGGCTGTGTTGCATACTCTTCACAGCTTGTGAGAGGGTTGTCTAGTCCTCAGTTGGCACAGCAACAATCCCCCTGAACGTACATTGTACAAACTTATGTGCAATTAGATATTTCTTCCCTGGAAGACTAGAAGAGACCAAGACTTTGGCACACTGCTTTTGAAAGGCTGTGGACTCCCTATCCTTCTCTAAGCTGCTGATAGCAGAGGAATAGGATCCTAGAGAAGAACTACGTGCTACTTGTGTCAGCAAATCTTTCCTGACCACATGGCTGAGGTACACTCTGGAGACCACTAGACTTTTCTAGCTTCTTTGCCTCTATCGAGGTGGAACTGGAGAACATCAATGCATGACTGTTCCCTCAGGGGTGGTCCTCAACGCCTTATAAGCACTTGGCCTAAAAAGTCATCAAACATGGGAAATATTTGATTTACTCTGCAAAGGACACAAAACAACTTGTATACAAATCAATAGAGAATCAGGAGTCCTCTTTCCTGTGGGTCCCTTTTTTGACCACATAAGAGGCATGTACTTCATTGTATCATGCTAAATATATGTCTATTGATGGGAGTGGTGAAGGTTGTTCCTTCTGTATCTCACTGTGGAAGCTCTGTTTCTAGCAGAACTCCACCACTCCATCTTGCCGTGGTTGCTGTCCTCTGCTCCTGGCCACTTTCTACCATCATGGATGTCCTCCCCAGATCTCTGTCTTCAATGTGGTCTCATTGTTTCCTTCTCTTTGACTCTCTTTTCCTTCTCATGAACAAATGGTGCCATCTCCAGAGTGTTTGAAGTGCTTTCATGACAAGAGCCAGTGTCTTGGGCTATTTACTTTTTCTCTTCTTTGATACTCAGTCTTATACTAGTGTTTTACAAGATGTAAGATCTTGGTGGCTTTTCTGTTCTTGTTGAGAACGTCTTTCTTCTCACTTTTATTAGTCAAGTAAACATTTTCTCTTTCTGATTGAGCAAGAGTGAATTTGTTTCATTTATCTTCTCCCTCTGATACTGCACAGGCAGTGTACCTCTTCCCCTCCCATCTGCAGGGATTCTTGAGAGGTCTGAAAGACCTGCTTCAGCTCCTTTCCTATTTAAATCCACTTTCATCTTCCTCAGTGGCTTCCAGAAAGTACTAAGAAAGAAAGTGGGAAGGAATGATCCTTTCTCTGAGAATGCAGATTCAAGTCTTTGATACTCAAGAAATAACTTTAATGGCAATAGTAGTCAAATTTCAACTTTCAAATACCCAATTAATTACTTACTTGGCCTTCTGGTTAACCCTAGTGAAGACCATTGTCTAGAGTTAGTCTCTTTTTTCAGTTAGTCAATTAATAAGCATTTATTAAATACCTACTTTGTGCCAGGCCTGTACTAAGGCTGGGGATATAAAGAAAGGTAGAAGACAGTCCTTTCTTGGGTAGCTAGAGACCAGTTGTTTTGAAAAAAGATCTAGAGGTTTTAGTGGACCACAATCAGCAATGTGATGTGGTAGCTAAAAATGCTAATGTGAAATTGGGCATCATTAACAGGCATTTTATTGTTCAGTAAGTTTAATCTTGTCTGACTCTTCATGACCCAGTTTGGTGTTTTCTTGGTAGAGATACTGGAGTGGTTTGCCATTCCTTCTCCAGCTCATTTTACAGATGAGGAAACTGAGGCAAATAGGGCTGTGTGATTTGCCCAGGGTCACACAGCTAGCAAGTGTCTGAGGCCTGATTTTAACTCAGTAAGAGATGCTTCCCTGACTCTGGGCCTAGCACTCTAGGTGCCATCTAGCTGCCCAAGACAGGCATAGCTAGAAATACAGAGGACAGAGTTCCTCTATACAATGCTCTTTACTAGAGTATTGTTATGTTCAGTTTTGGGTGTGACAGTTTAAGACACTGACAAACTGGACAGTGTCCAGAGGAGGATGACCAGGATGGTAGTCCATGTCATATGAAAATTTATTGAAGGAACTAGGCATGTTCAGTCTACAGAGAAGAGGGCTCAAGAGGGATGTCATAGTTGTCTTTGGGCAACATATAGAGGAAGCATAGATTTGTTCTCTCTGGCCCCTTCAGGTAGAACCAGGGGTATGAACGGAGTTGCAAAGAGACCAATTTAGGCTGAATGTCAGGAAAATTTTTTCTAAGAATTAGTGTCATCCAAGGCTGGAACAGTCCAGCCTGGGGAGGTTTTGGATACTCCCTCCTTGGAAATCCTTAGCCAGACTGCAACTCTTAAAATCTATGATTATAAATCATTGCAACACACAGTATAATAGAAAGAGCACTGAATTTGGATTCAGAAGAGGTGGGTTTCAATCTTGCTACAGATGTGACCTTAAACAAGTTACTTAACACTTCTCTCTAGGCCTCAGTTTCCTTTTCTGTAAAATAAGGGAGCCAGACTAGATAATCCCTAAGGTCCCTTCTAGTGCTAACATTCTATGAGCATATATTTTTAAATTTTCCAATTATAGTCATGGAAATAAAGAGACGTTTTCCTGCCGGGGAATTCGGTTGGCTGTGGACTGGTTCAGGGAGAGAGGACACAACTACATCAAGGTGTTTGTCCCATCTTGGAGGAAGGAACCACCAAGATCTGATACCCCTATTTCAGGTATGTTGCTACAGATGCTTCTCCATCTTCTAGGCACCAAGGACAGCTTCAAAAGTTGTCATGCTGATGCCTTGCAGACAAATTTACCAGCCTACAAAAAATATCAGGCCAGTATGCCTTCTTTCTTGTTACATAATGTATACTTTATTGTAAAGTAAATAAAATTATAAAACCATACAATATTAGAGGTGGGAGAATACTCAGAGTTCAGCTAATACAGCCTCATTTTTGGAGAAATGGAGAAAACAGAGAGATGGAGAAATATAATCACATATTCATAGAATCTCCAAGTTGAAATAGTCAACAAACATTCATTAAGCACCAGTTCTGCAAAAGAGCCGCGGATTAAAGAAAGACAAAAGTCATGCTCTGCACTCAAAGACTTCACAGTCTAATGGGGAGATAACATGTAAAGAAGCATATTCAAACAAGCTACATGCAGGATAAAATGGAGATCCTCAACAGAGGGAATGTGCTTAGAACTAAGGGGTTCAGTAAAGGCTTCCCATGGATGACGAGATTTAAGTTGGAACCTGAAGGAAGTCAGGAGGTGGAGAAGAGGAAGGAAGGCATACCTGGCAGGAGAGATAGGAAATAAAAATGCCTAGAGTCTGGAGATGGAGTGTGTTATTCAAAAAATAACAGGGTATTCAGTGTCACTGACTCATAGAGTACATAGAGGGGTGGAAAGTCTAAGAAGGCTGAAAAGGTGGGGAGGGAAAGGAGGTTATGATGGATTTTGAATGTCAAACAAAATTTTATATTTAATTCTGGAGGGGATAGGGAGCCACTGGAGTTTATGGAAGTAGGAGGTGATGTGGTCAGTCCTGTGTTTTAGGATGATGAATTTGACAGAATAAGGGGCTAGAGTAGGGAGAGACCAGCCAGCCGGCTATTACAAATAGTCTAGGCATGAGGTGATCAGCACCTGCCCTAGTATCAGAGGAGAGAAAGAGGCATATACAGAGATGTTGGGAAGATAAAATCTATAGGCTTTGGCAACAGATTGGATATTCTGAGTGAGAGAGAATAAAATATTGAGAATAATACCAAAGGTTCAAGCCTGGGTAACTTAGAGAATGGTGGTACCCTTCAAAGGATTAGATAAGTTAGGAAAATGAGAGGATTTGGGGAAAACATGATGAGTTCAGTTTTGGACATGTTGAGTTTAGATGTCTATGGGAATCCAGTTCAAGATATCTGGGGGGTAATTGGAAAAGGCCTTAGAAGCCCTCTAATTCAGATTGTGTCCTATAGCATCTCTGAGAAATAGTCCTCCAGCCTTTACTTCAAAACCTTTGGAGGTGAGGAAAGGGAGAAGCTCACATTCTGAGGCATCTCAGTTCACTTTGGGCTAATTCTAATCATTGTGAAGTTTTCTCCATTCATTAAGTCTGTCTGCCTGTCTGGAACTAAGCTGCTTTGTTCTTAGTTCCAAGAAAAGGAAGTCTAGTTCCTCTTCCATGTAATATCCTCTCAAGTGCTTGATGGCAGTCATCATGGCCCTACTTAGCTCTAGAGCAACGATTCTCCGTTCTATCAAGTCATCCTTTTTTGGGATATGGTCTTCAGTTTTCTCAGCAGCACAGCTACCTTCTCTGGCTTTGTTCTAGCTGAAGTCTTCTTAAAATGTAGTGCCCAGAACTGAATAAAATACACCAGATGTGTCCTGACCAGTGGAATTATCAGCCACTTCTTATGGCCCTGTGCCCCTCAATGGGACCTTCTCTTTTTGACTGACTTGCTATACTTTTAACTCATTGAGCTTGGAGGCCACTAAAACCCTAAAATCTTTTTAACAAAAGGGTTATTTTGTTGTATTTCAACCATCCTGTATTTGTAAAGTGGATTTTTTTAACCCAAGTGTAGAATTTTTATTCTTTATCAAATTTCATCTTCTTAGTTTTGGTCCATTATTCTAGTCTGCCAAGCTCTTTCAAAATATCTAACATGTGAACTCTTCCTCCTGGTTTTATAAAATTTTCAAATCTTGCAAACATAGTTTCTTACATGTAAAGTATATATAAAGTAAACATAGGTAAATATATATTTATGTAAATAAACATACTTTCTTATTTGTTTTGTGTCTCCTTCCAAGCCACTGACAAAAATGACACAGGGGCAGATAGATGCTTAGGGGCATTCCCATAGGGACCTCCTTCCAGATTTACCTTGGCCCCACTAAAAAAATAAAAATTAGCTAGGTTTTACATAATACTTTAAAGTTTGCAAAATACTTTACAAGTGTTATCTCTTTTTGGCTCACAGCAACCATTGGAAGTTGTGTTATGATCGTCTGCAATCTACAGATGAGGAAACTGAGTCAGAAGTTAAATGACTTACCCAGGGTCATATAGCTAGTAAGTTTGAATGACTGCTGACTTCCTGACTCAGCACTCTGTCCACTAAACCACCTAGTTGCCCATTAATAATTATCCTTTAGGTCTGATCAGTCAACCAGCTCTGATTCCACTTAGGTAGGCATATTAGGTGAGTACTGCTGTCAAGCTCTTTTCTCTCCATCTTATCTTTAAGTTTGCCCTTTATTGCTGTTCAGTCATTTCAGTCATGACCAACAACACTTCATGACTCCATTTGGAATTTTCTTGGCAAAGATGCTGTAGGGGTTTACCATTTCTTTCTCCAGCTCACTTGACGGATGAGGAAACGGAGGCACACAGGGTTAAGTGACTTGCCCAGGGTCACATAGCTAGTAAGTGTCACCTATGTAAGTTTTGCATGAGAAACTGTCAAATGCTTTGTGGAAAACTAGCCTACAGTGTCTATAGCATTTCCCTGTTCTATCTGTCAGAAAAAGAAAAAAGAAATGATTAATCTGGCATAACCTGCACTTAATATATCATTGTTCTGACCTTGCCAAGAAACTGAGAACCTAGGGAGATATTAAATGGTTAGTTCAAAGTTCCATAAAATCACCATGTTTTATCCCCAGTAACCTATTAATTGTTTACACAGCTGGCTATGGGCAGGGCTGTTCTGTTTATGTATAAATACAGCTCAAGGGTTTTGTGACCCTGGGAGGAAGGATTGAAGGGATGTTCTCAGCAGAGAGGAAGGTTGGGGGCATGTAGTACTTTGCAAGCTTTTGAAGGTCTGTCGTGGAAATAGGGATCGGATTCTGTTTCAGAGGATGGAACTAGAGCCGATAGGTGAAAGTGACAAGGAAGCAGGGAGTGGATTTCTGCTCAGCCTAAGAAAGAACTTCATAATAATGAGGATAGCAAGAATATATTACATTTATATGGTATTTTTCAGCTTTCAGAGAGCTTTTACGTATACTTTTTCATTTGATTCTCACAGAAGCTTAAGTAGGCAGGGCAAGTGTTATTCTCTTTTACATATAAAAATGTGAGGCTGAGGAGGGTTATATATGGCTCATCTTAGGTCAAAAAACTAGGTAAGCGGTGGAGACAGGACTGGAGCCAGGGCTACTGAGTTTCAGACCAGTGCTCCTTCCTCTATGGCAATTAGAGTGGTTTAGCACTGAGAGGGCTAATCAATAGAGTCCTTGGAAAGGTTCAAGCAGAAGCCAGTGACTGGTGGGCAGACTTTTTATGGTCCCTTTCTAATTCTGAGGTTCTGATATTTTTTCTTTATCAAATTTTGTACTTTGGACTCTTGGCTTCATGCAGGCAGGAAAGGAGCCCTCTTGAAATGGAGCTGTGGGTAAATTTGGAGGAAGTAAGAAATAAAAACCCATGGGGCCTGTGTGGGGAGAGGGAAAGAAGGAGTAGGTGGTACTTTCATTTGCTTGAAGCAATTCAGCTGATGACCCTGTCCACTGGGGGTCTGGTTTCTTTTATGCTTTTCTATCTTCTTCCTTCTGCTAAGTTCTCTGACCCCCTATAGTGACTTATGGGGGAAGCAACTCCCTTGAGAAATGAAGCTCACTTTAGCATATATGAAAACTAACTCTTTGTGTGTATGTATGTGCATGTGTGTGTATTTATATTTTTATATATTTACATATATTCATACATGTATACATATGTAGAGAGAGTGAGAAAGACATAGAGAGGGGGACACATGTTGTAATGGATAGAGAATTAGGTGGTTTGTCTTTCTTCCTTGAAGAGGACCATGACATTGGGGAGATGATGACATGACTTGTCATTGAATTTAAGTGAGGGAGGGCAATGCAAAGTCACTGGCCTCACTTTCTCCTCCAGAGCCATCTAAATACAGTGGCCAGATATTGATCGAGATGACTGGAGATTTCCCTGGATGTAGTGGGGGACTTTGGCCTTTTAAAACTAAGGTCTTTTCAAGTTCTCACTTTGATTGAAGCAATGCCCTTTCAGTGAATAGGCCTCTTTAAGAAGTGAGTTAAGGATAGAGAATAAGCTTCACAGCAAGGAAGACCTGAGTTCAAGTTCCACCTTTGATACATCCTATGACCCTTTAAGAATTTTTTTTATCAAAGTTATTTATCAACTCTATTCTCTAGGCCTCTCTATAAGGCTATAATCTGCAGAGAAGGTGTATCAAGAAGGTCCTGATGCCATTGGAATTTTTGGTTTCATTCCTCTTAACTCTATTTACATCTGTATCTTAAGAGAGAAGGAAGGAGGAATGGGAGAGAAAGAGAAAGACACTAGTCCTGTGATTTCTTTGGTTTACAGAGCTCCTACGTGAAGTTCTCTTTATCAACGTAGGTTGGTACTTTTTCTGCCGATTATAGCCTCAGAGAGTTGTCCAGTGTGTGTCAGAGATGGGGCTTGAACTCAGGTCTTCCTGGTTAGGAGGATGATCCTCTATCCAATATATTATGGTGTAGTGTATGCATATACATATAGAAATTATTGCAATAACCTTACAAGGAAAAAGGAGAGTGGAGTAGTGTAAAGAGTGCTGGACTTGTAGTCAAGAGAGCTGGATTCCAATTCTGATTTCTATTTCTTCACTAGCTGTGTGACTCTGGGTAAATCACTGACTCTCCTCCAGCCTTAGTTTTCACATATGTGAAATAGGGATAATGTGTCTGCCCTGCCTGTGATGACGATTACATGAGAAGATACAAGAATGCTTACAAAGTGCTATACAAAATGTAAGGTTCCATATGAAATAGGACATGGCTTCTAAACCATCACCATCAGAAGAATGTAAATCCCACAGATTTTTCCCAAGAGCCAATTCCCCCATTAAGTAGCCATAGCTAAGTCCTGATTGGTGAGAATAATGAATCCTATGGTCTTGTTTGAGTTCACATTACACATATCCATTGGGCTGAAACTAAGGGTCACATTTCATGTCATTATGTAATTATTTTTATATAATTATAACCACATTTATGTCATTATAACAGAATAGTGCAAATACATGGAACTACTTCCCAGAGTTCACTGTTCTCACTAATCAGGACTTAGCTGTACTTACTAGGGGACCCTGAGCAAATCATTTAACCCTTAGGATGCTTGGCTTCTTCATTTGTAAAATGGGGACAGTAATGCTTATACTATGTATTTTATAGGGTTATTGGGAGAATCAAATTAATTAATGTATTAAAGTGCTTTGGAAAAACCTTAAAGCAATCTAGAAGAGTGTGTGGGGGGGGTGTGTGTCTAACTATCTCAGTTATTATTGTTAACAAAACAATTTTTAGGGACAGGAGCAGAGAGATTGAGTTATAGAGAAGAGTCAAAACTCTAAAAATGCAATTTTTTTCTAGGAAGTGTCATGAGTTTCCATTTTTCCTTCTTCTGTTTTCAGAACAGCATATACTAGAGGATCTGGAAAAGCAGGCGATTCTGGTATACACCCCATCTCGCAAAGTCAATGGTAAACGGGTAATCTGCTATGATGACCGCTACATTGTGAAGGTGGCCTATGAGAAGGATGGCATCATCGTTTCTAATGACAACTATCGGGACCTCCAGAGTGAGAACCCAGAGTGGAAGTGGTTCATTGAACAGAGACTCCTCATGTTCTCCTTTGTCAATGACAAGTATGTGTGGGGAGGGGTCCTGAGGAACTCAAGGTAGCTCAGGGAGAGCAATAGATGAGCATTGTTCCTGAAGTCGGGAAGACCCGATTTCTAATCCAACCTCAGACACTTACTACCTGTGTGGTCTGAGTTTCCTCATCTGAAATAATAATCTGGTAACAATAGCATCTTGTCCCAGGGCTGTGGTGAGGATCCAATGAGATAATATTTGTAAAGTGCTTAGCACGGTACCTGGCACACAGTAGGTGGTACAGTGGATAGAGCCAGGCCTTGAGTCAGAAAAGACCTGGGTTCAAATGTGGCCTCAGACACTTACTAGCTGTGTGACTCTGGGCAAGTCACTTAACCTTGTTTACCTCAGTTTCCTCATCTGTAAAATGAGCTGGAGACCACTTCAATAACTTTGCCAAGAAAACCCCAAATAGGGTCACAGAGAGTCAGAGGTGACTGACAAAACAATTGAACCATAAGAGTAAAGGGAAATGAAAAGGACTAAGTAAGACACTCAAGGAACCTGGTGCTAGGAATTAAAAAAGAAGGGGAAGGAAATAAGATTTTCCTTTGAGCTAGGAAATAGCTTGTTTCTATGCTCTAGTGCAGGATTATTAATCTGGAGTCTGTGAACTTGTTTTAAAAATTTGTCTATAACTTTATTTTGGTAGAAGTGGTTCTTTCACAATCCTATATGTTGTATTTTATGCATTTGAAAATGTCATTCTGAAAAGGAGTCTGTAGGCTTCCTCAGACTACCAGAGCGGGTCATGACACTAACAAAAAAATAAGATGAGGAAACTGTTTGACAGTATGGCCTGGATTTTGAGAAATGAGAGCTACTATTTTGCATTGTCCCTGTAATCTCACTGGTATTGGGAATTCTTAGGGATAAAACTCCCTATATGCAGATCTGTACCTGCTCTGCAACTTGGCATACTAGAACATTGCCTGGGACACAGAGAAGTTAAGTCACTTGCCCAGGGTCACACAGTCAGAGGCTAGTCAGAGGCTAGACTTCAACCTGTGTCTTGCTAATTCCGAGATTGGCTTTTTTATCACTCCATGTGGCCTCATTATTTATTGGTCACCTGTTCTTAGTTCTTTCCTCTAAAATCTCATGTGAGTCGTATTGCCATTTTACATATCATGAAACTAGAAGCCTAGAGAAATTAATGGTCACATAACAAGGTAGTGACTAACACAGGATTCGAATTCAGGTCTTCTAAGCCCAAATACAGAGCTCTTTCTTCCACATCACACTTTGCTTTATTTCATGCTTCTGACTGGGAGATTGGTTTAAACACTCTCCAGAATACTGGAGTAGTAGAAAGCAAGTTCAGAATCATTTTCCAAGAAGCCCGGATTTCAGCAAATCATTTGACAGTCTTTCTTGTTCTTGAAGATAAGATGGAGACGTCGAGGGTTAGTAAAGTAGTTATACTGTGGCATAGTAGTTAGAGTGTAAATAGTCACAGTATAGTTACTGTATGGCTTACTATACTACCAGGATACTGTAGCACTAAGTATTCTATAGCATTTTATACTAATAGACTAAATGTACTGTAGTATAGTATACTGTAAGTAATTATAGTGTAGCTACTATACTATAGTATGGCTTACTATACTACCAAGATACTGTAGCACTAAGTATTCTATAGCATTTTATACTAATAGACTAGTAATTACAGTGTAGTTACTGTAGTATAGTATGGCTTACTATACTACCAGGATACTGTAGCACTAAGTATTCTATAACATTTTATACTAACAGACTAAGTATACTATAGTATAGTATACTGTAAATAGTCACAGTATAGTTACTGTAGTATAGTATGGCATACTATATTACCAGGATACTGTAGTACTAAGTATTCTATAGCATTTTATACTAATAGACTAAGTGTACTGTAGTATAGTATACTGTAAGTAATTATAGTGTAGTTACTATACTATAGTATGGCTTACTATACTACCAGGATACTGTAGTACTAAGTATTCTATAGCATTTTATACTAATAGACTAAGTATACTATAGTACAGTATACTGTAAGTAATTACAGTGTAGTTACTGTAGTATAGTATGGCTTACTATACTACCAGGATACTGTAGCACTAAGTATTCCATAGCATTTTATACTAATAGACTAAGTATACTATAGTATAGTATACTGTAAGTAATTATAATGTAGTTTCTATACTATAGCATGGCTTACTATACTACCAGGATACTATAGTACTAAGTATTCTATGGTATATTATACTAATATGCTAAGTATACTA
>CM053770.1:431250656-431319868 GCA_028658325.1 Potorous gilbertii | reverse complement strand
CAGTATAGTTACTATGGTATAGTATAGCTTACTATACTATAAGTATACTATTGTACTAAGTATTCTATAGCATATTATACTAATATGCTAAGTATACTATAGTATAGTATACTGTAAGTACAGTATAGTTAACTATAGTTTAGTATAGCTTACTACACTACTAGTATACTATAATATAGTATACTATAAGTCGTTATAGTATAGTTAAGTAGATTCATAACTAGTTGAATGACCAGCCAGGGTTGGGGAACCTGTGGCCTCAAGGCTGCTTATGGCCCTCTAAGTCCTCAAGTGCAGCCCTTTGACTGAATCCAAATCTCACAGAATAACTCCCTTTAATAAAAGGATTTGTTCCATAAAACTTGGACTCAGTCAAAAGACTGCAACCGAGGACCTAGAAGGCCAAATATAGCCTCAAGGCTGCAGGTTCCCTACTCCTGAACCAGATCCAAAGAATGGTCATTAATGGGGTCATTAATGGGGTAATTAATGTTAACTTGGAGGAGGTCTCTAGGAGAATGCCTCAGGGATCTATCTTCCACTGACACTGTAATATTTTTGTCTATAATTTAGGTGAAGATTCGCAAGATGCCCTGGTCTCCCTAGGGAGAGGGAAGGAGAAGGTTCATTGTTATTTGAGTTGAGCAATTTCCCACAAGCCAGGGCAGGCACAGTCTGGGAGTTCAGGGAAGTGAGAAGGGAGGTATCACCCTGCCACTCTATGCCTCACCTTACCCCTATGCTCCTGGGCACCTGAAAATGGAGGGCTGCCCCCTAAACCAATTGCTTTCTGGAGTAGTCAAATTCAGCCTCTCTTCCATTTCCACATGTGCATAGCCAGAGGCTCCCACTGCCCAGTTTCAGTGCAGAGGAATCTGGCCAGTCTTAGTGCTTTGAGTGCCAACACATCCTCACTGTTGCCTAAAAACCATGACGACTTCTGGACTGGTGACAGCATCTGGGTTAGGGTCCAAGTCCATCTGACACAACTGATCCCTGTACAGGACCTGTCATCTCCCTCGCTGCCAGGATGCAGTGCCCGCCTGTCCTCCCGCCTGCCTGGGTGAGAAGGAACTCCATCCCAGCATCCTCAACATGGCCCTAGGGGGTTCTTGGCACTGTTTCCTGGGGCCCAGGAGAGAGAGTTCAGGAGGCAAGGCCTTTGGTCACTGAGAATAACCGTGGCAAGCCACTTCCCAGATTCTTGGTTAAGGTCCAACATTCAGAAGCTCTGTGTACAGTTGGTAGCCTGAGCAACCAGAGTCCAACACTGGAACATGCAGCCTCCAGGCCTGGGGTGATCTATAGACTAGTTCCCATGGACTCCTCAGAGGGGAATTTCAATCTGAACTGTATTGTATTTTTTTAAACTTATTCCAAATTAGTGACCCACTTGACCTAGCTTTCTCTTAACCAGGAAATGTGCTCTGGAGACAAATTTACATTCTTCCAGGTAGTAGGGAGAGGTTCCCATCTGTTGTAATTCATTCTGCCTTTGAGAGGCTATTGCTGAGAGTGTATATTATTGTCTGGGTGCGGGTAGGGAGAAGTCCACTTCCCCATTTGGCAATGCAAGTGAGCCGTGAATGTTAAGAACAGGGGCAATTCAGCCAGTAAACACAAAGAGCTAAAATCAGACGCAGAAAAAACTCAGGAGTAAATTCATCCTCCAGACAGAGTACTAGACACCGCAGACACTCAGTCCTGATGGATAAGTCTTCCCCCTTGTCCACTTTAGGTTTCAAACAAATCATCCTCAAATGGTCCTCAAATGTGCCATGACTTTTCCCTATTTCTGGGTCTTTACTCATGCTCTTCCTTCCATCTGTCCATGCCCTTCTGCTCCATCCTCCAGTTCATTAACTAAGACTCCAGTCAAGGTCCTTATTTGAGCACCAACTCTGTGATCTGGACTATAGGGAATGTAAGAAAAAAATATCCAGCCCCCAGTGCTGGCTGACTTACAGGAGTTTGAAAACCTCCCTCAAATGGAGAATAAGCTTTGGGAAACTTGTAGATGGTGCTGGGGTGACTGCCTGGTTAGAGTGGATCACACTGACCTAGGTGTCAAAATACCTGGGTCCTGGGCTTGACTCTTGCCCTAATTAGCTATGTGTCCTTGGGCAAGTCAAGTGTCTAAACTTCCCTTGGACCTCAGTTTCCTCATCTGTCATCTGTAAAAGAAATCTGAACTAGAAGATCTCCAAGTTCCCTCACATCTTTAACATTCTATGAGTCTGTAACCCAATCAAGTGACTTTTTTGGGGCTACCTGTTTTGTGGCCCCACCCTCTGAACTGCCATGGCCCCAGACGTTTCATGTGGTTTAGAATCTCTGAGCGGAGTTGAGTTACTTTTTCCATTACTCACAGATGGTACCTATTGAAACCGCTGGTTCATTTACTTTCAGAGACCTCCCTTGCTCTCTCCTGGGACATATACTCATGTGTCATCCCCTGCCTTAGGTCTGCCTCACACCCACATCCATCCCTGTGGCAGACAGGGGCCTCTACCCAGGGACCTCTGCACCCAGGAGGTGTGAGGGAGATGTCTTCCTCCCATAGGCATCTCTTTGTCTGAGGAGAGTCGTGACGAGGAAGCAGATGAACCAGGCAATAGGAAGGTAGTGAGTTCCTTCAGGGATTTACCCTGGTTTGCTTCTCTGCCTGTGAATTATCACATTTCTATTGCACTTTAAGGTACACTGTAAGACAGATAACACAGCACACAGGAGGGCTGCTAGCACAGGTTCACTCTTGATCCGGTCAGACAGGAAAGACATTAATACAGCTTTGAAGGGGTTAATATCTCACTTCATTCTAGTCTAGTCTTCTCAGAAAGGTGGTTGATGATGGGAGTACATCTCCTATAGCGTTCCCTAATCACACTTCTCACAGGGGCCAGAGAGAAGGGGAGTGCCACTCCCTCTACATCTCAATGGGGGCAATTGAGACAGGCACAGCTTGTGCAGTTCCCTAAATCCTCTCAAGCCTCAGTGGGGGCTGACTGAAGCAAACACAGATTCCATCCAAGCCTTGGTGGGGCCTGATCAAGGCATACACAGCATTCCAGCTTGTACATTCAACCCTCAGTGTTCCCTACCCCTTGACCAGTGACCACCTGCATTGTAGGGCAGAAGACAAAGAAGGCATATTGCCAGTAATAGCTTCACAAGTTCACATCACTCCATCTCTGTATCTCACTACATAGTTATAGTAGATGTTTATATTATTTATCATTATATGACTGTGCAAGCATGGTGGAGATATTTTGAACCATACCTGTGAGAACTCATATCTAATACTTGGGAACAAGAGATTGTTATGGTTATGGATCCTGGGTGCCTTAACTTTAAGAAATAATAACAAAAATCCACTTTACACACACTAAAATCCTCTTTACTTACATATGCTCAGAATTGTCCTCATAACAAATCAGAGAGAGAAAGAGAGAGAGAGAGAGAGAGAGCAAAAATCGTCCCCTATTTTCCAAATGAGGACATCCAGGCTCAGAAACGTAGCATTTTACCCATGATCACATGGCTAGTGAATGTTAGAATTGGGCCTTGGACACATATTTTCTGATGAGCCTACCAGGGGAGGGAAATCTGCAGCCTCGAGGCCATATGTGGCCCTCCAGGTCCTCAAGAGTGGTACTTGGACCAAATCTAAATTTCACAGAACAAATCCTATTAATAAAAGGATTTGTTCTGTAAAATTTGGACTTAGTCAAAAGGCTGCACCTTTTATTAAGGGTGTTCTGTGAAGTTTGGACTCATCAAAGGGCCACACTTGGGAACCTAGAGAGCCACATGTGGCCTCGAGGCTGCAGGTTCCCTACCCCTGGTTAGTCCTTCCACTGTGGTGGACTCTTACCTTACAAAAATTAGGTAGATTCCCTGTCCTCGCTGCCCAGCCTGTCTTCCTTTGCCCTATTCTTCTTCTTTATTTTTCCACCAAATCAGACTATTTAGTGGTTCCCAAATGGGTCATCTGCTTTCCCATTTCTGGGTTTTTGTTTATGTTGTTCTTTCTACCTGTCATACTCTTCTGCATTCCTTTTCGCCTGTTATAATTCCACAAGTCACTGTTGCCTTCTCCAGGAAGCTTTCCCTGATTTTCTCACCTCTTTTCTCTCCCTCCCCCAGCCAGGAGGGATGCCTCCCTCCTTCCTATAGCCCTTCCTACCTTTCCTAAAATTCTTCTCCTATATTGCCTTGTATCACAGTTATTTGTGTACAGATCTTATTTCTTCTGCTACAGTAGAGTCTTCTTGAGAGCAGGAAATGAGACCAGTTCCTAGGTGTATCCTCCCCAATGTGCCTAGCACCATGCTTTGCACATAGTAGTTACTCAATCTGCCTGCCTTATAGGTTTGTTGTAAGGAAAGAAAAGCAAAGCTTTATGGAGCTAGAGAGATGGAAGTTATTGTAGAAGTAAACTAGTGTATCCTTTCAGAATCTTTGAAGGATGTTGAGGAATTAGCCACTGACCCTGTTTCTCTGGGAATGACCACTCTCTTGTTTTCCAGATTCATGCCTCCTGATGATCCTCTGGGTCGCCACGGACCAACTCTTAGTAATTTTCTTAGCAAAAAGCCAAAGCTTCCCCAGGCCTCCTGGCAGCACTGCCCTTATGGTATGTCTTACCCTTTACCCTGCAGCTGGTTCAGAGACAAGTTTTTTTTGTTGGGGTGAGGTTGGTGGGTGGGACTTAAGTGAGCTTGTGAAATGACAAGGAAGGGGATGTTGGATGAAATTTGTCTTTAGAATCTCCCAAGCCAGGGATGAGGAATTTGCGGCCTTGAGGCTATATGTGGCCCTCTAGGTCCTCAAGGGCGGCCCTTAGACTGAATCCAAACTTCACAGAACACCCTTAATAAAAGGTGCAGCCTGTTGACTAAGTCCAAATTTTACAGAACAAATCCTTTTATTAATAGGATTTGTTCTGTGAAATTTAGATTTGGTCCAAGTACCACTCTTGAGGACCTGGAGGGCCACATGTGGCCTCGAGGCTGCAAGTTCCCCAGCCCTGTCCCAGGCTCTTCCTTTGGTGTTCTTTTTCCCTGTTCATCCTCCTGCTCTGATGTCCCTCCTTTTTCTCCCTCACCCTCCCCCCACCCCAAACCAACTGCTTCTCACTGTCTTTTGTAATAGAGGAAAGGGCTATCGGTGAATTCCTATGTGTAAAAGTGTCAAGGTCTTCATGGCTCCCCCTCTCATAAATAGGTCTATGTGAAGAGGACTTCAGGGAGAAGGTAATCCTTAGCACCAGTTACTAGGAGAATTTCAGGTATTGGTGAGGGAGTCATTCTCAATCAGGCCTCATCAGTACAGCATTGACTGTAGCTGCTTGAGGAGGGATCATTTCCAAGAAAGCTGTGCTAACTCCATATTAGGGTGGGTAGGGGAGGCCTTTCCATTGAACTTCAGATCATAGCCCAGAAGCAACTACCATTCAGTCAGTAATAAGCATATATTAGGCACCTATTATATTCCAGAGGGTAGGTAGGTGCCATGGTGGATAGAGCACTGTATCATAGTCAGGAAAGTCTGGGTTCAAATCTGGCCTCAGACACTGACTAGTTATGGACAAGTCACTTACTCCTGTTTACCTCAGTTTCCTTATCTGTAAAATGGTCTAGAGAAGGAAATGGCAAACCACTCTAGTATCTTTGCCAAGAAAACCCCCAAAAGGGGTCATGCAGAGTTGGATGTGACTGAAAAAATAAGTTCCAGATACTAGATATGATGCTGGATGTGTGTGTGTTTGTCCTTTGTTGCTGAAGAAGACCATGCCATCAGAGAAAAAATGACATGATTTGTACTTGACTTTGTTTTGAGTGAGGGAAGGCTGTGCAGGTCACCAGCCTCACTTTTGTAGAGCCATCTGAATCCAGTGACCATTATTCATCAGGATGACTGAAGATATCCCAGGATGAGGCAGTTGGGGTTAAGAGACTTGCCCAAGGTCACACAGCTAGTGAGTTGTCAAGGGTCTGTGGTGAGATTTGAACTCAGGTCCTCCTGACCCCTGCCCTGGTGCTCTATCCACTGCACCACCTAGCTGCCCCTCATGCTAGGTACTGGGAACACAAAGACCAAAAACAAAATTACAAAATAAAAAAGAACTTTTACCCTCAAGGATCTTACATTCCATGGGGGAAAACAATTTGTATATATAAAAGAATGTACCAAATATATACAAATTTTACAAATGTATATATTTATATAAATATATGCATATAAAAATATACAAAAAACATACAAATTAAATTTGTATTTAAATTTCAGTGGGTAGGCCTTAACAGCTGGTTGTATGAGACCTGCCTGTCTGGTCTTTGTGGTCACAGAGCCAGGAGAAATAGCTTTTTCCATGGCATCCCACTCACTGGATGCTGAGACCACCCTGAGTCCTTAGGCAGTGAGAACAGAACCATTGATGGATCTGTCTCTTTGGTCCAAGTGTGTACACTGAATGCTCAAGTCTGTTTCTATGCAGATTCCTCCTCCCTGGCCTTCCTAAACATGTACTGCTGGCTCTACTAAATCCAGATCTGCCTAGCATAGCCATAGTGCCTGTATGGCACCACAGGAAGAGGGCAATAATTATTCACATACCCAGTGGGGTTGGGCTTTCTTAAATAGAATTTTGCTCTGTGACAGTTCATAGGAATTGCCACTCCAAAGTGATTCAAGACCTGAAATATCAAACAAGAGGAAAAGGCAATGGGTCTAACTCAAAGCAGCAGTGAGAGGACCTGAATCCACCCTTGACCCAACCTTTTATAAACTGACTCTTGTCTATCTCCTTGCAGGCAGGAAGTGTACCTACGGCAGTAAGTGTAAATTCTACCACCCAGAGAGACCGCATCAGATCCAGCTGTCGGTGGCAGATGAACTTCGAGCCAAGACGAGGACCTTGGCTGGGTTAGAGGAGGAGCAGCCGAGACCCAGCCTGAAGCCTGAGCCAGTTTCCTCCCTGCCTCACCCCAGCCTGAGCACAGAAGGCCCTTGGTATCCCAGGGGAAGCATCAGTAGCTACACTAGCCAGAACAGCAACCCAGGCTCCAGTTGGATGGAGGAAAGAGTTCCTTCAATGGACGGAAGCTTTAGGAGAACTCTGGTCAGGAACCAGGAGGACTGTGCTCAGGAGAGGCAGGACCCCAAGAGTAGCTTTCCACATAACTACCAAGCAGGAGATATTAGGTTCTTGGAAAGCCAGTTTTCGCAATTGACATTTAGTGATGATTTATATGGCTGTGACTTGCACACTGGTATCACAACTTCTAGGATTCAGAGTGAGATGAACAATTTATATCAGGGCTGCAATCTCAATCATTCCAGCTGCCATGGTCATGTTGTGATTCAGAGTGAGATGAACAATTTATACCAAGGCTGCAATCTCAATCATTCCAGCTGCCATGGCCATGTTAAACCTCATCAGTGCAGCTTGGACTGTAGCTGCTTGAGGAGTGATCATTTCCAGGAAGGGGTCATACCAACTCCATATGCAATCAAAGGGTCTTATTGTAATGGTACCAGGGAGTCAGGTCTAGTCCTGCAGAAGACTTTTGCCCCTACTAACCACACATCCAAGGCAGATCTGCAGCAGCCCCAACAGCAGACTGTTTACTACTCTCACCCTTCCACTCGGGATCCATTTCTCCATCCCACCCAACCCAATGAGACCTGGAGTATAGAGCAAGTACTGAAGCAACCACCTGGTCCATCCTTTTGGGAGGACTCCAACTGGGGAAACTACCCCTTTAGGAGAGCAGATAGTTATCTACACTCTTCTGAGTATAAATACCCCACCTTGGATTCAGCCATTGGAGAGCGAGCCCACATTCAGACAGGCCTATATAAGATCTTCCCTCAGGATGAGTAGACTAAGTCATGTCCTTGTTTCCTGACATTATGGATATCCCTAATCTGATATTACTCATGGAGAAAAATTGTTGGCTTTGTCTATGAGTTGGAAACCTATGAGAAGTTAGCACATGTAATGGTAAAGTAAGATTATGTTTGTCCTCTGCTTTCGAAAAGGACCATGACGTCAGGGAAATGACATGACTTGCGGTTGACTTTGATTTGAGTGAAGGAAGGCTGCACAAGATCACCAGCCTCACTTTCTCCTTCTGAGCCATCTGGATCCAGTGACCAGATATTTATCAGCATAAC
Source organism: Potorous gilbertii (assembly GCA_028658325.1). Taxonomy (NCBI): domain Eukaryota; kingdom Metazoa; phylum Chordata; class Mammalia; order Diprotodontia; family Potoroidae; genus Potorous; species Potorous gilbertii. Next base: position 431,311,687 of record CM053770.1, on the reverse strand, counting down.
TGGAGATGGCCCAGGATGCAATGGGAAACTCTTGCCCATTTAGGATAAGGCCTTTTCAGGTGCTCACATAAAGTGAGGTAATGCCCATTCAGGGAATAGGCCTCACTTCTTTAAGAAGTGAGTTAAGGATTGGCCTCTTTAATTAAGAAGAAAACAAAACAAAATAAAAAAATTAAGCTGGGAGAGAAAGACCCTCAGGGTTGCTGTTCCAAAGAGAAACAGTTACCATTGACATTCATTCTAAATTCACTCAAAGACAGGAGGGCCCAAAATACAGCCATTAAGTGGAGCTTGGCCAGGGACCAGTTGTGGTCAAATATATGAGCTTCAGAGAGAACTGGGGGGAAGGAAGGAAGGAAGGAAGGAAGAAAGGTTACTTAAGGTAAATGGTGGTAGAGGGAAGAGTTAAACATCTTCCCCGCCCATTAATAAACCTCAATACCTTTTGTTAATTTCTACTGAGGCATTGGGTTAGAGGGTCATGACATCCAGCTCTGAAAAGTATATAAATCCTCTGAGGTGAGGTTTTACTTTGGGACTTACTCATTAGAAGTGTTTGTTTGGCCAGAGGAGCCTCTGGGCAGCCGCTAAGGAGCCCTCTGACTTTGAAAACCCAGATGCTGGTGCTTCCCTCTCTGATAACTATGTATGTATGCTCAGACAGTTGGACCTGTCTGTTGATCTGTGATGTATGTATTGTTTATGGTCAGATAGCTGGAAGCTCTGTCTGTTGTTTATTTCTGTCTTTACATTTTCTCCAAAGTCTAGGGTACTGACATTTTACCCTAAACTAAGTGAATGATACACGTGCTTGATTAAAGTGATTGTTGACCCATCAAAATTGCTTTCCTTTTAGAAAAGCAGATCTAAGAAACTGTATAGCAGGCTCTCCTGTGTATGCTGGAGTCCTTGCTGTTACAGCACAGAGCATTTGCCTGTGGAATTCCTAGAATCCCTTGGACTATGAAGTTCTGGAGGCTGGAGCTACATACCTACTGAAGGCAACTCACAGTTGCACAATTGACATTTTCTTTTGTGATGGCAGGGCCCCTTGTCTCAGGGCAGGGCAACACCTAAACTTTCCCAGTGCACATGGAGATCAGATCAAAGAAGACATGGAAAGATATTCCATTATTGAGTTTGCCATACTCCTGATGGCATTTGCCTATTTCCTGAATGAAAGTCACAGAACCTAAGAACTGGAAAAGACCTTAGAGGTCCCCTACTCTGAGTCTCCACCTGAGTAGGAATCCAAAAGGGATTTCCTATATTTTGGGAGGCAGGGAGAAGGCAATTGGGGTTAAGTGACTTGCACTCATCCAGCTAGTACATGTCTGAGGCTGGATTTGAACTCAGGTCCTCTTGACTCCATGGCTGGTGCTCTATGTACTGTACCATCTATTAAAACATTCTCAATAAATAAACATTCAGATTTTGCTTGAAGATCTCCATTGAGGGGGGAACCAAACCACTTTTTCCTGAAGGCAACCCATTCCACTTTGGAATGGAACAGATTTATTGTTAGGAAGTTTGTGGGTTGTTGTTTTGTGTTGTTGTTGTTTTATCATTTCTACCCACTGCTCGTGGCCCCATGGGGCCCAGAAGAATAATTCTAATCCAGGGATTCTTTACCTGGGCTCTGAATTTAGAAAAAAAGAATTCATGAATATTTAAATATAATTGGTTTCCTTTGTAATTCTAGTGTTCTTTTTATTTTATGCATTTAAAAATATCGTTTTAAGAAGGGATCTCTATGCTTTCCTCACTGCCAAAAGGGTCCATGGGTTTAGTCTCTTTTCTATATGACAGCCTCTTAAATACATGATGATAGCTTAATACAGTAATAGGAGCTGGAAAGGACCTTAGGGTCTATAAAGTCCAACCTTCTTATTTACATATGAGGAAACTGAGACACAAAGCAGTTAAAATGACTTTCCCAAGGTCACACAAGTGAAAGGGACAATGCCAGGGTTCCAAACTCAGCCCTCTTCATTAAGCCATGCTGCCTCAATGTCCTCCTCTAAGACTCTTTTTGAGGCTAAGCACCCCCTGTTTGTATTTAGTCTTTTCATGACATGACTTTTCAGAGTTTCATCATCTTGGTTGCTCCTTTCCAAATGTGTTCCAGATCTCCTATGTCCTTCTTAAAAGATGGCGCCTATCCCAGAACTCCCCTTTACTTGTAGCCTTTAGTAGCACATCATTCCTACCATCTTTTACCTAGAGGTGAAATAGAATTTGGAGTCAGGTTGGACCTGTGTTCAAATGTGCTTTCATATGCTTAACTGGTTTTGCCACCCTGCACGTCCTTTAATCTCCCTTGGGCTCAGTGCCCTTATCTGTAAAATGGGAATGATAATAGCCCCTACCTCCCTGGGTTTGTTATGAGAAATAGATGTGATAAGAGAGCTTTGCAAACCTTAAAATGCAATGCAAATACTTTTTATCTGCTACCTCTCCCGGTTGACTGATACTGAATTTGCAAGCCACAGGGATTTGACACATACACCTGGAGTTGAACATAGGCCAGATCCGATTTCAGTAAATACCAAGAGACAGTCCAGATGTTTTCCTTGCCCTGGAATCTTATTTTTATTAAATAATGTTTTAACTGTACAGAGATTCTACTTTATTTGCTATTTTCTTGTTGTTAAGCAGGGGACTTCTAAGCTTTCTCTTTGAGTGAAATCCCAGGTTCATTAATTTTTCTCTGTTTTAGTCAATTCCTCAGTTGGTTTCTCTAACAATTTCATGACTCTGTAGGTTTTTAGTGTCCTTGTCTCTAAAATGGGGGGATTGGATTAGGCAACCTTTCAGGTTTCCTCTAACTCTGACTCTCTGACCCTCCTGAACTTAGCACAGTGCTAGGCACATAGATCCTTAATCAATACTTGGTTGATTAATTTGTCCAGAGGAAGGGTGAACTTTATTTGCAGACTTGTTATGTGTCTCTACATTAATCATTCTCTCATTGGCTTTTCTTCACACTGTGATCAGAGCTAGGTATTTCTATTTTTATTTTCATAGTGCCTTTTGCTAGAGTAAAGTCCAAAGTCTTCACCAACCCCTGTGTTATTTCCCACAATGGTAGTGAGCCCAAACAGTATCAGTAAGCAGATAGATCCTCATTTTGTAACTGAGGTCCAGAGGACCACTGACTGCCAAGGGACACCAGACTAAACCAACTGGACTAGAATATAGCCCTTTGGACCTCTTTGCTATCCTACAATTGCCTTTTATACTGGGGAGAAAAAAAGGGCCCCCTCGGATCTCACCCACTGAAGATAAACCAACACTTTCTGCTTCTGTCCTGAGAGCTGTGTATGGGCACAAGGCAAGAAAGCACTCTGTCCAAGGTACCTCACACAGACCACAGTTGGAGTTGGTACAGCTGTCAGCTTTCAGCAGTTGTTCTATCTATTCAGTGTCTAAAGGTTCTTGGTTAAGGTTTCAGCCCCACAGCCTGGCAGGATGGGCAGGTCCACAGCAGCAGGTAAATTCCCCTCCCTTCCATTTCTTGTGACCACTAAAGCTTTAGTGGTTCCAATTCCCCAGGGAGATTAGCCTTGGGGCAATACACGGGGACAAAGGACAGTTCATTCTCATTTATTGTTATGGACCCAGTGTTCATGGTAACAGTGCAGTGTGTTACTAAAAAAAAATCTATTTTCCAGACCTCTTTTATGAATCCTGTGAATATAACTAGTTGTAAAATACTGTGACGTGATGCTGTATCACTCTGTTGATAGTAAAATATTGAGTCTGAACCCTTTGCACTTAAAAGTACATTTATCATTTTTTGAGCCTGGGTTGAGTAAGAATTGACTTCCCTGTCCTTCTGTCCTACCTAAATAACAAAACAAAATAAAGTAAAATTGACCTGCAGACACCTACTCAATTTACATTGTTACTGGCATCTGACTGAAAAAGAATACAAGATGCCCTATACTTATTGTGTTATCTGTTAAAAAAAAAATCACTTCAGCAGAGCAAAAGGCCCTCCTTTGCCCATGCACATGTCAAAAATCATACAAGATTGCTTAAAAGATATAACAACAAAGATAACTTTATGTGCCAATCTTCTAATGATTAATATAAAATAGGAAGGTAGATGCTTGCCAAAGATGCTCCGGTCAATTGAGGATGTCTAGCACAGAATCCAATCAAAGAAGGAATTCCTATAGATCAGGGATTCTTATCCTGGGGCTTGTGGATGGATTTCAAGGGGCCTGTGAACTTGGATGGGAAAAAATTACACCTTTATAGTTGTTTCTTCCACATTATGACTTTCCCCATCATGGTTTTGTTATATCACAGGTCTGCATAAGAAATTAAAAGGGAATTTTGAGGGAGTTTTGTGGAGGTTTGCAGATGACATGTGAAGTCTAGCAGATAACATAGAAAAAGTTTAGAAACTTGGAAATGCATAAAATATATGTATAATATTGTATAATCTTAATACATTTCATATTTTAATACTATAATAATTCAGGCTAATTCTCTTGTATGAAGGGAGAGTCAAAATATTTTATGTGAGTTTTCCAGATTGTAGGGGCACTGCACCCCTAATGTGGAAGGAATAACTGCGTTTCAATGTAACTACTTTTCTTTGCAATCCCATGTATTTTATTTTATGCCCTTAAAAACATTCTTCTGAGAAGGGCTATATAGGATTCATTACATTGCAGGAGAGGTCCATGAAACAAGCCCCTTAAGAACCACTGCCATAGATGATGAAGTCGTGCCATAGATGGTAAAATCCTCCAGCTGCTCCCTTTTTTTGGTGGATAGTATCATGCTAACTGGACCAAGTCCTAGAACATTACAGAGGTCTAATGAAAGTTGTAGCAACTCAACAAAGTTTGGTCTAACTAATCACACAGGAAAGACCAAGTGAGTGATGACTGTGAGATAAAGTAAGACAGCCAACCTCTAATACTCATCTTCCAATATGTTTGTTACTGGCACATACTGCCAGTAACTGCAGTAACTAACGTGCAGATACATGGCAGATACTGCCATGATTTGAGCCCTAAAGCTAAGGAGGAAGTGAAGTAAGTTGGATTGCTTTGGGGAAATTACCAAGTTCTCTTAATGAATCCAAGATTCTCATGGAAAATTCAAGATTCTCATAGAAACAAAAGCCCAGTCTTTTAATACCAACATTCTACAGGTGAGATCCAAGTCATGGAATGCTAAGGTCTCCAAAGAACTGAAACTGAGGATTACCCCAAAGGATGATGGAGTGGTACATGGTGAGTATAAGCAGATTGCAACACATTACAAACAGGAAATTATGAAGTACCATAAAGGAAGCTATCAAAGATATTTTTGAGTCAAAAAGAAGATGGGTTGGTCATGTGGTGAGGGAGAGAGATAGATAACCAACCTGTGTGTTCTACTGGTGCATTATCAGAGTATGAAAATCCAGGAAGGTGACCAGTAAGTTGACTAGTACCTCTGTGGTATTCACTTTGTCCAAAGTCACACAGCTAGCAAGGGTCAGAGGAGGATTCAAACCAGTGTGGTAAAGTGGGAAAATGGTATGGGAAGACAAGACCAAGTGTCACGTAGGACCCAGAGGCCCATAGAGGGCGGGAATGCCTAAATCCTGAGGTCACAAATCCATTGAAGCATTAAGGAACTTTTGGACCAATGAATTTTGTCTTCCTAGGTAAATACCATGAAGGAAATTCAGAGTTTTATTTTTTTCCCTCTTAAACTAAATAAGAAAAGTTTCATAGATTTATAGCATCTAGAACTAGAGGTCATCTGGTTCAGTTTCCTCATTTTACAGGGGAAGAAACTGAGGCAAAGGGACATGTTCAAGATTACACAGGTAGTAAATTAGAACCAGAATTGAAAGCCAGGTCCTAAGATCACGGATTTAGAGCTAGAAGAACCCTCAAAGGTCATCTAGTCAAATCCCCTGATTTTAAAGGGGAGGGAACTGGGGTCCCTAGGAGTTGGATGACTTGCTCAAGACAGGATAGGCAACTAAGTTTCAGAGGCAGGGTTTGAATTTGGTCTTCTGACTGGTGCTCATTTCATGACTTTTTAGCTGCTTGATCTGCTTCCTACCATAGAATTATTACACAGCTGGTGTGGGTTAGAAAAAGTGAAACTGAGGAGGGCTTTTTTGTTATTGTTTTGGGGGGTTTTGGTGGGGGAGAGGGAGGTCAGTAAAAAAGTACTTTGTTTTTCTATTGTTAAATTGTTTTTCAGTAGTATCTGACTCTTCATGATCTCATTTGGGTTTTCTGGGCAAAGATGGTGGAGTGGTTCATTTTACAGATGAGGAATTGAGGCACAAAGGGGTCAGTGACTTGCCCAGGGTCACACAGCTAGGAAGTGTCTGAACCCATATTTAGACTCAGGAAGATGAGTCTTTCTGACTCAGGGCCCAGCATGCTATACACTGAGTCACATAGCTGCCTCTTTCTTATTTTCCTATGACTAATAACGATAAATGACATTGATATATTGTCTTAAGGTTTAGAAAATACTTTACATGCATTATCTTAACAAGTACTACTGCCCCCATTACCATCCATCCCTTATCCCCACAGATGAGGTTTAGTGCTTTGTCCAAAGATAAATAGCTAGCAAGGGTCAGAGTAAAATGGAAAAGAATCTGGAGACTCAGGATGTGTGTTCAAATCCTGCTGTCTGGTGTGACCTTAGACAACCTTCTTGGGCTTTAGTTTCCTCACTTGCAAAATGAGAGGATTGGGCTGGGTAGCCTCAATGGGCCCTTCCAATTGGAGGTATATGAGCCTAGGACTCAGGTTCCTGGCTCTTCCCAGGATACCAGACTATCATTGTCTAAGAAAAGCAAGCCCAGAAACAGATAAAAAATGCCAAGTGTAATACCCTTTGAAATTGTTTTCCAAAGTCTCTGTATGTCGTTGTGACGTGCTGGGAATGGGTCTGGTAGAGGCAATGTCCTTAATTGTATAGATGTTTACTAGACTTAGTAAATAAAAATAGTAATAATTTGTTTCTCCTTTCATTCCTTTACGCTCACTTCTGATCTAGTCACAATCCATTCTGGGGTCCAGTTCTACCATCCTGCCCTTACACCCTCCAGCCTGGCCCTTGTGATGTGGAATTGAAGCCACAGGTTACTGTGGTAGAGCAGATGCTGTTGACCAATATTTGTCTGTGACCTTTGGGGCTGAGTGCTACAGTGAGGGGGTATGGAGGGAAGGTGGGGGAGGATAGGAGAGTGAAGTCATGGCTGATAGCTTTTGATCCTTGAGGACAGGGGCTGGTTTTGGTCCTTCATATTCCTACCGCTTAGCCCAGTCTGGCTCATAGCAACAGTTAAATCAATACTTCGGGGTGGGGGTGGGGGGACAAGGAGACACATATCCCTCTAGGTAAGTCCTTTCTGCTGTTTGTGACTAGGGAAGCCCATGCTTGTTTCCTCATGGCTTTTCATTGACAACACATACTTCAATGTTTGAATTACTTGAGATTTTACCAGTTCGTTTGCTCCCTAAAGCAATGTGGAATCCCTCAAGACCCTCCAGTCAACTGGTTCTAGGGGTTGCTGTGGTTCCATCAGGGCTGGCAAGATTGACAATGCCCAGTGGAAGCCTTCCAAGGCCCCAGGTCACATCCTCCCTGCCTCAAGGCTCTATCACTCAATGGCTCTGACCCCAGAGGAGGACCAGAAAACTTCTAGTTTTTGTTCAAACCTGCCCCATAGTCATTAATTGCCCAACACAGGGAAACCAAAGGCTGTACTTGTCTCCACTAGTACTTTTCCTCATCTGGGACCCACCTGGGAGGGAATTTGGGGGCAGAATTGCAAAATGTTTAGTGAGTGTGGGTTGGAGGGCACAAACACAGGCCTTGCTGGTCCTTGCCCAAAGGGGATTACTCTAGGAGTCAGACTAGCCTTTCTATTTCAAATCCTCATTTTTATGCAGAACTCATAGGATCAGAGCTGAAAGGGACCCCACGTCCAGCCCCTCCATTTTACAGATGGGAAAACTGAGGTCCAGAATGGTTAGTTTCTGTGTCCAGTATCGAATAACCAGTATGTCTGAGGTGAGATTAGAACCCAGGTCTCTCTGGCTCCAACTCCAGTGCTCTATCTACTTCACCACACAACTTCTCATGTTAAACTGTGTCAGATGGGGTTGAGGAGTATGGATATGGTAAGGGGAGCATCGGAGGGAAAGAAACAGATACGCAGTGGAGGCAAGAAGGTACAAAATGATGGTATGGGGTGGGAAAGCATGCTAGAAGTGTAACCCTGGAGTAAAAACTGCCATATTGTACCATGAGGAACTCTGGGATGTTTTTCAATGAATGAAATTGACCCTTTGTTTTAGGTGATTCAGTTAATTTGACAGGAAATAATAAGCATTTATTAAGCGCTCATTTTTGTTATCATTGTTTGTCCTTTGTTCTGGAAGAACACCAATGCGCTCATGAGGGGCATGTCTTGATTTATCCGTAAATTGGATTTAAGTGAGGCGAAGTCAACACCTCACTCCTTCCTCCAGAGTCATCAGAGTCCAGTGGCAGGACGAAAGCCAAGATGACCTAGGATGTAGTGGATGACCTTGGTTTTTCCCAGGTCTCAGTTTATCTAAAGTAACGCCTATTCAGTGATTAAGGGCTAGGGAAGAATTGAGAAAAACAACATGAGACTAGCTGGAGTGTATATATACACCCATTAGAGATTGAGTCTAAAGTCAGGAAGGCTAGGATTCCAATCCCATCGCTGACTCAGACTGGACTTTGTGACAAGCCCATCGCCCCCTCAGTGTTCTAGGCCAAGGAAGTCTTAGGCATTTACTAACTGTGTAACCCGGGGCAAGTCACTTAACTTCTGTCTACCTTAATTTCCTCATCTGTGAAATGGGGGTGATAATAGTACATACAGGGTTGCTACAAGGATCCAAGGAATAAATGGAAAGTGCTTTACCTTAAAGTGCTATTTAAATGTTAACTATTTTTGGTATTATTATTTTACTGATGAGGAAGTAAATGACCAGGGAGAATAGATGGGCTTAAAGTCATACAGTTAGTGAGTAGGGGAACCAGGCTAGGTTTTGTAACTTTCTCCCTCCCTCCCCCTCTCTCTCTCTCTCTCTTTCTCTCTCTCCCTTTCTCTCTCTCTGTCTCTCTCCTTCATCTTTCTTTCTCTTTCTCTCTCCCTTTCTCTCTCTCTCTCTCTCTCTCTCTCTCTCTCTCTCTCTCTCTCTCTCTCTCTCCCCCTTTCTCTCTCTGTCTCCCTCTGGCTCTCTCTCGCTCTCTCCCTGTCTCTCTCTTGCTCTCTCTCTGTCTCTCTGTATCTTTTCTGCTGCTTCTTTCTCTGTATGTCTGTTTCTCTCTGTTTCTGTCTCTCTGTCTCTTTCTCTGTCTTTTTCTCTGTCTCTGTCTCTCTTTTTCATCCTCAGATGTTACTTTCAATTGTTGCTGAAACCATCCTTCTAAATCTCCTGGTGAGTGTTCACAACTGGAAGTGTTCAGCCTTCTCCAATTCCCCAAGAGAGAATCTCTCTCACCCCAAGCTAGTGCCTTCTCTTTGTTCTTACTTGCACAGGAAAGCTGACCTTCTTCTCCACCAAAGCTCCTGGCACCTCCTGCTAGTCTAGAGGTAGCAAAGCAATAGAGAGTGGAGGCTTTGGGAGGAAGGCTGAGCTGAAAGGCCCCGTGCCTAAGTTTAGTGGGCGTAGCATTCCATGGATCTTGCAAACTCTGCTAAATGGGGAGATGAACCCTAGCATGGACTCCCTCCCAAGAACACCTCCAGGGAGAGGAGAGAGGAAGTGGTTTTTCTGAGTCAGAAGGCGACCCCATTCCCTTTGACACACAGCTGAACTCTTGCCCTCTAGAGCTGAGAGGGATGTGAATTAAAACAAGATGAGTTAGTAGTGCAAGACCTGGGTTAACACTGGGAGATGGTGGGCTCAGACCATCACTTAGGGGACAGTCCATGAGGCCTCTGTACTCAGTCATGGGATTATGAAAATGCTTAAGGCCTGTGCTTAGAGAGTCTCTGTTGGAAAGTTAGCTCAGCAAAGTAGGAAGTGTGCTGGTCTTGAGGTCAGGACACTTGGGCCTGATACCTCATTCTGACACACACTAACTGCGTGACTTGGGTAAGTCAGGACCCTTCTGGTTCTCACTTTCCTCATTTATAAAATAATCATAATACCTGTGCTATCTACCTGACAGTGTCATTATGGGAAAAGTGTTTTGTAAAACTTTGAGTTATTACTTACTTGTAAATACAGGAATTATTAAATAGAACAGCAGACAGAAAGTGGTTTTCATGCAAGGACAGGACATCTGTGAAGTTATTCCCTCAAACCTCCTTTTGCGCTGACGAGCTGTTCCCAGACTTTCGTACTTCTCCCTTCATAGTTCCGTGGTCAGCCTTGTGCAGTCAGGGAGTACTATTTTTCTAATGCTCACAGATCCCAATGTGTGTGCTTTCCCTTAAGGTTCTATCAATTGATAGCAATTAATCAGCCAGAATTAATTAACTTTTTAGCAAGGGTATATGCTGAAGTAAGTATAATAAAGGGGATGGGGAAGCGTTTATTAGGTACCTACTGTGAGTCAGGTACTGTTCAAAGCACTTTATAAATATTATCTTGTTTGACAACCCTGGGAGGTAGATACTATTATTATTTGTTTTACTGTTGAGGAAACTGAGGCAGAGAGTAGTTAAGTGACTTACCCACATAGGTAGTAAGTGCCTAAGGCAGGATTTGGACTCAGGCCTGACTACAGACCTGACTGCAGGCCCACAGCTCTATCACTGTGACACCTTGTTGAAACAAAACATTCTTGCCTTCCTCCAAGAAAATAGTCTGTGAAGACCCTCTGATGAACCTTACAAAGTGGGTTCAGGTTTAGAGGGAGAATATACGGCAAAGGGCTCAGAGCTCTTAGAAGACCTTTTTCCTTTTTATGGGATACTCATGAAGTTCCTCACAGCATTCTTGTGGAACTTTGAATATACCTTTTCTCCCTGAGTCCGGTCCACCCTTGGGCCCTGCTGCACAGAGCCATTGCTATCCTGGGGGTAGTGCTAATCTCCATCCTCTGATCCTTTAGGTCCTCTTCCCATCAACATGGGGAGAAGACCACTGAAGACAGGGAGAAGACCGAAGCTGAAGCATTGTCCTTCCCCACTCCCATCCACAAGCAAATTCCTTCTCAGGGAATTGACTGGAGGCTTCCAGATGTCTGAATCCTCAATTCTAAGCTTCTTGGTTTTATGCAAGCCTCACAGGACTTGACCAAGTACATCAACCAAACCAAACAGACATTTTGTTATACCTAATTGAAATGTCTTGATTAAACCAAGCCTTCTAGGCCTGTCTACACCTAGTTCACCTCTAGTTGATTTGATTGAGATATCTTCTCACCTGAAAAAAGATTTGGGGCATAATACTTTAAGTGAGATGGCATAATTGTATAGGTTCCCCCCACCACCCCCACATGTCCCCATACTACTATAATAGAGGCAGTTATGTGATACAGTGTCTAGATGCTGGGCCAGGAGTCAGGAAAACCTGACTTTTAAGTCTAGCCTTGGACATTTAGTAGCTGTATGACCCTGAGCAAGTCACTTAACCTCTGTTTGCCTCAGGTTCCTCATCTGTCAAGTGGGGTAATAGTAGCACCCAGGATTGTTGTGAGGATAACATGAAATAATAATGTAAAGCACTTATCCTGGTGCCTGGCTCACAGTAGGCACCATGGAAATGCTGGATATTGTTGTTACTGCTACTTCTTGCTGCTCTTTTTGGGTTTCTAGAACCTGCTTGGTTCTACCATTCAAAATCATGGCTCACCAGCCTCCATTTTTCACTTGTCCTCATGTAGCCAGAATTAAGGATGAGACATCATCGTAAGGCCAGAGAATGTTTACTTAAAAGAAGTCAATAATAATTAATAATAAAATAACGTTAAGATTTGGCAAAGGCTTAACGTGTATTATAACATTTAATCCCCACAGCAACCCTGTGAGGTAGGTGGTAACATTATACTCATTTCATAGATGAAGGACCAGAGGAAGCTTACGTTACTTGCCCAGAGTCACATACCTCATAAGGATAGAATAAGTATATAATTTGAACCTATATCTTCCTGACTCTAAGTATGATACTCCAAGCTGATAGTGCCTCTCATAACAAGAAATTAAAATAACAGGTGCTGTATTATCCATTTCCCAAAGCTACCTCCTTCCATAACTCCAGGTCTCAGGAGGGCAAGAATCCTTTACCTTCAACCCATGATTTGTCTGTTAAGGTGGTTTCCCCTAAAGATTTCATGCCATCTAGCTAACACTCCAATAAGTATGTCTGTTTGGACATCTTGATTCAATCAAGGTATTTCAACTCAGTGTAATAAGAAGACTGTTTGGCTTGGTTGACTGTATTTGAAGGTGCCCTGTGAGGCTTGTATAAAACCAGCAAGTCAGTTTAGAGTGAAGGATTTGGGTACCTAGATGCCTCCAACCAAGTTTCCAAGAAGGAATTGCTTGATGGGGACGGGGGAGGAGGGGAGAAGGAGGCAGAGGGGGCAGCTACTCAGTTACTCAGCCTCTTGCCCCACCCCTTGATGAGAGGAAGACCTAGAAAACCAGAGGATGCAAGGATGATCTTTGTCTCTTAGTAAATTGGTATATACTTTATTGATCATGTGTCCTTATCAAGAAAACATTTTTAAATGTCTTCCCCATATACATATGTATATAATTATAAATTATATACATGTACTACAGTACTAATAATTATACATATTACATAAAAACAAACATTTTAAAAGGACAAGAGAAAGATGAAATTATATCTGATATTAGAGTCAATAGGGAACCACTGAATTTTACTGAATAGGAAAGTGACACACCACTGAGTTTCAGGAAAATCCCTAACAGCACTTGTGTGGAAGATGGATAGGAGAAGGAAGAGATTTGAGGCGAGGAGTCTAATTAGGAGGCTATTGCAGTAGTTCAGCTAAGAGAGATAAGGAGCTGAACTAAAGTGTGTCTGTGTAAATGGAGAAAAGGGGAGAGACATTGTAGAGGTAGAAAAGACAAAGTATGACAACTGACTGAATGGTGGGAAAAGGGAGAATGAGTGGGGGATAGTGACAGGGAGATTGTGAACAGGAGAGACTGGAAGAGTTGTGTCCTTGGTGGTAATGAGTTTGGAAGAAATATGGGTTTTGGGGAAAAGATAATATAATGAGAGCTTTGTTCTCTCACAACCCATCCATTCCTGCTCATTCTGTGCCACTCGTATTATCCCACCCAAACTGAAAATGGAGAAGTCTCCTCCGAAAGGGACTTCTGATAAAGTCACAAAGTGATCTGGGAATGCTTGGGATTAAGGGGGTGGGGTTTCCCAATGGTACCTGGGCAGCTGCTGCTGTGGTCACTTGGGTAGGAAAGGAATCTTTTTATAACTGTCCTGAGGGGCCAATAAAGGACTCAGAAAGGAGGTTGGGAATCTGCACATTGGAGGGAGGAAGTGTTGAGGGATGAGGGTAGGTTAAGGTTGAAACAAGTCACAAGACTGCCTATTTTGGAGTGTGTGTGCATGTGTATGTGTGTGTGTGTGTGTGTGTGTGTGTGTGTGTGTGTGTGTGTGTGTGTGAGAGAGAGAGAGAGAGAGAGAGAGAGAGAGAGAGAGAGAGAGAGATCCTCTTTTGATTATCTGATAGGTTGGTTACTCCCTTGTGAACTCCCCACTTTGGAAACCACTACACTAGCATATGTTATTGTACTATTATTCTGATAGTTTGAGTATTTCCTTAAGCAGAATGAACAAGTTAAAATAATTTATAGTTAAAGTGAGCGGTGTTAGCCCTCAAAAGTTATTTTTCACAGAACCAGTTCCTGGGATAGGCAAATAGAGACATGACCTATTTGGAAAGTAAGTAGCATAAACTTTAATTTGTGTTCCTACATTACAAAGAGACCTTGTTATGCAATGGAAATTGTACTGGACTGAGAGTAATGTCTTGATTTTGTTGCTTAGTAGCAATTTGACCCTAGGCAAGCCACTTCATGTTTCCAAGTCTCAGTTTCCTTAAATGTAAAATGTGAAAAGGACTAGATAACCACTAATATCTCTTCTACCTTCCATGATTTTATTTGTCTAGGTTGGTTGTAGTTATCACATGGATATTTGGAGGATGCCAATAGATCATCATCCTAGTCTCAACTTCTAAACTTCTTTTATTTCAGCTCAAAATTTTAGTGTTTCATTTAAGGCTCTTTGCAATCTGACTGCAACTCACTGATCCATCTATTAACTCTCCACTAATTATTGAGGTTAAGAATAAGGAGACAGTCTGGCATAGTGGATAGAGTGTTGAACTTGGAGTCAGGAAGATCTGAGCTCAGATTCTGTCTTCTGCCAGGTTGGGCATGAGAGGCAAGTCTTGATGACTGTTATACATAATTAAGGCTAATTGGAGCCATTATCACTCAGCTAAAGGTACTTTTTGCCAGTACTAAATTTAGCTTTATAACACTGTAAATAAAAGAAGTAATTAATAGCTCAAGTTCTTTGGTTTGTTAGAGTTCATTCCTTGGGCCCACATTTGTCAGCTTCCCTTCTTAGCTGTTCAGAGTCTCAGTTTATTTATCTGTAAAACAAGAATAATAATAGTATGTATCAGAGGTATTATGAGGATCAAAAGAGATCATTTTAATAAAGCATTTTATAATCTTTGAAGTACTATGTAAAAGCCAGCTAGTTTTACTATTATATCCAGATTCTTGTTCTTGTCAGAGTGGTGAGAATGAGAAGGTATGGATGGATTTGTTCTGCACTATTGGAGAGAACCCAAGAGAGAATGCAAGGAAGAGCCTGGAGCAGAAGAGAGAAAGAAAGACATTTCTTTTTCTCATAATTTGGGTTGCATGGGAAGAGGAATATACAAACATGGAGGATAGTATATTGAGAGTAGGCATAAAATGAGCCTCACTCTAAACTGAACCAGGAGAAGGTAAAGCTAGGTAGAACAATGTCTTTGAAGGACAGTGAGCCCAGAATACTAACTTTTGTGGAACAAAGCATGCTTTGCTAGCAGGTGCTGACATCTCTGTGTGGAGGGAATGGTTTGTCCCTGAGATGACGGTGGTCCTCAGGTCAAATCTCATGGTCCTCTGATGGTGCAGAGATCAACCTCCCCTGGCCACCACCCACAAATTCTTTTCAATATAGTGTCCACCTTCCAGGAACTGACTTCTTGCCACCCACTACTGTACCAAGTCTCTCCCCTTTCACCTATGACCAAACTTCTAATGAATTTGCCTCAGTTGCATCACCCAAACACTTGATGCATCTTTTCTTCCCTCTTTATTTCTACACCTGCTTCAAGGTCCAGTGTAAATCCAATTACCTCTGTGAAGCCTTCCCTGACCACCACAATGTCCCTGACCAATTATACAGTGCTTTCAATATTTGGATGCAGTTATTTGTTATCTGTTGTTATCTATGAATCCTCTACTTAGATACTTGTAAGTATCTTTGATCTTATAGTGTGGGTCTTGCTCCAACAGTCCATATCAAAATCCATCCATATCTGATCCTGTGTGACTCTGACCCCTTAGTGTGCATGCATATATATGGCTGAGTGGTGAAGTAGGGCTGATGAACTTGGGATTTCAGAACCCAAGATCAAATTCTGGTGCTGCCACTTACTGCTGGTGTATCTTTGGACAAATGGCTTAACCTCTCTGAGCCTCAGTTTCCTTATCCGTAAAGTGAGGGGCTTAAACTAGATGACCTTTAAGGTCCGTCCTAGTCCTAGGTTTATGATCTATACTTAATGTTAGAGCTTGAGAAGACCTTAGAGATAATTTTGATCCCCCTCTTTCATTTTACAGATGAGAAAACAGACTCAGAAGGGAAGTAACTTTTCTTCCCTAGGTAACAGTGATACTTCACCAGAGAGTTCAAGTCCTATGCTCCTTTATCCTCACTATGTGACCTCCATATGTCTATGTTCTTTGTACCCCTCCCCCCAAGATTTTAAGTTCCTTGAGGGCAAAAATTATCTTGTAGCACTTTCCATGTGCTATGTACTTGATTGGTGTTGGTTGGCAATGATTTAGATATGATTACAAAGTAATGGAGAAAATAAGTAGCTAAATTTGCTGTCCAGTGCGCAGTCAATATTTATCATTGAAAAACTGAGGTCCTAAGAATTCTCACTAGGATTCTTGCTGCAAACACTAATTTTTTGTTTGTTTGGGTTTTTTGGGCAGTCCCAGGGCTTTTTAGTTCTTGATCTCAAGTTGATTTGGCATCCAAAAGCCAAGATGTAGCGTTTCTGTTGTTAAAAAACGGAGTCCAGGATCTCAGGGCTTTATTGGAGCTAGGCTAGGTGCTTTTCTATCAGTTCTGCTCATCTCCAATTCTGACCTTGAGAGACAAATCTTTATGGCTGCTACATAGGCCACGAAGGCTAATTGAGGCCATGACTGCTTGACTGAAGCCACTTGGTATCAGCATTCAGTTCAGCTGTGTAACACTACAGGTAAAACAGGAAGCAAGAGTTGCTCTGCTCTATTGGTTTGCTGGGATTCGGTCCTCAGCCTCTCAGTCGTCCCTTTCCCGTGGAAGAGAAAGGCCAAAGGTAAGAACAAAGAGAGACTTCCCTGTTCACAGTGTGTGCTTTGAATCAGTTCCCCTCTAGGGCATTTTAAAATAACTTCTCGTAATCTGTTGGGCACAAATGTAGTTGATTTATGACTCTGTTGACCTTTAATACGTTGGCACGGCTCTCCCCGAGGCCCAGAGATGTTTTCCCCTTGCCTTGTTTACTCAGCACTGGGTTGGATGATTTAGGAGGTTGCCCTATTTCTTCCAACCAAAGACCTTGCCATGTTGGACCTGCCCTTTAGGATTTACACCCCACTGGGGGCTCTGCCTCATCCTTTTTAATAAAATAACATTCACCCTTTCCTAGCCAGGGAACACATTACTTGTATTTCTTGGGCTTATGAACCCTTTGAAGAATTCCCCAGAGAAAGAGTTGACCAGAGCTCCCTGTCAGACTGTAACCTCAGCTCCATCCTCTCTCTTCACAGCCCTTATTTTTTTTTGAGTAAAGAGGGCTATAAAAAAACTATGATTGGCATGTGCTATTTATCCTTAACTGAGCAAAGCTGTGGAGAGTATAATTTCTAGCTCTTTAAGGGACTAAATAAACACGTGCTATAACCATACAGTATGTCACACACAGTGCAAGGCTTATAATGGGAAGTGCATCCATTTGGAAGGCTTATTGGCAAACTGACAGATGAGTTGTTCGCAAGTGTGTGCCCTAGGAAAATAGCTCTCAAGTCCTAGAATTGAAAGGGACCTTGGAGGCCAACCAATCAGAAAGCAAGCATTGCTCTGTGCCAGGCAATGTGTAGGTATTGGGCACACCAAGACAATTAAGCCATCCCTGACCTCGAAGAGCTTACATTTGTCTTCAAGGAAAATGGTAATTGGTTGGGGGTAAGGGGAGAGGTGAGGCAGGTTCTAGCCATGGCATGGGTAGTGGAGATTAGAAAAGGCCTCAAAAAGAAGTTGGGCCTGGGCCTGTGTGTAGAAGAAGACTAGGAATTCTAAGAGATAAAAATGAGAAAGAAGTATATTCCAGACCCTGGGGATGGGAGAGGAGATGTCATGTAGGAGGGCCTGTGCATTAGTAGAGTGTGTGAATGAGAGTAATTGTTAACAGGTCTGGAAAGGAAGTCTGGGTATATGTGAAAATTCTTAGATGTCAGATAGAGGAATCTGTATGTGATCCAAGAGGTAATAGGGGTTTTAGAGCAGAGGAACATTTGATTAAACCTATACTTGAGGAAGATTCTCTTCAGCAGTTGTGTGGAGGATGGATTAGAGAAGAGATGGAAAAAGGGAGGTCATGAGAACCTGACCTGGGGTGGTGATTGTGTGAGTCAAGATAAGAGGATAGATAATTAATGATGTTGTGAAGGTAGAATGGATGAGAACTTGTAACTAATTAGCTTTACATTTTTAGCCCAGTCTTTCTCATATCAGCCAAAACTTACCATCAGAAAATTAGATGTGTGAACCAGGACTTTAACAAACCTCTATCAAACACATATATGTTTATATTTTATCTACATTATGCCATAATTTAATTGTTAATCAATGTTTATTTTTTCAGATAAAAAGTATTTTGGGAATATTATCAGGAAGAGATCCAGTAACTCCCATAGTCAATAATTTTGCCACTGTGTAATTATAATCTCAATTTTTCTTGATCTCAGTTTCTTTACTTGTAAAAGGAGGATCCTGGGTAAGGGGATCAGACCTGCTTTGTCCCAGAAAGGAGAACTGGGAGCAATGGTAGAAGGTGAAATGGATGGACTGAGAAATTCACAGGCAAGAGTCAAGTAGGAATTTCAAGAGCATCTTTATTAGCCAGGTTGGTGGCTGCCTCATGGAGAAACCCAGAGGAGACAGCCCTGAGCTAAGATGGGTGTGTGCATTTTAAGCATTTCAGCACTTCTTGGTACAGCCTTGCAGTTTCTACAACAAACATAATTCTGACAGGGTGGGAGGGCTTGCTGCTAGGCAAGGGGGCCCAACAGAAAATAGTTGCCAGGAAAGGGACCCAATCAGAGAATGGTTGTCAGGAAGGAGGTACCCAACAGAAAGTGGTTGTCAGGAAGGGGGGTGCGCAGCAGAAGGTAGTTGCCTGGCAAAGGGAGTCTAACAGGAACAGTTCTGGCAGGGGGGCAGGTTGTTGCCAGGCAAGGGGGAATAACGTTTTGACAGGGGCCCAACAGAATGCTGCTGCTGGGCAAGGTTATCCAACTCTGCCCAGCAACCTAACAGATATCTCTCAACCTAGGGGGCCCAGGGAGGAATAATGTCCACTTCAAAGGTACAGAAAGATTTAGGCTTAAATTGAGGTTTGAGGTGTTGAGGTTTCAACTCTGCCCACCCAGGGATGCCAAAAACTGTTGTGGTTTCATGGTGTGTTGTGGTGGAACCATCTTAAAGAATTCAGAGTCAGATCACTTCCAATCCAAGTACGGGCATTTGTTGAGATTGATGCCTCTCATGGAGTGAGCTAAGTTCCAAGAAGGAACTTCAGAGAAAGCAAGATGGATTTTTAGAGGGTAAAGATGCAATTGCATCACAGAAATTATTAATATTGAAAAGGCAAGAGGGATTTGTTAAGGGATTAAGTAATAGGGGAAGTCATACAGAAAATGCATACAGAAAATCCCATTTGGGGAGGTATGTATATATTGATAATGATATTATAATAAGCCTCTTTAAGTTGAAAGTTCACTCTAGGTCAGTTCTTTATTATTGCTGCACAGTGCCTACTTAGGGAAAGTCCCTTCCATTATTTTGGGGTCTGCATCCTGCTTGGGCATCCTGGTGGTGCTGCTTTCTGATTGTCTGGGACTAGATGGAAGTGGTTTTGATTGAGTGCATAGACACACCTGCTGTTTCTTTGGAAAATATGAGGAATGGGTCTGGGGGTAGTGGCTCAGTAGAGGCAGCGGCTGGGATCCCATCACATGGACACGCCTGCTGTTTTTGTGAGAAATATGAATTTATGGATGCATCTGTTGTTCTAGTGAGGCATATATGGAGAAGTTAGGACGTTGAGTGTGTGGGGGTGTGAGTGACTAGGTAGGGGCAGTGGACTTGCTGATCAGTGGGGCCTAAAAGGAAGTTAGAATATTGGAACTGGTGGGCAGCTTTATTAGGATTCCATCATAAGTATAATTGGTACAAATAAGGGATTTACCATCCCCCCTCTGCCCCAATCATAGAGCTCTGGGTCATATTCAGTGTTGAAGGATTTGGTGATTTGGAATGGCTCCTCGATCCCTTCTTCTCATGAGAACAGCAGAAGGGGGTCTCCTGACACCTGAGACATCCCCTCACTCAGACTTTCAGAGGGATGACTTGGCACCCTCTCTTTTCTCTCCTGTGGAGCATGAGAGCTTCTCTTTTGCATTCCCCATGAGGTGAGGAGCAGAGGAGCAGATTTCTCTTCTTTCCTTGACATACACAGGCTGCCTAAGGGAGCCTAGGCTTTGGGCCTCTTCCAGTCTCTTTTGCTTTGTATTTTTTTCCCTTGACTATATGTGACCAAGCAGTCATGCTGATGTAATTGATGGAGGGGTGGGAGGGTAAAGGATTTGGTTCCACAGAGGAACCAAAATGTGTTGTAGTCACAGGATATAATCGCACATAATGAGCTGCTAACAGGTTAGGAAGGTATTAACACCCTGTTATGAAGTATGAATGTCTCTCTCTCTGATTGAGCCATCTCATTAACAGATTAAAAAGTCATCATCTGTGATTACATCCTTTGACTTGTTCAACTGAACTTGGAGGAGAGAAGATGAGGTCAGGAGTCAAATCTCTCCCTACTGCTCTCCTCCAAATTAAACATTTATTGTCCCCACATTCCAGCCAGGGTGCTTGGTAGTTCAACCCACATGGAGCAGTTCACAAACCATCTAGATGTGAACATTCTTCCACAAGGACACAGCCATATATTCAAGAAGAGTGGGCGGTCAGTGGGGTCAAGTGTTGCAGAGAAGATTAGGACTGAGAAAAGGCTACTGAATTTGGCAATTAGGAGATCATTAATCAAAATAGAAATGTCAGTTAAATGATGAGGTGGGATAGTCAGATTGCAGATGATCACTGAATAAGAGAGGCTAATGGAGACACGCTTTTTACTGGAGTCTGGATACAAAAGAGAGGAAGAGTGTTAGAGACTGGCTTAGGGAACTGGCAGAATCAAGTGAAGGGATTTTCTTTTTTAAAATGGAAGGGGGAACTTGTTTTTTAATAGCATGGAGCCAAAACTAAAGACTCAAGGGCAAGAATAGGAAAAGTAGTAACAGAACATTCTCCTCAAAAACCTGGAGAATACCCACAAATACATATACCACAAATGTGGAAAGACTAGACCATGTATAGGAATGATGCACACGAGGGAGGCTAGGTGGCACAGTGAATAGAACTGGGCCTGAGGTTGGGAAGACTCATCTTTGTGAGTTCAAATCTCACCTCAGATACTTCCCCCTGGGCAAGTCACTTAACCCTGTTTGCCTCAGTTTTCTCATCTGTAAAATGAGCTGGAGAAGGGAAAGGGAAAGATACTCTGGTATCTTTGCCAAGAAAACCCCAAATGGAGTCATGAAGAACACAACAACAACGTGTGAGTAGGGAACACACAGAGGGAAGGACAAGCAATGAACATGTTTCACAAAGCAAATAGACGTAAGAAACATGTAGCTAGCACACATTTGGAAGATCCCACATATAAGGGAACACATGTGGTTATGGTCATACACATAACCAGTGCACATAGAGGGACATGTACCAGAAACTCTCGTTGCCAGTATATACACCAGAGGGGCAAGTAATGGGAACCAGTGTCTTCTGATGAGATTATTAAGTTGCACTGTTGGGTCTGTGCTCCACGGGTCATTGTATTTTCAGGGCTTTCCACTGGGCATGACATAACTGGACATAATTGGTGGTTCTAGATTGCAGCTTCGGACAGCGAGCTGCATGTGTAGATTTGGGTCATCTGCTTAGGGAGGATAGTGGAAGCCAAGGGAGCTGGTAAAATCACAAAGTGAGATAGTATAGAAGGAAAAGAGAAGGGGGCCACACCCATGACCTAGTGTGGCCAGTAAAAGGAGACTGAGAAGTGGATGTCATTAGGGAGAAGGAGAACCAGGAGAGAGCAGGTCTTGAAAACTTAGAGAGGAGAGAGTGTCTGGATTTAGGAGGAGAAGATCAGTAGTGTCACAGGATACAGACTGGTCAAGAAGGATGAGCATTAAGAAAAGGCCATTAGATTAGGCAGTTAAGTGAACATGGGTAACTTTGCAGAGAGCAGTTTCGGTTGAATGATGAAGTCAGAAACAGATTAAGGAGGGTTCAGAAAAGTGAAGTACCTAGTGTAGATAAATAACTTTCTCAACGGGATTAGCCAGGATGGATAGTAGAGATAATTGAATGATGACTAGAGTGAATAGTTGAGGGTTTTTAAGATCAAGGAAACATGGGAATGTTTGTAGAAGAAAAGGAGCTAATAGAGACTAAAAACACAAATTTTAAATGGTGGTAGAGGCAATCTACTGGAGAAGATAGATAGGGATGAGATCAAGGGCACATATTAAGAGGTTAACATTGACAAGGAGAAGGTTCACCTTTTTTTTTTTTTTTGAGGTAATCAGGGTTAAGTGACTTACCCAGGATCACACAGCTAATAGCCTTCTGAGGCTGAATTTGAACTCAGGTCCATCCTGACTCCAGGGCTGGTGCTCTATTCACTGTGCCACCTAGCTTCCCCAAGAAGACCACTTCTACATGAGAGACAGAGGTGAAGAAGGAGATAATAGGGAAAGATGTCTGAGTGATATGAAGTCAGAGGGGGAGATGAGCTGATGCTCTTAATATTTTTTAGTGAAATATGGAGCAACAGTCCTCACCTGAGAGGGAACTAGGGAGGCATGAGTTAAATTCCCATAACCCACAATATCAGCTGGGATTGTTGTGATCAAGGAAGCAGTGGGGCAGACTTGGGCAGGTGGGATTAACTTTGCCCTTGGATGGGTTCATCTAGGAGCCAGCTGTGGGCCTTTGGGGCAAGAATTTAAAAGTAGTTTTCAAGTAGGCAAGAAAACTGCTGACATCCTAGAGAATCTCCTTGTTGACTGACCTTTGCCTTCTTTCTCTTCCTGGTTTGCCCTGGGAGACATAAGTAGAGACTAGATGATTTAGATTAGAATAGTGCTGTGGTGAGTCAGAGAGTGAGTTGATTAGACAAATATAAAAAGATTGCTTTACTTACTCCATGAGGGCCAATTGAGAGAACCTGATTTTTGTAGTGAGTTCAATCAGCATGGTTTTTGTGATTTTTTTTTTCTCTTCCATTCCAGAGAATAGGAGCAGAGAAGGCATCTGATGGGAGAATTCTGGGGATGTGCTATTAAATGTTTTACACCTGGCTTTTTTTTAAAAAAGGAGCGGTTAATCTGCATTATTAACATTTTCTTGACATTTTAAGTCTAGAAATCAACAAAATAACCCTGGTTTGTGTCCTTGACTGATTTCTGAATTAAATTTCATAGTGAAAATTAAAAAATCCCCTCTTGTGAGCTGGTTCCTTGGCCCAATAATCCAAGACACGATTGATAAAAGGACAAAGGAACAAGGGTATAGAGAATAATATTGAATTCAGCTGATTCACCAAAGAGAGGTTGAGTCATGATCTGAGAAAGAACTGAGGGATAGAGAGATTGGAGTTCATAATGAGGGTGAAGAACAAGAGTTTGTAAAACATAGGGAAAGGCGGAATGACAAAAAGATTCTGATCAGGTAATGGCATTTTGGAGTTCATAAACATGTGAGAACTCTTGGGGATGATAGCAAGTTGAAAGCTGATCTTGTATAGTGGAAATAGAATGGAGAAATTGGTCACGAGAATGGAGTAGATTGAGGAACTGAGAGGTTAGGGTATTTTAGGGATCATCATTATTTTGCATGTTGAAGTCCCTTAGTATGAGGGCAGAGGCTGAGGTGGAGAGAGCATAGCCAGTTCACGGAGGACAAAAGGGGAATGTTTCCAGGGTCGTTAGATAATGGCCACCGGGATCTGAGTTGGTTTACTTTGGATAGCATGAACCTGAAAGGATGCATGGTCCTCCTTTGGGTGGGCAGAGTTTCTAAGTGGCAAAGGGGATCCAAGAGCATTTTTTCTTCTCTCACCATACCCAGTGACTAAAGGAGGGGGCATTCTATCAGTAAGTCCAGTCAGATCTGAAAAGAGTTGTCAGGGATGCCACATCAGAAGGAGGAGCCACAAGTAGTAAGTTGCAAAAATGGTCTTTGAACTTAGGTCCTTAGTACCTTTTGCTGGACTTTCCACTGTACCACACTGCCTAGCACAGTGTCTTAAAAAGAGTTAGCACTGAAATTTGTTGAGTTAAGAAGAAAAAAAATGACATAGAATCAAAGAATGACAAAGTGCGATGCAACTAAGAGGTCTAGCCCAACTAATACCTAAAAAAGAAACTCTTTGTAAAAGCATAAGTGGACTTTCAGCCTTTGGTTGAAGACCTTCAAGAGGAACTTCTGCCTCCACAGGATAGATGGCTCTAATTGTTAGCAATTCTTTCCTTATGTGAAGCCCAAATTTCCTTCTGGGTTACATCTTCCCTTTTCCTTAGACCTTCTCTTTGAGGTTTAAAAGAACAATCTCCTTTCCAGTCCTTGAAATACATGAAAATAACTTTCATTTTCCCCACCCCATCATCTTCTCTTTTCCAAGCTAATCAACCCCTGTTCCTTCAACTGATTCTTTTATACTTGAGGCCTTTCATCATTTCTGGTTGTCATCTCTGGATGTTCTCCAGCTTGTTGACATTCTTTAAAAAAAATCAGTTAACAAGCATTTACTTTCTTCCCCCTCATCCCCACCCACAACAAAGGAAAGAATGAAACAAGACCCTTGTAACTGATGTGCATAGACAAGTAAAAGAAATTTTTGCATTGGCCATATCTAAAAATGGACTTAGTTACCTGTGCCATAATGGCTTACCTATAATTGATATGAATACATAAAGTAGTTAGTGTCTACAAGCCATTAAGAAATTGGATATAAATTTAAAATGTCACTGCCATGAATTAAATTTTAAGTAGAGAAATTGGGGATCAGGGGCATGTCAACGTTAGTATTAGCCCAGCCTCTTGCTTAGAGACAAATTAAAACTGCCAACATTAAGTTAAAAACACCAAACAAGTACTTTGAGTTATGAGAATTCTATTTGTTCAGAAATTATTTTCCTCTCTCATATTCTATCTCGGAGCTGCCATGATGCAACTGTATGGTCTGGGGCATTTTGTGCCCAGTTAGCCCATGTGTATCGAAAGCTGCTTTTGAGGGCAACAGGTTACCGAGGAGAAAGCAGAGGGAATTCCCGGAGCTGGTGAAGGTCCAGGCTATCAGCTGGCACTGCCAAGAGGGCACACCCAGAACAGTTCTTGGAAGATGGTGGCTGCCCTGGCAAGGGTAGCGGTTTGGTGAGATTAATCGGATTAGGGCACTTAGCAGGATGGTGATTTATCTTGGCCCATGCAACCACCAGGATGATGTTCTAAGTTTAGAGTGCTGCACAACGGCATTGTTGTGTCACCAAGGGATGTAAAAACAGCTTTGTCACTGGCTAGGGGCCCAGAGCCGGCAGCCAAGACTTCATTATTACACCACAAAATAAACATCTGTGATTCAAAGCTAGAGCTCAGCTCTGTTCTATGCAGTCCTTTCCAGTTTCCAAGACAGTAGGATGGAGAAGGATCTTCAGGATTATCATCATCTTCAAAGAGGAAAGAAGGAATGATCAGTGGGATCAAAGAGTAAGACTGGGCAGGAAACTACTGGGCTCCTCCATTCACTGGCCAAGTTGAAAACTAATAATTTTTTGCTTTCAATTGGAATGGCTCCCAATTTATCTATCCATTCATTCATTTATTTGGGGACATCCCACTGAGTGACGGCAGACTGAGTTACTGATCACCAGGAAAAGGGAGGGAGGGAGAGAGGGGAGGCTCTCTTGAAATGGATCACTCCAACCTGAAAGCACAATTTCCTGATTTTTTTCCAGATGACTGAAATTCATGGGGACATATATAATCATCTGCTAGGATGTCACTGTGTGTAACGTACCTCATAGGACTGATGTAAAAATCAAATGAGATGATATTTATAAAGTGCTTGGCAAACAAACCTTAAAGTACTGTATAAATGCTAGCTATCGTAATTATTGGTGTATAGAGTGCTGGGGCTAGAGTTAGGAAGACGCCTCTTCTTGAGTTCAAATCTGGTCTCAGACACTTACTAGCTGTGTGACCTTGGGCAAGTGATTTAATCCTGGTTGCCTCAGTTTCCTCATCTTTAAAATGAACTGGAGAAGGCAATGGCAAACCACTCCAGTATCTTTGCCAAGGAAACCCCAATAAGATCATGAAGGGTCAGACACAATTGAATAACAAAAATCAGTATCATGAGATAATATTTATAAAACATTTAGCACAGTGTTTGGCACATAGTAGGTGCTTAAGAAATGCTTATTTCCTTTCTACCTTATTACCAGTCAGCTATTACTTATTTCCTCAGCCCTAGCCCTTTCTACCTTATTACCAGTCAGCTATTACTTATTTCCTCAGCCCTAGCCCTCACCCATAGCCCCTCTTGTTCCTTCCAGATCCCAGCATGCTCACTCAGTCACATTGCAGCATCATGGTTGAAGAAATGATTTAATTAGAGAGAACAACATGGCACAGTGGATTGAGCACTAGACTGGAGCCAGGAAGATCTTGGGTTCAAATCGTGCCTCCCTCCCCACTTGCTAGTTGTGTGACAATGGCCAAGTCACTTTACCTCAGTTTCCTCATCTGTAACATGGGGATACTTATAACACTCTATAAGACTTGGGGGAAGATCCAGCGAGATCATGTATGTGAAATGCTTTGGCAACCTTAGGATACGAGGTAAATGTCAGGTATTGTTGGGATTCCAAAATTAATAAATGTAAGGTAAAGTCGAGAAGCATTAACCACTTGTGTCATAAAATGTAACTTGCCAAACAAGACTAAGCTCTGTCTGCTTCTCAAGTTGGTATCTCTTCTCATTTCTCTCTGAGCTATAAGAGAAACAACATGAAATTACATTTACTTAACTAACTCCCATTTCCACACACCACAATGGGGGGAGATTTTCTGTCATTCATACCATTTAACTCATGAACATGTAGTGCCGTTGGAAGTCCTCTCACTGGGTAGAGCAGCATGTACCTGCAGTCACACGTGAGTTACTCCAAAATGTTTTCTTTTCTGCTGGTCTGCACCTCCTAGACCTTGGTATGTTCAGATTACCCATCTTTGTTGCCTGTACTGGAGGCCAGGATGAGGTCTTCATGTCATTGATAACCAGGAGAACAAGGAAGGAGAATAGAAGTTCTTCATTGCTGCCATGTTTCTATATTTCAAGGTCCATGCTTGCCATGGTGTCTTGCATCCTTAACACAGTTCAGTACATCAGTCCAAGTCTATGTCCCCAGGGTGCTGTGTATCTGAGAAGGGAAGGGCAAATGATGCTAGACCAAATGTCAAAGTTCCTGAATACTGCTCTTGACATGAGTAACTAAAAATCCCCCAGAAAAGAGGAATTATAAATAAGGAAGACTTCTTAATAGAACTGGAGTGTTCGTGCCTGAGAATACTATTTTTCCTGATGGGCTGAGTCAGATGTTTAGTTCAGATTCGCTTATATAATGGGAATGATCAAGGGAATATGCTTCCCCTCTTGAATCCCCATCCCCAGTTTTCTCTGTGTGGGAACTTTCCATGAAACTAGGCATTTGCCCCAGTCCCTTCTAGTGGACCCATACGAGGCTGAGGTGGTGTGCTGAAAGAGCTTAAATGAACTGAGGGTCTTGCCTGGAATGAATGAAAGGAGGGCCAGTGAGGAGGAAGTAGTGTTGTTCAGTACTTTGAAAGGAGAGACTTTTGCTTTCACCTTCTCTTTCCCTCTTTTAAATCTATGGATTTCTTTATCTCCTCCCTACCTCCTAGCAGTTAGGACAACTGGCTGTTGTGGCAATCAACACTCAATTCACACAGTGAACCCACAAATACTGGCTGTGGGCTACTGGGGTCTGTGTGCTCATTATTTTCCCTTTGCTTCCGATAGTTTGGACCCTCCCCTGGGGGGGGGGGGTTGTCATTCTGTAACGCTTCTAATGGCTTGTTCTTCCAGGGGAAACATCTGAGCCATTTATAGCTCACTTTTTAGGATTCTCGCCTGGGAGAGTGATAGGATCATTCGTAAAACCAAACTGTGACTCACTTGCCTCCAGGAGCATCTTTGACCTCCCTTGTTAGACATACAAGGTCTTAGTATAGTAGAAAGCCTGTAATGTATGAAACCCCTTGGGACTGTCCCTCCCTGTTCACTCTGATCTCAAGTCGCAGATGTGGCCAACAATGAGGATGGACCAATTCATAAAAAGACAGTCAGCTTTAGCAATGAGGGATATGGGATATGCAAAACAGGATATAGTTGTTTTCTCAGATTCACCTAAATAGAGAGGGGAGAATGGAAATGCCTCCATCAGCCTCTATGGGGCTGGGGATGGTGCAGTGAGGAGCTATTACTCATCAGGCTTTTCTTCCATTCCAAGGCTGTAGCTTTGGCAGCCTTGTCCGACTGCTCTAAAGAGTGGTTCTGGTTGCTCCTGGGGGGTCCTGATTGTTTCCATCCCATTGATTAGTCAGTCACTGGCCTGCTTCTTGGTTTCCATGGCCCCAGCCCCACTGCCCACTGGCTGTCCTCCATGTGCCCCCAAGTTTACTTCCACTGCCAGATCTTACTCCTTAATCCATGCCTGCAGAGGCTGAGATAGTCATCTCACCCTCCCCTGTGCCCCCACCCCTGTCTCTCTCATTGGACCTTGCTACTACATGCAATGAACATGTGCCAGTCTAGAAAAGTCTGAGATTGGACAAGTTTCTGGATGCCTCTTCTGTTTTCTATTTCTTTTCCTGAGTATAGAAAGCCATATCAAAGTACTAGGGTGGGAGTTTCTATCCTTGGTGGCAACCTCAAGAGTAAGAGGGGACAGAAGTTCCTGGGTGGGTGCTGATTGCCTATAGGGGGATGATGGAATAACTTCTCAAAAGAAATAATCACTGCTAGAAGATGAGTCCCAGCTCACTCCCTAGTTTATCAGAAGGTATGGATTGTAAGCTGTTCCAAGAGTTGATCTAAGGTGAAAGTAAAAAAAAAGAAAAAAAAACAGAAAAAAAAAGCTAAGTTGATCTAGAGTGAAAGTAAAATACCTATTCAGCAATCCCAAAAAGTGTTTTGTGTTTTGATGTTTTAAGTATCAGCCTCGCAGAGGGTATAATTGAAATAATGTAAACTGCAACCTTATGGTTAAAGAAATAGTTTAATTAGAGAGAGCAGCATAGTACAGAGGACTGAGCACTAGACTCGAGTCAGGAAGACACTGAGTTCAAATCATGCCTCCCACACAAAGTACTGTTACTCCTTTTTTTTTTCAGTCCAAAATTGATATATAACCTTTTGTTGTGAAATTGTCACATATGTATAAATAATTCTGTTCATCCCATCACTTAACAGGTAAACAGAGCAGGAATATATTCACCAGTGGCATGGGAATGTGCATTTATCTCTCTCGCATTTGCAAGTGGCAAACTTAGAATTCTCAGCACACCCACGTGGTCAGTGCATCTTCGAAAGTCACTTGCATGGTTTGTTTTTAGAGTACTACAGTGCTAACGGCATTGTCAAGTCAATGAAGAGCCCCAGGTGCTAGGAGAGGATGGGAGAGGAGGGCAGATGAAGCTGCCATAAGTCATGTGATAGGGTGAAGCTGGCATCTTCCCAATTTTAACATGTATTCATGAGTATTTCGTGCATCTAATCTTGCACTAAAGACAGCTTAGTAATAAAAGATTTTAAGTAAAACCAGCACAAATTTCTAAGAGCTTCACATAATGGTTGCACTCCACTTTTCCACATAAATCCGTGATGATTACGCTGGGAGAAGCGGCCATCGTGTCTCCATGGCTCTCACTGAACCTGTTTTCTCATTTGTTCCATGAGAATAATGACTGCACTTCATAGGATTTGGGGGAAAATTGAGGTCATGGATGTAAAATGTTTTATGAACGTTAGAGTGCTAGGCGAATGTCAGCTATCGTTGGATTAGTAGATTAGTCAACGCAAGGTAAAATCAAGAAGCATTATTCAGTGTATTATGCTCTAAGTATTTATCATGATCTGTCTGGGAGTCTAGTTTTTTAAGCATTTTAGTGGTGTTGGGTCTGACTTTACTTGACCCGTTTTTGAGGTTTTCTTGGCAGATATATTGTAGTGGTTTGCCATTTCCTTCTTCAGCTCATTTTACAGATGAGGAAATTGAGGCAAACTGAACTAAAGGTTCAAGGACTTGCCCAGGGTCATATAGCTAGTGAGTCCCTGAGGTTGCATTTGAACTCAGGTCTTCCGGGCTGGGCACTCTATCCACTGTGCCACCTAGCTGCTGTTATCTGCCTGATCTATATTGTATGTTGAGTACCTTTCTAGAATAGACTCTGTTAATAACTTTTCGGGAGACTCTAAAGTGAATCAAACTTAAGCTTGAAGAGATTCTTACCTGGGGTTCCTGGATGGGCCACAGTGAACCTGAGAATTAAAGAATATAACCTCTTGCTTTGGGTTCGGCCTCCCCTACGATGTGAAATTAATCTGTTCCAGCCCAGAGCTGAGGTCCCATGGTTGGAAATTTGCATCTACCCTTTGCCCTATGACACTTTATTTATATTGCCTTTCTTTAAACCTCTCTCTCCAGCTTATAACTAAATTCCCCCCTGGGTCACAAAGCCTCCCTCAGCCCCACTCATTGTAGGCTTATGAATCTGTGTAACTCATCACTCTTGTTTTCTCTTCCTGACCTATGAGAAAGGTTTCAAGTGAACTAGAAACTTCCACAGTGTCTCACTTGAGAAGAACCTCTTGATATTATGTTCTGTCTTCTCAGATGAAGACTGGAAGGTAACCAAGAAGGCTGACTCAGATGACTTCTTCTGCCTCCAACCTTTCTCCCTCTAAGGGAGGGATAGTATGGAACAATGAAGGTAGTGATGTTTTGGAGACAGGTGATGTTTCCAGGCCCTTGGGAATTATACTGTTTTGAGGTTGAACCCTATTTCTGTACATAATAGAATAATTGAACATTCATTCCCTCCTCCTCCCCCCTCCACAAACTCTATCCCCTCCTCAAAAACCCAAAAGACACCCATCTTTCATTCCTAGGACATGAACATCCTAGTTACTCAGGCTCATGGCCTTGGAGGGACCCTGAACTCTTCACTTTTTTATTTTTATTTTTTATTTACCATCCTATCCAAAAAGTTCTTGTGTTTTGTTGATTCTTGGGCAACTAACTGGTGCAGTGGATAGAGCATCCAACTTGAAGTCAGGAAGACTTGAGTTCAAATGTGGCCTCAGACACTTTACTAACTGTGTGGCCCTGGGCAAGTTACTTAACCCTGTCTGACTCTTTCCTCATATATAAAATGAACTGGAGAAGGAAGGGACCAACCACTTCAGTAGCTTCACCAAGAAAACCCCAAATGGGGTCACAAAGAGTCAGACACAAACGAATGAACACAACAAAACTGATTCTACCACTGTAACATTTCTTGTATGTATATATTTCTTTCCACTCCATGACCATCACTATTGTAGGATGCAGCTAACTATGAACTGACCTTGCCTGGTCCCAGAGCTTTGTGTAGACAGAGGGTGACTGAAACCAGTCAAAAGGAGGCAAAGCTAGCTTAAAAAACAAAACAAAAACCGAATGCTCTGACCAGATGTGATCACTCCTCAGCCTTCTTTTTCTCCTTTCTTTTTTTCTTTCCTCTTTGGACTTTGTTGTTCCAAAAAATAACTGGCACGGTACCTTCCCAAGGCTCTATTTCCCATAGAATTCCCTCCTAGCTAAAGTGTATTTAACCCTGCCCCCTCTGCCCTTCTTGGCTGCTATGGCACTCTGGGTCCTCTCTTCCCTGTCCATTCAAATTGGGCTGACACTCAGAAGTTTAATTCAGATTTACAAGCCTGTATTAGGTACCCAAAGGTGCTGGGGCTGTGCTATATACTGGGAAAACAAAGACAAAACAACACAAAAATTGTCCCTGTACTCAAGGAGCTTATTCTGTCAGGATTGGGGTGGAGACTTGCATAGTATGTACAGAGATAAATAGGTGCCAAATATATGCAAAGTAATTGAGGAGCAGCAGAGAGCATTAAAAGCTGAAAATATCATGGAAGGCATGTGTGGAGGCAGCTAGGTGGTGCCATAGCGCACAGAGCTCTGAACTTAGAGTTAGTAAGCTGAGTTCAAATTTTGACTTAGACATTTTTTAGTTGTGTGATCCTGGACAAGTCACTTTACCTCTGTTTTTTCTTGGTTTCCTTAGCTATAAAATGGGGATAGTAATAGTACCTACCCAGTCAAGATTGTTAGAAGGGTCCAAGGAGATGCTAATAACAGTGGCACAAAGTGAACGGGTGCTGTATAAATGCCTATTCTTTCCCCTTTCCTTCCTTCTCCTTTCCTTCCCCTTTTGTATAAGTCCTTCCTTGTGCCAGAAATACATGCCTTCCTTACCCCTTGTCTTACAATGTCTTGTTATTTTGTTGTTTAATTATTTTCAGTTGTGTCTGACTCTTTGTGATCCCTTTTTGGGGTTTTCTTGGCAAAGATACTGGAGTAGCTTGCTATTTGCTTCTCTAGATCATTTTACAGATGAGGAAACTGAGACAAACAGGGTG
The DNA here is from genome assembly GCA_028658325.1 of Potorous gilbertii. Taxonomy (NCBI): domain Eukaryota; kingdom Metazoa; phylum Chordata; class Mammalia; order Diprotodontia; family Potoroidae; genus Potorous; species Potorous gilbertii. The sequence continues at coordinate 431,279,248 of CM053770.1, read as the reverse complement.
AAGTGATTTGCCCAGGGTCACGCAGCTAGTCAGTGTCTGAGGTCAGATTTGAACTCAGGGAGATGAATCTTCCTGATTCTCGGTTTGGCATTTTGCCAAGAAAATCTTAAAAGGGATCATGAAGAATTGGATATGGCTCAATAACAGTAACAAAAAGCAGTAGATGTAGAATGGAGCGAGCCTGAATACATATTGATAAACTCCTGAGAGACTGAAAAAGTCTGAAAATATGTGCCATGTGTAACATTTGTGAACTTCCCACCTCAAGGAATAGGGTAGATGGGGGTGTCTTCTCATATCTCTTCATTGAAGTTCTGCTTGATCTTTATAATTTTGTTAACATTCACTTTTAATTTTGTGTTTGTGTATGTGGTTATTTTTTCCATTTATTTTATTGTAGTTACTGTGTATATTGTTTTCTTGTCTCTACTTAATTCACTCTGTATCAGTCCATGCAGATCTTTCCATACTTCTCTATATATTCATTATATACAACATTTCTTATAGCACAGGAGTATTCTATTATATTTATCTAACACATGAATTTTGGTCATTGCTCAATTGATTGGCATCTACTTGGTTTCCAGTTTTCTTGCTATCACAAAAAGTGCTGCTATGATCATTTTGATGTACATGGGGACTTTATAATCAATGACTTCCTTGGGGGTAAACCCAGTAATAGAGTCTCTGGTTCAAAAGGTATGGATAGCTTAGTCACATTTTTCGCATGACTACAAATTGCCTTTCAGAATGCTTGTACCATTTTATAGCTACACCAACAATCTATTATTGTCCCACAATCCCTTCAACATTAAGCTTTGCCAATTTTTTTCTTGTTTTTCGCAATTTTAAGGGTATAAGGTGAAGCCTCAGAATTTTCTGGATTGCATTTCTATTTTGAGCATTCTTGCATGCTGTTGTGAATATTTTGTCATTATTTTTCTGAGAACTGTTTGTTTATTTGATCACTTAACCATTGAGGAATGGTGATTAGCTATATCTATATCTGCATATTTACAAATACATATCCATACATACACTTATGCACATATGTATATGTAGTTTATATACCATTGAGATATGTGCTTATATATGTGTTATACCTTATACATTTTTATATACATAAATACATACACACATGCAGCCTTGGAGTGATATCAAACATCAGAGAAATTTGATACAAAGATTTTTTTTGCTGACCCTAGGTGTATTAATTTTGTCTGTGTAGAAACTTTTCAGTTTCATGTAATAAATAAGCACTATCTTATTTTTTAAAATTTTCTAAAAATTCTTTTTGGTTAAGAATGTATCTCCTATCCATAGCTACAAGAGGTTTATAATTGGCTTCTCTTCTTCTTTTTTTTTTTTTTAAAGTATGGTCTTTAATATTAAGGTCATATATTCGTTTAGAATCTGCCTTAAGAATCTGCCTTAGTATTTGTTGTTCAGTCATGTCTGACTCTTCAGGATCCCATTTAGAGTTTTCTTGGCAAAGATACTGGAATGGTTTTCTATTTCCTGCTCCAACTTATTTTACAGATAAGGAAACAGAGGCAAACAAGGTTAAGTGACTTGCCCAGGGTCACCACCCAGCTAGTTAGTATCTGAGGCTGGATTTGAACTCAGGAAGATGAGTCCTACTGATTCCTAGCACTCTACCCCCTGTGTCACCTAGGTGCCTATATTGTGGAATATTATATAAGGTGTTAGTCTAAGTTTAATTTTTACTAGACTGCTTTCCAGTTTTCTCAGCACTTAAAAAAACAAAATAAAGAGTTTTCCCCCTAGGCAATTTGTTTTCCCACTTTATCAAACACTGGATTATTAAGTTCCATTGTTTTGGATTTTTCCTTTTTCTAGTCATTTCATTGACCGCTTACTCATTTTTTTTTTTTTTTACCAATTCCATATGATTTTGATGACTGTTGCTTTAACAATATAACTTGAGGTCTGGAAATGCTATATTCTCCCATTATTTCTACTTCTTTTCACTATTTCCCTAGATATTTCCCTAGAGACCTTTCTTAAAAAAAAGAATTATATTGTTATTTTTATCAAGCTCTTTAAAATATCTTCTTGGTAATTTGGTATGTCATTAAAAGTATAAATGAACCATATTGTCATAGTCTAGCAATGACCCCTGAATATGGCTTCAGCTATTTCAATTGTTGTTTATTTCTTGAAGGAGCGCTTAGTACTTGAATCCAAGCAAGTCTTTTGTATGCTTTGGTAGATGGATTTCCAGATATCTTTATGGATTCTATAGCTGTTTGGAATGGAATTTCCCTTCCTATTTTTGCTTCTTATGTTTTAATCACATAGAAATGCTGTTGATTTTTGGGGGTTTATTCTGTAGCTTGCATCTTTGCTGAAGCTATTATCTAAATTAGTATCTTTGCTGATTCCTTAGGATTTTCCGGATATACCATTATGGCATAAGCAAATACATATTTTCTCTCCTCTTCCCTACTCTTTTCTCTCTCCTCCTCTGTCTTTCTCTAACCTCTCTCTCTCTCCTCTTCTTTCTATCCATTTTCTCTGTCTCTCTCTCCTCTCACCTATATTTACACCCTTAATTTATTTCTCTTGTGTTACTGCAGTTGCTAGCATTTTAAGAATCAGTCAAATAACAGTAGGAAGAGTCAGCATCCTTGCTTTACTCCTACGTTTATTGTAAAGGATTCTAATATATTTTCATTGATAAGATGATTGCTTTTGGTTTTAGTTACTTCTTATGATATTAAAAAAGGTTCTCTTATGTTTATATTTGATAGAGTTCTTTAGCATAAAAGAATGTTCTGTTTTGTTTAAAAAAAAAATTTCCTGCATCTATTGAGATGGCCATTTGGTTTTGGATGCTTTGGTTTTTAATAGGATTAAATATGCCGATTTTTTAAAATGTTGAACCATCCTTGAATCCCTAGTATAAATTCCACAGTCATAATGAATGATTTCTTTAATAAATCACTGTAGCCTATTTGTCAGGATTTTGTTCAAAATTTTTGAGTCAATATTCTAATATTCATTAATGATATTAGCCTAGAGTTTTCCTTCAATGTTTCTCTCCTTTAGGTGTTAGGGCTATATTTGTCTCATAAAAGGATTCTGGTAGGGTGTTTTCCTTCTCAATTCTTGAGGATAGTTTGCCAAGAATGGGTATCAATTGTTTTTTTAAGTTTGATAGAATTTTTCTGTGAATCCATTATAGGACCAGTTTTTTTTCTTTCTTTCATAGTTCCTTTATATCTAGATCTATTTCCTCTTCTGAGATAAGATTATTTAAAATCTTTAATCTGGTCTTCTGATAGTTTGAGTCGTTTATATTTTTGAAGGTATTTTTCTATTTTTTTTCTGCTCTTAGTTTTGTTAGCATATAATTGTGTATAATTTCTTGCTTGTTTTTATTACAGTATTGTTGTGATTTCACCTTGCTCATTTGCTATTTTATTGATTTGATTTTTTGCCTTCTTTTTAGTTGGATTAATTAAAGGTTTATTTATCTTATTAATCTTTTAAACAACCAGCTTTTAGTTTTATTTACCATTTCTATATGGGTTTTTTTTTGTTTCTAATTTATTTCTCTTCTGATTTTTAATATCTCCTCTTTGGCACTCATTTTAAATTTATTTTTTGGCTTTCCAATTTTTAAAATTCATATTCAGTTTATTAATCCTCTCTTCATCTATTTTGTTAATGTAATTTATATGGATATGAGTTTCCCTTGAGGACTGCTTTAGCTGAGCTGAGAAATTTTGATATGATTCATCATTATCTTCTTTGACTTGCTTGTTATTTATTAGGTCATTTTCAAGTCTGTACTTGACTCTGTGTCTTCTATCTGTGCTCCTTGAACCAATGATGCTTTTGCTTAACTTATGTTCAATCATAGATGTGTTTATTATTTCTGCCGTTTAACATTTGTTTACTATTTCTCTGTGTCCTAATTCATGGACAATTTTTGTAAAAGTTCCATGTGGTTGAGAAATATGTATATTCTTTGGCAGTCCCATCTAGAGGGTGACAGAAGTCTTTTAACTTTAGTTTCTCCAGGAATTAGTTCATTTCCATATTTTCTCTTTTGTTTATCTTAGATCTGTTACACTTATTCAGAATCTCAAGAAAGTCTCATGAAGTCTCTTGTCACTAGTAAGCTACTGTCAGTCTTTGTGTAGCTCAGTTAATGTTCTCTTTATGAATTTTAGTGCTAAGGCATTTAGAGTATATATATTTATTTATTACTGGTGCTGATGTTTTTTTTTAATGTGTTTTTTTAATTGTAGTTTCCTTGTTTATACATTTTCATTTTTTCAAAGTTTATTTTTGCTTTCTCAGCATGATTGTAACTCCTACTTTTTTGGATTCACTGGATAACACAGTAAGATTTTTTCCATCCCTTCAGTTTTATTTTGTGTATGTCTTTGTTTTTTATATGTGCTGTTTGTAAGCAAAAGATTGTAGGTTTTGTTTTCTTATCTAATCTGTCACCTTTTAATTTTATTTGATTTTTTTAATCCAAGAATTACATCTCTATTTTCCTGTATTTGTCTCTAATATTTCCCCCTTATAAATTATGATTTGCCCATTTCCTTTACTATAAATATAGTACTAGGTTTCTTAATCTTTGTTAAGGCAACCCAACCACTGGATCTCTTTCCTCTAAGCCTATTATCCCTTTCTCTGTGGGATTTTGCTTGATAGTCACTTCTTCTTTCCTACTTCTACCTGATTATCTGTTGTAATTCTTCCCTTCTTTTTCCCTTTGTTATGTGGATTCCTTCTTCCTCTTCTCCCCTTCAGCTAATACTGTTGATTAGTTTTTAAATTTCACTTTTTTGTCCTCCTTTCTGAGAAGACATTTCCCTCATTCTCCTCATTATCCATCCTCTCTTTCTGTTCTACACCATCCTTCTCAAGTTCATGATCTAGCCTCTAATTTCCAGCCAGAGAACTTCTGAGGTCTCCATTCCGTTGCATCTTTTCTAGGCAGTTTCTGTCGTTGCTTTGTAGACTTTGACTCTTGGATTCTTCCTTCATTCCTCCCTCCCATTTTGCCTCAACCCAGAACAAAGTCAATTCCTACTGGTGACAGAGAGGACACCACCCCTTGATCATTCTACCTCTGTCACATTCCTGATTATACAGTCCACTACTGATCTATATTATCCTCTTGGTTACCTCCTTTCTCCCACATGCCTCAGAACTTCCTCTCTAGGTCCACACCCTTCCACTCCTTCAGAAGGCAGGCACCCTAAGGAGTTCCAACTCCCCTCCTCCCAAGGTAGGATGAGTTATCTTTTCAAGCAAAAAAACTCCCCACACACACTCCGTACCACACCTAGGACAAGGTCCCCATCTCTCTTCAGTCATAGGAGCATTCATCAGTGGAACTTCTCCCATCACCAAAGAAAGATCTCTGTCCTTTTCCTTCTTTTCAAACCTTCCCCTTTCCTCCTTACCCACTCACCTGCAAGTTCTTCTCTCTCTGAGACCACAGTGGTCACTTGCCCCTCACGGTTAGCCCTTGATTTGACACATTACACATGCCACTATATTCCCCCTGCCGTCTTCTCCTTTCATGTACCTCCCATTTGTAATCTAGTCTCACAAAAAAATCAATTCCCTTGTAGGCAGGGTATTTCTAAGTTCTGTCCATAATGCCTCAGGTCTACCCCTCTCTTCACTGTTACTTCTACCAGACTTCTGGCTTTACCCATCTCTTTGTGTATATTTAGAAAGAAATTTCTTCTTGATTTCTCGGTTGTCACACCCCTTGGCTAGTGCATTTCCTGAATGTCTGCTGCCCAGAGCGTCTGAGATGTGATCTCCATAGTTCTAATTTTCTTTCTAAGAATGTTTCAAATGATTTTTAATGATTGAATATCCATCTTTCTTCATTTATGGTTAAGCTCAGATTTGCTGGGTAGGTCACCCTGGGTGACATCCTGAGGTCTCTTGCTCTTTGGAACATATTCCTTTCCCTCTTGTGTTTTCTGGTATGTGCAGGATAGTCTTGTGGTGTATGAATTTCTTTTCCTTTGTATTTGAAGACCATTCTTCTGATTACTTGCACAAGTTGCTCTTTCTGAAATGGATTGCTAAATTTAACCGTTATGAAGACTTTTTTTTTCTGGAGGTGGTCTATGAATTCTTTCAAATGGTATTTCATTTTCTTCTGCGTCCAGAAGTTCCGGGCAATTCTCTTGAATTACTTCTTGCTCTATAGTGTTCAGGTCTTTTGTCTCATCACATTCTTCTGGAAAACCTATGATGCTCATGTGTTTCAGACATCTGATCTTTAAAAGCACTATGTTTGGCTTGGGTAGAGAATATATTTTTAAAATGTTATTTTTTTTGCTTCCCTTCTTTTAGATTGCCTTTTGCTATTATGTATTTGAATAGTATTTTGTTCTCTCATTTGTTTCTTTGGTGAAACTTGCCATTATAGATTCTAGTTTTCTATTCTGCCCATTATAACCTGTTCAGGTTATAAATTCTGCTCTCATAATTCCCATTTTTTTTAAGTCACTGAGGAGTATTATGTTGTGGTTCCATTTTCTTCTCAAATTCCATAGGGTCCTTGGTCTGATAAGTGTTCAATCATTTTCCTTTGTTTTACAGTATTTATTCACAGATGCCTGAACTTCTTTACTAGATTTGGGGCCATATTTCCTTCTGCCATTGGTGTTTGCTCTGTTGATTTATCTACTTGCATCAAGATTTTAGAGTTTTCTTCTTACAGCAAACTTAGATAATTTCCATTTTTCTCCTCATTTCCCCCTTTTGCTCACTTTCTGACTCGCTCCACTTTGATGATGGTTTCTTTGGGAGGATGTATCTTAATTCTTCTTCCCTCACTGGGCAATTTACAGTTGACTAGCCCAGGTTTGATGCCCCTTTTGAAGGGACAGAACTGGGCCCAGGTGGATGCTGAGCTCTTCCCTCAGGTTTTGTGGGTGATGCCCAATCTCCTCTGTTCTGCTCCCTCTGGTCATCAGTTCTCTGATCTGTCTCTGGTAGTTCAGAGAGCTGCCACTCTAATGCTACAGGATTGATTTCTGTAGTTTGACTCTCTGAGGATCTTAGAGGAGGGTGATATGGGCTGTTGAGTTCCATTTCAAGCCCAGACATAAGTCTTTCCCCTTTCTCTCTGTTCCTCTGCAAAGATCTTTTATATCACGGAATGTTGCTGCCCAAATCTGGCTATCTGACATAGCTCAAGCAAACTCTCATAGCATAGAGCCAGGATCTTCAGAGCACTGGAGAAAAGAAGGGGAGACTGAGGTGTGGGGTGGGCTTTTGTTGTAAGCCTGCATGTTGAGTCCTTGGGTTTCCTTACAAGCCCAAGTGTTGGGACCTTGAGTCAGCTAATGCAGCCTTGCTATTGGCAGCATGGTATATAGTGGGGTGCTGAGTGAGGTAGGGGTCAGTTCATGGTTTTTTTTTTAACCTTCTTATGAATTTCTACTGTGCTAGACCATGGAGATAGCTGAAGTTGCTTTATCTTTTATGTAGAATTTCTGTTTTGCAGAGGTGGTGGGGATTAGTGAAACTGTCTAGTGTTCGATCTTGTCATATCGAGGTCATGGGATTTAGAGCTGAAAGAGTCTTGGAAACCAATCAGTCCAATGTCTTCATTTTACCAAAGAGTATGAGGTTCTGAAATAGAAAGTGATTTGGCCAAGGTTACACAAATGGCCAGGAGCAGAGCTAAGATGGTTATGGTTAAAAATAGGTCAAAAAGTGCTTAAATTAGATTAGTAAAAAATGAAATGGAAAAAATTTGTTAATTGAATACTTATTGCTTATGTAATTCAATTGGTACTTATATGGCATAGCCTGCTTAGTGAGAGCCCTGTTAGGAATGTCATGGAAGTATTTCCTTCTTGAGCAAAGAGATTGGAGGAGAAGACTTTTATTGTCTGTATCCACATTTCTTTCTCTATATATGCACGTATATATGTGTGGCATTTATATTAGCACTTTAAAATTTCTAAAGTACTTTATGCATATTCTTGTTTGATCCTTGTGGTAATTAACCTTTTATGATAGCTGCTATTATGCTCATTTTTACAAATGAAGAAACTGAGTCAGACTTACCCTGGTTCACATATCACATAGTGTGTGTGTGCGTGCACATGTGTGTGTGTGTGTGTGTGTGTGTGTGTGTATAGGGATTTGAGCCCAGGTCTTCCTACCTTCAAGTCTTGGCTTCTATCCACTGTGCTATATTCTCTCCCAATTCTAGGACCTTATGACTTTATGTACTACTAGTGTTATTTGGCAGTTATTTGTGAAAGTAAATATTTTATCCATCCATCTAGACTCTTAGGCACTTAGGATTTGGCAGGGACTTTCCTGAGAGAACTTCTTTTCCAACTCATTAGCTGATACATCGATATCTTCTATATCAGTGGTGTCACTGATTGAATTAGAAATAGTAACAGATGCTATTAATCCATACATAAGGATCCCTGAGGGAGGCATTTTGAAATGTAACATTACCTGTATTTTGTTGTGTTGATATTTATTTTTGTTAAGTATTTCTTGACGACCTTTTAATCTAGTTCAGGTGCACCCAGGAGGATTGTGGATCACGTGCTTCCCCTGAACTGATTGATCCATTTCACCCCTGCTCCATTTCACTCACACTTAGTCATTCAGCTTTTGCCTATATGCTTCCAGTGACAAAAAGTTTACTACTTCATGAAGCAATCCATTCATTTAGGGCAGGTTTAATTATTAGAAGGGCATCCATGGGACAGTTAGGTGGTACAGTGGAGAGAACATCAGCCCTGGAGCCAGGAATACCTAAGTTCAAATCTAGCATAAGACACTTGACACTAGCTGTGTCACCCTGGGCAAGTCACTTAACTCCAACTGCCTTGTTAAAAAAAAAAGGCAACTAGGTGGTGTAGTGGATACAGTGCTAGGCCTAGAGTCAGGAAGACCAGAATTCAAATCTGTTCTCAGATGCATTAGCTGTGTGACCCTGGGCTAGTCACTTAATCCTGTTTATCTCAGTTTCCTCATTTGTAAAATGAGCTGGAGAAGGAAATGGTAAAATTATCCCATTCTCTTTGCTAAGAAAACCCCAGATGGGGTCACTAAGAGTCAGACAGAACTGAAAATGACTAATAACAACAACAAATAATTATTAGAAAATTATTATTTTGTTCCGATATCCTAATGAATGATGAAGGACACTGAATTACCAGAAAAATATTTAAAGGTCCAGGTGAAAAGTTTTTGTAAAAAAAGAAAATTCTTTAATGCAATTACCAAAATTCCTTTCATTAGAAGACTTAAGTTCTTTTACTAATTTTCCTTCCTTCTCTGGCTCCTGTTTTGTTTTTCTACATTTTCCTTAAAGTTTGGTGGTGGTGGTGGTGGTGGAGAAAACCTAAACATGAGGATGTTTGGTATTTGTCTTTGAATCTATATCTCTTCTTAAAGACCAGCTTCACGGGCTTCCTTCATCAAGGAGTCTTCAATCCTTTTTCTCCACCAATCAATCAATAAACATTTATTAAGTTCTTGCTATGTGTTTGACACTGTGCTATGACCTGAGGTGCATCAGAACCTCTTGGCATCCCAGGGTTCTTGGACTCCTCTTGTGGTCAGTTTCTCCTATTTTGGCTTTCCTTATCTCTGTATTTGACCTTGACTCCAGAGTCTGTTACTTTAATGTTTTACTACCTACTCTAAACTTCCTCACCTCCTGATGATATCCCATCACTAGGTAATCCTGCTCACCTCCTCCCACTCTCTCCTCTCTTGGCTCCTGAGCATTTCTAGAGAGTTGCCCACAGTAAGTTAAGAGGTAGAACCTTGACTGGGCCCACCTGTTGCTCCCATATTTCTGCTTTGTTGTTGTTGACCCCTCTCTTTGTACTCAGTCACCATTTCCAGGTTTTCTTTCCTTCCTTAGTCCTTCAATGGCACCTTCAGCCCTCAGCATCATCACCTTTCTCCAGGCACAGAGAAAGAAGCATTCCTACTCTTTCCGAAGACTACCTTTGACCCTCAAGTCTCTTCCCCATCTTTGCTTCTCCAGGAACCCGCTATAACAGACTTGACCTCTGCCTCCCCACTTAGCTACTTACAAATACATTTTGATCTCTCTCATCTTAAAAAACAAAACCAAAAACCCACCCAACCAACCCAAACAATCTTCCTTTGGTTCTTGTCATTCATCTAGCCACTGTCCTGTCCCTCTCCTTCCTTTTACTGACAAACTTGTGCATCCAGATCCCAGGACAGTATATCTCTAGTCTGTATTTATGTACTTATTTTATATTTCTTCTCTTTGTCCTCTCTCCTCTTTGGCCAAACTGACCTTGTTACTATTTACTGTATGTGGCATTCCATCTCCCACTTCTCATGCCTAGGCATGGGTGACTATCCCTCATGCCTAGGATATACTCCCTTCTAACCTCCATCTCTTAGATTCCTGATGTCCTTTCAAAGCTCAGTTCAGGTGATTCCCTGGAAAAGAAAGGTGGTTTTTAGGGATCCTTCCCACATTTCTCTAGGGATGATTTGTTACCTCTTCAGATTATTTTGCAATTGAAACCTTGACAGCCACTAGCAATCTGATCAACAACATCTCCTCACTAGACAAAATCTAAGACTTTATTTTGTTCCTTCTGTATGTACTTATTCTGTCTCATCCTATATTGGAATTCTCTCTGTCTGTATTACATCTCTTTACTAATATAGAGACTCCATGAGGGGCTTTGGATCTTGCTTAGAGCCTAGCATGTAGGCATTTTAAGTAAGTGTTGAATTGAATTAATCCAGCTACAACAAATAATAACTCTCAGCTTAGAGACAGGAAGCATGTCTGGAGGGAGCTAGCATCCTCAACACCTCCTATCCCAAAGCCTTCCAAATAGTAAATGCTTCACAAATATTTGTGGATAGTCTATTTTCCAAATATGTTTATAAAGTGTAAGGCAGTGTTATGTTTTGGAAAGAGAAGTATGATGTACCAATTCTACAATGATGATAAATACCTCGCAGATTTTAAAGTTTAGAAAACACTTTGCATGTATCATCTCAATGGATCCTCATAACATGACAGTGAGGGAGGTGGTGCAAGCATTATTTTCTCCATTTTATAGATGAGAAAAATGAATTCAGAAAAGCAGGAACCAGAGGACCTTGCCCCATATTTGACTGAAAAAAATTGGATGTTTAGCAGAGAGTTACTTCTCCTTTTCCCCTCCTCAGCTGATAATCTTCTCCTATCTGCTCCTTCACCTCTTTCTCACATAAAGAAGCACAGGTCTGACCCTATCACCTTCTTCCCCTCAATAAACTCCTGTGACTCCCTGTTATCTCTAGGATCAAATATAAAATTCTGTGTTTAACTTTTGGGCCATAGCCTGGCACCTCCTACCTTTCCAGTCCTCTTACACATTACTCCCTCTATGGACTGCATACTCTATGAGCCAGCGATACTGGCCATCTTGCTTGTCATCACACAGAACTCTCCCAACTCTGTGCCTTGTGCTTGAAATGCCTGCTCCTTTTCACCTCGGCTTCCTGGATGTCCTGGTTACCTTCAACACTCCACTCAAATCCTACCTCCCATAAGAAGTCTTTCCTAGTCTCCCCCACTGCTTAGTGCCTTCCTTCTGTGATGGCCTCCAACATATCCTGTGTAGTGTTTGTATGTAGTTGGTTGTTTGCATGTTGTTACCTTGTGAAGGCAGCAACTCTCTTATGCCTTTCTTCATATCTTCAATGCTTAGCACGGTGCCTGGCATATAGTAGGAGCTTAATAAATGCTCGTTGGTCTGACCTGATTTTAAATCTTGACTCTGCCATTTTTCTGTTAACCTATTCATGATGTTGGGCAAACCATTTAACATTTCTGGACCATAGTTTCCCTTTATAAAATGAGGGATTTAGAACCCACATAGGTCCCTTTTAGTTTTATATCTATGATCCTGTGATTTTATTTTAGGGTATTGAAATATCCAATGCTAAAACCAAGGCAGTTACTCAGTTCAGACAATAACATGGGGGATTCCCTCCCTACTGCCCCAGCAATCCCCATTGTGTAAGCTGAGTAACCTGTTGCTGGACTCCATTTTCCACTTGTTGTTTGTCTTGGCTTATGTCTAAGAGCTTCAGAAACTCAGAAGACTTATGTGATGTGCTTCCAATCACGAATGAGGGTTGCTGGCTGGCCCCTGTCATTTTGACCACAGCTGTTGCAACAGAGACTATTCTTGCTCCTAGAAAATGCTCATTCTGGGAATTCTCATTATTCCCCCAGCTGCCCAGATCCAAATCATCTTATGCTCCCTTGTCTGTCAGTGCATCGATGTGCAGCCAGCTGTGAAATGGAACCAATGCATGACCCGTTCCCCAAAGAAAGTATTTGCTGAGTATCACCTACCAGCAGTTCTGTAGAGGAGAGCCTACCCTGTGGTTTATTGAAAGAACACTAGTTCTGGGATCAGGGGACCTGGATTCAAATCCCACCTAGGATGATGTGACCTTGGGTCTCAAGTTTCTCAATTGTAAAACAAGAAGGTAGGTTTAGATGGCCTCTGATGTCCCTCCCATAAAGCTATGATCCTATCATCTCTAAGATACCCTTTCAACTGTAGGAGTCTAAAATTCTGACACAGGTCAGTCTTTAAAGCAAAAGACTGAAGATTGTACTGGTGGTGATAGTGATTTCCACAACTCCGCTTGTATCTCACAAATACTGTGCACCCTTCCTAGACCTAATAACCTGATATTGTAAGATCATTTTAATGACCAAGCCACTGAAAACAATTATTTTTAATTGAAAGAGGGAGAGAAAATAAATGCTTCTTAATGGGAAAATAAAATGGGAAAAATGCATCTAATAATTTGGATTAAATATAATCATTCTAATTCTTGCAGGCAAGTCCTAGAAAGCAACTAATTGAAAGCTCTTACAGACTGATATTTGAAAAAAGATCTGTGATTTCAACTATTTGAGAAGCCTCTGCTACTAATACCAGCTGTAATTCCTTCATGCCTCCTAGGCATCATAAATCTGGGTCTAGAAAGGGCCTCAGAGACAATCTAGTACAATCCTGTCTTCTTTTTTTTTCTTTCTGGGTAATTAATAATTTTCTTAATCATGCTAGCAATTAATAAAGGACTCAGTGATGCTCTCAAATGCCAAAGACCCTTCTGTGGAATCCAATTCACCCAACAATTATATGCCCTTGGAAGAGTGGGTATTTATGACAGTGGCAATCAACTCCGATTGCCAACTCTCTCCTTTTACAAATGTCTTTGTGGGTTCTTTTTTTTTTTTTTTGGTGAGTTGCTATAGTCAGAAAAACCAAGTCATTATTTTAGTACCCAGACTTCTTATCAAATCAATAAATAAGCATTTATTAAGCCCCTACTATTTGCCAGATTGTGCTAAGTGCTGGGGATAGAAAGGCAAAAGACCATTCCTGCTGGGAAAGAAGCTCACAATTTGGAGAGCCAAGGCAGACAATATGGTGGTGAGCTTTCTGACTTTAACTAGCCTGGCTTGGAGGTAACTTTACATGTCCCATAGTTCTTTTTAACTGAGTAGGGCCTACCAGAACTTAAGTTCTATTAGCACAGATATTGAGAAACTGGAAGGGGGGGTCACCTCCCCATCATGGACAGACTTCAAACTAGAATTTCAATGGAGTTTCTTATATATAACAGCCTTAAAAAAATGTTTTTGATATACATTCAGGGTTGGAGAAAAGGGTGGGTTATTACCTGATATGCTAACAGAGGTTCCCAAAGTAGGTGACACTGCCCCCTGGGGGGGTGCTGGAATGATCCCGTGGCAGTAGTAGCCTTGGGTGTAATTGGGGAGAGTTGAATAAAAATAGTGTAGTGGTGGAAATATAAGAAAAGAAGAGAAGAAAAAAATTTGAAAAACTGTTCGTTCATGTTTCATCTGTTATGTAACAGAGTTAAAGTTGTAGTGATTGCATTCTTTTCCAGATAAACACACAAAATACAAGTTACTACCGATCAGTGGTCAAGTCTCTGTTCAGGTCTTCACAAGCAAGTGTCGGCAGGTGAGTGTGTCACATATTGTGGGGAAGCTCAGCATTCACTGGCAGGATATGTGCATGTAATGACTTGTTTACAATCTGATACTATATTACATGAAACAATATTGTGTCATCAAAATTTCAATGCAGGAAAAAATTCACAAATTTACAATAAATTATTAAATTCAAGATGTGTCATTTAAAAAACATTTTGTATTTTTTTTTAAATGATGCAAATTTTTAAAAAACTATTAAAAGATTGAAGAAAGTAGATTTGTAGGGGGTGCTAAGTAATTTTTTTCCAACGTGGGCAGTAGACCAAATAAGTTTGGGAATGATGAGAATAGCTTATAGGCTTCAAAGTTTAGAAAACCATTGGCAATGCAAGCAATCTTTTTAAGACCCTTGTGACTTAGGCAGTACAAATATCTCCATTTTACAGATGAGGAAACTGAGGTTCAGTGAGATTTCAATTCAGTTTAAACATTATTAAATAGTATAAACAAAGCATTGTGCTTCATGTTTGGGAGAAAAGAAACAGTTCTTGTCCTTAAAGACATTATTTTCTACTAAGGGCATAGAATATGGAAACAGAGAAGCAAATAAGGTAATTTGGGGATGGAGAAAGCCCCAATAACTGAACATAGTGTCTGGTGCTTAGTAAGTGCTTCATAAATGCTTATTAATTTGTAGACTAGTAATGAGGGAATGGCATGAGCCTTGAAGGAAGCAAAGAATTCTGGGTGGAGTTAGATGTTGAAGTCAAGGTCAAAGAAGGCTCTTGAGGCATGAAAGACAGCTTATGTGGAGGGCGGAGGGGGCCGCTCGAATGCCAGATTTAGAGAAGGAGCAAGCCAGTAACCTCAGTTTGCTTGGAACATAGAGTGAGGGAGAGATGGGAAATTCTTCTGGAAAGGTAGGCTCCAAGTTCATTGCCCTTCTCACTTTGCTACATGGCGATGTATTAATATATTAATATAATTTATATATAATAATATATATAATATATTAAATATAATAATATGTTAATATACTGCTGCTGTACTTAGGTTAATTATATACTTCTACACACATTGATGGTCTATTCTAATAAGACAATGAGCTTGCTTCCAACCGTCTTTCTTAGAATGCCCCCCAGAGGATGTGAGCCACCATCTTCACCACTAGGTGGTAGCACTGGAGCACATTAAGGGAGAAAAGTTGGGGAGACTGTTAACAATGGCTGCTTTCCAATTTTGCCTAAAGCAGCTGACTGAGGAAGGGAATAAGTCTTTTTGAATATAATCTCTGTCCCAAACCTCCCTCTGTGAGAGCTGAGAATGCTGGATGCCCTCTGTCAGTGACAGAGGGGATGGGGGCCAGTCACCGTGATGTCCCTTGATGCCTCTAAACATCTCTGTGCTATCATCCCTTCTCTTTTTCCTCCTTGCCAAGGCTAGCTCCTTTATCATTTGCCTTCTGGACTCCTGGGCTTTTTATGTGCCCCTAATTAGGACCCTGGTACATATGTTGTCTCTATTAATTAGTATGCAACAGAAATTTTTCTCTTTTCTATGTGCATTCCCAGCAGTTAGCACAGTGCTAAGCACTTAAATGCTTTATAATAATGTTTCTTCTATGCCATCCATATCCCACCCCACCCTCATCCCCTCTCTCACACATATTTCTAATTTCCCCCTATTTGCTGTCTCCTTCCCTTCAGCTTAAAAAGAAAAGTCTTTCCTTGATCCTGGACAAGTTACTTAATTCTCTAGGTCTCAGTTCGTCATTGGTAAAATAAAGGGGTTGGACTACATGACTTTGAGGATGCTGCTAGCTCTATATCCGTAATCCTGTGACCACGCTGTCACCTCAAGCTATTTCCCGTGACTGTTCTTCCCTAGAAAGCTAGCAAATGTCTTAAAAATATTGTCTCTGTTTGCAGCATACTCAACTCATTGTAGTTTAGCTTTTGACCCTATCCCTATGCACATTTCCCTTTGAAGTGGTGATTCTTTGTTTTAAAAATTATTTAAACTTAAAATTTTTCTCATACTTAATAAATAACAATTAATATGAGCATTTCTGAATCTCGAAAACAGAAAGATTTCCTGTGAAACTTGGAATCTCTACTATGCACACCCTTGATTTTTTTTTTTTTAAAGCAGAGAGTACATTCAGCATATTAGTTTCAAAGCTTGGTGTGTCCCAACCTGAACATCAGTCTTTGCTGGGTTTTTTAACATTCCATCATTCTCATTTGTCCTCCTTTTGCTCCATAATTCTCTCCACAATTAAAAACCAAAAAGCCTTTTCCTTGTGTCAAGAGACTTGTGGAATAAGACAAATCACACATAAGCCATGTCCAAAAATGTGTATTTCTTTCTTCATCTCACATCTCAGTGTATATCTCATTCTGCATCTCATCTCCTCTCTGCCAGGACGTGATTGGCACACTTTGTCTTTGCTTACTTTGGTGTTGAAGGTGGTCATTGCATTAATCAGTATTCTTATGTCTTTCAAAGCTGTTTTTCTCTACAATGTTGTAGTCACTATATAAATTGTTTTCCTAGTTAGTTCGTATCATTCTGCATCAGTTCATATGTCTTCTCAAGTTTCTCTGGATTCATTCCTTTTGTCATTAATGTAATATTCCATTACATTCATATAATTTGTTTAGTCATTTCACCTTTGATGGGTACTCTTTCATTTTCTAATTCTTTTCTACCACAAAAATATTGCATCAAATATATTTGTACATATGGGTCCTTTTCCTCTGATTTTGATCTTTTGGGGGTATACATAATAGCTGTATCCTGGATTCAAAGGGTATTTAGAATTCAATGACTTTGGGAGTATATTTTAAAATTGCTTTCCAGAATGGCAGGACAAGTCACAATTTTATGTACAGAATATTTGTGTACTTGTTTTCCCATAGTACCTCCAACGATTGTCATTTTCCCTTTTTTTTTTGTTGTCTTTGCCAGTTTTATTTGGCATTTCTCTTATTTGTGATTAAGAGCATTTTTTCATATGGTTGTTGATAGCGTGGCTTTCTTTCATTGAGGAGTGCCCCTCTCCATGGAAGGAAGCTTCAAGGAAAGCCACATGTGTAAGGCAGAGTCACTTGAACTTGGAAGCAAAGATCATGATTGTCATGTTCAGGAAGACAAGTCCCCAGAACCTTCAGGAGTCCCCTCTGTGCTGATGGTGCCACCTCCTGCCTCATCATTTTGATTCTTCCCTTTCCCATATTGCTCATTTAAAATCCATTATCCAGTCCTATTAATTCTTCTTCCACAGTATGTTTTTCATCTGTTTGCTTCTTTTTACTTACATAATCATGGGCAAGCCAAATCATGTCTCCAGACTTTGAGTTTGCTCATTTATAAAATAGAAGTCAATCCAGGTATTTAATTCATTTCAATAAACACTCACCAAATATCTGTTATGGGCCATGCAAGGTGCAAGAAGGTGGTGGATGGGGTGTGAAGTTTGGGGGTTGGGGATGGGGCTGGATGCAAAGACCATCCCCCCAAAAAAACCTAAACAAACCACCACTACCAACAACAGTCTTTGCCCTCAATGAGCCTAATTCTACTATGTGTGTGAATAATAAGCACACAAATAGGTAAATGGATGTAGATGATAGACAAAGCATCTATTAATCCCTTTTTTGTACCAGTCATTGTGCTTAGTGCTGAGGATACACATACAAACAAAGTAAACAAGACGGTCTTTGACCCCAAAGGGCTTAAGTTGTGATAGGAGAAGACACTGCATAAAAGAGAACTGGAAAGAGCATGACATGGAGATTGTCTGGAAGTGAGGTGGATCCAGGCAACATAAGGCCAAGGCTGAACCATCAGAGGCTGAAGAGTTTCTACAGCTGAAGGCCTAAGAAGAGATAAAATGGCGCGCCAACACAAATGATTTGTGGGGAGGGAGATGCTAACTACTGGGGGAATCAGAAAAGTCCTCCAGTGCCTTTCCATTTATCACAAACGTTGGGAGACGAGTGTTTTGTAAACTTTAAAGTGGGATATAAATGTGAACTATGAATGTCCATTATAATTGACATGCTAGCTTTGGACCTAAAGAAGAAAAGTTCAAATTCCAATTTTGCCATTTGTTCCCTGTGTGACCTTGGGAGAGTCATTGGCTGTCAAGGCTTCAGTTTCCTTGTCTCAATAGCCCTTTCTAACTTTTAATTTATGGTGCTTTAGCCCAGGTCATGTCTCTCCTCTTCCATTAGTATGGGTAATCCCCAACTACACGGATGGGCTGAAAGAAGTCATTTTTAGTTAAGAACAGAGTAGCTGTTGGATAGACTTCTATGCACCAGGACTGTTCAAAGACTCTCCAAGGTAAAACAAGGTCACCTCTCCTTGCTAGAACTCACTAAATCTAGAACATCTGATTAGGAAAGAGAAATATGTCTATGTGATTGGGCAGTAGAAACATGCAGGAGTTTCCAGGCAAAGGGCACTTTTCTTCCACAGTAGATGACTGACTCCAGGCCACTGAGAGTGACCAAGCTAGGTCACTTTCCAGTTCTCCGTGGTCTTGATTGCATCTGTTACTAAGCAGGTGAGCCTGCAGTTTTGAACTTTGCCTGGAGAAGGCAAAGGGCAGAAAGATTGTAGTTTTTTCTCTTTGAGATCCTGTAAAGGAGCTAGGTCAAGTGTCATTATGTCTGTTCGCTAGGGTGATGCAGAGGAAGAGAGTGGGGTCAGAAGTCAGGAAGATCTGAATTAAAATCCAGCCTCGGGTACTAGATAGCTGTGTGACCCTGGCCTTAACCTTCACTTGCTCATCTATAAAATAGTAGTAGTAGGATAAGAAGACAATAGTAGTGCTTACCTCAGGGCTGTTGCGAGGATAAGACAACATATTTTTTAACAAAATAGTATTGGACTTTATCAACAATGTAATGGACATTCATTTTTTTTTTCCTCTTTGAGTAAAGAAGATTTTTACCAGTAAGTTTAAAAAAATGCTTTGTAAACCTTAACTATACAGGATAAGTGAGGTTTCAGGTAGTTAAATGATTTACCTAAGGTCAAATGCTGGAGGGGGATGTTCTTTTCATTATATAATGGCTGTTCCCATCGTCCTTAGTAACAAATTTGTTGGGCCCTTTGGGCGTGGTTCTGAGGTTAATGGAATGGTTTCAAAGACCTCCGAAACCCAGTATTTCAGTGGATTTGTCATCTCATCTGTGTGTGTAGTGTACTCATCAAGCCTTTATTATGCGCTGACCATAAGCAAGGTGCTGTGCTAGACATCTTTGTTGTTGTTTAAAGAATTTATTAATGAGTAAATCAGTATTAAATGTAAAAAGAAAAATTAACATAGCCACATATGCAACTACATCTCATAGTGTAATACAAAGAATTAAAAGAAAAAACTACAAAACTGGGAATTAAGTTATTACATATGTGGGAAAAGAGAAATGGAGACCCATTATTAGTGAAAACACAGAGTGAAGGTAAATTGTAATTACAATTGGCAATAAAACACAATTCATCAAAAGAAGGTATGTCAGCTTTCTAGGGTCTCTTTGTATGGATGTGGAGAATCCAGGGAAGAACATGAAAGGGAATTATACAGGATGAGAAGGACCAAATGAGTGGGAGGTGCATGATGGAGGGACTATACACACCCATGGCTGTTACGTCACAGACCCATTGAGTTATTGAGGTAGATATTGGGGATTCCATTAAGATATATCAAAACCTACCCCTGCCTCCTCATCCTATACAGTCTGTTCTCAACCTTCATCTAGTTCAGATACAGATAACTTGTATAGAGGAGTGTGCTGGTAAATATGTAATAACTGACTTTCTGAAAAGCACACTTCAAACTTTAATCTGCATTAGAAACATTTTCTCAGTCCCCATCTTAATTCTTGAAAATCAGCAAAGCCAAAAACCAAGTCCTGATTTGTAGCATTTGGTAATTTCCAAAATATAAGTGCTCATAATTAAAATATTTGACACTTAACTATCAAAAGCTGGTTCCAGTACATCCCAGTATAACTGGTTTCCTCTGTAATCTTATGCATTTTATTTTGCACATTTAAATACATTCTGAGAAGGGGTCTTTAGGCCTCACCAGACTGACAAAGGGGGTTATTACACACACTGCTCTAGATATATTTCCTTGGTATAAAGGATATCATTAGGTAGTTCATTTGTCATCCCTCCTCCCCTCCATGAAGAAGGATCACCTCCTTTTTTCAATTTTCCATTTCCTAAATGACATTCCTTATATCTCTTCTTGAACACAGCCATTGTTGGCCAATATGTCAAAGCTGACTTGTGCTCACCATGTATCTCTCCACTGATGCTTGGGTCACTTGCAATTTTTATTGGAGTTCAGAATATTCATGCCAAACTCCATTTGGCCCCCCAACAGACATAAGCCTACTTCTTGGTCTCCTTCACAGCTGCTCTTTGATCTTGGGCAACCAACTCTCCAGAGATGGAACTGATCAAATGATAACCTTATAAACTTCATCAGAGATCTCACCAACAATTGGAGTTGGACTCCAAGGTCACAAGAAATAGAAGCTATGGCTGCTGATAGAGGATGTGTCTTTTGGAAGATGGGGAAAGATAGTTTCTGGGAATAACTGTTTCTGTTGGTTTCTGAGCTTGTGACCCCTCCTGTTGGAGAAAAGAGCTGGCTAGGGGATTCAAGAGGGGCTGACCCTCTAAGCTCCAGCAGCAAGCAACACCTATAAGGAGAACCTCCTGAGGAAAGGACTTCAGGCCAGGGTCTGCATCTGTGCCTCACTTGGTTCACTTTTTGTGAACAAGTCAACAAGTACTTATTAAGCACCTACTAGGTCCTTTGGGGACATTTGTTAAGCATCTACTCTTTTAAACACCAGGGATATAGACTATTCCTGCTCTCATGGAGCTTATACTCTAATGGAACTTTGAGAACATAGTCTGTGTTGGGGAGGAATGTTTTACAACCATTTTTTTTTTTTTGCTGTGCTTTCTCAGTAAGTACTCTTTTCTAAAAGCCAGTAGAGTCAGCAGATAGGGGGCCCAGTGGATAGAGCATCAGTCCTAGAGTCAGGAAGATTCATCTCCCTGAGTTCAAATGTGGCCTCAGACACTTGCTAACTGTGTGACCCTGGGTAAGTCATTTAACCCTGTTTGTCTCAGTTTCCTCATCTGTCAAATTAGCTGGAGAAGAAAATGGCAAACCACTCCAGTGTCTTTGCCAAGAAATTCCCAAAGAGTTGGACATGACTGAACAACAACAAAAAAACCAAGAGTTCTAAGAATTGATTGACTGATAACGGAGGTCAGCGGTTAAGGATTACAGTATTAAAAACTGCAGCAACCCTCAGGGTCTCAGGGGAGAATTGTACTTGTCCACCTTCTAAGGACCCAGTCAAGAAATTCAAGGGCAAACTGGGAGAGAGGCACCAGAAGGGATACTGCAATAGAAAAAGCAGAAAACCCCAAGCTATGCATGAGTGACCTGAAGGAATGACTGAATGTGAGAACAAGGTCCAGCAACCGCAGGCTTCATCTTCCTGTCAAAATTTGGCTCTGCTGCTTAATAATCTGCTGTCATGACTTTGGGAAAGTCATCCTCTTTGGACTTCAGTTTTCTTGTCCATAAAATGAACAGGTTGGACCAGATGCCTTCTAAGGGTTCTCCCAGCTCAAAATCTCTATGCTTGCCCATTTCCCCCAGTGGGCTGGAGGAGTTCTTTGCTGTAGTTTAAAAAGGTCTGCTACTGAGTTGAGGGGAAGGCTATGTAGGGAAATGAGGCAAAAAAAGGATTATTTGAAACAAAGGATTTAAACAGAGCAAGTGAGGGCTATCATTCAGAATTTTTAAAGAAGGCAAGATTTACTTAAAATTCATAAAGGGCTCAGATGTGGCTTTTTAGGTGTTGCAGTAGTACAGTTCCCTACAACCAGTATAGGCATGAATTTCCCGATCACTGCACCATCTAAAGGCTTTGGAATATGACACAGTATTAATTACATAAGTGACCTATTTATTGATCACCACAGGTGTCTTTCTTTTGGGTATTTTCATATCATTATGGTGAGAAGCAGTCCAGAGTTGTGGATATAGGGCTGGCCTCAGTCAGGAGGACTGGAGCCCAGGTCTTGCCTCTGACATCTACTGACTGTTTGACCCTTGGTGAGTCATTCTCCTTCCCAGTCCTCTAGGCAACATCTGTTTTGCAGTGCAGGTGCTAATCTACCTTAATTAAGGAGAGATTTTTCATTGGGAGTTGCCTCTACTAATGCAATCATAGCTTTAGATGAACTTATTCAGGGCAGGAACTAGGATAGAAAAACTGGAGCTTTGTCCCAGGGTTTGGGAATTTAAAGAGTCTGAGAAAACTTGTATATTTCTAAGAAAGAAAGCATTCTTGTGGGGACCAGGACCTTGTAATCCAGTTGGCTCTGGGGAGAAGGGAGATAGAACCTCTGTTTCCTCAATTTTGTAGACATTTTCTTTCCTTCCCAAGCTTCTCTCCCAAACTTTTTTTGCAGGCTGATACCTAGAAGGTGGAAAGAAAGTCTAGATTAAAAGTGTGGAGGGAGAGTGGGTCCCTCTCTCTCAGGTGGTACCCTTGCAGTATATTATACCTAGGGAGAGAGAGATAGCCTGGGGACCCTTTGTTGATGGAAAGATGAGGCAACCTATACTTCACTATCTCATTTTATCCTAACAACATTGGGAGGTAGGTGCTATTATTAACCCCATTTTACAGATAAGGAAACTGAGGCAGACAGAGGGTCAGCAACTTGGCCCAAGGTCACACAGCTTGTAGGTGTCTGAGATTAGGATGTAAACTTGGATCTTCCTGACTCCAGTTTCAGTATTCTATCCTGTGTTTCACCTAGCTACCTAAGACCAAGAAGAGCCTTCATTCCTCAGCTGATTGTCAGGAAATCAAAATTAGTGATCACAAAGGGCGGCTATCCCCCTACTGAGCCTTGGTCATACCTCAGAAGGCCACAAATACAAAAGAACTATATTGAGAAGCAAGAGAACTCAGTTCAAACTCTTGTTTAAACACTGTCTCAAACACCATCTCTGGGCTTCTGTTGATTCCTTCAAAGTGAAAGGGAGTCGAACAAGTCTCCTCAGTCTATCTCACTCCACTACCTCTAAAAGAGTCTTGGAGTCTATGAGACTTGAATTCCTTTTTACTCCATTTTAGCCAAGTCTCAATTTTCAATGAGCTGATGAGCCTTCCTTTGTGACTTTGGGCTAGTGACTCACCCTTTCTGGTTTCCTTATCTAAAGAATGAAGGGGATGGACTAGGTCAGAGACATCCAATACACAGGCCCCACACACTGAAAAGAGGCTGAATCAGTTAAAAATGCAATTGGGAAATGTTTTTTAAAAAAAATAAATAAAAATACAGTACAACATAGGTAATGTGGTTTTCTAAGTCAACATACAACCCATAGGGATCCTTTCTACTGGTTCCCTGGGCTGGACAGTCATTCCATTTCTAACTTAGATTCTTTTTAGCTCTAGCATTTGGTGATAATCTTTTTAGGGGAGATTGGCTTCAATCTCTCAGCTCCTGTATCAAAAAAACCTGTTTTACTTGAGGGTTACCATTCCTACTGCAACTGAGAGTGCTTTTCCTTGTTATAGCCAAGGGTGAATTGGAGTTAGCTTATATATTGTTAAATTTTCAGTATGAACATTTATACCTTAGAAATTCTACAAATTAAGTTATTTTCTTATTTTTTTAGTTGTCTAGACTTAAGAAAGTAATGGAGAAAATGTTAATGAAGATTAAATTTAAAAATGTCACGAACTTTTTTTTTTAACTTTTGAGAGCATGTAGTTAAATATTTACCAGCACTCCTCTGGTTATGGCTCTGGTAACCGACCCTATATGAGGTTATTTCTGAATGGAAAATTGAGAAAGAGCTTGAAGTTTCCTCTCTAAAGTCTTTCCTAGTGAGCAATGTTTTCACTCAAAATGCTCCCGTGTAATTATTCCTCTGTCCGTAGTTGTACTTTTCTTTTGCTTAACTTTGAATCTGTTTACTCAGCAGTTTAGAAGCCATGCCACATAGTGATCAGTTGACATCAAGACATCTAGACAATGTGCTTGGAAAGCTGAGGATCCCAACCACAGGCTGACTGGAGGTTGGTTCCTTCCTCCAGTCATAAACTTTAAGGTGGTAAGGATCCTCTTTCGAAGTTACTCTCTTCCCCTGTAAAAAGAACTTCTATGGAAGACCCTGGATCAAAAGTGACATCAGAGGATGGTAATCTAGTCAATTCCAAAAATCTGGATGCAACTCAAGAGTTCCACTATTGTGAGATTAAACTAGTATAGGTTCTATATCAGAGATTCCCAGTCTTTTGGGAGGTGCCACACTTGGAAATGATTTTATCTGCCATCTGCCTTGAGTACCTCAATTTATCTCTGACTAAAGGCATCTTATGATACTACAAAGTAAAATAAAATGACCTGTAATTAACCCTTCAGATAAAGAGATTGTCGAGATGAAAGAGGTGAGAAAGGCATCAGTTTAATTTCCAGTACTAGGTGAGGATGAAGTAAAGAAGGATGGGCTGGGTTTGAAGAGAGGGAGGATTCTTTACTTCTTTCCTAAGAAGCTATCCCGATGCTACAAGAACCAAGTATCTCCAGTGAAAACATAAAAAACATGACTGCATTCAGAACAGGAGAGTGATATAAATATTTCATTTGGTTTTGGATTAAACAATAGGTTCATAAATCTATCATCAGGGGTGATTCATTCAGAATATTATAAAAAAGACTGGCTCCTCAACTTGGTGATGGCAGTGTTTTCATCAGGTGAAATAAAGTACCTACTTTGAAGTTGAATATCAGAGAGCAGACAAATCTGCTAGTTAATATGGGGAGAGGATCCTTGTTAATTTAATAGAATATGAGTTCCTTTGTATTACCAGCACCCAGAATGAGGCTTTGAATGTAGAAGGTACTTAAATATTTGGCAAATTGAATTTGCCTTAAGTAGATTTCATATAGAACTACATTTATTTCATGATCACATTCATTAGTGTGGGAATTCTCTTCACCCATGTAGAGGTATGATTTTTTTTTTATACCTTAGTAGACAGAATGGCTAAAAAATTCATCATACTGAAAAAGAAAAGTGGAAACTCAAGAGAAAGCAGGAAAAGGGAGACAAAAATGTCTCATTCCGTTGTGGTAGAGAGATAATTTAGGAATTATAGAGGATCATGACTCGGAGACTTCTATTAGTCTCAGATAACTGACAAATATATCATCGCCAAATATGGCTTATTTGAAGATTTGAATCCAGTGACATCAATAAACTCTGACAGTTTTCTTCCCATTAAATGGAGCATAACTGATTAATGGGTAGCAATTACTTGATTTGACTACAATAAACAATTTTGCTATTAAAAATTCATCACACTTAGCGGTCCCCATATTTAGCTGGGCTGGCTTTCAGACAATATAGTTTATTTCCATGTCCATATAGGAAATATTTTTAGATTGGGAGAACTTAACAACTTGAACCCCATTGGCACATCCTTCATGAATCTAAGATTAACTTACATCGACATGATGAATCAGAACAGGTCTTTGGAGAATCATGCTTTCATACTTTAATCACCATCTCATCTCAATGACTTTTTTCTCCTTCTCTCTTCCACAATCTATCCAAGCCTTTTTATCCTGTGGAATTCTTATCCATATCCTCCCATGAATCCTCCATCCTCCACAGAGAATCTAGTTTGGTTGGGGGAAACATGCAGCCTTGTGGCCACATGTGGCCTTCTGGGTCCTCAAGTGCAGCCCTTTGATCATATCCAAACTTCACAAAACAAATCCCCCTTATAAAAGGATTTGTTCTGTAAAACTGCAGATTTCCCACCTCTGCTCTAATTGATGGACTGAAGGTCTTTGGAAATTTTGTGGACGCTGAAATAGATAACATTTTGTTTTCAAGAAACTCAGACCACCTCTACCATCTTTTCTCAGACTCAGGTAGAGACAACTCAGCTCCCAGGAACAGCAGTGCGCATCCTAACTCCTCCAGCGACCAGCCCTTCCAGCTTGGCCACCACAGCCATCATCAAATATTCACATGCTCTGACACAAAGCAGATGTTAAATCTGTGCAGCGACTGGGTCACACTACCACTGGTAGTGTTCCTTTTGTAAAACTTTTCCATATAATCTCAAGAGAAATTTGGATGATATTTCTTTTTTATTTTTCCACTTAGTTTGCAACTTGATTTATGTTAACATGGGCACATTAAAAAAGCCGAGGAAAAGTGATGACTAGAATGCAGGAGTAAGTGGAAAATGCCACCTTAAGGTTCTTGATAAAGAGGAGAAAATTAGTTCAAACCTGACGCATACACACTTGAGCCTTTGGAAGAAAGAAAGATTTTCAAGGAATTTGGAGAAAGAATAGATAGTGTTCTCTGGCCAAAGATTCTATGAAGAGAATAGGTCAAGAAGATAGGAGTCTCTCAAGAATGATACTTCACAGACATATTCAGATTATTTGGATGAGAAATGGAAGGGAAAGGGGCACTGTCTAGGAAGAATTCTGCTAACTGGGATAAAAAAGGGATGTTTACAAGATGGAAGCAAAGACAGGTGAGAATGTAAAAGTGACATAGTCTTATAAAATAGAGTGCTAAGCCTAGTGATGAAAATTAAAGATAAGAAAAAGTCTGCCTTTCTGTCTCTCTCCCTTCCTTTCTTTTTAAGAAAGATAAAGATCTAAAGAGATATTGGATCACTGCTCTAGTGAATGAAAGGAAGATAATAAATGAAAGAGAAAGGGCAGAACTTCTTAATTTCTATTTTTCTGCTTTTTTCTATCAAGTAAAATAACTATTGGACTGTGAAGTATGGAACACAAATATTTAAAATGGCATCAACATCTACATACATGAGGAGATTGTAAAAGAGTTAGCTACCCTTAATGACTTAAAACCACCATATCTGGATCAGTATGATCCATGGTATTAGAAGAGCTTTCAATTATGGTTGCTGAGCAACATGTTCACTATGATCCTTAAGAAATACAGCAGAACAGGAGAAGTACTGCATGACCGGACACATGTCCCAATTTTCAAAAAGGAGAAAATGGCCTTTTTGAATGAAGTCATAAACCCATCCAAGTATAAAGTATATGAGATAATTCAGGAAATTAAAGTTGGTGAGCTTACCACTGAAACTTGTGAAGATGCATGAGCTAACAGTTTGCATTCATTTCACAGGGTGAAAGATACCACATAGGATTTGACTTAGTTTTTAATTCATTGAAGGAGCCATTCATGTCAGATAAATATTAATTCCCTCCAAACACGACAGACTGTGTGTATGTGCACTTGTGTTCAAGTGTTTGTGTATGCATATGTGTGTTACAGTGCACATGCAGTATTTTAATGGTCACCATTGCTTTATATGCATCAGTTCATTTGTTCTTCCCCACCATCTTGTGAGATAGGTGCTAATAGGAATGATATATATAAAGCACTTACTAAGTGCCAGACATTGTGCTAACCTGGGGGATGCAACTAGAAACAAATGAGTTTCTGCCCTCAAGGAGTTTACATTACAATGGGGAAGGTAGAAAGGAGGGTACCACTTATAATGACATATGAATATTGCTGTGTCGTTTGGAAATGGAAGGGAAGTGAAGTAAAACCTCCTTCCGAAGTGAGAGAAGGCAAAAGCTCACTGTCAAAGACGATTTTACCTCAAGATGAAAATTGAGACTCAAGTTAAATGTCCATGGTCACACAACGTAGGAGTTTGAGTTGGGATTTGAACCCAAATTTTCATAACTTACAAGTTCAGCACCTCATGTTGTAAAGTCTTTTCAGTCACGTCTGACTCTTTGTGACCCCACTGGGGTTTTCTTGGCGAAGATACTGGAGTGTTTTGCCATTTCCTTCTCCAGCTTATTTTACAGATGGAGAAACTGAGTCAAACAGGATGAAGTGATTTGCACAGGGTCACACAGTAAGTGTCTAAGGTTAGATTTGAACTTCAGGCCCAGCACTCCATCTGCTGTGCTGCCCTACCTGCCATAAATGTGTCCTAATACAGATCCTCATTACCACCTGCCTGCTTAGTTTTTTCTCCTCCCAATTTACCCTTACCCCATTGCTGGATTAATCATTCTCATAAAAAGACTTGAACACATGCCTCTGTAAAGAGCCTTTGATACTCCCTATTGCCTACAAAATAAAATCCCCAAATCCTTACCATGACTACCATAGGCTTTCCAGTCTTACCTCACACTCCTATGAGCTACACCTGCAGTGTGCCATCCCTTGGGTAACTCCAATATTTTCCTTCCCTGAAACTTTGTTCTGGCTAGTTCCTCTACTTGGAATACTCACCTCTGCCCCATTTCTTTTTCTTTTTAATATAAATTTATTTATTTAACTTTTTACATTCATTTTCACAAAATTTTGGGCTCCAAAATTTTCTCCCCATTTGTCCCCTCCCCCACCCCAGTACACTGAGCATTCTTATTTCCCCTATCACTAATCTGCCCTCTCTTC
>CM053770.1:431201363-431250156 GCA_028658325.1 Potorous gilbertii | reverse complement strand
GTGCATGCATGTATGTATGCTTGCTTGCACACCTGTACATGTGTGTATGTGTGCGGGTGTAATACCAACTACCCATATACTGAAAAATTTCAGGAGTTACAAATATTGTCTTTCCATATAGGAATGTAAACAGTTCAACTTTGGTAAGTCCCTTATAACTTCTCTTTGCTGTTTACTTTTTCATGCTTCTTCTCATTCTTGTGTTTGAAAGTCAAATTTTCTTTTCATCAAGAATGCTTGAAAGTCCTCTATTTCATTGAAAGACCATATTTTCCCCTGAAGTATTATACTCAGTTTTGCTGGGTAGGTGATTCTTGGTTTTAGACCTAGTTCCTTTGACTTCTGGCCTCATTTCTACCTTTTGCAAATCCTCCCTAGTCTTAAGGACTCAGCTTATGTGCCACCTCTCTCTGGAATCTTCACGTGGCAGAGAACGCCTACTTTTCTTCTGTTCCCTGTCTCACATCGCTCAGAAGTCCTCTGGTATCTTTTACCTCTTCACACCAAGAGGTGACCCTTCTTGCCAAGGCAAACTCCTCTACATGCACAAAGATCCCATTCCATCCTATTTTCCCCTCTATCATACCTGTTCTCTCACTAATCTTCCTATAATCATGTTCATGTCTCCCCATCCTCAAAAAATCCTCCCTTAAGCCATCTACCCATTCTACCTATCATCCTACATATCTCTTCTCCCTTTAGCAGCCAAAGTCCTTGAGAAAACTGTCTTCAATAGATTACTTCCTTTTCTCTCCGATTTGCAGTCTGGATTTTTATCTCATCATTCATTTGAAACTGGTCTCTCTCAAGTCACTAATACTCTTCATGGTCAAATCTAATGTGCTTTTCTCAGTCGTCATTTTTTCTTAATCTCTCTGCAACCTCTCTTAGCCATCCTCTTCCTTTCTTTTCTCTCTAGATTCCTTTCTTACTGCTCTCTCCTTGTTCTCCTCCTTGGAGGTAATAGGGAGTGATTGGAGTTCATAAAGGAGGGCTTTATAACTCTTATGCCTATATTAAGATAGGTCACTGGCCATTTTTATTACAAAAAATTACATACTTGCATGTATCATATGCCCGCTTCTACTGTATAAGGGCAGGAGCCATGGTTTATCTTTGTATCTTTACTGGAAATGTTGAATACATTTTAATACAATAACAACAGCTTATTCAATGACTGCAGAATGAATGAAAATAAAATGCTCAAATTTGCAGGTGTTAATATTCCTGAGAAATGTTTTAAATCATCTTGAAATTTGGAAAAATGTAGACAAAACTCAGGAAAAAACATAAACAAGATGTCAGGCACAGATAGAGCCATCAGAAGTATGGCAGAAAGATGATCACTTTTCTCATCTTCACGGAAGATAAAATTAGGAAATAAAATGAGAAAAGGGAATGTTTGCCAAACACAAAGAATCAAACCATTCTACTGATAAAACCAGGCATATTTGTGGAGCTTTTATCCTTTATAATTTCAATTAAAAATAGTGATGCATACTTGATATTCCTTAGATGAGCTTTTTACAAAGTAATTTGGCTATGGAACACTTTGGGGCTAATGTTTATGTAGGGGTATGGAATACTTCTAGGATAAAAGTAAGTTTGGGAAAATTGTGGAGCAAAACAAGAGTAAAATATACTCATGTCCTAAAAATGCCACATACTGAGCACTTGATATACATTTCAATACTTTTTCATTCCATATTATGCTTTTTCTTAGTTTTCCATTTTGTAGAAGATTTTTAAAAAATCATTGGAGACTATGATATAATGAGTAGTTGGGGAACCTGCACCATTATGGTCATATATGGCCCTTCTAGGTCCTGAAGTGCAGTCCTTTGACTGAATCCAAACTTTGCAGAACAAATCCCCTTAATAAACGGATTTGTTCTACAGAAGTCAAAAGGCCACACCCAAGGACCTAAGAGAGGGCCACATATGCCTCGAGGCCACAGGTTCCCCAACCCTGTATCTAGTAAATACTCTCCACTGCAGGAATTCCACAATGGACCTGTGACATTACTTTAAATTTGTATGTAGCCTCTGCATACCTTTCATCCCATGCATTTTGGTCTGTTTTCTCACAGATCCTTTTAAAGATCTACTCAATGTATTGGAGACTTCTCTCTTGTTCCTTTACTGAGGGGAACAACTCAATTTGTTTCAATTGTCTTATTCTTCTGGCCTCACCAGTATATGTCTTTTTCTGGTCATGCATATCTTTGGTATTACTTTTTATACTGGGATTACTGGTAATGCAATGAAGCTTGTTTGCACCCACCATGCAATAATTTTTCTATTGCTTTGAGTTGTCTATTTCCATTTGATTGTATCTATAATCCTACCCAAGACACAGTTATTGGTGGATTAATATGGTCTGTTATCCAGCTTCATGCTAATCTGAGTAATATGCTTAGTTACTAGTTTACCTTGCATGGATGGTTAGAATTGTACGTTATTTCCCCTAGAAGTATTGTCCTGTTACTTAGTTCAATGGGATTACTATGATGTTATCTATTAATAGGAACAACTAGACACTGATAGGAATACTTTTCTCTGGAGCACTCACAAAATGTTTTCTATGACACTGATAGTTTAAGGACTGGATTGAATAACTAAGTTACTTCACCTCTTTGTAAGTGTCAAGCCCAGACACCATAATAAGGAACACTTCTCTATTGAAACAACCATAGTTTACATCATCCTTAACTTATCTTGAATCATAGGACAATAGATTGAGTTGGAAGGGACCTAAAGAGGCTATCAAGTCCATTCCTGCATTTTACAAATTGGGAAATTGAAGTATAAGGAGATCTCAGGCAGAATGTGAATGTAGGTCTTCTGGACCACAAGAGACAGGGCGTAACACTCAAAAGATATTAGGAGGGATGGAGAAAAGAATTTTTTTTAGGAAGATACATCTAGTGGATATGATGGACTGATAGGAAAACAAAGCAGGGAAACTAGTAAGTAGGTACAAAGTGGTGGTAACTTTGATTAGGTTGACTGAAGGGTTAGATCTGAAAGATGTTACAAGATTTGACAAGACTTGATTCTGACTGAACTGGGGAGAACTATACTGAATAGGTAATGCCTAGAAAGCAATTAAAGATAGGGGTTTGAAGTTCAGGAATGAAGTAGACCGTTGGTGTACACTTTGAAGTATGGACTGTAGATATGGATTTAAGAGTCTTTCATGGACATACAATAGCTGAAGCCTTAAGAACACGTGGGATCTGTTGAGGGCACACGTTAAGGGTAGAGGGTGCCTTGGAGTATGCCCCAATGTTAAGAATTGAGAGGAAATGAGGACAGATTTTGATAAAAAGAATGGAGAATCAAGACAGTGTAATATCAAAATAGGCAAGGGAGGAAAGAGGTGATCACCAAGTGTCAAATGAAACTTCTAGGTGACCAAGCAAATAAATTTTGGATTTGTAGTCGGGAAAATCTGCATTCAAAACCTGTATCAGATACTAACTAGTTCTGTGACCACACAAATCACATTATCAGAGCCTGCTTCTTTCTCTGTAAAATGTGGGATATGGGATTCAATGACTTCTAAGGTCCCTCTACCTCTAAATATATGATTTAATGAAGTTGAAGTCAAGGGTTATGAAGGTTGACTGGATCACTGGATTAGGCAATTGAGAGGTCACTATTGGGAGGAAGAAATTTCAGAAGAGATTCCTAAAGTGGCTAAGATGATGTTTAAGAATAGAAATTAATTTCTAAATAATGGCATAAAATACAGAAATGACAAGACTCTCAGCCACGAGTGCAGTGTGCCAAAGCTGGTAGCATCTGTCATATTAGAAATCTAATAAAAAGCTTTTTAAATAAAAAAGTAGGAAAGGATAAAACTGCCTTATTTAGGCTCACAAAGAGTAGTACAATGAAAACAAATAGCTACTGACAAAACTAATCCATATGATTAAAAAAGTTCAAGGAAAGAACCAAAAGCAAAACCTACCTCAAATATCTGTAACAAAATTGAAGTTTAGACCACAACTGAGAACCAAGAGATCTGAATATGAGGAAGCAAAGCCTTGTCTAGAATATGACCCTTATTCAGAATATGTAAGGTAAAAGTAAAAACAGGATTGAAAAAGAGGGAAAAGGCATACCATACCATACCCATGAGGAAATCCAGAGACCAGACTTGGGGTATGGGGGTAAGGGGGAAGATGGGTGGGCAAAAATCAAAGGAAGAAGAAATGTGACTTTTGTCATTTTGACAACTTGCAGCATTATGCATAGTAGCGTAAGATCGAAGTACTGAGGTTAAGTTCTACTTAAGTTCTAATTCTACTCACACAGGGAGTTTCCAAGTTGAGAAATTACCTCCACTGCAATTTGTAGTTTTAAAGAACTGCCTAGAGCACAGAGATTAAGAGATCTAGTTAGTATAACACAGCCAGTATATATCGTAAGTGGAAAAGAATTAGATCTTCCTGGCTTTCAGACCTGCTATCTATCCTTTAACTTTGCCTTTATCTATGCCTTTTAGATAGTAGTGATGAGACTCAAATTCTCCAGACATGAAGCTTTCTGCTAAAAGAGCAGTAAATGATTTCTCTTTGTCCTAATGATAATTTTACACATCAAAAGGTAGAGGAACTGACAAGGAAAAATCTAATCTGGATCTGTCTTTGATGAATCCAAGTCACCTTGATGAACTATGTCCTCAAGTATTGAAAGAACTGAGTGTGTGTAGACTAGGTAAAAGACCACAGAAAATGAAAATTGCCACCAGACTCAAAAAGAAGAAATATTTAGATTTTTTTAAATAGGGTAAGAGAACAGTCTTCGACTTATAGGCCAATGAGCTTAATTTTAACTTGGATAAATTCCAGAATGAATGGCTAGTAAACAACTAGAACCTGTTGACTTATAGCTAGCACAATTTTATTAAGAACAGGTCATGTTTGATTAATTTCTTTCCTGCCATTATTACAAAGCATAATATTGTAGCTGTTTTAGCAAAGCACTTAATAAAGTAGCTCATACTCTTGTCTAAAAGGTGGAAAGATATTGAGTAGGTGATAATCCAGACTAATTGAAAAACCAGATTCAAAGAAGTCATTAATCATTCCAGGTCCACTTGGCTCCCTGACAGAGTAGAAGCTCCTTGAGAGCAGTAGCTTTCACATTTTTTGGGGGGTGGGGGATGAGGGAAGGGTGGTCGTATTCTCAGTGCCTATACATAGTTGGTGCTTAACAAATCAAGATCTGCACTTGACCCTGTGTTATCGTCATTTAGTGGCTTGGGCAAAGTTTAAATGCTCTTGAACAATTTGCAGATAGAATACTGAGGTCAAATAATACTATAGGTTGAGTCAGAAGACCCAAAGACCTTAGCAGGCTACATATAGCCAAACTTAAGACAGTGATGTCAAAATAAAATGCAGTGGATTTATATGCATTGTTTTATTTTTGTTAAAGACTTCCCAATTATGTTTAAAACCCCTTAAAATTTGCAGAGAGAATACTGAGGTCAAATAATACCATAGGTTAAGTCAGAAGACCCAAAGACCTTAGCAGGCTACATATCGCCAAACTTAAGACAGTGATGTCAAAATAAAATGCAGTGGCTTTATAGGCATTGTTTTATTTTTGTAAAGATTTCCCAATTATGTTTAAAACCCCTCAATTTAATTTAAAAAAAAATCAACTTTACAAGTATAAGATGAGGAGGTATGGTTAAGACAAGTTTCTCTGAATAAGACCTGGGCATTTCAGTGAGCTACATCAGGTTAATTTGAATTACCTCCTTGAGCTTCATAGTGCGTGCCTTGTCTTAATCAGACTACATCTACATTACAACATTCAGTTCTGGGTGCTAGTTAAGTAAAGATATGCTAGAACATATACAGCTAAGTAAGGTTGGTAACTAAGATGGTAAAGAGTTTGGGATCCATGCAGTTAAGATTGGTGGTCTGGCCTGTTCTGACAACTATAAGCTATACTGAAGTATTTATTAAAGCACAGTTCTGGATCAGCCCCAGAGGGCTGAACCTGCGAGTAAAAGGTGAAAATTACAAAGTAAATTTGGGTTTGAAGCTAGGAAAAACATCCCAAGCTATTCAAAAGGAGAATAGCTTTCCTTAAAATGCAGTGGGTCCTCGCTCACTGGACATCATCTGGCATAGGCCAGATGACTTACCGTTTAGTATAGGATAGTGGAAATCCTTTTCAGGTACATGTAGGACTACCTGACTGCCTTAGTCCTTTCTAACACATTAGGTAGTATGGTCTAATTTTGTTGGAGGGAGGGGGATAAGGGAATTTAAAATTCCTATACTTAAAGGAACCTTTGACTAGATTTTCTCTAAAAGGTATACAGTTTTGTAATTCAGAATATTGTAAATGATTTAATAAGGAGGTAGGAAGATATGAAATGGTGGCTCAACCATTAGGAGAGATTGTGCCTCTAGAAATATTTCTCACGTGAAATTTGCTTGCTGATTATGACATGGAGATAGGTGCAAAACCTTTTGGACTGAGTGTTATAATAGTTTTGTTGCACAGATGATGTGGCAAAGAAATGTCCTCTTCAGGAGGAAAATGAGAGCTTATCAGAAGGTGTGAATAAAGGTCAACAGACTAAAGTATATCTGTAGGGTCAGTTTTAAGTATCAGACAAATATGCAGAGTTGACAAACACTGAAGCATTTCCTTTGAAGAAAGTATTTATTTTCCTGGAGAAGGTAATTTGCCTGTTATGCTTCATCATAAAAGTACATTTTTTAGATAGCTGGACATTTAACAAAAATATAAAAACACTTTCATCCTTCATGTTAACCTTCAATAACGATAATATTTTCCATTAGCAACTAACCCTGAAGGCAAGTGGGGAAAAGGACTCAATTACAGAAACTGCAAATCTGATCCACTGAAGAGATGCCCCATAGATTAACTCCAGAGATACAATGACATAAAACTTACCTTTGTAATTAGTACTGCAGATAAAAGAACTTAAAATTCTTAAAAGTTCACAAGATGGCAAAACCCCACACATAATTCATAGAAGTAAATATGATTCCACTGTTTGGAAATGGTGCTTTTCTTCTGGGAAGATTGGAGAACTTTAGAAATACCACTTACTGCCACATCTCTGTGAGATGGGTAGGGTTTATTTCTACTTTAGAAGACAGGGATTTGAAAAGCCTACAGATAAAAAAGACTAGGTAACTTTCCTATGGTTACACAGTAAATTAATAATGAAACATGGATAAGGTTCCAATTTTTCTGACTCCCAGAGTCCAGTAGTATGTCTATCCAGTAGACTAAGCTGCCTTTAATGTTTATTTACATACATTTATATCTATAAAAGTAGCAGTTTTAAGGGAATTGTTACTGGTCTCATGATTTCCTAAATAGTTACATATAGCAATTCATTCCTCCTATGTAACTATTAGTCTAATTGACTATAAGCCAGAAATGTAGGTTAATCACTTAATATAAAATTACACATTACTTGACATTTTAATACAAAATTTAACTATTAAAATTGTCCTTTAATGCCAGATTCTTAAAGATATCACACAGGTAAAAAAAATACAATTTAACAAATACAAAGCTGCTAAACTATCCTCCCTCAGAAGAGGTATTTTATTTTCTCCAGCTAGATCAATTACATTTACCCAAGTATAAGTAACTTAATAGATAGTCTTGAGTCATTTAATCTTCAAGTAAAAGGGATAATAATGTAACTTTATTTTTTAAATTAAAAACGGTCTGATTCCACTTGATATTTGTGGAGATGACTAGAAACAGAATTCTTGCATTCTAGAGTAACAGAAACATGAGATCACGAACACTGACAGAGAATTCACATTCATCAGCCATCTGTTTAGCCGCTGCCTCGTAAACCAATCACTAGTTTAATACAATTGAGACCATACAGCCAACTCCAATTTAATCAAGGGATGAATAAGTTCTCTATTGTACTTTTAGCTGTTTCACTGCTTGTTAGTATCTCTACTGCTGTATAACAGGGATGGGAAAAACTGATGAATTCAGTCAATTTTCCCACATTTCAGTGCAGCATTGGTTTAAAAAAAAAAGACAGGTTAAAACTAATGGTTAAAATAAGTTCCTTTTTGGTCAATGTATTTTTTGAAACTGCTTAATTCCTACCTCCATTATTAAAATAACCCAGAGGAGGATGTAGCTGATTGGTCATTCATTTAAGGAAAGCAGCTAGAATTACTAAAGAAATATATAATCAACTCTATCAAAATTGAAAAAAAAATAACAAATATTGACACAGAAACATGCAGTATGAAATGCATCTTAGTAATATGTGCTAGCTGTCGGAAGATAAGAGCAAAGCTGACAAATTTCATAGACGTGTTTCCCTGAGAAGTTTAAACAGTTCACATCAACTGCCTAGCAATACATTTTTAAATGCAAACAACAGAACCAAAGAATAATTACTGATGAGAAACAAAAAGGCTCCGAACTTTCCATCTCAGGTTTACACTATTACATTCCACTTTAATTCAATAATCTGCAAGTAGTCTAAAGACCATCAACATATGCTGGCATAACCCTCCCTCATTGTAGGATGTGTTTCTTTCCTACTGTATTTCAAGACAGATTTACCCAGTGCTTTTTCCAGTTCTATTAATAATGTGCTTTCTTTTATCACCGTATTAGAGAAATGTTATTTCTGTTCTCAAAGTCAAGAAAGGGATTCACAATTTTTGCAAAGTCTAAAATTGAAAGTTATCTCCACTGAAATTTAAGTGATCTGAAACCACTTACAGGATCTTAAGATCTATTTTAATCCCCTCCTTTACAGCTGAGAAAACGGAGGTGCAGGGTGCAAAGTCACTTTTCTAAGGCTATAAAGAGGCAGGAACAGCAACTGCCCAAATTGGGATGTGAGCCTAGGCCTCCTCCTACCACGCCCAGTGCTCTTTCTGCTATACCACAGTTTTTCACTTACTTTCATCACAGGAATGAGCTTCTAAAACGGGAGAGAAATATAAGGAAAGCTATATAAATTAAGGCTCCCTCCACAAACCATTGAAAAAGAGACGTACTTAAGTTCACTGTCTGAGCTCATTTGAAAGATAAACAACAAATAGTTATTACAACATTCTTTTTCACACTGTGGAGAAAACTGGGCAAATGGTCTGATAAAAAATAATTTAAGAGAATTAAACAGTCTAACACCACAATATGGAATTTGTGCATTTCGATTTCTTTTCCTGGTTCAGATGCTTATTTAATGTTCCAATGAAGTACACTTACCCACTGTTCTACAAGGTTAAAAACAAGTCACAAAATTCAACATTAGAATATAACTTTTTTTAATTTTTATAAATAACTTATCTGTTACAAAGACAGTTTGCCCTTCTAAATCACAAAACCATCAACTCAAGATATCCAAATTAGGTTTTATTAATAAAACAGGTAAAAACTGATTTATCAATCTTCACATAGAACTGCAGATGAAGCTGAAAAAAAAAACAAGGCCTCATTTTAAAAACAAAATGCATCAAATGCAAGTGCTTTGGTTCTGCCTAATTACTTGGGATTGTCATATTTCTTCCCATCTACAAAATGCAAAGCCCTCAAAGTCAAGGCTTTTGCATTCACTTATACTGCTTGTAATAATCCTGTTCCATTTTAAAATGTCCACTCGCAAATGTTTACTGTGCGTGACAGTGTACTTTGTCTCTTGCCTTTTGCTACATTTTTGTACTTCCTTTAGCTCATCCTAAGTGCTGCTACAGAATTCCTTCCATGTTGTCCTTTATAAATGCATACTGTCATTCCTTTTGCTTGATTTCTTTCAATTACATACATTCCTGATCATGAGTAGTTTTTCCTTATTAAAAAAAAAAAATCAAAGAGATGCTTGAGGTTTGCTTCAGTGTTCACGTCTGCTTGTTGGCTTTTCCTTTTCCAGCTTTTCTTCTGTTTTCCTAAATATGGCTAGCCTTATTTTATAAATATGTGATACTGCCACCAAGTCAGGTTTAGCAACTGATTGCCCAAACAGTAAAATATTTAAAGTTCTCTCAAAAAATAAATGTGTGTGTGTGTGTGTGTGTATTTGTGTGATGCAGTTGCTGGTTTTGATATTGTGTGCACTTCCTCAATAAATATCACTTGAAAGTTCTGCAACACCCCAGGCGGATGAAGCAAGCTTATTCTTGTTGCTCTCTTGGTAGGCTGAAGATAATCTGTTTTAAGTTGCCTTGTGAAGGACAAAACACTGTAGAGTCACCCACCATAAAAATTCATTGTACAGAGTGAACTAAATGCATAAATCTTCCCATGTTTCCTCCATTTTTACCATGCTGCATCTGCAGGTCTTCACAGTACAGCATTTGCAAGGGCAAGGCACAGAATGAGTTAAGTTAATTTTGTGCATAGTTTCATTTCATTAATGCTCTTTTTTATTTTAAGGCATTGCTTCTCTCAGATAAAGCTTTAAAAAAAAAGGACATGATCGTGCTTAATCACTAAAGGGGAAAAAAGAAAGTTAACAAAAAGACTATTACACTATACATAGAGAAATATGAGAAAATAATAAAGAAAAGAAGTCACTTAAAGCAGGCTCTAGTTATGTACAGTAAGAAAAGCAAGGGTATGTCACCATTTGTCCTCTACAGACAATGCACACTGTTTCCCTTCTCATATTTAGACATGACTGGACTGATGCTAACTTCACAGAGTAGAGATGTTTTCAGGGAAGACAAAGACAAGGCCAAGAGTACCACAGAATTGTTAGGTTCTTCCCCTATTCATTGGCACTAAGTGGCAGCAAACAGTTTTAAATAGTTAAATCTTGTTCCTTTTAAATTTTTTCCCATCTATGTAGTGTTTCACTGAAAGCTTTAAAAAACAAAAAAAAGCTACCATTCTATTACTTTCCCCTGTCAAAATTCAGTAGTGACATAGGGGAACACCCAGGTATAGAACACGAGAGTTAGCCTTAATGGGATATTGGTAATACTGTACATGGTTTAGGCAGCTGGCAACCAAGTCTTTCAGTAGATTACCTTTCATGTGATGGATTTCAACTGCCTGCAACACAACACTGAGGTATTGTTATCTCTGTGGGCTGCCATTTAACAAAAGCAAAACACCATCTTGTCACACCTTCAATTTTGCAAAAGCCTATGTTATCAATGAAACATTTTTTCCCCTAATGACAGAACAGTTCCTTGAAACTCTGTTATGGTTTTTTAGAGAGGATATTGGGCCTTGTGGCTCAGAAATGCCTTGGCATCTCACACTGTTCACAACGGATTAAGGCTGGATGATTCAAAAAGGTACAGGCAGTACAATTCCATTGAGCTCCCTCATCTTCCTCTGTGTCTTGAGATTTTGGTGTTTTGGCGATGGGTCTTTGATCTGCAAGAAGCCAAAATATTTTTAGGTAGAAATCAAAACTAGGAAGGAAAGAAAAAAAATCACAAGATCTGTTAAAATATTGGATAATTTTAATATAATGTTATTTATCATATAGCATCGAGTAATAGGTTAATCAAGTTTAATCACTGCCCCACACTGTGACATCCCACCCTTTCCATTCCCTTGCTCCTATGTGTGTGTATTTATGGGGGAGGAGGTAGGGATGCAAAGCATCCTCCTCTGTCACCTCCAATTTATAACAGGAGAAAAGAGATACAGAGAAGCTAATTTGATCTGGAGCAAGTTTTGGTAATAATGCTATACATCCTGTGCCTTACTCCTTAGTTTTATTTTGCTTATACTGTGGTGGTGAAAAAGATTCTTAATATTGACACTACAGCTTCTGCAGTGGTCTTCTGTTACAAAGCTAAAATATGTGCATGTCACTGAAGTTCAGTTCTATTTCCTACCGGAGTAGTATAAAAGCTTTTCATTCTACCACTTGTCCCTATATTCTGAACATTTTGTTTTCTCTCTATATGGTCTTTAAAATGTGACTCAATCTACTGCCTGGCAGGTGGGAGACTCAAAGG
Source organism: Potorous gilbertii (assembly GCA_028658325.1). NCBI lineage: Eukaryota > Metazoa > Chordata > Mammalia > Diprotodontia > Potoroidae > Potorous > Potorous gilbertii. The sequence continues at coordinate 431,238,181 of CM053770.1, read as the reverse complement.
GAAGACAAATATACATTGTCAAACATGGTCAATGAATCGATTTATTTTGCTGGGTTATAGATATTTTTTGTATTGGAGAAAGGGACTAGAAATAACTATGCAAAAAGATAGAAACAAAAGAAAGGATCATTGAAAAAAAAATTTTATTTTAAAAAGCAGAGAACATAAAGTTCAAAAAGAGAAAGCCAAATGGGACAGCTTTGAAACGAGTGAGCTGCATCTCTTATCTTCCTTTAAAAATGCAGGCTGTACATAATAAAGGTTTGTGGTTTTACTACGGTCCTCTTTAGTCTTCTCTGCTCATGTTTGTTGCCGATTGTCAAGTTCAAAATAACTTCAAAATAAAATACTAAAAATTTACAAAGAAAATGTAAGCCTCAAGGGATACATTTTCTATCAGTTTTGATTTTCTTTAAAAATGAAAATCAACAAAAACGGTATTTCTGAAATGGTTGTAAATTAAATATTATAAAGATGAGGCCTGGAGTAAAGAAAGTGGTACAAAAATTCTTCTATTATCTTGTTTTGTTCCTATCAAAGTATCCATTTGGGATACTGTGTGTTGGGAAGAGCCACGATCACAAGAAGTGCCTTCCTCCTCTTGTCTTCTCCATGTCTACTGGGCCACTTGACATGTCACTGGGTTTGAAGGAGACAGAAATCTACCAGGTTTTACCATCTGCCCTACAGCTGAACTTCCTTTTATGTGCTGTCTCCGTCAAATAGAAAATGAGCTTCTTGAAAGCAGAAACCATTTTATTAATTTATTTAACCACTGCCAAAATTCATTTAGAGGTTAGTAAAAATAAAGATACAATTTTTCTTTCCCCATGCAGGCTTCACGAACTCTTGAAATTTATCCACTAATTTCTTTGGGGTGGGGTGAGAGAGGAACTCCTATGACTCTAGGTTAAGAAGCCCTTACATAAAGTTATTTGTATATAAAAATGCAAATAAAGGGGGAATTATAGGATAATGACTTTCAAGTGTGCTCAATATGTAGCAAAATAAAGATTTCTCTTCCGATGTAAGATGAATATAATTTTCCTCTTATAGGAAGACAGCAGGACTATATGCAACACATTGTGCCTAGAATAACTGAGCTTTATGTAAAGGCAAAGACATCATTATCAATACATTCTGAAATGAAGTATCAGCTAAATCAAGGAGAAAATGCAAGGTGTATTATGTCTTTGTGAGATCAGATTGTTACATATAACCTAAGCTGATACTAACTCACTAAAAATAGCTTGAAGAAGCAAAATTAATTTCATGAGTAAAAAGAAAACTTTGAGAGCAGTGATGGTTTAAATGTGTCTTAAAGCAAAGGTTTAATTTTTCTTTTTAGTTTTCATTCACATAAAACAAGTTATTCCATTTCTAATGAAAATATATAATATACATAATACATTATATATAAAATATAATATATATGCTTATATATATAAAACACATAATATATAAGTTGGTGTGCTTTTGTAATAGAGCTTTATATAAGTAAAGATCTTTCTATGGTAAAGAAATTCTGTTAAGTTTAATATTGAAAAATACTTTTTATTAGGATAGGCATGGCCACTTTAAAAAATCTAACAGAATTTAAGTTTTACTAATAAATAACAGTATTTTTTTCACAGATGACACATACTTTATTCATAATTAACAATCAATAACCATTAGGCCTTGTAATTCTGATACCTAAATGTTACCAATTCTCTGAGGTTGCTTCTCTCTTTTCTTTAGTCTCTGTGACGATTATATTTCAGCTCTACTGAACAACGCTGAAGGCTAGGCTTGCTTGCATTCTTGGTTTTTTACATTAGAATGTACCTGAGAATCAAATGCTTCCTGAGGTTTTGTTCAATGTGACCATGTGTATGAAAGTTTACAAATTCTTTATGTCCTTAGTCTCAACTGACTACTGAGGTTACAAATATTTTTCTATAAAGCATTCAAATATTATTTAAAGTGGCTCAGGGAGAGAGCACAGCATAGCATGGAGTTTATAGTCTTTTTTTCAGCTAAGTAGGTAATGGACAGGTAAAAGCTGACTAAAGTTGTGTATAGATTATCATATGCCACAATAAGAAATTTGACATATGAGGTATATTTTTCCCTCAAGTATGCCATTCCATGAATGGAGAAGTATTATTTCCTAAGGTTTAAATTTGAAGAATAAAGGAAAATACATGAAAATAAAATCTAGTATTTAGGGCAGATCTGATTTAGGTTAAAGACATGAGACAATAAAGAATATTTATTTTATATTATCAAATACCACAAGGCTCAATTTAATAACCAGGTAGTTCTCATATAAAGTCTATCTGTATATAGGATAAACAAGAATTTTTTTTCACTAAGAGGAAACTGCTAATACTTTGCTCAAGTACAAAATCAATTTTCAATATGGTAAACTATCTCAAGCTATGTTAATTTGTGTTATATTACTTTAAAAGAGAATATTGTTTTTAGAATATGAACACTGATGACTTATGCTAGACAGTTTGAAGTATTTTGACAAAGAAATAATGGTGTATTTATAGAATGTAACAGAAAACATGTAGGGGAAAAAAATAAAGTTTTAGCCAAAAGGAGTACATATTGAAAAAAAAAGAATTACGATGTAATTTAAAATGTGGTAAAATACAAACTTTTGAATTCTCATTAATAATGAAAAAATTTAGATTCCAGAAAATGAGGTTTTTTTTTTTATTTCCCAGTAGTCATAAGAAGCTCCTTGTGATTGTATTCTCTTTCACAACACACAATTCTCCACTTAAGGCACAACAGAAAATGCTATGCTAATTCATAGCTGAACCAATATTGGCAGAAATAATTTTGCATATTTCAAAACTAGATTCACTATTGGAAACTCACAAGGTTTTTAGTTTCTGTTCATGAAACTTAATAGGTTTTAGCTTCGGTGGAATAAAATACTTAAAGATGACTCTAAAACCATTAGAAAACAGCTTCCTTCTTCAAGGATAAGTTTTGAAGTCAATTTTGCTGCCTCAACTTCACCTGCATATAAAAGCAAGGACATTGTTTATTTATGGATGAGTTCAAATAAAGCAGTTTACTGTCCCAACTAGTCATTTTCAGGGTTAATGTGGAAAACGGCAATCTACTTCTGTCAGTTTATTTGCTTCTATTATTTTCATTCTTTATTATTTTTATTCTCCCCAATGGGAAAATCAAGTATTTTTATGTAATAAAATACTCACTGTTTTTAGGCTATGATTTTAAATCATACGTTTCTTATTTTACCACTCCCATACCTACATCCTTTTCTTTGCTCTCCTTTTCCTTTCATTCTATTATCACTGGAATTCATGTCAAGTCACCATGTTCATCTAAATTAACATGGATTTTTTTAGGATATATATAATTAAGCTTTATTTCTAAATGCTTGTTCTGGCTTTAACCATTTATTGCTTTTCTGCTGTGATTCAAACAAAAACTTTTCACTTATTGACCTTTGCTATGTAATTCTATATAGCTATATAATTCTTTGCTATGGAAAAAAGGCACAAATTCTTAACATACATATTTGTCTTTTAAGAAAATTTTCATTGTAGATTACTACGTTTTGTGTGAGTGCATATGTATGCCCTGAATCTTCAGAATCGACTATTAATTGTGGGATTCCTTTCCAGGGGATACCAATCAGCATTTATAAAACACTAATATAGGATAATAGAATTTATAGTTGTAAGGTGACTTAGAATCAACCAATTTTCTCATTTTATGGCTAAGAAACACTGATGATCAGAGAAGGGAAGCTTCTTGACCACGAGCATAGAGGTAGCAAGAAGCTGAGCTGGAATCCAAACTTTGGGACCCTGACTTTAGATTAACTCTTGGCACTAGGCCACTGATTAGTTAACCAAATATTTCTTTTCAGTTGAAATTTTCCTAAAAAGGTAACTTATCTGTCATGTCAATAAAATTGTAACATTACAACTTTATGATACTGATGAATAAGCCAGTGGTCTGCCTCACTTTAACACTTATATTCCTGAAAAGTGTGTATAAGTCAAGTCATATTTTAAATATATTTTGGGTGCTCACTATTTAATGGAACTAATGAATCCTTTAAAAATACAAATAAGCATTCTTAATTTAATTTAAATAATTAGATTTTAAAAATTTACCCAAACTTGGGAAATGAAGACATTGCTGATGTGGTATTTCAGAACCCAAACTTTTGCAACTGGTGAATTATCTATTAAGATTTAATATTTGGGTAATACACAGTAAAAACTAAATGCATGCAAAAGTTAAAAAATATGTGGTTAGTTGTATTGTAACACAACTCTGAAAAAAATTTCCCCAAATCTAAAACAACAGGAAAAATCCTTTTAATGAATTCACCAGTAATGGAAATAGATTAAAGAACATGGTACTCAACTGATGTGCTCCTAGAGTAGAAGATGTTAAAAATAATATGGGATTTAAAAATTTTACTTTTTCAAGGTAAGACATTTATTCAGTTACCTTTGGGCTTTGGTGGCACGGGACCTACAAATCCAATATTGTCATAAAAGTTATGAATTGCGCTGGGATTAAAATGTGGTCCTGAAACAAAAGATAGGTTTTTTAAAGCTCAAAAATATATATTTTAAAATATTCTTTCTAATAATAATCAAGACATGAATACTGGTAATCTTTTTTCGTTGATTTCAAATTACAGTCAACTCTCAGTGAGTTTACTCTTAATTTTAATAAACGGTAAGTAATGAGAAGACCCTTTAAGCAATGAGGTAAGAGTAGCAGAATTGGAAATAATCTGGTGCACCATCTCTAGAACCTGCTTTAAAGATGACATTTGAAACTCCATCTGTATTGACTTCTCTCCTTCCAGAGCTTTTCTTTCTTCTCTAACTGTAAGTTTAAGCTTACATAGGGCTAAATGAAATTATAAACAGTTATTCTATATAATATCTGTTGTTTATTCTGAGAACATGTAGAAAACACATACTGAATAGAGGGAGAAGTGCACACCATAGAATTATACATTTATTACAGTATAAAGATTTTATTTTTATTTATTTCCTTCTCTCTTTTAATGTCAAATAAAATTCTGACTGAAGTAAGGGCCTTTGTCTTATGCCTTCAAGAGCAAGGGCTTTGAATGGTAAAAGAGGGAAGAGGCAAAAATAAATAATGCTTCAATATTCAGTAAAAATACCTTTGAAAATGCATTTCTTTTTCGTAATTCTTCAAATGTTTAAAAACGATGTACCACAATAATCTTGTCTTTTTATAAAATAAATAAAAACTTTGACCTCTGACCATACAGAGATTTTCTGGCAAGCTGAGAAGATAGTAGAAATGCTAATTTTCCTTAAAGAAGTACTCTAGTAAATAATCACATATTTAGATGGTAGGATTATGAAATATAAATGATGTTTTTTTTAGCAACAAGGAAAAAGTAAATTAATGAAAAGTATTTCAGACAATTATGTACTGAGTCAATACTTTACCTCTAGCTTGAAAAAGATCAATTTCTTTGGTTAGACAGTCAATGTCAATCTGCAGTTGTCTATTACAACTTCTTAACTGCTGCATTTCGTCAAGCTGAAAAATAATTCCATGTAAGATAGATCTCTGTTTAATCTTCAAATACTATTCAAAATAAGTTAGTCTGGGGAAAAGGGAAGCCCAATGGAAGGTAGGAAACATGAAAACAAAGGTTTTAATTGTCGATTTTTTTAATGAAAGGGCACCTGGTATTATACTAAAATATACAGGTAACAGAAGTTATGAATTAAACTTACTGAAGGAATTTGGGATATAGAATTCGATCTTTTTAGGCGCCGTTGCGTTAGGTTATTCTCCATTTCATTGACTTCAGATTTTAGTTTATCCAGCTTTTTCTTTTGAATCTCAAGTTCTCGTTGAAGCCGTTCCATCCTGGCCTTTTGGTGTACCAGTAAAGCTGCAATACATCATTAGTAAACATAAGGTCCTATCCATATGATTTAATTACTTATTAAATTAATATTTGAAAAACCTTGGAAAATTTTGGAAGGAGAAAAAAAGAAATCAGTATTCTTGAAAAATAGTAAGATTTTTTTAATGATTCCAAAATCTGTTTTATTACAAGAGACATTTTAAATGCCAACAATATTTTAATCATCTAAAGTAAAAAGTGTCTCAATTTATTAAAATAAAGCAAATATTGGCCACTTTGATCAATAGTTTTAGATCTGCATGATACAATACTGATACCTGGTTCTTCAAATCTAAGGATGAATATGATCATTGAGATAAGTCAAATACTCTGTAAATTTTTCACACTGAAATCAATCTAATAAGCATTTAAGCACCTACTATGTGCCAAGTGCTAAACTAGACCTAGAAGAGAAGGGCAAAAGACAAGAAAACAATATGCCTTCAATATAATTGATTCCTGAACATATTAGGTCTGGTCCGATTCTACCAAAATACTCATTCTGGGACACTATTATTACTCTGAGTTAACCACTTAACCACGGACTTCAGTTTTCTCTTTCTTAAAACGGGGTAGGAGTAGGCAAGAGGGGGAAGATTTGGATTAAGTGTAGCAGTTCTAATAGTCAATGGTCCAATGAAACAGAATAAACCAATAACTTTTTTGAACATTTTATTTCTTCCCCAAGTATATATGTAAAAACGATTTAAAAAACTGATTTTCTAAAACTGAGTTCCAATCTCTCATTCCCTTCCTTCCTTGCCCTCTCCCAGAGTCAGTAAGCAATTAATATAGGTTATACATGTGTATTAATGCAAAACATATTTCCATAAAATTAATTTAAGGGAATAATCAACTACTATCCTGGTCACTGAAGAATACCATATAGTGTATTATAGAACCTAGATAATTAACTGGGGTTTGACCTGGGGTGGCACAAAAGCAACTAAGAAAATGCTCAATGGGCTCCATAGTTCAGCTTGGTGAGCTCTGGCAGCAAGGTGGTACAGGGACTAGAGTGATGGGCTAGGAGTCAGGAAAACCTAAGTTCAAATCCAGCCTTTGATACTTAATACCTGAGTGAATAAGGACAAGTGGAGATAATATAGCACCTATTTTGCAGGGTTGTTATGAGAATTAAGTGAGATATTTGTTAAAAAAAAGAGTTTAGCATAGGCCCTGGCACACAATGGGTACCGTACATACATATATACCTCCATTGTTGACCAAAGGATCAGATACTAACATAGTAAACTTACAGATTTAAATTTCCCTCTGCTTTTTCTTTCCTTATCCCAAAAAAGAACTGACCTTATTTGGAATATTTATTACCTTAAAAAAGAAGTATGGATTCTACTGGTTATTAGACTAATGAAGGAAAAAGAAAGGAAAAAAGAGCAAGAAAGGATATGTAGAAGAAACACTCACCTTCCATTCTCACCCCTAAATCCTTCATCCTCAAAATATAAATTTAGCTATAGGACAGTCAAATCACAAAAAAGGTCTAAAACTGCTTTTAAAAAAGCTTACAATTTAGACTATTTAAATAAAATTGTATCTACTAAATATCATGCACAGACCAAGTGAATAATGTACTATGTTTAATTTTGATGTGACTGATTTTCCAAACAGAATTTTTAAAGTTTCTACCTCTGATAGCCTTGATGCGGAAAAGTTGGCCGTTGGGCATTCTAGTTAAAAGCTAGTAATTCTAGTTAAAAGTGCCCCCGGTCATCTGTCTTTCAGAGTAAATTGCTGGGAAATACTCAAACTGCTTGCAAGCGGGAGTGAGAGTTATGTTCTAGGTGGGCATGTCTGATTCAGAAAATCCTGGAAAAGTCGTGGAACCAAAGTTGCAAAAGGCACAGCTTTTGGTCCAAATTAATATAAGACCAGAAGGAGTATTTCAAAATGTTAAGGTTAAACCTTTAGCTCAAGCTCTTATACAGAAGGATTTCTCAAAATGGGTGTTACAAAGATTAGTGATATTAAGTCCCTTAAGAGTTATTTGGAGGTGAAGAATACTCAGGGGGCTCTTATGCCATTTATCATTTCTGTCCTCTCAAAAACCTTCATCACTATTTTTACTTCTTCATATCTATGACAAAATGAATTAGCAAATAAAGGGGGAAAATGCTCTGAACATTGGAAGAGCATTCAATATTTAATGGGGAAAGAATGTGAAGGCTATAAAGGGGGGAGTAAAAAAGGCAGAAGGAAGGAAAGGAGAAAGTCAAGTGGGAAGAGAGAGAACTAAACTGTAAGGACATTGCCACTAACTTCTCTCTATTCCATTACTTCCAAAGTGGAGTGGTATGTGTTGTGTGAAGTACAGGCATGCGTGGGAGAACGCACTTTTTAAGGACTGATGTAAGAAGTAGGAGAACAAGCATAAGACTAGCTCCCACAGTGGTGGATGCAAGGGCAGTAGGGTTGTGGTGTCACTGACCTTACTGGTAAGAAATTAAATTACTTTCATTTCTTTGCTTGAGAAAAAAAATATATAATTTAGAAGAGAAATAACATTACAGTGGTCTTTTTTCTGGAACGAACATTTAACAGAACAAAACTATTACTATAGGCCAGTATTTAGACACAAAAAACCCAATATAATCTCACTAAAAGAAGCAAAATGTAATCAGTTAAGTCTTTTCCATGGGGAGTAGATGGGTGAAGGCTAAAGATAATTACGCAAAGTTTGCTACAGTTTGACTTCCTCATTGTCTAACAGAGTGGCTTAAGAACAATATAGTGATTATATGTGTTTACCTGGGAAAAGTGTCATATTTATACACATCACCATAAGCCAAGGTTCTCTAACACACCTGAATTCAACTCCTACAAATATTTAGATTGATTTCAATGAGAATAGGATGGGCTACAAAGGCCCCACAATATAAGCCAGAAACAAGGAAAACAACAACAAAAGATATAGTTAGGAGGTAGCTATTTAATAAGATTGTGATGGTATACATGCAACTTTGCTGTAATAGTATTTTGTCCACACAATAAAACCTCATAAATCTGGCAACTACTAATCTGGACTTCATGATGGTCAGCACATAGTACATTTTCTATGAAAAAAAGTGCATGTTATGCAAATTAACAGTATAAGTGGGATCTTCTGGGGACTATCTAGTCAGAGGAATTATGACAATAAAAATTAAAGACCTACAATCTTCCCACTGAAACATGGTACAATAGAAACAGTGCTGGAATTTAGAGTATAGGAGATCTAGATTCCAAAAGGCTCTGCTACTGATTACTTGCATAACCTTTGTAATCAATCAACAAGCATTTAAATATCTATCTTCCATAAGTAGATACAAAGTCCAGACAGGGAAACCAAATAATTTTTATGCAAAGTAGAAGGACTGGAGAGAGGAGAGACTTGAGGCAGAGAGATCAGAAAAGCAAGAGGCAATGAGAAAAGAATTAAGAGGGTAGCTGTGTGAAGAGAAAAAAAGTGACTAAGTGAAGAACTGACAAGATGTGGCGGCTGACTGGTTATGGAGGGGAAAGACTGGGAGAGTTGAGGGTGGCTCTGAGGTACTGAGCCTGAGGTGTTCAAAGGATGGTGTACCCTTGAATGAAATGGGGAAACTGCAAAAGGGTAGGTTTTAAGGGGGAAATAATGAGTATTATTTTGGTATACAGTCCAAAATGTCCAATGGGCAGTTGGTGATGTGGGGTTTGGACCTCAGGAGAAACAGTAGGGCTCAATACAAAGTTCTCAGAACCATCTGCCCAGAGATGACTGAACCTTGGAGCTGATGAAATCGGAGAGAAAAGGGACGAGGGCCCCAGTCACCAAAGAGGACAAAGGAATAGTCAGGTAGGCTGGAGGAGACAAAAGAGGAATGTCACTAATACTCAGAGAAAGTGATCAGCAATGTCAAATGCAAGGTGAAAACAAGGCCTAAAAAAGTACTGTATTTGGTGCGATCAGGGGTGAGAAGTAAGAAGAGTTAAGTGGAGGCAAGAAATAGGTAGGGTTTATTTTTTTCCTAGGATTATGGCTGTGAAAGGATGAAAAGATAGGGAATGATAACTCTGAGGCTTGTTGGGTCAAGTGAAAGTTTTCTGGGGAATGGAGGAGACCTTGGAGAATGAGAGAATGAAGATGTAAGAAAGAGGGGAGAAGTCAATCTAGGTCTCAGATGCATCTGTACCATCAGAAGACTGGTCTAGAGCAGGCATGTCAAACTCAAACAGGCTTCATCATACATAAAAAGATCCCAAAGATGCATACTGATTTAGAACACTTTATTTTGCTAAACATTCCCTATTACATTTTAATCAGATGTGAGCCTACAATTGTTGCTGGCAGAATACCCGGCTGGTGTTTGACACCTCGGATCCAAATGCCTCTAAAATCACTTCTAATTCTAAATCTGCATTCTTAACTTTTCACTCAGAATTATTAACATTGTACTAAGCTTTCATTTCTCTCTAATAGCATTTTTTGGTTGATACTGGGGAAGGAAAAACTTTTTTTTTAAAAAAAGTTTATGGACAATAAACTCCTCTAAAAGACAGTGAGACAATGTCATATTCAATTTTGTATTTCATGTAACTACTATCTTGCTCAATGTACTTGGTCAATATTTACTGAATAAAGATGAATAGGCAATAAGAATTTTAAATCCTCTTTGTTATAAGAATGCAGCATTGAAAAGTACTTAAGTATTTGTGGTTTAACAGTTCCTTGAACATTAATGTGTTTTAAAAATGATTTATGGGGAGTTTATATGTATTTTAAAACCTGACAATCAGGTCACAAGTGATGGTGGCTTGATGGGTTTTTGTTAAAACTAGTTCTACCATGGAAAATAACCCAAGGTGCATATCAACGTTCATAACAACATAATAACATCTTTTAGCCAAGAAAACTTGGATTATGCTAATTTGCTTTTAGTGGGATAACAAAAGAAAAGAGGACTGAGGGAAACGGAAACATATTCTATTGTTAGATTTATAATAATCTGAACCCCAAATGGAATTTTAGTGAGATAAGCATGATTTATTTACACATCCATTTTTCTGGCAATTACAATTGCCCAGATTCTGATCAATTTAAGTACCTTTAAGAGGCACTAATAAAAACAACTACAAATGTTTTCTAAAGAGAACAATTTTCTGAGCAATCTGGCGAACTTTTTAGTCCTCTAGGATCACTGATCTAAGGACAGAAGAGAATTCAGAGGCTATCAAGTCCAATTCCTTCATTTTACAATTGAACAAATTGAATCCCAAGGAATTACATGATGTGTTCAATACTGACCCCTTACCTCCTCCCCCACACTTGTTCCCTGGCAACCATCAGAGAAGGGATTTGTAGTTAGGGCCTCTGATTTTAGAGTTAATGTTTATTCTACTCTGTCAGGTAATTCAGGCATATTTTCTCATTTATCTTTATTTAGGCATGGAAAAGCTTAATTAAAATGTTAATAATGTCAAATTCTGTAGTGGCTCTAAGAGGATTAATAGAGAAAGATGGTATGCATGTATCCTAGAAACATTTTCTGTTTTTCCTTTGGATACTACAAAGTAAGTACATTGGAGGTTTGAGGAGGGAGTGTGTGTGGTGTGGTATTGCTTTCAATACAGGTGAATTTTCTGTTACAACCTTCTATGGCTATGAGGTTTAAAAGGCAACATTTTCTAAAGGAAATCGGTACATTCTTCTCTCTCCCACCTAGAGTTGGTGATTAGTCTCAAACCAAAAATACCCCAACTAAACAACAAAAAAAAAACAAAAACAAAGCAACCTGCCTTGCTTTGCTTTCTTATTTGCAGATAGATATGGATAGTAGGTGAAGTGCTTATTTTATGAATTTTTAAAAACACCATCAGCATACTGTTTGCATATAGTAGGCACGTAAAACATTTGATGAACTTAATATTATTTACATTTAAACAACTAACAGAGGTCTTTTTTACTAAACAGTCTAAATAGAACCTTTACTCAGAAACTATATGCTTAATAATATTTTAACAATAAAATATTTTAAATATATTTAAATATATTACATATGTATATACTACATGTATATTACAATATATATAAAAAGTAAAAAATGAATTTCATTAAAACAAATGAATACTATTATTCAGAATAGTGTAATACTTAATTATACTTTACTGCATAGGATTAATTCTCTCAAAATGTATGATTTCAACCATGCTTTAATGGCAACATACCAAGATAAGGATCTATAAAAGATACTTTTAATAAATTCATATATAGTGTGCAGGACATGTTTCAAAGAATAGTCAGAAAATGTGATATTAGAGACTTCATTTTACGTTCTTTTGGAAAGCATAACAATTTCTTTTTTTTTTTTTTACTGCTGCTATTTTCAGCCAAGTTAAGTGGAAAGCAAGAGTTCTGATTTTTCAGTAAATTAATAACAAGGAATAATTAAGTTAAAAAAAAATTCTCACTACTCCTTATTCTCTTCTATTCTCCCCATTTTTTAAAGATACATAGTAACAGTTTATCACTTTCTTCTCACTGTAATTGTCATACATTCAATATTATATCACAGAATATTGCTCAATACTATAAAGACAATTCTGAATAAAACTTTGAATAATAAAATGAATATATATACAAATATTAAAATATTGTGTAATTCTGAGAACCAATACATATATAACATGTTTTCTTCCTCTACAAAACGTTTACCTGCCATGGAAAAATTCTCAATTAAGGTGTGTAATGGAGAATTCCTTTTTGATGGTGGATTTGATTTAGTCTTTTGATTACCTAGTTGGTGATAAAATTTTAAAAAGAGTTCATTCTACTATTTCCCACAATATGAAATGAATTTCACATAAAAAGTAAACTGTAAGAAAATATTCTTTGGCAGGTAGCACCTGCTAAACCAAAGGTAGTATGGGTATCATGTCTCAATGGAAAAAATTGCAAATCCACTGACAATAATTTGACTCACTAGTGATGAGTTATGTTTTTCTTAAAAGATTCAACGTCACGAGGTGTAGCCAAGATGGTGGAGTAGAAAGACATACATACTCTAGCCCTTCCACCACAGCTCACAAAATACCTGTCAAAAATGACTCAACAAATTCCAGAGCAGCAGAAGTCACAGAAAAACAGTGCAAAAGAGGTTTCCAGTCAAGGGTAACCCAAAAGGCCAACAGGAAGGGTCTATCTCACAGAACACAACCCTGGCCACGAGGCACTGGGAGGACCAGGACCTGAACAGACCTCCAAGGGCAGAATTCCCAGTAGGGAGGGTCTCAGATCCCTCAATCTACAAGTAAGAAAGAATGTTGCAAAGGTCAGTGTGAGAGGGCTTTCCCAGCTGGGTGGAAGAGAATGGGGTTACAACAGCACTGGCCCCAGGTGGCGGCAGAGGTGGTAGCAGCGGCAGAGGTGGTGGCAGGCAGCTATGGTGGCCCAGGAAGCAGCCTGGGTCCACATTCCAGGAAGCTCAGCTTAAAGCCTCTGGCAGAATTGAGCAGCTAATCTGAACCTCCACCCTCAGCGGCAACCCGGCCCCTACCCAAAGCCCTAGGGAATTCAGCAGCTGATCTGAATTTCAGCCTTGTACCGGGGAGAGGAGAAGCACTAGGACCCTCATCTTGACAAAGGATTCAGAAAGCAAGTAACTGACTGGGAAAATGCCCAAAAAAGGGAAAAAAAAAAATAAGATCATAGAAGGTTACTTTCTTGGTGAACAGGTATTTCTTTCCATCCTTTCAGATGAGGAAGAACAAGGCATACTGTCAGAAGAAGGCAAGTCCTCTGCCTCCAGTACCCCCAAAATGAATATGAAATGGGTTCAGGCCATAGAAGAACTAGAAAGGCACGTCAGTAGCCTGCTAAAGGAGAAATAAAAAAAAATGCTGAGGAAAACAACAACTTTAAAAAGAGGCTAACTCATTTGGAAAAAGTGGTCCAAAAAGCCAATGAGGAGGAGGCTTTAGAAAGCAGAATTAGCCAAATAGAAAAGGAGGTTCAAAAGCTCACTGAACAAACTAGTTCTTTAAAAGAGAGAATCGAGTTCAGGGAAGCTGATGACTATGAGATAAACCAACCAGTTAGAAAACAAAACCAAAAGTTTGAAAAAATAGAAGACAATGTGAAACATCTCATAGGAAAAGCAACTGACCTGGAAAATAGATCCAGGAGAGACAATTTAAAAATTATGGGACTACCTGAAAACCATGATCAAAAAAAGAGCCTAGACATCATCCTTCATGAAATGATCGAGGAAAACTGCCCTGATATTCTAGAACCAGAGGCAAAATAAATATTGAAAGAATCTACTGATCACCCACTGAAAGAGACCTGAAAAGAGAAACTCCTAGGAATACTATGGCCAAATTTCAGAGATCTCAGGTCAAGGAGAAAATACTGAAAGCAGCCAGAAAGAAACAATTTGAGTATTGTGGAAATACAATCAGGATAACATAGGATCTGGCAGCTTCTACATTAAGGGATCAAAGGGTTGGAATAGGATATTCCAAAAGTCAAAGGAACTGGGATTAAAACCAAGAATCACCTACCCAGCAAAATTGAGTGTAATACTTCAAGGGAATAAATGGTCATCAATGATATAGAAGACTTTCAAGCATTCATGATGAAAAGACCAGAACTGAATAGAAAATCTGACTTTCAAACAAAAAAAATCAAGAGAAGCATGAAAAGGTAAACAGGAAAGAGCAATCATAAAAGACTTTCTAAAGCTGAACTGTTTACAATCCTACATGGAAAGATAATATTTGTAACACTTGAGACTTTTCTCAGTATTTGGGTAGGTGGAGGGATTACATACACAAACACACACACACAGAACAGGTTGAGTTGAATCAGAAGAGATGATATCCATAAAAAAATAATAAAATAAAAATTAAGAGGTGAGGGACGAAAATACTGGGAGGAGAAAGGGGGAAATGGAATGGGGCAGGCTATATCTCATAAAAGAGATAAGAAAAGTCCTATTCAATGGAGGAGAAAAGGGAGAAGATGAGAGGGGAAAAGTGAAGCTTACTCTCTTTACATATGGCTTAAGGAGGGAATAACATACTCACTAAATTTGGTATGAAAATCTATCTTACACTACAGGAAAGCAGGGGAGAAGGGGATAAGTGGGGTGTGAGAGAGATGATAGAAGGCAGGACAAATGGGAGAAGGGAGTAACTAGAAGTAAATACTTTTGGGAAGGGACAAGGTCAAATGAGAGAATAAAAAAAGGGGGGCAGGGTAGGATAGAGGGCAATATAGTATTACACAACACGATTATTACGGAAGTCTTTTGCAAAATGACACATATATAGCCTGTATTGAGTTGTTTGCCTTCTCAGTGGGGATGGGTAGGGAGGGAGGGAGAGAAGGTGGAATTCAACATATTAGAAACAAATGTTGAGAATTATTATTGAATATTACAGGGAAAAAAGAAACACAGGTAATGGAGTATAGAAATTTATCTTGCCCCACAAGAAAAGAGAGAAGATGGGGATAAGGGAAGGGAGGGGTGTTATAGAAGAGAGGGCACACTGAGAGACGGGGTAATCAGAATGCAAGGTATTATGGGGAGTGGGGAGGGGAGAGATGGGAAGAAAAATTGGAACTCAAAATTTTGTGGAAATGTAGAAATCTAAAAATAAAAAAAAGATTCAACATCATGCAGATCTTCTGTTAAACTGAAATTATTAGCTAACCTTCATTTTTTCCTTCTAGTTGGCACTCATTTTTGCTGAGGATTCTTGTGGTCTACAAGACTCAGTTTTAATTTTTCTCTTGGTTTTTACTCTGGTACCACAACTGATGAGAGCAAAGCCTTAACACTTTTACTAATTAACTTACACTACCGTAACTCCGCCCCCCACCTAACTGCAGTAAAGTATCAAATAACCTATCTTTAAAAATTTAGTGTTATCATTAATTATACTTTACTGTATGGGGTTAATTCTCCCAAAATGTGTGAATTCAAGTATATTTTAATGACAATATACTAAGATAAGGATCTATAAAAGATACTTTTAATAAACTCAAGCATAAAACAATATAGTATGGAGGACATGTTTCAAAGAATAGTCAGAAAATCTGATAATGGGGATTTCATTTTATGTTCTTTTGGAAAACAACATGAAATGCCTGTCATAGCAATTCAAAGTTTCAAGCATTTTAAGAAAATGAAGGTAAATTTCTATGTGCCATCTTCCAGCTCTCAAAGAAGAAAATCAAGAAAAAGTTTTTTCTCTGATTTCTCTCCAAACTCCATTCAAACAGCAAGTTTCCACAACTCTAGGAATATCATTTTTACCAATGGAGTCAGACTGCCCTACAATCTAATAATTCCCTACACTAATAGTGTAAGAAATTCAATGCTTCCCTAAGAGTTGCATATTGCCTTAGGGAAAAAAATCACAATTTAAAGTTATGTTTCATTGTACTGCATTTTAGTTTATTATGTTAAATAATTTCCAACTACATGGGAGGATTCACTGGCCGTAGTTCATGGATTACATGTTTGACACCTCTGGCTTATACCATAAAAATTAAATTGTGGAAGTTCAAAAGATAAAGCAATTCCTTGCTAAAATAATGATCAATTTTTATTTGAATTCCACTAGAGAACTGTTTTTTGCACAAAAAGCTCAAAGGGTTGCAGGCCAGGAGAAGAGAACCTATGCTATCTAGTTGTCTCTTAAAGGTCCTTATCTTTTCCCTAACTCACACAGGCAAGAACTGCACTGTTACCTGAATTTGGTCAACAGTGACAAAGAAGCTCAGTCAGGAGACAAGCTGAGTATTTATCTGGAAGCACTAATGCACCTCTAAATCCATAGTAGGAACAACTGGCTTGGATTGTATCACTGGTCTGCTCCTTTTCCTTTGACATCCCCCTGCCCCCACCAAAACAGCTTACAGCTTGAAACTTAATTTGTAAGAAAGTCCTTGGGGTAGGTAGGTGGTGAAGTGGATATAGAACTGGTCCTTGAGTCAGGAGGATCTCAGTTCAAATCCAGACTGAGACACCTGAAACATACTAGCTGTGTGATCCTGGGCAGGTCATTTAAACCCAATGCCTCAAACAATCAAAAACAAAAAAAATCCTAAACTAAATATTGCCCCAATTATTTTGCTCTCTTTTTATTGACTATCTCTTAAATGCATTTTGGTGCATAGATGCATACACACATCTCTACCAATAAATTCTACACTATGATAATGAAATTAATTTCATTTTAAATAATAACTTTCAAGCAAGTCAACAACTGCTTAATTTGGCAGACAAAATCTGAAGAACTGTTAGATCTAGAGTCTAATTAATTTGCCATTAACTGATGTGTAACTACTGTTTAAGTCACAATTCTTTTGTAAATGAGAGTTACCATGGAAAAGTAGAAATAGAACTGGATAAAGAAGTCCAGAAGTCTGGTTTCTAGTACTAGTTTATCACTAAACAGCTAAATGACTTTAAGTGACTCATTTAATTTCTCTGGGAATCAGTTTACATATCTATAAATGAGGTTGGCCTGTATGATTCCCCACCCCCCCACCCCAGGTTCTAAAATTCAATTTCTATAACAGCAAACACATTAAAAGAATAATAAAGGTTTGGAATAGTGGAGTAGGACCAAAATAATCAAGTGGCTGTTGTTCAGTTGTTTTCAGACACATCTGACTCTTTATGACTTCATTTGGGTTTTTCTAGGGTTAGATACTGGAGTGGTTTGCCACTTCCTTCTCCAGCTAAGATTACAGAAGAGGAAACTGAGGCAAAAAAGGTTACGTTACTTGTCCAGCATCACACAAGCTAGGAAGAGTCTGAGACCCAGATTTGAACTCCAGGCCCAGCACTCCATCCACTGTGCCATCTAGCTGCCCCAAAATAATTATGTTCCCCTAACTTCATCTGTTTTGAAGTTTATTTTAAAGAAAGTATCAGAAAATAGGGAAAAGTAATAGCTAACATTTAAAACATTTTAAGGCTTGCAAAATGCTTTACAAATATCTTATTTGATCCTCATGAGAGGGAGGTGCTATTATTAACTTCATTGTACTGATGTGGAAACTCAGGCAGGCAGAAGTTAAATGATTCCCTCAGGGTCTCCTCACTAGTAAATGTCTGGGACTGGACTTGAACTCAAGTCTCTGACTCCAGATCCAGTACTCTGTCCACTACCATCTAGCTGCCCTCAAATAAAATGGCATGTCCTAGAACAATGAGACTTAGTATTTTTCTGTTTCTAATTTAGCTATGTTCACAAAAAGACTGGTGTCTACTTAAGGATCATTTGCCAAAACGAAAGAAATAATATTTTGATACATGTATGCTTGAGTCAAAAAAAAATTCTTGTTTGGAAAAAGGTGAAAATTTTAAGGAGATAAATGAAATTAGTCATGAGATATTTAAACCCATGGATTCCTGGGGGTTAGGAGGGGATAAAAATATTTCTGGTGTGACTATTTGTCACAAAGTACTGGAAAATGAGTAAGCAGGTCTCACTGAGCACAATCCCTACTGTAAAACTCACAAAATCTGAAAATATAGCCAGACCTTTCCAGCAAACTTACCAGAGAATCATGACAACTCAGGGCAGATAAATGGTTACAGAGCAAGCAAGGTATGGAACAAGGTCATCACATAATTCTAACTACAATTACCTTTATGGAAATGAAAAGTTTTATTCCTTTTTGCTGCCAAATTGGTACCTTGCATTAAAATGAAAGCAAACAGACACACTTTTCTTTTTTCTTCATCTCTTAAAGTGATACAGTTCCTATTAAGTATCTAAGGCACAGGCAGATGTGTGTAGAAAATGTACAATGTCTGTTTTGTTTTTAAAAAGTTTCACAGTGAACATGGTATGGCAGGATCAATACTCTGCCCTAAATTAATAAGGAAATAATTTGCCATTAGGATAACAATACTGTGTATCAGTAGATTAAAATAAAAGTAGAGTTTGTTCTTGTCTTTTATTACTAAACAGGACAAGTTAGCGACAATTAAAATAATTTTAAAGCTGAGAACTCTAATTATCCTAGAAATTTAACTTCTTAAATATCATTTAATAAGGAAAAAACCCTATGATGAAGAAAGTAATTAGATAACTTCTCTAAACATAGTTGTAACAGAAGCTGGATGAAACCACAATCTCTTTCCAATTTTGAGTTTTGGTTGCAAATAAAGAGTCCTGAATTTCACAGCAATTTTATACAAAAAAACTGAACAACTACAGGTTATCATGAAACAGCAAAACTTCTCCTTGGACATGCTGCAAACAGAATAAAAATAAAATTGGTTCTTCTCAAGCTGTTATTACTTATATCATCTGAACTTCATGGCAGAGCTTGTTATATATAAAAATTCAAATGACTGGTTCTCATAGGTCCAGGGACAGGACATGTTTGTTGCTTTACCATTATTATAGGAAACAAGAACATTGGCAAATTTATTAATTTAAAAGAAAATTCAGGTCCAATGGAAAATAATTTGCTTTCAGTATTAGTATTACCTTGCGTGTAGGCAGCATCATCAGATCCCATACTCAGTTTCCGGGCCTCACTGATCCTATCCATATGTGCTAAAACAGGGTCAGTGAGGTGCTGAATAGCCTCTGTTTCTACATAATGATCAGGGTGGTTTAGAAGATTTGTAAGTTCAAAGGTTGGGGACACCACCCCTGGTGAAACAGCAGGGGGTTTATTTGGAGAAACTGTTATTTTAAAAGTATATTTAGTATTGGGTTGAGTGACCACCACTCGAGGAGAAGATGCAGTGGTGTTGTTGCCTACTGCCCGGCTCTTGGGTGGGTGGTGATGAATAAAGGCAGGGCCCATGCTTACTTGCCCAGACATATTCCTGGAAGCAGCAGATGCTCCAGAATTCGTTGATATGAAGAGTGTGGGCTGGTTCCGCATAACCTGTTCATCTCCTGTGGCAGCATTAGCAGAAATATAGACCTTGGGCTGACTGCGGGACATCAACTCATCTGTACTTGGGGGGCTGGCAGCTATGTAAACAGTGGGCTGACTTCGAGTTAATGTATGGCTATTAACAGAAGAGGGATTATTAGAGGTTCGAGGTCCAGAGGAACGCAGTTTTGAAGAATTGTTTCTTTGTGGGGGTTCAAGTTTGATTTCAATTTGGTTTTTGCGCGGTCCTGTTGAGATATTCTGAATGTTAAATTGGCTATGGGCAGAAGACTGTGAGCTACCAGATGAATGAACTGTTGGTGGTTGAGGCGTAGTTGGTGAACTGATAGGCATATAGACATGAGAGGTCTGATGGCCTTGCTGGTTTGTCTGTTGTGTTGAGGTATGTGACACTGGATTAGATGCAGGATAAGTAGTCCAGGGACTAGGCTGTGAAGGCTGGTAGACTTGTTGAGGGTGCATAGGATTAAACTGAGACACCCATCCAGGATGTTGCGGCATCTGCCGAGTTGTACCACTAGGAGTTGTGATGTAAGGCCTGATGTAGATAGAATTTCCCTGTGGACTGCTAAGTCCAGGTGGAGGTACACCATGTATGTGCAAAGATGTGGGAGTATTGCGACCAGTCTGAATATTTGGGGCTAAAGTTACCATAATGGGGTTGAATCGGGGAGTTTGTTGAGAAAGATTAGATACGCCTTTGCTGCCTAAGTGAAATCCAAGGTGTGGCGTTGAATTTGAAGCACCAGGTATGTTGGGCATTCCAAAAACATTAAAGCCCTGTGGAACTTGAGCTGGTGCTGTCTGTGGCTCCTGTTGAAATAATTCACTGTTGGACTGCCCACCCTGGAGGTGTCCATCACTGATACTGTGAGTTAGGGTCCTACTTCCATTCATTCTACTTCCTTCCCTTCCATGGTGATAGACATTTTGTGATTGCAAATCCAAGTTGAGAGAAGTCATGTGATTTCGTAGACCAGCAATCCCAGAATCATCCGAAAAATTCAAGTCTCCTTCACCATAAAGATACTTTGTACTCTCTTGTGACAGAACAGCACAACAGGCATCCAGGTTATTATTATTCTAGAAAACAAACAAAATAGTTTGATGTCAATAACCCAAAACTCATACTTCTATATTTTATTACTACTATTAAAATATTAATAGAAGAAATAAAGCGTTGCAGATGACTTCCAAGTTCTTATCCAGCTCTAAAATCATGAACTACTATATGGTGGTTAAGCACAGTTATCTTATGGACATGAAAGGTTTCCGGGTTTGTCTCTGTATCCAAGGGCTTGGCAAATAGGTGCCTGAAAAGTATTTATTAATTAAAATCAACAACATAATTATTGGCATAAAAAAAGCTGAGTTCTCCACTCAGTGAGAGAATTCAAGACTGATGAGGTGGCAGTCTATTTCTAAATACAATATACTCAGCATCGGCCAAGAGGAAAAGAAAGAATAAAATAGCTAGTTATCATGAATTTGTACAGACTATTAACAACTGAAAGAAACTTTTCTATTCTACTTTAAGAGAAACAACAAATATAACCGAAATAAAAAGTGAAACTGGAATACATGAAAACACAAATTAACATGACTGAATTCACTCAATATGTATACAGTTAATACCTAATTGGCTAGAAGCACAGTGCCATTACATCAATCAATAAACATTTATTTAAGGCCTATTCTATGGCAATGCAAAAACAAAAGCTGATGCTCTCAAGGAGCTTACATTCTGTGAGAATAGATAACATACATATATTTGTAGACTCAAAATGTATACAAAATAAGCAAAAAGTAATTTGGGAGGGGGAAACACTAGCAGCTGAGAAGCCTGGGAAAGATTCATATGGAAGGGAAGAGTCTGAGCTGACCCTCAAGAGTAAACTACGGATACTAACCAGGTGAAGATGGGACATAGAGGTGGGGACAGACAAGGAATGTTTTGTCTGACATCAAGAAGGCCAATTTGTTTGGACTTTGGAATATGTGGAGGTGGGTAAAGAATAGTAAAAGTAGTTTGCAGTCAGGTTATGAAGGACTCTATCCATGAAACAGAAGAATCTGCATTTGATACTAGAGGTTACAAGGAATGACTGAAGTTTATTGAACAGAAGAATGACATGATTATTAATCCTGTGCTTTGGGGACACAACTTTCTAAATATACAATTTAGCTTCTATCCTTATGCCCAACACAGTGAAAAACAGTCACATTTTGTTGGCCACAGAACTCCTTGATGGATTCTGCTTCCTCCTTTATCTACATTTTAGATTTGTTTTCAAGTTAAAGTGGGACCCAAAAAGCCACTTTAACAAGTAAAGAACCTGTAATATTCTACTCACTTTTTGATAGGAAATATGAAGGGGTATATACTTAACCAGTTGCAAGTATTTGATAGGGTAAGAACAAAAATAGTTCCATAAAATTCCGTGAGCAAGGAAAAGAAAAAAAGTTCATGTGAGGATTAGATTAAGTAGTATTTGTAAAAAACATTTAGCACCGTGTCTGGCACAAAGAAGGCACTATATAAATGCTTATTTTCTCTTCCCTTGAATAAACAGAATAATTAAAAAAAATTCCAAAACATTAAAAATTCAATATACAAATTACATAGTATTAGCTGCAGCTGAAGTACTTGAAAATCTGCCACATAAATCTATGGATATGTGTCAAAGGGTTCTGCTTTCCAGATCAAAAAGATTTTTTTGATAGTTTAGTTCAAAATATCTGTAAGACCTTTATATTCTCTTAATACTGATTTTAAAGAAACTTAATGGTCCTATTTGTTATGCATAATACTGTAAAGGGAGATAATTTTATTATTTTAAATTGTGTGGAATTTTGTTGTAATTGAAAAATATTTTCATTAGTGAATGATTCACTGACTGTATGCAGATAGCTAGAATTTCTCATTTTGTCCCAAAATACACTAAGTGCAAGTGAATAAAGTTAACTCTATAACTACAGTCTATTTATTTGGTAACTCTTTAAAAAAAAGTATTTTTGTATTTATCTAATTAAGTTTTGTAGAGCATTTGCATTTTTAACTTAAAATGTTGTATTAAAGGATAGGTAAATGAGATGGTTTGGTCTTTAACTTATGGCAGAGGATTTAATAAGACATGCAATGGTCAAAAGGCAGATTCTAAGTGTATGGAAAAATAAAGCTAGATGCAAAAATGTGTACTTATAGGGACTCATAAGTAATTATGGATCACTAAAATATAAATAATTCAGTAGGGATTGAGTTTCTCTGGAATAAGTCTTTACAGGGCAACTTTATCAGAATAATCATTCACATTAAAGTATAAACAAGCCAAGCACGAACTACCCTACTTTTAGATTACTTATATCTTGTGTCCTCATTAAAAGCTAGTTGTAAAACAAACTTTGATACAAATAATTTCTCCAATGAATTAAAATTTTGCCATTACTACATAAAAAGTTTTTCTTAAAATACAACTTCTATTATCACTTGAAAGGAAAAATGACTCACAAAGCAGTAAATAAAAATGATCAAAATTTTAAGTTAAAAATGCAAATGCTCTACAAAAAAATGTCATTATCATTGGGGGAAAAATACATAATAAATGTATGATTTTTAGCTCTGTATTTATCCCAAGCAGTATTTCCTACCTATCACAAGAATTCCTTTTCAAAACTCTAAGCCTGCATATAAGAAGGTAGAATCTAACCCCAAGTGAAAAATACTGAAGCATATATACCTGGGCTTAACTTTTCATACTCCATTATAACAAGATCAACTAATTAAAGACTTTTATCCTAGTTAGGACTGATGTCATAAAAACATACTTGCAATATGCTATTTTTGAAAATTACTTGGGATACAGACAAGTATTTTGAGAAGTGAAGAATCACTCATGTTAAAAACTTTTTATTTCTTTCATAGTATTTTTCTTTAAATGTGAGCATTAACTTATTATAACAATAAATAGTAAAAAGTTAATTTAATCATTTGGTAATCAAGTGAACCACAAGTAAATGCATTATAGGTTATACAAAGGTCAGTTTTTTAAATTTTAACTCTTACAAAATTGGGAAAAAATGGTTTTTATATGCTTTGAAGTATAAGATGATCAGAAATTGGTTATATGCCTATTGAAAATGCAAAGAAACTCTTTAGGATTAGATGTAATTGACATAATGACAACTAAATAAAATACTATTTATTTTGGATATTTCATTTAAATTTTGAATCTCACAATAACAAGTCCTTGACACTTAACTGCCTGGACACATTAAAATCCAATTACAGTTCCCAGAACTGACAATGTGGATTTTGCAGAAGTATCTTATGCAAGCTCATCCCAGGCTAGACACAAAATTATAGAACTCTTAGCAGCTAATGTTCATACTGAACATTCACTACAGTGGCTCTTCCAAACCTTTTTCATCCCTTCTCAAATCTCCCATGGCTTCTCCTCCTCCTACCCTCTCAACTAACAACCTGAAAAAAAACCTGAGGGAAAAAAACTGAAGCTGGATGCCAAGAGCTCCCTATTCTCCTATCACCTAGATACTTTTCAGCTACTCTCTCCACCTTCACCTGTCTCACATGACGGATGTCACCTCTTGCCAAGGTCAACCCCTCATTATTCACAAGGGATTCCCTTGTGAATCCCATCCCTTCTAGCAGACTGTTCTAGCATCCCCACTTTCATTTATCTTCAATCTTTCTGCTCACTGGCTGTGTCCCCCTACTACATCAAATGTGACCATGTCTCCCGTCAAACTGAAACTGCTTTCTCTACAATTATCAATGACCTCTGAACTGCCAAATTTCCTCATCCCTACTGACTTCTCTGCAACCTCTGACACTACTGATCACTCCCTTCTCTGATATTCTCTTCTCTCTAGGTTTTCATGACCTAGATAAATTAAACGAACTTCAATCATCTCTAGAATCAAACATAAAATCCTCGGGTATTCAGAGCCTTTAATAACTTAGTCCGGCCCCCTTCTCCCACCTTTCTAGTATTTTATCTTAAGGCCCCTCCCTCAAACTCTCCCCTCACCCCAGACAAATACTCTGATTCACTGATAACTAGTCTCTTTGTTGTACCTTGAATAAGATACCCCATCATTTCCTGATTCTGGGCATTTTCACTGACCATCCCCCATGCCTGCAATGTTCTCTGTGATCCGGCTTCCTTCAAGTCCCAACTGCTACAGAAAAAAGTCTTTGTCAGTCCCTTTTAATTCTAGTGCCTTCCCTCTATTGATTTCTTATTAATCCTGTACATCTTATTCTTATTTATTTATAAGTTTTGGACATAGTTGCTTATATGCTATTTCTCTCCATTAGACTGGGCGTTCCCTGAGGTCTACTCAACACTTAACTAACATGTTGTGTGGAACATAACAGATTCTTAACTTAAAAACAGTGTGGTGAACCTTTTTTTTTTAAAAACAGATCTGTGTCCACAGAGGAGTTCTGGGTGAGGAAATTCCCTTCTTCAAAGAATACTGTCATCTACTCTATAATTTCGTCTTTGTGATTTGCCTGAGGCACAGAGAAGTTGTTCCAGGTCACAAGAAGGTCAATAATCAGAAATGGAACTTTCCAGGTCTTTTTGACTTTAAGGCCAGCTCTCTTTATATTAAACCTAGGGGTTTCTAATTAAATCAGATTGGGAGGCAAAACGATGTCTAGGTATTAAAGAATCTGAGGTTTTCTGGCAAATTACTAATCAATAAAAAATTGAAGATGTACAAGTAGTTTAATGGTATATTATGTATTTCACTAAAGAAAATACAAATAACAATATAGACTATGATCCATCCTGTTTTGTCCACTGACATTCACTGGTTAATTAACTCTCCTCTGCATAATCAAGGCTGAAGATTTGAGTAGGGGGATGAAACCTCCTGGAGCAGGTGGGAGGAGATAAAATGTACATGTAGAAGGGTTGGCCTTGGCAAAGAAACACTTTTTGTCAGAGACAAAAGGGAAAAGAGGGAAAGAGAATAAAATAAGATATTGGGTAACGGAATTCTGTGATAAGAGGAAAGAACAACAAGGAACTCATGGAGAATGGCCTCAATTTTTTTTTTTCAGTGAAATAGGGCTACATTTCTCAGTGAAAAGAGGAGGGCAGAGCAGGACGTGTAAGAAGGCTTGAGGAAGAATAAAGGTGTAGAGTAGCTTCTGAAGGGATTGAGATGTGGAAATCAATTAGGGATGAATTAAAGACCTGTCTAGATATAGTGAAGGCTCGGTTCAATTGTGTAACTTGTGAGGCTTCTTTCAGCTCTATTCAAGAGTACCTAAGCAGGGGAAAATGGTAATGGTGACACGTTATGGTCAGATGGAAGAGTCAGAGTTTCTAATTAAGGAAGCAGAATTCTTGTGGGTAATGATGAGAACAAGTGTGTGACCACCCTTAAGTTTCCTGAAGTAGAATAGAAGAAAAGGAAATAGGATTTAAGGAGGCTGAGGAAATGGGAGATTTGGGGACTATCAATGTGGATACTGATTTCTTCTTGTGTAAGAACAGGAGTTAAGGAGGATAGAAAAAAAGTAAATTAGGTGCTGAAATCCTAGAGAAAGAAGAGAGAAGGACCTGGAGAAGTCTAAGTATATAATTGTCATCACTGTTTGGATTAGGTTGAACTTTAAAAGTGAAAAGGTTGCTGAATGTTGGCTGAAGTGGGAGTAGGAAGCAAGGAACATTCTGATTCAACCTCCAGGACCAAGTGTTTAAGGTAGAAACAAAGATAAAGACAGCTGGAATGGTGTGGAGGGTGGAGCAGGGGTGGGGGTGAGGCTAGTAGATGAGTGTGAGAGGTCATAGTGGAAGGGGTAAGTAGAGGTGGAGTGTAAGATGAATTGGAAATGGATTGAGGAGAAGGGGATAAAAGAACCAGAGATAGGAGTTAGAGATAATTTTCTTACATGGATGGCGATATATACAGGTAGAGGGAAAAAAGGAGAAGCCAGAAGGACCAAAGTAGGTGGCAATGAATACTGAAGCTTATAATGAAGAAAGAAATATTAAGCACTCACTATGTAAATTGTGCTAAAACCCATGGGGATACAAAAAGAGGCAAAAAACAGTCCTCGTCACCCGTGGAGTTTACAAACTAATGAGGGAAATGGCATGCAAACAAATATAAACAAGCAAACTACATTCAGGATAAATAGGAAACAATTAATAGAGTTAAGGCACTAGAATTAAGAAGGGGTGGGAAAAGCTTCCGGTAAAACTGGAGATTTTAGTTAGGACTTAAAGGAAGTCATTAGGCAGATATGAGGAAAAAGAGCACTCTAAGCATGGGAGAATCAGAGAAAATGCCAAGGGTCAAAAGAGAGAGTGTCTTACTCCCTAAGGATTGGGGCAGAGGATACTGGGCCAGGCCTAGGTAGGTCTGTGCCTTCCACTCCCCCAGTGAGGTGCTGATTGTGCTACATAACCGACACACTTTTTTCCAGTAAAAGATTTATCTGATGACAGCGTTATCTATCCAACTGATGAAAATTAATGAGTTTATGGTTGGGGAAATATGAAAAATGGAAGTAGATTTCTTCCTCCTGTTTAATAGTGATCAACGATTTTTGGAGGTAGAAGAAACCTTAAAAATCTCTTAATCCAAAGTCATTTTAAAAGATGAGAAAAATACATAAATAAAATCTTAAGTGATTTGTCTATAGTCAATTAATGGGAGACAGATTCGGTATAGGAACATGTCCAATACAATGAATCTGAATTGTAAAACAAGAGGATGATGATGTAGTGATTTCTTTTACTGCTTAAAATCAATATAAAAATTATTATCAGTATCTACAGAAAAAAATGAACACTGACCTGTAACATACACCTGGACACAACAACTTCAGGTACCTCAGGAAATTTTTGTCGCAGGTCATGTAAAACCTGAAAATCAATTTGGTGGCTTCCTTGGGCCATTCGTGTACTGCCTAATCAGGACTGTTGTTCAATAGGCAGTTCTAGGCCTTAGTGAAAATAGTATTCATCTCTTCTGTCCAAGCATTTTCTGTAGAGAAAAGAAAGAAAAAAAAATTTTTAAATGAATTCCTAATTTTGGAATAAATTGTAGTTCTGGAGCAAATATTTCAATACTAAAGGATAGGTGTTTAAATAGGAAATTATTTTAGCTTAAAATACTGAACTTTTCCAAAGTAGTTTTCTTTGATAGCCTGAATGGTATTTTGTACTCCTTCGTACTCCCATGGTACAGACATTTGCTATTAATAAGGAATTCCTAGATGCTCATATGTTCTAAAGGGTTGAACCAACAGGCCTTCAAAAATAACAAACTGCTGCTCATGTTATTTTCCTATATCTTTCGAAGGATATCAAATTACTCTGCTAAATTATTTGACCAGAGAGAGGTTCTTAGCAGTTCCACTTAATTCTCTGAACTTAATTCCTGAAAGAAAGGTCTAAATTGATTGTATGTTTAATTCTGTCAGAAAATGAAAAGTATAACTCTATGGGTTTTCTTTTTTCACTTCAGTTGTCATAAAACTCAAACAAATCCAACATCTAACTGTGGTGATCACTAGGTTACTTAAAAATTCTATTATTCTCTTCCTTTTGGTGGTCTCTGTTTTCTCCCACTCTAAAAATACTTTTTTTTACAAAAAGGTACAGTTTTTGTTTTTAAGAATAAAATATGTTTATTATCACAAGTTTTGGCTTTGTCATATTTAAAATACGAACCATCATTTTTATTAAGCACTGAAATTAGTCACAACTGTAAACAGCTTCTGCCATATAATTCACTTACATTCAACACGAATTTAATAAATGCCTACCAGAGCATTAATTAAACATTTTTACAACTGAATGAAGTAGCATAAAAGGCACACTGGGGAGATGTGTCATTTAGGTTTTGGAATGAAGGGGATGCTAGCATTAGATCAACTAGAAATAGAAAGACATATCCATTATCTTCCTATTTTAACTAATTACTCTTGTGAAGTGGTGAGATTCATCGTTTCTAAGTTCTGATTGACTACAGCAGATAATTACTCTCTAAATTTATCAAGCTGGCATAAGTCCATAATCTCCCTACAGCTCTGGTACTTGCTATGTCCTCAGTATTGTAGATATAAGGACAAATGCGAAATAATTCTTGTCCTCAAGGAGATTATATTATACCACAAGCTCACAATCTCATGTTTTAAAAGACTGTTTCATCAAGAACCACTTCTTTTATTTGAATTCAATATTATTACAAAGGGCCTGGACACTTCCAGTTGTGAGTATTATTAGTCAAAATAAGGTTTCCCCTCTCCATTAATAGGGAGGAAGGATTTTCTTTGTTTTTTTTTGGGGGGGGTAAGTTTTCTAATTTACTAAATTTTGAATTCCATATTACCTCCCTTCCTTTCATCTCTCTCCTACTTACTGAGAAGACAAACAATGATATCAATTATGCATGTAAAATCATGTAACACATTTCCATCTTAGCCATACTACCAAAAAGAAAGTAAGGAAAGCATAAAAATTACACTTCAACTTGCACTCATGTTCATCAGTTCTCTCTATGGAGCTAGATAGCATTTTTTTCATCACACATCTTTTGAAATTGTGTTGGATTATTAATTGATCAGAGTAGCTAAGTCTTTCACAGTTGATCATCATTACAATACTGCCCAAAGTGTACACAACAAAAATCTGGATCTTCTCACTTTATTTTGCATCAGTTCACATTAAGCCTTGCCATGTTCTCCCCCCCCCCGCAAAAAAAACCACCTCATAACTTCTTACAGCACAACAGTACTCCATCATAGCCATATGCTACAACTTATTCAGCCATTCCCCAACTGATGGGCATTCCTTCAATTTCCAATTCTTTGCTACCCCACAAAAAGAGCTGCTATAAATATTTTTGCATATAGGCCCTTTTCTTTTGATCTCTCTAGGGTATAGACCTAGTAGTAGTACTGCTGGATCAAAGAGTATACAGTTTTATAGTCCTTTGGGCACAGTTCTAAATTATTCTCCAGAATGGTTGGATTAGTCTTCGAGTACACCAACAATTCATTAATGTGCCTACTTTCCCTCATCCCCTCCAGCATTCCTCTTTTCTGATAGGTATAAGGAGGTATCTCGTAGTTACTTTAAGTCGCCTTTCTCTACTCAACAGTGATAGAGTACTTTTTCATGAATATAGACAGCGTTGTTTTCTCCCCCGACTTCCCCCCATTTTCATCATCGCTATTTTACGTAAGAGTAAACTGGGACAGAAACAGGCTAAGTGGTTCATATAGTTGTTAAGAGTCTGAGGCAGGGTATGTTACTCAAGTCTTCCTGACTGTAGCCTCCGCTCCTCTCATTCACCGTAACACCTAGATGCTAATTTAATAAACGTTCTTGTTTATGTCCTTTTCTCTCCTCTGATACTGCAACAGCCTACTGGTTAGTCTCCCAGACTTGCCTATATTCTCAACTCAGTTAATCAAAGTGATGACTTTGTCAAGCATGACTGTCACCCCTATTCTCCACCTCTCAATTCCATCGACCCTTATTACCTCCAGGATCAAATATCAAATCCTGTTTGAATGAATCCTGGCCCTTTCCTACTTTTCCTATCTTCTCGTATCTTATCCCTCTCCACATATTCTTCCACCTTGACATATTCCTCACAAAAGACACTGGGCTTTTTATTGGCTGTTCCTCATGCTTGGACCTCTCTTCCTTCTGTCTTTCCTTAAATAATTGGCTTCCTTTAGATTTCAGCTAAAACCCCACCTTCTGCAAGTTTTTCCCAGTCTTCGTTAAAGTAGGTGCAATCCCTCAAAGATTATCTTCTATTTTGTGTGTATCTTATTTACTTTCATATTATCTTGCATCTCATCTTAATTGCTTGCATGGTGTCTCCCTCACTGTTAGCTCCTTGAAGGCAGGGACTGTCTTTTTTTTTCTTGTATCCTCAGTGCTTCTGGCACACAACAGGCAATTCAATCCAATAAACATTTATTAAATACAATGTGTCAGGTACTGTGCTCAAACACTATGTTAATTACAATCAATAAAAAAAGAAAGGCAGTCCTTACCTTTAAGGAGCTTACAATATAATGTAGGGAGATAGAACACAATAGGAAGCAGGGAAGGGGGTACCTGGTCCAGGAGCATCTTGTTCTGTGGAGCTGAAAGCAGGCAGAGTAGCAGATGTAGAGTGAAGCATTTAATATAGACTTAACTCTACTTCCTGGGGTTAAACTCTTCTGAATCTTTTAGATTGAGACAGTATTGAATCTTTAAGAACCTTCTATGCTGTCCTAGGACATTGCTAGGGTCTTTGAAGTCCTTCGGCACTAAGGCTATCCTGGTCTGGGGGAAAGTGTGTAGCACTCAGCAAAGTGCCCCCCCCCCCCAAGACTTCTGAAGTCCAGTGTGTCTGATGGGACCTTCTTAGTGTAGAATTCTTTCAGGAATCAAAGTAACAGCTCAGTGGCTTGTAGCTTGAAGACTATTCTTTTCCTTTTTACAAAGTCATGACCCTTCTTTGGTCCTGTACTGACATGCTCTGTGATTTTTTTAAAATGTCACTGACAGTGACTCAATAATAAATTCTTTCAGTAGGGCAGGATATGAGAATTTACTAAAGTAGCTAGATCACTAAAGGTACTAGGTGTCCTCTATTACCTTTATTTATCTTGTGTCTCAACTCCCTATTAGTCACTGTTGTTTTATTCTTTCCAATCCAAAGGTTGTTCTTGTTGGCAGAGAAAAGAGACCAAACTGAAAACTGGGCAACTGCCTTCCCTCCACTGTCAGTTTTCATTGTTCAACCCACTCTGAGCATTGGTGTTAGCTCTTCTTTGATCTTCTTTCCTCCGGTATAGCTTTATAAATCTACCATTTTTGCTCTCAGATTTCCTCACTAGCCTCAAATTGTTTCAGTACTGTTGGCATTATTCTCATACTACTGTGCCATTTCCATGCCACTCCTCCCCTTGCCCCCTCGCGTAGTTACTCATGCTTACTTCTACCTTAGTATACACAAAATCTAATTTTGTTGGTAAGTTGGTAAGTTCCTTGGATATCAACACCTTCTCTTTCAGGTAGTTTCTGTTTTTCCTTTTCATCAGAAATGTTTTTCTTTATTGTCTTTAGAAATTCTTCAGAAAGATGTTCTCTTTGAAGTTGACAGATGTTTTAGGGACAGTTGATATCTTTTGTTTTCTTTTTCTAGTGCCTTTTGAATCTCTTCTTAAGGAAACTATGACATATAATAGTGAGATGTCTGGAACAGTCTATAAGCTATTGTTTTTTATATTTTTGAAACATTTAAAAACTCAATTTTCTAACATAGTTTCCATAGTTTGCTCCTGTGCCTATTTCCCTAACATATTTACCAAATACTAAGTGATATGTTGATTTAGTTAGGAGGAGCTTATTGAACTTTTCAGAGAATTTCCCTGCTACTTCATCTTCCACAGTGGATGCTAGAACATGAGCTGGAATTGTCTTCAGAGGATTATATTTGCTTATAATCATCATGAGAATTGAAAATGACTGACTGAACTATGCAAGTGCTTGGTGCCTTTTGGAGCCCAATGAAACCAATTCTGCCAACAGTAGCAACTGTGGTACCTCTTTTCTCCTTTTCTCAAGTTTCCTTTTGTCACTCCTTTCAAACAGACTTCACCTCCTGACTTTGAGAAAATAGAGGCCCTCTCTTTTCACCTTAAAACAACTTCTCCAGTGGTCTGCATTTCTTCTTCAATCCATCCTCCACCCAGCGGACAGTCAGTCTTTTAAAGCACACTTCTGATCACATCACTCTTCTGCTCAGAATCTTCAGTGGTGCCCTACACTCTCTAGGATGAAATTAAACTCCTCAGTTTGTCTTCTAAAGTCCTTCCCAATCTGACTCCAGTCTTACTTTCCAGACTTACTTCACACTTTACACGTAGGGAAAGTGGTGCATTTGCTGTTTCCCGAATTCAATAATCAATTTCCTACCTCCATGCTTCTGCAAAGGTAATGTCCCCAGTGTTTGAAATATACTCTTAAGCTTTCTTTGAGGTGCAGTTCATGCACTATACCTTAGAAGATTTCTTTCTTCCTCTCTAGATTACCTTGTACTTGGTAAAGTTAAGGATGTTAACTCATGTAAATGAGTTAAGAATATAACCCAACAGAACGTAAAACTCATTGAGGGCAGAGTTTTTCCTTTTGCTTCTATACTCCGGTCTTACACATGGCATTTAATAAATGCTTATTGAATTAAATTTCTTTACCCCCTGAAGAGAACCTGGGAACTCTCCCTTAAAGTATAACTTTTTTATATATTCTTTTTCATTTACAGCAACAATATCAGTAGGAATATAGTTCCATCAGTAGTGTATCCACTGCTAGGTATTTGGACTGTAAATTATCAGTTTTAATCGTTAAATTCATGTTTGCAGATAGTCTAAGAGTTATGACATTCTCAGTATCCTTGGCCTACCTTTCTATTATTACACCAATATCAGTGCAGAGAGGGAAGGGAAGTACACAGGACTGTTACTGAATTAGAAGCAGAAGAGTCATTGACCATATACTTCAACCACCTAATTTTACAGATAAGGAAACTGAGATCCAGAGACTATAAAGTGATTCTGCCAAACTTTCACAGTTATTAAATAAGAGAGCTAAGATTTGAACCAAAGTTTTCTGTCTCCAAATTCAAACAGTATTCCTTTTGCTGCACCATACTGCCAGAATCATTCTGCATTCTGTCCATTTCATGGATCACTGTGGCTAAAATAATTCCTCACTTGGTGGTCAACTTTCCAGTGAAAAGCTTTTTCACCACTTGCTAGACTGGTTTTCACAATGTAGAGCCATGGTCTATTATTAGGGTTATACTTGAAACCTTTTCAGCTTTACAGAACCCAACAAAACTTAATTTCACAGAAATAGCTTTGAGGATTCAATGTTACTCATGTAAGTCACTTCCATTGCAGACAGAATTCTAACATCTTCAAACATCTATCACATCCCCCTTCAACACTACATTCAATGCCTGCTCCAAAATTACTCTTTTCAGAGATGTATGACTTTAAATGAAGAAAGTCAATAATATATTTCATGTACACACTTAGGTAATTTACAATAGCATTTAAACAGCTAAGAGAGAAAAACTATGTCATATTAATATCAAAGATCATTTCTGGTTGAAGTCTTAGCTAGAGAGCTTTTTTCCATCCTTGATACATTTCACACATGATACATTCCATGCTAACTAAAGGAACATATTCTAAACTATAATGGATGAAAACATTACTTGGGATTATTATTATTGACCAAGACAGGTTAAGATTTCTTTTAGCCACAGTAGGTCCCAAACCATGTAAAATCTGCAATTATGTGTCTAAACATTTTGAGTCCACATTGCATATCCTCCTTTGAAGGCTAATTCATTGAATCAAGAGGTAACAATGTTGTGCTGCTTTGCTTGAAGAAGGATTTTATTTTTAATTACTTATCAAATGGACAATGGAAAGCCTGACAAAAAAGAGAAGTTTTGACAGTCAGGTTTTTACTAGTTAGTAGGAAAAGCAATGGGAAAATCTTTGATGCTGGAAAAATTTCAAACGCAAACATTAAGTCATTTGCTCTCTTGCCTACCACTAAAGTGCAATGGGCACTCATGATCCAATCCCAATGCTGATCACCTGGAGAAACTTTAATCTGCTCCATTTTTCTGATGTGGATGATTTACTACACTCCTCTGCAGCTAGGTGATGCAGTGGATAAAGTGATATGATAGACCTGGAATAAAAAGATCTGAGTTCCAATCCTGACTTAAGACACTTCAAGGTGGTGTGACTGATTTTCTCATCTGTAAAAGGAGCGGTTGGATGTGACTACCTTTCAAGTTCCTTCCAGCTTTATATCTAAGCTTCTATGATCTCATGATAGCCAAAGCCAAACTCTTCATAAATTACAGGGGGAGGCTCCCTATTACCTCCAGGATCCAAAAGAAAATCCTTTAAAAATTAGAACCTGCTTTGCTTTCCAGTCACCCTTTTGCTTTACATACTCTATGACAGTTACCCTGGCCTAACCTGCTGTTCCTCACACATGACTCTGTGTCTCCTGACCTTTTGAATGGCTGTACTCCATGACTGAAGTGTTCTCTCCTAAAAATTTGTCTTCTGGCTTTAAGATTCAGCTCATTTTCTGTAATCCCTTTCCGGTCTCCTCAAACCTTCCCATGCCTTCCCTGTGAGATTATGTTTTATTTATTCTGTATGTATCTTGCACACATATAGTTATTACATGTTGTACGCCTCATTAGTATGTGAGCTGTTTGAGTGCAGGGCTCATGTTTTTGCCTTTCCATGTAT
This sequence comes from Potorous gilbertii, assembly GCA_028658325.1. NCBI lineage: Eukaryota > Metazoa > Chordata > Mammalia > Diprotodontia > Potoroidae > Potorous > Potorous gilbertii. The sequence continues at coordinate 431,202,964 of CM053770.1, read as the reverse complement.
CCCCAGCACTGAGCACAGTGCCTAGAAAAAAGGCACTTAAATGCTTGCTGAATGGTTAACTGTAATCTAATTTGGTACTATACCAAATAAAGACAACGAGCCAAATGATAGATCAAATTCAGTTTCATCATCACATGACTTAATGGTTAATTGACATATGGGAAAATATGTTGTGAACACTTCTTTTGGGAAAAATATGTATATTCTGTTATGTTGCCCAGGGTTAAGAAGCCAAATGTGCTAATTATCTTATTGAAAACATGACTACTTGCAGTAACTTCTCAATAGTCCATAAATTTCCAACCTGAAACTATTTTTTAAGTCTTACATAAGACTCACCCTGGGTTTCAAAAGGTTGACCTTTAGGGTCTGTTTTAAGAGCAAATGTTTTACACTGAGTAGAATGAAAATACTGCATAGTAAGGAGGGAAGAGGGAAAAATGCTTGTTAACTATCACAGGACACCAGTTGTTGATTCTATAAAAGACTTCACAAAATCCCAATTCAGGATAATGGTAAAAGTATAACATTTACCATTGAAATTAATGTTAAAGTAATTGATACTTCATTTTTAATGAAGCTATTTTTGCTAAAACTGGGTACAATTTTATAAAGCTTATTTAAAATTTCACAAATTTATACCACAAAATTTTTTGCCTGAAGATCAACAGTCACTATTCTTTGTTTTAATATACTACCTTCCCCTTGGGTTCTTTATCAATAACTATTTATTATTATGATTTACAGGCATCAATAACTACTTATTATTGTGATTTACAGGCACTATACCCAAGGATAAAAGCTCTATAAGGCATAGTGGTCCCCATAATATGTAAAAAAGACCCACAAAGATCTCCAGGGAGTTGGTTAGAGTTTTGATGGAAGATTATGGATTATGAGAGGAAATGGACAAAATTACCATCCAGGAGGAGAATATAGTGAAGTGTTGCAACCTCTACCAGCTAAGGGAGTAACCAGATCCATCAAAGTATCTGAATCTCTCGAATATAGCCTTGTAATAAAGGGGTGCAAATGTCCTTCCTACCCTAATGTCTCTTACATAGAAAAAGCTCTCCCTTCCCCACAAAAAAAAAAACCTCGGGGCGGAGCCAAGATGGCGGAGTAGAAAGACTCACCTATGCTAGGTCCGAACCCACAGCCCATAGATTCCCTGTAAAAAGAACTCCTGACAAATTCTGGAGCAGTGGAAGCCGCGCAGCAACACAGTGAAGGAGATTTCCGTTGCAGAGAGCCCTGAAGAACCGACCACAAAGGTTCCCCGGACACGGAGCGGAGTCCTGTCCTGCCGAGCGCTCCCCTCCCCCGCCCCGGCCACGCGGCACTGAGAGGAGCCAGCAGAGCCCAGCAGGCGGCAGGGACCTGACTCTCCGGGCGGTGAGAAGGTCCCACCACCCACAGACTCACAGGTCAGTGAGAGAGACGGGCTGAGAGGGGAGCGGGGGATCTGCAGGACTCGGACCCCCTGGGAAGCGGCCGCTGTGGCAGAGGCTGAGGCAGCTCGGCCAGAGACTCCCAGAGCAGGCTGGAGCTCCACCCCAGCTCCACTACAAAGGATCTCTGTATAAACCCCCTGAGGGAAC
>CM053770.1:431183840-431200863 GCA_028658325.1 Potorous gilbertii | reverse complement strand
CAAAATCTTGTGAAAATGAAATGAATGTAAAAAGTTAAATAAATTCATTAAAAAAAAAATAAAAATAAAAAAAAAGGAAAAAAAAAAAAAAACCTCTTCCCATGATACCACAAATAAGTGAACAATAAAGATTTGTTTATTGTGACCAATTGTGATAGTAGGAATGTGTATGTATGATGGCAAAGGAATGGCTAGAAAAATTCTGCTAAAAACAACTCAATGATTTTTATGACTAAGAACTTGACAGTTTACAGCCTGCCCTCTTCAACCTAATCACTTTTAAAAAACAGAGAACTGATGCTATGAAATAAGCAGAACCAGGAGAATATTGCACACAGTAACAGTCAATGACTGACTTTGATAGACTTAGCTCTTCTCAGCAATGCAAGGATCTAAGACAACTCCAAAAGACTCATGATGGAAAATATTAAACACATCCAGAGCAAGAACTTTGGAGTCTGAATGCAGATGGAAGGCATACTATTTGCTCTCCTTTTCTTTTCTTGTTTTGTTTCTTCTTTCTTATGGTCCCTCCCATTAGTTCTAATTCTTGTTTACATCATGAATAATGTGAAAATATGTTTAACATAAATATATAAGTAGAGGCTGTATCATATCAGATTGCATGCCATGTTGGGGAGAAAAGGAGGAGAAAATTTAAAGCTAAAAATCTTATGGAAGTGAATGTTGAAAACTAAAAATAAATGAACTGTAAAACAAAAACAAAAAACAGAGTCTGAGACAAAGAGGGACTGAATGGTCCCTAAACAGAAAGGTCTCTGATACTGTCCAATGCCACAAAGCTGAAGTTCCACTGATCTCATCCAAGAGATGAAGAACTCCTTTAAAGGACCACAATAACACCAGTTCACATTTATGTAAGTTTTAAGGTTACAAAGTTTTTCTTAGCAAAAGTCTTATTAGGCAGACACCTGCTGATATTATTTCCATTTTATAGAAGAGGAAAAACAAAGAGAGGGGTTACGTGATTTGCCCATGGCCACTTAGCTAACTAGTGCATTTTGGGATTCAGTCGACATCCAGTATTAACATGTTGTGCTGTTCCTTTGACTTGTCACTGAGTCAGAGCTACTATAAGGCCAACAGTCTAGCGCAATAAGGGACTTCAGAAAACCACCTAATCTGAATCCCTCATTTAATAAATGAAGAAATGAAGGATGAAAGATTTCCAAGTTCATAGGTAATCACTGACAGAATTTGAATTCTGTCTCTCTGAACAGATTCTCTGAATCAAAATTCAACAAAACATGGAGAGATTATTTAAAGAAATGATGCTATCCAATCTCAGCTTTGCAATAAAGAAATACAAGTCACAGGCTGAAATGAAATGCAAGCACATATAACATAATATGTATAACCAATGGCAGAATCCTCCCCAAAGACTCTAGACTCATTGAATGGAGCACTATCCTGGAGGGCTGACCTCAAAAAGTCTATTTCTCTTCCTTTGGCTCATTGCTCCCCATTGGCTTAATTCAGCAAAATCTAAAAGGTGAAATTTAGGTATAGTTTATGATAAATATTTGCAAAGAAGACCCCCATGAAAATATTTGCAACCTGTGCACCAACATGTCTGAGGATGAAATTGTAGAGAATTTCTGTGAAGAGTTAACTTCATAAAGCCCTCCAAATTGAATCAACCCACATCCTGGCATTTGGTGGAAAAGGTGAGGATGGAGAAAATATCTGGGAAAACCTGGTTTAGGAAAAGGAATAAGAGAGGCAAAAGTCTTGTAAATTACACACAAGCCTTATATCTTTAAATCATTAATTCTTCAAGAAAAGAAACAGTAGGCACCGGTCATCGAAAACATCAAGTGGCAAAATAAAGGGTAAAATCAACTATATTTTAACAGAAAGAAAAAAAACTTGTTATTGATATGAACATTGTCCCCAAGTTACCTGTGTGATCTGGTCAACTGCCTACAGAATCTCTTCCATTTATTCCTCTAACACACAGATCCCTCAGAGAGCTTCCTGCTTGTTGGAAGGTGTTAGACGTAGATTGAAGTAAAGAAGGGCCCCTTCCAGGCAGAGATGGTATCAGAAAGCATAAGGCATTAAGTTCAGAATCAAGTGGTCAATTTCCTTCAGGTGAGTGACAGCACAGAAATTAACTTCAGTACTACTAGACTGAGAACAGTTGAGACCCAGGTTTATTGTTACATCCACCAGGGAAAGAAGGACAATGGAAATTACCTGGAAAGATCCCAAAAAGCACAAGGGCCCCTCCCTGGATATTAGAAAGCAACTTCCAGAAGCTCCACTATTTAAGGGGTAGTTGTACCCAGGAAATTCTCATCATTTCCCATCAGGCTACCTTCCTGTACTTTATCATCTCCAAGTACTCATTCTTCAAGATGAAAACTTTGAAACTCATACCTCTCTAGATCATTTACCACCCCAGAAGCATGACTTCATCATACACTACCCCCTCCCCCAGCAAACTTTTAGTTTCTTTGTAAGTTTTGTCTCTCCCATTAAATTGTGAACTCCTTGAAGCCACAGACTCTTTTGCCTTTCTTTGTATCCCTAGTGTCTGGCACACAGTAGATGCTTAATAAATGTTTATTGACTCTGACACTCTGACAAACTAGTTGTCTCTGAGGAAAAAGAACACCCTCAAACCCCTCATATGTTACCTCATCTCTTTTCCCACAAATCTCCCCCTGTAGTCCTAAGATTCTTTTCTGTGTGAAAACAGAGTCATGAGAGGTACAGACTTCCCACTTTAATCCCAGTAATGGAACAAAGAATGGGTCCCTGGTGACCCGGCTCCCAGTTCCGATAACATCAGACCCCATTCTTTCTCCTCACAGGTCTATTTCCCCAGTAAGTGGGGAGTATGTTATGAAGATTCCCTTGTAACCCAACAATCAAAGATGCCTAACCCCTATAAAGCTTCTCATTGGTTACCAGTCAGACAACAAACATTTATTAAGCATTTGATAGGTCCCAGGCACTGTGCTAAGCACTGGGGATAAAGTCCTAGAATGCCCTCACCATCCATTCTATCTAACGACTGTCTTCACAATTCTTCAGATCTAATTCAAATTTCCTTGACAGTAGGTAGAATGTTAGACCTCGAGCCAGAAAACCCAAGTTTAAATTTGACTCAAATATCTGTGTAACTTTGGGCAGTCATTTAACTTCTGTTTGCTCAACTCAAAAATAGGGATAATAGCACCTATCTCCCAAGGTGGTTGTGAGGATAAAATGAGATAACTGTACTTAGCACAGTGCCTGACATACACAGTAGGTACTTGATAAATGCACATTTCTTAACTTCTTCTTGCCACATGGACCTTCCTGGACCATTCATCCCCATTGTGATTTCTCCCACAATGGGCACTACAGGTAGAGAAATAGCACCGAGTTCAGACACTTGATTTCTAGTCTCTGCTCAGCAACTTTTGTTATATATAATCTTGGGAAAGAATTTACTACTCTCAGCCAGACTAAATCATCTCTACAATCCTTTTCAGCTTTGCATTAAGTGAAAGCTTCCTGAAGACAGTAACTAAGTTTAATATTTCCTTATCCCTCACAGTGCTAGATAGAAAAGAAATGCTTCCTAAATACTTGTTGATGCATTAAATAAATGTTTGTTAGTTTCCTTCCCAGCTTTGAGAAGAAGATGCCTAAGGGGACAGGCAGCTGGAATGCCTTATGGGTCTGCTGGCAAAAGACCCTTGGGAAGAATGGAGAAGGGAGAATATGGAAGGTTTGCAGAGAGCACTTTTTTTGGCTCACTCCCTATCCACCTCTTTTCTCTGTCCCAACTGGTTACTTGTCCATAACCCAGAGTTCTATAAAATTAAGAGACTTTGGGAAATACAAGAGTCTTCCTCTTGTCACTCCATTATTGAGTTCTTCTTCTGGCTCAAAAGCTAAGAACCAGTCAAGGGCTAAGATGGACAAAGTGTTCCTGCTGGGCATTTGTCTGCTCTCTATCTCTTGGGAAATGAGACCTGGGACAGAATGCCGGGGATCTTGCAATCACTGTTCTCCTATTTCTCCCCGCAAGTTTAGTTCTAAATAACAGAGTAGATGTGATTTAAAAAACCCCAAGCACCTCCTCTTTTTTCTCAACCTCCTTTTCCCTTTTCCATGTAATCTCTGGATTATTTCTCAGATCTCTCACAATATCTAGCTCCTTTTGGTAGTCTGATTACAGCAGCAAGTCAAGAGAGGAAGAGAAGATAATAAGAATTAGAGAACTAAGGACATGTAATGTCATCTTTGTTGCCTGTCTTCCAAGATGGGGGAATAGGAGTTTTCAGATGAACAGAATGGCTACTTGTGACAGGCAATGCCTTTAAAAGATCTGCATATACCAGATTGTATGGAGAGTGAGGGCATATGTGCTACAAGAGAAATATTAGGATGTAGGACCGGCTCACTAAAACACAATGGAACAGAGTAAGGAAATCAAAGTACCAACTTGAGCTGCCTCTGACTTGGTCTAATAGAGGGGTCACTACGCCTTAAAGGGGTTCCCTTGGGGTGAGGACAATAATAATAGCTTCTACTTCAATTTTCATCAAAACAACCCTAGGAAGGAAAGTTATACAGGTGTGGAAGCTCAGCAAGATTAAAATAATTTATATGAAAGCATATAACTAGTTTTTCACAGAACAGGAACTTAAATGGAGTTATTCTGAATCTACACCCACTGTCCTTTACAGTACACCATGCTAAGCGGAACAATGTGTCCTTTTCCTACTCTAAGCAGTACAGACTTGGAGAGGAGGAAAGGAACAAAAGATCTGCAACAGAGATATTCTGCAAGTTTCAAATAGCCAGGATAAGGGGCCAGGTTTTAATTCTCCTTGAGAGCTTATGGGCTGACTCTGGGGAAACCTTTGCAAAGATGACCCTTTTTCCCTTTCTCCCTAAGAACTGCCAGCAATCTTACAAAACATATGGCAAGGTAGCTTTCTTGTTTTGCTGTGTTTCTAATAAATGTAATTAATCTTATCACCCGGAGGTAAAATATTTTTAAAGGCTCTGCTCCCTCTGCCCTCTCACCACCCCCAATCCATAGGCCTTCGTAAAGTCCCCAAGTTCTACTGACTCCCTCCCTTGTGACCTATTAGTTCTGTGACTGGGAGGATGAGACATTCAGGAGAGTTAAATGGAAGGACCCTCACCCTCATTATATAAATTTGACCATCTTGTTTTGGACTTTAATGTTAACGTTGCCCCTTAATTTCCAAATAAAGTTTTTTTCTTTAATTCAACCACTCTTCAATTACATTAACGGTGAAAAAAGAATTTTCACTTATGACTAAGCCAGGAGAGCTCTGGATTACACTGATACCCAGAGGTCAGACTGGCAGCTGCACAGGAGTTGCCAAACAGATGTGGGGTACAGGGTATTAGAAAAGGAGATACTTCTAACAAGGCTTAGTCTGGTGTTATATTGTTACTGCTAGCCATTCACCTGTCTGTGAGTCATTACTTCACGGAGCCTTTAGATGACTACAGGACAATTAGGTGATGGGGTCTTGTAAAGCCCTAGAGAATATGGACTGTAAGAGAGGTGAAGAGACTATAGAAGGGAATATATTTTATATTTTTAAATATATTACCCGGTTCCCTATGGGATGTGTACGAGATGCCAGTTTCCCTTGCTAAGTTGGACCTGTCCCTACACCACCACTTACAGGTTAAGTATTCAATATCAGTGTGATATTAGAGGGTTGGGTACGGGAATGGAACATCAACTCACTGGGAGATGGTATTTTCAGGGATGGGTAATGAGCTGTTCCTTCTAATGCTCTAAATGGCACCAGTCTAGGAGTTAGTAAAGTGGACAGCACAGCGTGGAGCAATGTGCAGTTTCACGAAAACTGACATTTCTAGGTAATTCCTTCCTCATGAGGTTGTAAACTATGTTAAATTTTGTCACCTAGAAATAGGGGGTTTGGGTGATACTGAAGCTCTTTCTCTAATAGCAGAGCACAGATTCCAGGGGATTTTGCACATGACTGTGAGAAAGAACATGCTTTTATACATAGCACATCACTTCAATGAGATCCCAGTGGTTTGGGAAAGTCTAGGTTCTTACCCTCTAATGATTTTTTAATGACTTTGTTGGGTCAGCCTCATTACGTAACATGTCCATTCAGACCCACGGCATCGCCTTCCTCTTGGTGACTAAAGAATTAAGCTCTGACAACAAAAGCCTGGAGAAAAATAGCCTTCAGAAATCTTGGTCCTGTACTCAGCAGAGCTTCTCAGGAAGGCCCCTGGACTTCTCTGGTCTTGCCCCCTGCTTCATCCTTTCTTCACACCAAGTCATTTCACTATCAGTACTTTTTTATCTCTTTAGGAAGGTGTTAGGGCTTACTATCCTCCTTGATTGAATCGTCTTACAATACATTTCACTAGAAAAAACTCAAGTCACTTAATGAAACTTTTCTATTCTCTCTTCTATCACATCTCTCATCACTCAGATGCCTTTTGCCACTATATCCTTTTTCATCAATCTCTATTGTCAAGGCAAATCCCTCTCTATGCACAACTGATCTCCTTCAAGCTTTTCTTCTCCATAAGACTGCCTCCTCTAAAAGTCCCACTTTCTCACTAATCTGCAACCCATTTGTCTACTAGATGCTTCCCTGATGCTGCTTACAACAGAGTCATGTCTCTCTCATCTCAAAAAACTCCTTGTTTGATCTAACCATCCCTGCTGACTACCATCCTGTTTGCTGGCAAATGTTTAACAATCCTCTAGGAAAAAAAGTTGTACACAAAACACACCTTTAAGCTCAGGCTGCATCATGAGTATTTTTCTATCCCTTTCCTAAATCTAGACAGTCAACAAAACAATAAAAAGTCCTGATTTTGTAAATTTTTCTATTTCTGAGAATAGCTCAGGAAAACTTAACTACTGACTGTCCTAGGATGGTTCAAGGACCTAGGATGGTCCAGAATACCCATACCTTTGTGTCTCCTCCCTTTCATAGATGTGTTTGTCCTTCGTTGCCGGGGAAGACCATATACCCTCAGAAAAATGATGACATGACTTGCACTTCACTTTGGTTTGAGTGAGGAAGCGCTGTGCAGGTCACCAGCCTCACTTCTCCTCCAGAGTCATCTGAATCCAGTGACCAGGTATTCATCAGGATGACTGGAAATGACCCAGGATGAGGTAACTGGGGTTAAGTGACTCGCCCAAGGTCACGCAGCTAGGAAGTGTCAAGTGTCTGAGATGAGATTTGAACTCAAATTTGAACTCAGGTCCTCCTGACTCCTGCATTATCCACTGTACCACCTAGCTGCCTTTCATAGGTAAAGTCATTGAGAAAGCCATCTATAGTCCATTTCTTTCCCCTTGCTCTCTAACTTTCTGTAAACTGGTTTCTGACTTTGCCATTATACTGAAACAGCTCTCTAAAAAGTTACCCATGATCTCTAAATCACCAAAACTAACGGCCTTTTCTTAATTCTCATTCTTCTTGATCTCTCTGTGGTCTTTGACCCTGTTAATCACTCTCTTTTCACTAGGTTTTCCTGACACTGTTCTTTCCAGGTTCTTCTCTTTCTTCTCTGTCTTTTTCAGTCTTCTTTGCTGGATCTTAATCCAGGTTGTGTCTCCCCCTTTTCCACTCCTTTCTAATTCTGATGTAGGTCCCCGGTGACCTCTTCACCTCTCAAGAATTCAAAGATTATTTCCTTGTATATGATTCTCAGATCTATCCAATCCTATAGTCTCTCATGATCTTAAATCTTTACATCCCCCAACTGCCTGTTGGACATCTCTAACTAGATGTCACATAGACACACTTACAATCTGATAAGTCCAAAACTGAACTTACCTTTCCCTCCCAAATCCACCCTTTTTTACACTTTCCCTTTACTGTTGAAGGATCCACCCTCAGTTGTCCAGGCTTACAACCCACTTGTCATCCTCAACTCCTCCCTCCTTTTCATCATACCCCCATATGCAATCTGTTGCCAAGTTTTGTCATTTATGTCTTTGTAAAATTTCTTGTATATGGCTCCTCCTCTCCTCTAACACTGCTACCACCCTTGTGAAGGTCCATGTAACCTCATGCCTGGATTGCTGCAATAGACTGCTGGTTGCCTTCCCTGCCTCAAGTCTCTACCCACTCCAGTCAATCTTCTAATCAGTCATCAAATTAATCTTTCTGAAGAGATAGGAGTCAACATGTACCAAGAAAATCAAGCTGCCATCATCAATAACTTTTTGGATCCCAATGCAAACAATCCAGGACCTTCAAACTAAGAGCATTGTGGATTGCAATGCTTCCAACACAATACCCAGAGCCATCATCCTGGGAAGTAAACTGTGAAGATGCAGCCTGGCAATTACTTGATGGATCCTACAACTGTTGCTACTGAAGACCCAGGGGAAAACATTTTTTTTAAAAAAAAACACCAAAATCCTTGGATACTATCTCATGGTTCACATAAGAAACCAGTAAGATTTTATCAGTGGAAATGACATTAAAGAAGAGGTATTACCATTTGTTTTACTGCTGTTCATGAAGAAACAGTCAATAAGTCAACTAGCATTTATTAAGAGCTTACTTGCTTGTGCTAGGCACTATGTTAGGAGTTGAGGGTAACAAAAATGAAACAAAACAAAACCCAGTCTCTTCTCTCAAAGAGTTCTAAGTCTAATGGACCAGTAATGTCAAAAACTCAAACTGAAATGGACCTGCACGATGACTTTCCACCACAAATTAACATTATTTGTGTTTTACGTATTTTATTTTATTAAACATTTCCCAATTATTATAATCTAGTTCAGGCTGCCCTCTGGAGTTTTGGGAGTCTCATGGGAAGTTTGATACTCTGATACCATGGGATCTTTCTATATTCGTTCCTAAGTGCAGGTCTGATCATGACATATCCTTATATAATAAACTCCAACGGCTCCCCACTGCCTCTATGATCAAATAAAACATCTTGTTTAGCTGTTAAAGCCTTTCCTACCTTAATAAAGTATTCTATACCTTACTCCCCTTCCTGAACATTATATTCCAATGACTTTAACCTCCTTACTGTTCCTCATATAAGATATTCTACCTCTCAAATCTATGTAGTATCTCTGGCTGTCTCCCCTGACTGTAACTGTCTCCTTCCTCACTTCTACTTCCCAACTTCCTTCAAGTCCTACCTAAAATTCTACTTTCTCCAAAAGGCCTTTCCCTGTCCTCCTTAACGTTAGCACTTTTCCACAGACATTATCTCCCCCAATACAGGATCGTAAACTCCTTAACGGCAAAGATTGCTTTTGCCCTTTTTCTGTATCCTCATCAACTACTACTTCTCACTACACGTTGCTCCTGTAGATGTGACTCAGTCGTACAAAACCTGAGTTGAATTTATTGAATACATGCAGGATGAATACAGGTATCTGCAACCGAAACTAATGAGATGAAGATGAAGATGAAGAAACCAACCAGATGAAGAAAATTTCTTCACATCTGATCAAATTGTTTCAGGTGAAAATAGGTGAGACTGGGCTCACAGATTTAAAGCTAGAAGAGACTTACTAAGTTCAACTCCATTTTACGTGTGAGACTTGCCAAAGGTCACACAGAGAGGAAATGACAAGATTTTAACCCAGATTTGTTAACTTCAAATTCACTGTTTTTTCCCACTGTACCATGTACAGTGTAGTTTCTTTTGGATTGAGAGTCTAACCAGTTAAGTAATCAATCAACAGGTATTTATTAAATTCCTGCTGAGTCAGGCTCTGTGCTAGGTGTATGTAATATGTAAATGTAAATATGTAATAATCCTTATTCTCAAGAAGTTTATGTTCTATCAGCTACATGTACATATGTCAGTACAGACAAATTACAAACTGCTGCCATACATTAATTTCCTTCTTAGATAAGACTGAAGAAATAATTTTGTTTCTTTTCAGAACATCAAGGGAAATTATCTTTTTGAAGTTCCCATCTAGTTTTTGAACTCTGCCAGTGTAAAGGCTGGTCTTCCTTCTTAGGCATGGCTAAATTTAGATAAAGAATTTCTTACCAAATGTTTCCTGTTAGATCTCACACAGGTGACAATACTTCCCATGAAATGCTTGACATTTTATTTAGATGCACAACCTATTTGTGAAGGAGTCGTAAAACATATTTAGTAACCCTCCAAGAATTCAAGTTTACCTGACCTAGATTGACTGCTTACCAAAGTATGGAAAGGATTATTGGATATGACTGCAGAACCACTGACAGAGATATTTAAAGGAATTGCAGAGAAATATTCCCCTTGAATCTTCAATTTAAAATCCAATGAGCTTAACATCAATTTCGGGAAAATTTTATTAAAGGAATGATTTGTGAACACCTACAAAGAGAAGTGGTGATCACTACAAGCCAGGTTAAGAGTAAGTCAAGCCAAATATTAGTTCCTTCTCCCTCATCCATTGATTACGATGGGTACATCAGGCAAATGCTACAGATACAATAAACCTGGGATCTTAGAAAGCATTAGATAAATTTGTAAAAATATTCTTATGAGCAAAATAGAGAGGTTATGTAGAAAACATGGTTGGAATTGGTTGACTGAGCCCTAAGAATGATAATTACTGACTTAATGTCTTCAATAAAGTCTCATAGGGCTATGTCCTTGGCCCTACTTCATTCCATGTTATCCTTAATGACTGGGTTGAAGGTATGGACAGCATGTCTATAAAATTTACAGATATGATACTTGGAGGGATACATACATACATACATACGTATCCTTAAATAGGCAAAGAGATGGTCTGAAATTAGCAAATGAAATACAGTAATTCCTAGATCTCACGGTAAACCTACTGGGGTTTAGGAGGAAATGACTGGCACAGGGACCTCTATAGCAGTTGCCAAGTGACATTCCCTGGCTCTTTATTGCATTCCCCCCTTACTTCTCCCGGGAGGATTTCCTCTGTATGGTTATGCTCTTGTTGAGATATTGTCTCAGCCTTAACTGTTATTACCTTCTATTCATCCCTCGTTCCCCATTCACACAGCACACAATAAATCGAGATAAAAGTCTATAAAGTACGTTAGAAATCAACTTGCACAAAAAGGTGGCAAAGATGTGTGTAGAAATCATTTCATATGACAAGACCTGAGGTTTCCAGTGGTATACTGAAGCCAACTTGAATTAGCTTTAGAGACAATTGTTAAATTTTAGCATGAGCATTTACTCAGAAATTCTCAAATGATACAAACTGGGGCTTAATTTATTGCTTTGTTATATTTCTAGACTTAAAAGAGTGATGGAAAAAATGTTAATAATGCAGATTAAACTGAAAAGGGTGTTGCAGTCACATGTATTTTTCCCTAGAAAGGCAATTAGTAAATATATACCAACTCACCTTTGGGTTTAGTGTATCATAAGCTCAATGAGTCAACAGTAACATGGAAACCTAAAAAGTTAATGTAATGTTAATGTGTATCAAAAGAAATAGTGTTAAGAGTGAGGCAGATGATAGTTCTTTACCATGCCCTGATCAGACCCCCATTTAATTTGTAAGTTACAGAGTACTGTGTCCAATTCTGGGTGTCATATTTTATAAGAACCCTCATCACCTGGAGTTGTCCAGTGAAAGATAAACTTATTCCAAAGCATCTTATATGAGATCAGTTTGAACCACTGGTGATATTCAACTTAGTGCAAAGATAGGGAGATGACATGACAGTTGGCTTCCAGTCTTGGAAAGGCTGTCACGTGGAAGGGACATATATTTGTTTTGCTTGCAGAAAATAACTAGGGCTATTTGGTGTAAATTACAGTAGGAAGGCACATTCTGGACCAACAAAAGGACAAACTTCAAACAATTAGAAAACTCCAAAAAATAGAAAAGGTTTGCTTTTGGGGTAATGAAATTTCCCATTACTGTAGTCTTTCAAATGGAAACTGGATGGTAATTTGCTGAGTAAATCCAAATAATCAATGTGCTAGGCACTGTGGGCATAATATTTCTTTGAGTAGGGTTTGGACTACTTTGAGATTTTTTCCAAGATGAAAATTCTGTGATTCTATAATTCTATAACAAAGTAGAAATTCACATATGAAAATCAAATTTTGGTCATAACTTTTTAGCAACATGCCCACTGATCTCTAAACTTATACATAGATTTTTAAAAAATGTCTATACTTTAATGAATCTGTAATCTCATTAACGTGGTACTACCTCCTGGAAGCAGTGAGGGGGGATCCAAGAAGAAAGAGCTTTGAGATTGTCACTTGGCAACTGCTATAACTGTCCCTGTGCCAATCATTCCCCCTCTAATCCCCAGCAGGTTTAAAGTGAGGTCTGGGAATCACTATATTTTGTCTTACTAATTTCAGACCATCTCTCTTGCCTATTAAGTACATAAATGACCCACACCTTCCTATACCTTTTGCAACTCTTGCTTAAATACTTCCATGAATCTCTCATTGATGACACATCCAGAGCATAGGCAGGCCTTTTTTTGATCTAACATTCCATGTATCAAATAAGATATTTATAAATTTACCACAATGCGGGGCATATAGCAGGCACTTAATAAATGCTCAATCCCTTCCCCCAAAGCCCTTCCATAGGTAATGGTGCAACATTTGAATTGTTGATTATCATGTTTGTCCCACACAGCTGTTCAATTTCTTTTCTGATTATGAATTTCTGAAGTGGTATCCCTTACTGTCCTCCAGTAATTTCTCTTTATGGCACGAAGGTGACTCTAGACCCTTAAAGGCTATGTCAGAAGAATATAAACTCTGGAAGTCTATTACTAAAAAATATTGCAACAATATTTTTAACAAATAAGTTCTTGGGAGGTGATGGATCATTATGCTTTTATCTGAAAATTGGTTTGGCTATATTTTTACAGTCTCACAACTAACTTGGATGTAGAACAATTAGTTTTATTAGCCACAGCAACTCTCAATCTCTCAAACAACTGATTAAGTTAGAAAAAAGTCATTAGCTGAATTGATGGAGTATTCTTCCAATTAATTTTCAGATTCTTCAAATACTATTTTAGGCCATTTCTTACATGCAAATAAATTGTTGTTTAGTTACATGGACCTATCCACCGGATTATCTACAAAGATTAGGTCCTTCATCATTTGAAGATGACAGTCAGATGATGGCATAAAGCAGTATAAAACTACAGGAGCTACTCAGTGTCATTTAACATTTATCATGAAATGCAACTGCCTTGGGTATGGATAGCAATCTTGTGAAAAGTGAAAAATAAAGGGGTCAGGGTATCTGAATTTTTACCATGGTTTTCCATACTAATGAAACAACTACCACTACAATAATCACCGAGAGAGGCCCAAGAAGGCTGCATATTTGGCTTCTGCAGCAGAACATGTCCCTAAGCAACAAATGTTAAGAAATAAAGAGAAGTTGAGTATGTCAATTGCCACAAAGGGAGTGACCAAGGAATATACTTCAAATCCAGAAGTGTTTTTCCCCCTTTTCTTTGTGCGTGTGTGATTGGGATAGAGGACAGGGAAGATGGGAGAGAACAATTACATAGGTAATAGAATCTCCATTACTCACATTAGAGCTCCTCCTTGGTCCTTCACTCTCCCAAATACCTCCACCGTGCTAAGGGACATTCAATATTCTTTGAGTTCCAAGATACGGTGCTATAACAGATCCCAAGAACAACTCTGAACTAAAATTTTTCATAAAAGCACTGTTACATATGGGAGTTGGATTCTAGAGTACTATGTTACATAGTCTGTACACTTAAATGGATTTATAAACAAATGTGGGTAACTCCCTCCAGTAATACTCATACATGTCTTCTCATCCTGTGCTATCGTAGTCCATGTCCTATGATTATACCTCTGGGGATCCACCCAATGAGCTGAGGAAACAGTAAAAAAGTAAACTCCATTCCTTTTTTTCCCCACTTAGACTCTTCCTTCACCTTTGTACCACACTGCAAATGCAGTTGCATATCAGTGATTAATGGTGGGTCACAGATAATTTCAAAGGAAATTACATTTCAAGGGAAAGTCTGGTTATGTTTTGGGGTGAAAAATTGGAGAGACAAGTGCGAATGGGGGTGAATTCAGGATTATATGGGAGCAGGTTAGCATTTGTACAACAGCAATTGACATACTTGCTTCTTACCACTTGTTGCTTAGGACTACAGTTTTCTCTGTTCTGCTGCAGAAATCACATATACAGTTCTCTTGAGGCTTTCTGAGAAGGCATTGTTGTGGTGGTAGTTGTTTTTAAACTAATATTTACATTTCAGAGAAATCAGCATAGTGTGAGGGTGTCTAGGGGGCCTGTACAAAATAAAACTTTCTGCCATTTTAAAGCCTTCATAACCTGACCCTCTCCTAGCTTTCCAATTTCATTGCACTTAATTCCCTTTTCCATGAATTCTATGATTCAGTTATATTGATTTCCTTGGTGTTTTTCACATATAACATTCCATCTCTCAACTCCATGCCTAGAATGTTTTATGCCCTCACTGCCTTCTCTTAGCTTTCCTGGCTTCCTTCAAAACCCACCTTAAATATCATCTGCAGGACAATTTTCTTGAAAATCCTCCCCACCACCCCAATCTCATGCAGTCTCCCCTTCTGAGATTCTCATCCATCTACTCAGTATATCTCTGGCCTGTACATAGATGTTATAACATAAATAAATAATAATAAATAAATAACATACATGTTATTTCCTTCAAAAGAATGTATGACCATTAAGGAAGGGACAGTGTTTTTGCATCCTCAGCACTTAGCAAAATGCCTAGCCCTAGTAAGCACTAAGTAAATGTTTGTTGTGTCTGAGTTAAATAAATGTTCGGGAGTGGGGAGCTTAGGAACCTACCACATGTAATTAACATTGGATCTAACACAAAACTAACTTACAAATTAAATTTTAGAACATAACTCATTCACAAGTTTGGAAGTGCCAACTTTTGAAGTGAAAAGTAGTTTCATGCCATAATTTTGTTTAGAGGGAGGTTCTCAAATTAATGAACCTTTCTATAATTATTTCTAGCTCTCCCGAACCCAACTAACCACTTCTTCAAATTTTTTTTTAAAAGAATTCCCCTGCATTTCCTTCTGAATATACACATATTCCTGAAAGACTTTGTTTCTCTCTTCAAATTCTCCTACAGCATTCTGTCTAGACCTGCCCTTTGTCCCCATCACACACTTGTCTACTATACTTACCAGTGTATATGTTATATTACAGAACCTGGTGGCCCATACCTGTATTCTCATATTAAGAAAGACTGTTGTTAGTGGATCTGCTTGAGCATGGGAATTCCAATCAGATGTCTAAACTAAATCCAACACTAACATTGCCAGCCCCCAGGCCAGCAGGTCACAAGGCTTCCTAAGCAGTAGCTAACATAACCAGGAGAAGCAAATCAGCATTAGGATGGGATTGTGACTGGCCACTGCATTTCCAGCCCAGGTGAGATATGAAGATCCAGTCTAAAAAAAGAAAAAAAAGAAAGAGGCAAAAGAAAGGACTGGATAAACTTTTGTCTTTTATCTCTGTCTAATGCCTTGCACAAAAAAGGCACTTAATAATCATTTACTCAATTGAATTTGAAGTATCCTTACCCTTTCTGTGCCTGTAATCTTTCTAATTTATGAAGCTGGGTTCCCCAACTATCCCTCAGATCACCTCTTTCTTAGACCCTTACCTCTACTAGGCACTATTCCCATATGTCTTTTTAGTACCACCCCTCCCACCCCCAAAAGAAATGTAGTGAGAGGTGTGTGTGTGTGTGTGTGTGTGTGTGTGTGTGTGTGAGTGACAGAGACACACAGAGACAGAGAGACTGACACAATGAAGCAAAATGAGACTTACATTTTTATAAGCACAGCGTAATGCAGAGGTATCCAACATGCCCTATACCATTCATAAATGTGTCCAAAGCCAGATTAAAATGTTAACTGGGAAATATTTGACAAAATAAATAAAATGACAATATAGATAACATTAAGCGGTGGTTTTCTAATCCAAGGCATATATCTCTATGGGACTTTCTCTACGAGAAAGTATAGTTTAGGTACTTTCACCTCTTCTTCCCTTAGATTTTCACTTTCTTTTTTGTATTATCTTTTCTTTCCCCATTAGAATGTAAACTTTTTGAAGGAAGGGACTCCTTCTGCTTGTATTTAAATTCCCAGTCCTTAACACAGTTCCTAACAGATGAGCTTGTTGACTTGACCAGAAGAATGCAAAACAGTAAAGAAACTGAGCTGGAAAACTGATGTCCAATGGGAAAATATTCTTGAAATGGCTTCATGTCTGTGCATTGAGAGTGATCCACATTACTACATAACTTTGTTTTTCCTTTATCAAGAGGCAAGAAGGGGGGGTGGAGCCAAGATGGCAGAGTAGAAAGACTCATATATACTAGCTCCGAGCCCACAGCCCATGGATTTCCTCTAAAAAGAACTCCCAACAAATTCTGGAACAGTGGAAGCCACACAGCAACACAGTGAAGGAGATTTCCGTTCCAGAGAGCCCTGAAAAACCGATCCCAAAGGTCCATCGTGCACCGGACGGGAGCGGAGCCCTGCCCTGGCAGTGCGGCACTGAGAGGAGCCAGCAGATCCGAGCAGGCTTCAGGGACGGAATCTCCAGCAGCCGCGAAGGTTCCTCCATAACTTGGGCCCCCTTGGGAGGCAGAAGCAGAGGCAGTGGGCGGCCAGAGGCTCCCAGAGCAGGCAGGAGCTAGGCAGCAGCTCCATTACAGAAGGTCTCTGCATAAACCCCCTGAGGGAACTGAGCCTGGGAGGTGGCCCTGCCCCACCTGAGAACCTGATTTAATCTTACCCTGAATAGCAGCCAGGCCTGCCCCTGAAAGCCCTGAGGCTGGGGAGCAGCATTTGAATCTCAGACCCCAAGCACTAGCTGGGCGGATCTAGGCCAGAGGTGGAGAGGACACTCAGAAGTCAAGTAACTGGCTGGGAAAATGCCCAGAAAAGGGGAAAAAAATAAGACCATAGAAGGTTATTTTCTTGGTGAACAAATGAT
>CM053770.1:431144331-431183340 GCA_028658325.1 Potorous gilbertii | reverse complement strand
CAAATGGGGAGAAAATTTTGGAACCCAAAATTTTGTGAAAATGAATGTAAAAAGTTTAATAAATAAATTTATATTAAAAAATAAATGAATGAAAATAAAAAAATAAGAAATTAACACAGGAAAAAAAAAGAGGCAAGAAGGGACACATGGAAGTCAAAGAATACACAGCAATATTGGTCAACTAAGGTTGCACTTCTCATTAGTTATATCAGCCTAAGCAAAATGAGTATGAACTGAGAGCATGAGGAAGAGATCTTAGAATGACTTAGGATGGCAACATGTTCTCACTATGAGAGGTACAAGGGGAACTATTGATGGATTCCAGGTTTAGTTCTCTCATCTGAGTCACTCTCATTACTGGTATACATTAGTAATTTGAATGGTGCACATTATTTATATTGTGAATTTCTTTTATCTCTCTTTTTGTTTTGCTCAGTATAAGTGAATTACTAAATTGTATTAAAAAAAATGCTTCCACCTCTCCTCCACCCCTATTATTTTCCATAGGCTACTATGCAATATTATCCAACAGATTGTTAGTGATCAAGCCTCTTCTAACAGGAAAAACACGGAACTTGGAGTCAGACTGCTTGGTTCAAAGTACTCTGACACTAGCTGCAGGGCTAAAGTTGTGACTTTAGCTCTTGGAGTTTTTGTTTCATCTTATGTAAAATTGGGATAATATTACTTGCTGTTGAGAGGAAAATGTTCATTGTAAGATGCTTTATAAATTCAAAGTACTCTAAAGGTAAAGATCTCTATGGTTCCACAGTAGATATTGGTTTAACTAAATATGGAGAAAAAAAAAGAATCTGGAACCAGTATAGAATGTTATATGGTACTATAATAATGTTTAGGCTTGAGTATGAGAAGTTTGTGATTATTTATGAGGGCAAGAAGGAGAAAGACAGTAACCTTGAAATATTTTGAAGACACAGAAAAATGTGCTATAGGGCACAAGACAGAAAAATTTAATGCAAAAAAATAAAAAATAGTTCATGAAATAGTTAATTGCCAAAAGATCATTGGCAGGAATAATCTAGACTCTTTTGCATAACTTGATGCCAAGAGAAAGAATTGGTGACTGAAGAGAAAAACATTTCTGCACTTCCAAAAGAAAATAAAATGTATCCAATAAAGGTTTTTTAGGTTTCAACAACTCTAATGGAAAGCTTAGGGTAAATGGATTTCCATCCCCCTACTGATTTAAAAAGTTCAATAAACAATTTAAAGTATACAATGGTTTTTAGATAAGTCTATTTTAAAGGAGATTCTGGAAAATGTAAATGTTAAGAGTATTGTTAAATTCTTAATGTTACTAAGTTTTCTAACAAATGAAAAGATCAATTTATTTTGTAACAACTTAAGAGTTCCAAAATCAGCCATGAAATACATACTTATGCTGTTAATGCTATTCTTTCCTCTACCCCTAAATACATACATAGTATTCTTGAAGATGCCTCAACTATTCTGTCAATAAAATGTAAAGAAACATTAAATTTCAGTTCCAATTAAGTAATAACTCAAGGTTAATAAGCTCAAGTGCCATATTCTTCTTCCTTGATTTCCTACCCAAATGAAATTGTTTTTTTCTTCTTAAATAGCACTGGCAGTGTTCTTTTCCTCAAACAGTATTAGCAGTTATCCTCCATCTCTCCTTTGTACCCTGTTTAAGGTTTTTAAATAAAATTTTATTGTTCTCAAAATAAATGTTATTTTTGTCCTTTTCCATACTCACCACAGTAAGGTTTTCAGAAAATTGCACATCTTGTGATTTATGTGATTGATAAAAAAGCAAAACAATAGATAAACATGTTTTTTCTATCTTAAGTCTTATTGTTACTCTCTCATTATCCAAGAATAACATCTATGAGAGACTTCCATAGATCATGGAATCTGTCTATGGCTCTCTCTGGCTGATCACTAGGGAAAGAAAAGTTTCATAGCACCCTTCTCTCCTTAGAAAGTAGCCCTTTAAATTTCTTTTAACTAACAATTTAAAAACTTGTCTGGCCTATATAAAATCTTTGCCATATTTAAGGGATTTCTTATCCATTAACATGAAGGATACTTTATGGTAAACTTTGTGTTATGTAACAAATGTTTCTTAAAGTGAAATGTATTTTTCCATTGACTTACAATGATTTTAAGGATGTTATTATTTTCTATTTACCTTGCTCCTAACATCTTTTCCTTTTTCTTCTATTCCTCTATAATACTAAATCTCTCACTATCATAAAAATTTAAGATCAGGTATGCCTTCCAGGATAGGCATTAAGGTCATCTATTCTTATCTGTGACAACATACATGAAAACTATACACAAAATTTCCATCAAGTGATCATCCAACCTCTTAAAAACTTTATACGAACTTTCATGAAACAACTTATTCAATTACCAGAGATAAACTCTCTTGGAAAAACAACAATACAGTCAAGCAAAACTAACCAATGGAAACTGCTTTTGATAAAGAACACATTTCACACTCTAAAAGGAGGAAGATGTTTCACCACCTGTTTTTGAAGGTTGAGATTTTTCACTAAAATTTATCAGAATGTGTGCTTTTTAGTATTATTTTCATTTACATTTTTATAGTCATAGTCATATAGTGATAAAATCAACTAAATAAAAGTATAGGTGATATAGTTCATTTTTTTTGTAAACAGCTGCAGAGGCAAACTAAATTAGACACTCAAAAACTATTAAGAAAAATTTTACCTCTCTGAATACTGTACATATAACATTTTAAGCAAGGTCCAGTAGGGTGGCATAATGATCTAAAGTTAACAATGATCTCTTAATAGCCAAATCAAAGGGTCTTTTTCCAATCCTTAGCCTTCTTGACCTCTCTCCAGTCTCTGACACTATCGTTCTCTTTTTGATACTCTCTTTTAGCTAAGTTTTAATGGCACTGTTCTCTCCTGGTTCTCCTCTTCCTCCTCCTGCTGCTGCTTCTCAATCTCCTGATTGCTCCTTCTCAATTGCCTTTGCTGGAGTTTCATCTTGATAATGTATTTGTTAACAAAGCTCTGCCATGGGACCTTGTCTCCTCTCCCCATTTTGCTTAGTGATGTTCTTCCTGTCTCATGGACCCCAATCATCATCTTTATGCATATGGTTTTCAGATCTATTTATCCAGTCCTAACCTCTCTCCTGAACTCCAATCTCACATATCTAACTGCCTGTCCAACATCTGGAACAGACATCAAATTCAACATACCTAAAACTGAACTCATTATCTTTCCCCCTACCCTAAATCTTCCCCTCTTCCAAACTTTCCTATCACTGTTGGGGGAAGCCTAGTCACTTGGGCTCACACTTTCGGTGCTATCCTCAACTCCTCACTCTTTTTCACCATACATATCCAATTTGCTGCCAAGATCTGTTGATTTTACCTTCGTAACATTTCTTACATACTCTCCTACCTCCCACTTTCTCTCTTCTGACACTGCCATCGGTGGTGGAGGCCCTAATCATCTAACTACTGCAAAAGTCTTATATCTGGTCTCCCTGCTACAAGTCTCTCCCCATCCATTCCAGTCCATCCTTCATTGAGTAATCAAAATGTTGAGCTACAGCACAGGCCTAATTTTATTACCTGTCCTATTCCATAAACTTCAATGGCTCTCGCTTACCTCTAGTATCAAATATAAAAACTTCTGTTTGGCTTGTAAAGTCTTCCATAACCAAAATTTTTGTTTACCAGTATCATAAAATTACAGCTGCCTTCAACTAAGAAGTTGACAGACTACACAAATGCCTTGAAAACAAAATAAAAATGAAATTTTTTCCTATTTCAAACTGTATATGTATTGTGTACTAAAACTTCCCATATGTGAACACAATATAGTGAAATAAAGGGATTTTTTTCAGATAGCAATATCTACTTAGCATCTTGTTTCTTCAAGAAAATTACATAAGGTCAATTCATCAGTACATAGCTCTTTCAGGTGGTGTACAGTTGCATAGGTGGTAGGTCTATCAGGACTAATTTAAGATCAGTATAGCAATAGTCTTCTTCCTCACTAGTCACATTCAGGGAACTAAAAGTCATAAAGGAAAGGTGGCAACAATCTTTCCTTAATACTTATCCTATAACAACAAATTCCTAAAATTTGGATTCCCCCAAAACACTTTTCTTTGACAAATTCAAAAATCCTTTTCTATATTTAAACCTATGGATTTCTCAGGTTACTAGTTTTCTATAATTCTAAAAATATGACCAAATATTGTTTCAAATAGAAAGCATTTCTCAAGAATAAGAACTTATTCCTAGGAGATCAACCCACAATAATATGGTTACTACAGCAGTAAAGATGGTAAAGAGAAAGTATTGTCATCATAGAAAACTGTGTTTTTCCCCACAATCTCTAGTTTTCCATAGCATTATGTCCATTTTCTTCATAAATTTTCAGCTGATTTTATGCTCTTAGTACATTTTCTATAGTTGATAAAACTTAACATTTTTTTAAAGGAATATTAACAACATTAAAATAACCAAGACTATTTTTTCCTTTTATTTCACTAACACAGTCCTTGTTTAGAACTTAGTGGCAGATTCATAAATTATAAAATTAGAATTTAATTAATTTATTTTTAGTATTTTATTTTCCCCTAGTTACATGTAAAAACAATGAGTTCCAAATTCTTTTCCTTCCTCCCTCCCCACCCTACCCCCATTGAGAAGGTAAAACTAGAATTTTAAAATCATGTTTCTGCCTTTTACCTATTGAAATAATTAGCATTTTTCTGCATACCACACTTCTTATATTAGCAAAAACTTAAAAATGCTCTATTCCTACTAGATAATTTCTTAGAATGAAAATCAACTAGTCGTATACTACTAGAAGTTGCATGTAGCCTTCTTCTAAAAAGAACGTGCAAGTCAGCCAAACTCAGCAATAACGTACCGTGGTTTTGTGGTGAATGCTACCATTTATAACAGATTAAGAAAAATCTAAGACCAAATTATCATATTACTAACATATAACATTATTTAACTGTTTACCTTGTATATGTTTTGAATTCTTATTTCAATATTATTTCCTATTATGTTGGAATTCTTACATGTAAAAGAAGGTACATACACTGTGTTCATTAGATACGAATATGGTCTTCTAAAGGATGAAAAGAATTCAGTACGTTTTCAATAGTTTTTGCATAAGAGGTAAATGAAGAGGGAACAAAAAATGAAAGTAATTGTAAAAGCCAACTTTCCCTCCACCCAAATTTTAAAACATCTGAAACAAAACCAACTAACATTCATGGAACACTCTAAAGCAAATGGGCATGAACTACTTCCTTTAGATAGATTATTTAAATTTGGAGAATCTGGTACACTGAAAAGAGCAGTAGCTCTGGAATCAAAGGCCCAGAACTCATATGCCTTGTATGACGCCGAGCAAGTCATATTGTCCTCATATGTTTCCTCATCTGCAAAAGATGGGTATAGTCTGGATGACTTCCGAGACTCCTTCCAGCTCTAGCTCTACAATCCTATTTCTTGAAAACGTGAGGGACCTTAAACTTAAGAACACTAATCAGTTCAATGACCTACCACTATTCCAGAAGACTAATGATGAAGCACACTAGTCACTGTGTAAAAGAGGATTCTAGAATGAGTCATACATATATATTCTCTAGGGCTTTTCAAGACCCCATCTCCTGATTGTCTTGTAGTCATCTAAAGGCTCCATGAAGTAATGACTCACAGATAGGAGAAAGGCTAGCAGTAACAATCTAACACCAGACCAAGAAGTATCTCCTTTTCTTTCTAACACCCCATGCCCCACATCTATTTGGCAACTCTTCTCTCTGTGCAGCTGGGGTATGGAGGTAATTCAGAGCTCTTTTTCCTCATTTGTAAATTAGGGATAATAATGCTTGCATTATCTGCCTCCCAGGATGCTGTATAAATATGTAATACTGTTATTATTGGCTGTTCTAGTAATTTTATCTTTATTTTTTAAAATTATGAACCTTAACACTAAAAAAGAGCATTTTCATATATACAGAACACCAAGGTGATTCTGTATGAAACCATGAATCTCCATTTCAAAGTGCATGTATGCATACATATGCATGCACACATAAACATACATACATTCATACATCTGGTTGATTATTAGTTGTATCTGATTGTTCATGACTCTTGCTGGGGTTTTCTTGGCAAAGATCCTGGAGTGCTCTGCCATTTCCTTCTCCAGCTCATTTTATAGATGAGGAAATCAAGGCAGAGTTAAGTGACTTGCCCAGGGTCACAGAGTTAGTGTTTTGAGGCCAGATTTGAACTCGGGAAGATGAGTCTTTCTGGCTCTAGTTTCAGCACTCTATCTACTGCATGATTCACACACACACACACACACACACACACACACACACACACACACACACACAATTTACAAATGAGGAAAATGAGGTTCAATGACCTTAAGTGATTTGGTCATAGTTACTTATCTACTAAGTAGCTGAGCCAGGACTGAAATTTTTAGTTGTAATTTCAAGCCTATCTATATACACACATACTTACACACATGCACATGTGGTATACACACACAAATGAGTTTATTTATTCAGAGAGAGAGAGAAACTAGGGTTAGAATAATGTTTGTATGTAGCCCTATCAGTTTACCCTTGAGATAACTTTGGTTGGGCCCACTTTGAAGAAACAGCTTTATAAAGAAAACTCTGGAGTGCTAAAAGGCTCACCTGTAGAGTAGCTCTGGTTCTTAATCATCAGTTTACTTTCACCTCCAAGAACACCCACTCTTTTTTTGTGAGGAGGAACAAAACATCTAAAACTTTGCTAACAATCACTTTGGGATGTAGGTAAGAAACTGATAGCAGGGTGCAACTGTAAGTAGCCTTCAGCATCTCAAACTCAGTAAACTCCAGACACATCCCTTCCCCTTCCATGTAAACAGCATCCATATAACAAGCATTTAATGCCTAAAGGCTGTATTTGGATGTGATGACATGTCAGCAGGCACTCATGCCCAACCCCAATTAACTAGTTGGGGTTCCTTAATTTACAATAATCGTCACAAAATAGTTTTTCCCCTCTTCATCTTAAAAGGATTAGAACAGTGATTGTCACTAATTGTATTATTACATTAGTTTTCACCCATAACCAATAACCCTAGGAAACATACTTTTAAGGAGCAAGCAAGAACACATGCAAAAATTTGCCTCTATAACTTTGCCTTTATATTCCACCTAGTAATACTTCCTGGCTCAGAATCATTGAGTAAATGATTCTGCCAATAGTATTTCCCCTCCCCATGCCCAGTCCAACACTCAACTTGAAATGATCTTTTCAACACTCCACTCTACTTTATTCAATTTAAATTCAAACTGACAATCAAACAGCAAATATCACCTAAATGGCCACAAGTTTGGCTAGCAAAGAAATTCTAATTATACAGCAAATAATATGGTTAACTGTGTGATGGGGTGAGATGAGAGGAAGACAGCTAAGATAGTATGGACATGGGGGAAAGGGAGTGAAGGAGGAAAGAATGGGGAATAAAATAGGTACAAATCAAAACTTTAAAGAATGATTCCACTATGACTTCCAGATTTCTACAGTCTGCTTGGAGTGGTAGATTTTCTATCTTAACTGGTATAAATATATTAAGAAAATCCTAGAAGCTCTCTATTTAGTTCTTAGCTAAGAATTCATTCACTGGTCATAAGTGATCTATGTTTTAAGTCCATTCCTGGAACTCTCAATGCTGTTAAAGGCCTGAATTGTCCTCAGAAACTGACTGATGTGTATTTATTAAACAACGAAACAGCAATATAATCTCAGTCAAAAGATCAAGGCATCAAAATAAACAGTATAACATACTATAGGGGCTCTTAAACCTTTTGAAACAAACCCTTTTATTTTAAACAAAAATTTAGCAGAAGCCTTATATTAAAGTAACTGAATAACACCTATCAGAAGATAAGGAGGGCAACCTGCTAAAAGAAAATATAGTATTGATGTCAAAAAATGGACAAAGGGTCAGACATTGAAAAGTTCTTAATAGAAAAGAGGATGGTAGAAGACTATGAACAGTATCATCTAAAAAAAGAATGAAAAATGGTAGAGGGAAAAAAAAGAAAGTTGATCAAGAGATTCAATTAAGCCAAAGCTTAATTGACAAATAGACAAAAAATAGAAAATAATTGTTATGATTTCCACAACAAATTATTTTTTCCATCAGTGACAGAGGAACAATGGCATTTGAATGTTGATTGGTTCCCAAAGCACTGTATGAAGAAACAAAAATGGCACTAAAGATTCACAGTTGGCTAGACTATGCAAGATGCAACACAAGTTGAGGACATTGATGGAATGAACACTAAACATTTAGGTGGGGAAGAGAATCACAACCTAAGCTACCAAAAAACATAGAAAAAATTAATAAAGTTGGGCCACATATTTCTTTCTGTTGAATATCAAAGTAGTTAGTGACATGTACTGATTTTCAGTCCAACAATTCAGGTAATAGTTTTATATGAACTATTTTCAGGGGATACCCTTTGAAGGGGGACTTGTATACACGCTATAGGAAAGCATTTACTATGCCAAAACAAAAATATTTTTTGGTCATTAGTCATTAAACATGTGCTTATTATGTACCATGCACTGTACTGTGCTGAGCACTGGGAATACGAAGAAAGGAAAAAAGACAGCCTGTGCTCTCAAGGAGCTCACTCTCAAGAATGCAAACTATGCACAAACAAGATATATGCCAAATAAAGTGAAATAATCAACAGAGAGGAAGGCACTAGAATTACAGGGTACAGGAAAAGTTTACTATAGAAGTTAGAATTTTATCTGGGACTAGTAAAAGGAAGCCAGGAGACAGAGGTGAGAGGCAGAGAATCCAGGTATGAATGGGACAGCCAGTGAAAATGTCTGGAATTGGGAGATGGAGTATTTTGTGTGCAGAACAACGAAGAAGCCCATGTCACTGGGTGGGTGGGAAGAAGGGGAGGAGGGAGAGAGACAGAGAGAAAGAGAGACAGAGAGAAATCATTTTGGCAGTTGAGTAGAAAATGTACTACAGAGGCGAGAGACTTATGGCAGGGGAGCTCAACCTATTGCTATTGCAGCAATGCATGCATGAGGTGATTTGGGCCTGCACTAGAGTGGTGGCAGCATCTGAACAGAGAAAGGAAGAGGAGTTGGGGGAAAGTGGGTGAAAGAGGTTACAATGGCAAAATCAGCAGACCTTGGCAACATATTGGACATGGGCAGTAAGAGAGAATGAGGAGTTAAGGATGATGATATCTAAAAACTCAAGTGGGTGACTGGAAGATGGTGCTACCCTCAACAGTAACAGAGGAATTTGTCTAAAAGTTGGACAATGTGAGACTGGAAGTAATTGAATCCAGGGAAGTTGGTGAGATCACTACCAAATCGCTGCAATAGCCTGCTGGTTGGTCTCCCTTGTCATGAGTCTCTCCCTTCTTTAATATATTTTCTACTCAGCTGACAAAGTAATTTTTCTAAAGCAAGTCTGACCATGTTATTTCTCTCCTCCCCCACTCCACCAATAAACTCCAGTGATACCCTATTACCTCCAGAATCGAATATAAAATCTTCTGCTTTGCATTTAAAATCTTTCATAATCTCTTCTCCACCCTACCCCACTTTCCTAGCATTCTTACCCCTACATACTAGTAGTAAAGAGAATAGATAAGAGGGCCTAGGACAGAGCCTTGTGGGATATCCATGGCTAGCAGGAGTGAACTGGATGGGATCCAGCAAAGTAGACTGAACCAGAGTAGTAGGAAAACCAGAAGAGAGTAGTGTCATGAAAACCTAAAAGGAGAAGAGAGTATTAAAGAAAAAAGGGTTGAATAGTATCAAAGGCTGCAGAAAGGTCAAGAAGGATGAGGCTTGAGAAAAGGCCATCTGATTTGGGATTAAGAGATGATTAGTTACTCTGGAGAAAGCAGTTTCAGCTGAACGTTAAGGCCAGAAGCCATATAGCCAAGAAGTAAGAAGAGAGTGAAAGTAAAGTGGACAACATCTATTGCAGATGGTCTTCTCAAGGAATTTAGCCACAAAAGGGAAAACCATCGTGTGATTACTAGAGGGAATGGATGGAACAAGTGTGGCTTTTCTGAGCTTTGGATATGTTTATAGGCAGCAGGAAAGCAGCCAGTGATTCAGTAGGCACAGTGAATGCTTGGTGCCAATAAGTAACTATTCTATAACTTAAAAGTCCTAGGAATTTGCTCTGGGCAAGTAGGATCTGTTCAGTTACAAAGTCAGTAGTGTTAGAGGTGGCATTTAAACCAAGATCTTCCTGACTCTAAGGTTAGCTCTCTATGCCACACTGACTCACATAATTTTTTTTTAATGAAAAAGGGTACTTGAGAAAATATTTACTGACCCATATGTCCTTATGTACATATTTCTATAAAGTTTATACGAGGATATTCTGCATATACCCTGAATATCCTTGGAGGTATGTAGTTTCTACAGCAGACCCCATCTTCAGTCACAAAATTGACTGAAAGGTAAAAAGAATATAATACCCCATTCATATTATTTGTTGACTATAAAAAAGCATGATATAATAGAGCAAAAAGTCTCACTAAAAGTGTTTTCCACATATATGTTAAAGTTATACAAGATTCATGGATGTAAAAATAATTGTTCAATGACTTCATAAATATCAAGTGAGGCATGAAACAGGGAAGTATGTTACGTAAAGGTTAATGATACTTTCATGAATGATGAAAGGATTCCCTATTTGTGGATTCTGCTGATTTCACCAAGCCCTAGAACACTGCGGAACCTCCTAAATGAGATCCCTCAAAAATGACTTCCACACAAGTGGATAAAAGTGCCTTTGGATCTAGTATTTGCAGTTCCTCAAACAAGACACTACATCTCCCAACTCTGTACATTTTCACTGGCTGTTGCCCATGCCTGGAATTATCTCCCTTCTCATTTCCATGTCTTGATTTCCCTTTTTAAGCTTCTACAATAATCCCACTTTCCATGAGAAGTATTTCTTAATCCTCCTTGATGCAATTTTATTTCTGTTAATTATCTGTTATTTTTTATATATATATATATATATATATATATATATATATATATGTATGTATGTATGTGTGTGTGTGTATCTTGTCTGCACATAGCTGTTTTCATGATGCTTCTTCCCTCATTAGACTGTGTAGTCCTTGAGACCAGTGTCTTTTCTTGCCTTTCTTCGTATGTCCAGTGCTTAGCACGGTGCTAGCATACAGTAAGCACTTAAAAAAACACATGCTGACTGTCTAAGTCCATGATTGCCTACGGTCCTGATATAGTATCTAGTTGGTTTGGCAGTCTATTGAGTTTATCTATAAGTACATGAACATCAGTACATCTGGGACCAATACTTCAGACAGGCAATGAACTGGGCTCCGAATTGAACAACGGGAAAAGTGTGCTATACTGACTTTGGGGAACCAAAGTAACTGACTCACAAATTCCTACAAGAAGCAAAAATCTATGTTTTTGCAAACAATATTCTTATAGTGATATTTGGTTTTTCTCCCAAGAATTAAAACTCTGGTTCTCCCACGGGACAATAGAGACATGTGTATGACATGACCAACAAAGAATTATTATAAACAGTGGCATAAAAATTTCTTAAGTCCAAAAAGGAGGTGGTTTGGACATGTTATAATAGGGCTAGCAAATATACACCCTATGTACTACATAAATACTCATGTGATGTCAAGACATCTAAAGGATTATCCCCAGCACACACATTGCGTTGCCTATTATAGAAGACTTCCAGGAGGACACAGACATGAATTGCACAGGATTAGAAGGTATGGATAAGTTGCAATCTGTGCCACTGGAATGACTACATACATCAATGGGCTCATAGAGTCATCCATAAATTGAAGCATTTTCCTTCTAGGTGGTGCAGTGGAAAGTGTTGGACATGGAATCAAGAAGACCTGAGTACAAGTCCAGTCTTAGACGTTTCTTGGTTCTAGGTAAGATGAAGCCCAGGGCAGTTCCAGAGCTAAGTGATCACAGGGGCAAATCATTTACTTTGTCAGCACTAAAGATGCAGACTTGCATGGGTATTGGGAGTTTCCACACTGGGAGTCACCTCAGGTCCAGCTTTCCCATACCCACAAAAAAGGACACCGCAGGTAAATTCACTATCAAATAGGTCTTAAAGTTCCAATTCCTTATTTGGTTGGTATCCTTAATTCATGAGTTTCTTCAAAGGAAAAAAAGAATACATACACAATGATTTAAGAAGTCACAAAACTGAATCTGTTGCTTCAGAGACAGCAAGCAGTTAAGCCTTATTGATAGCCATCATATCGTCATATAACAATGGATAGAAAATAAAGATGAAAGATTTATGTATTATATTTGTGATGACTAAGACTATCTATCTTAAGGTAGTAAACTCATCAGTTCATAAAAAATAAAGGAAAAGTAGAAGATACATTTTTTAAGGGGCCTGATTGAAGAACTAAAAAATGTGCTGGAATGAAATTTTTAGCATATATATTTTTCAGTCCTGCAATCAAGCTAATAAAACTGGTATGGCATTCTCCTACTTCAAACATATGGAAAATTTTTTAAAAGGTCCTTATCTTAATAGCTACAAAGCAGCAGGTAGGCTTATTACTTAAATAATTATATCTGATCATGTCCTAAGAATCCATTAACATTGTGATTTGAGAAACACTAAAGAATAACATTTCAATTCCAGTATTTAGCACAGTACCTGACACATAAATGCTTAATAAATGCTTGATGACTCACTATAGTTACTGAGAATACATATGAATGTCATTAAACTTTAGGCACCACCAAAGGTAGTATAGTGGACAGAGTGCTGGGTCTAGAGACAGGAAGACTTGTGTTCAAAACTAACCTCAGATACTAGCTGTATGACCACGGGCAAGTCACTTAACCTCTCTTTGCCTCAATTTCTTCAACTGTGAAATGAGAATGATAATAACACTTACCTCCCAGGGCTGTTGTGAGAAACAAATGAAATAATATTTGTAAAGCATTCAGCACAGTACCTGGCACACAGTGTGCATTATATAAAAACATATTTTCTTCCCCTACATCTGAAATTTACAAAAAGATGTCTAATTCCTATTTTTTCCATGTCAATTTAGGATACATTTTTCTAGTCATTCTATAAACAATAAGAAAAGATAATTGGATCTGAAACCTAATGTGATTTTGTTTAATCTAAATTCAGTGTACATATGAATTAGAATGGGGTGGGGGAGGAGTGGTGGAATGTGAGGGGAGAAATGGAACCTTATGTTTTGGCAACCATTTTCCTCTTTCTGATAGAACACCATGTCCCACAAAATTAGTATTTACCAAATATGGTTCAAAGATCAAATTACACCTTCCTTGGCATTACCAAGTAGCAGTGCATGTGTCACAAGCCACAAAGAATCAAAAAAATGCTTTCCTTATAGTCACTCCAAATGTACTCATTGCCACAAGTTTCTTCAAAATAGTTCAAAATTTTAACTTAAGCTAAAATGTTATCTATGTGTAAAGGCTAAAATCATATATATTTGTACAAAACAGAGCAAGAGACAAATCAAACTTTCTAACTAGTTACTAATACAGATTGATAAGCTTTTTAGTTTAAGACTTATCTATTCCTTTCACAATTCACTCAACAAGCTCTCGTAAACTTAAATTTATGACGACATTCACACAATGTATGTATGTATACATTGTAAATATATTTAAATCTACTCTTTGCAAAGAACTAAAGAAAACTTTGCCCCTTGACCTTATTTGGAAATCCAAAATATATCCAAACAAGATTCAACGTATGAAACTAATGTGGTTTTGGATGAGCCACGGACACATGAATCTAAGCCAGTGGGTGCAGCCTTCACCTTGGTCTTTGCCCAGATGCTTGGCTCTAACTTGGACAGTACTTTTCTTTCTGGGATTCAAATATTAAGCCCAAGAGGTTTTGAGAAGTTTTTTAATTGGAAATTTGAAATTCTAATAAGGTTTATCAAGTGAGGAAAGTTATAGTTTCTGAACAAGAAAATTTTTAAAAATTTAACCTTATCATCGTTTTATAGTTTATCCACTTTATTTTCATACTTTAAACTTTTAGAGGGGAAAGTTCTTAATATTGTTTGGAACTGATTTCCTTACAGTTTCTAGAATGGTATCTTATATAAAAAAGGTACTCAGTAATACTAGTTGTAACCCCATTATAGAATGTATTATTCATAAGTAGATATTTTTCAGTTGCCTCTAGCCCATTAAACTATTTACATACTATAACAGGCAGTGGTGTATAACAGATATTATAGGTAGCTTTAGAGCCAGGAAGACCGAGGTTCGAGTCTTACCTCTTACATTTGCTAGCTCTGTCATCTGCTGGCTTTGTGGACTATTTTAACCTTCTTGTGGTCTAAGTAACAATTAATTCAAGACTGACAGTTGCAGAAAAAGTGTCAACTTGCATTGATATTCAAAGTTCTTTGCTGAGAACTCCCAAAATGAAATCACAAGTCCATTCTTGAATGTCTATGCTATAAAAGCCTCAGGATCAAGAGTGAGTAAGACATTAGAGTTGAAAATAGGTTAAGATAAATCGGTTGGGTTTTGGTTATACTGTGAAGGTAAGTAACTTTTCTTATTAATAAAAAGTCTCATTTGAGATGGAGAAAATGGGATAAATACAGGAAAGAGAAGGAACATGG
Source organism: Potorous gilbertii (assembly GCA_028658325.1). Lineage (NCBI taxonomy): Eukaryota > Metazoa > Chordata > Mammalia > Diprotodontia > Potoroidae > Potorous > Potorous gilbertii. The sequence goes on along the minus strand of CM053770.1, from coordinate 431,168,607 downwards.
TAGAAAGTCAAGGTTCACAGAAAACTCCATGGATCTGAACTTTATGTTTTTGAATATTCATGCTTCTTTTGTGTGGTAATGCACAGCACCACAGACAAAAAAGCCAGTCAATTTTAGAGGAAGCAGGATTCACAAGGGGCTCTTTCCTCCGTTCCTTTCTTTCCTGACATAAAATGTTACACTTTAAAAATGTTCTAGTTCAAAAGCCCCTCCTCTACTTTACAGATATGGAAAATAATGCCCAGAGAGACAATGGGACTTACAACCTACCCTTTTCCATATTAATGAATAAAAATGCCAACTCCAAAGGAACTGCCTTCCTTCTTGTACAGGAATTTTAGTAAGTGAAACCTGGCATGTAAAACTATCAGGAATAAAATGATAATGTTGACATAAAAGTTCCAATCACTAGCCCACCTACCTACTAGGAATTTCCCAAGCTTTCAAGCAGCTTCAAAATCCTAAGTTTTTTACACAGATTTAATGAAAAAAATTAGTATTTGACAAAAAATTAATTTGCAAGTAACTTTGAGAAACCCAGTTGGAATAATTTGCACCATTTAATTATGTCTAGGATTTAGTGAAAAGAATAATTAGATATAAACAATTGATAATACTCTTTTCAATTAATGGCCAGATTTTTTTGTCTATCTAAAGCCAAAGAGGAAGGAGTTTGAATTAATCTCAGATGACATGACTTGAAGAGGGAATTAGTTTTAACACTATGCATTTTTAAAAATATCTAGAAATTAAATACTGATGTTTTATTGTGTTCGTCCTTCATTTTCGAACAGAACCATAACATCAAGGAAATGATGACATGACTTGCAGTTGATTTTGATTTGAGTGAGGGAGGGCTGTGCAAGGTCACCAGCCTCAGAGCCATCTGAATCCAGTGGCTAGATATTCAATAGGATGACTGGAGATGGCCCAGGATGCAATAGGAGACCCTGGCACTTTTAGGCTAGGCTTTTCACGTTCTCACTTTGAATGAGGTAACACCCATTCAATGAATATGCCTCTTTAAGAAGTGAGTGTCAAGAGATGACCCCTTTCATTTAAAAAAAAAAAACCAAACAAACCAAGAAAGGAAGGTGCTCAGGGTTACTGGTCGAAAGAGAAATAGATACTAATTTCATTCACTGAGCCAGAAGAGCCCAAGATACAGCCATTAAGTGGTGCTTGGATAGGGACCTACTGTCTCTATATTGTCCCATATATGAGCTCCAAGAGCTGTGAGCTGATCCAACCATTCTGGAGAGCAATTTGGAACTATGCCCAAAGTGCTACAAAAATATGTACCCTCTTTGACCCAGAAATATTGCTTCTAGGACTGTATTCCCAAGAGATCATAGAAATGGGAGGGGGTCCCGCATGTGCAAAAATATTTGTAGCAGCATTCCTTGTGGTGGCCAAGGGCTGGAAATCAAGGGGATATCCATCAGTTGGGGAATAGCTGAGTAAGTTATGGTATATGAATGTAATGGAATACTATTGTGCTAAAAGAAGTGATGAACAGGACTTTGGAGAGGCCTGAAAGACATGATCTGAGGCTGGGCGAGGGGAGCAGAGCCGGGAGAACTTTGTGCACAGCAATGACCAGAGTGTGCAAGTTTTTCTGGTGGACTTGGAACTTCACTGCAATGCAAGAACATAAAAAAAATTCCCAGTGGTCTTTTAGGGCAAGGTGCCTTCCATATCCAGAGAAAGAACTGTAGAATTCAATTGCAGAATGTAGCAGATCATTTTCTTTTGTATTACATTTTGGTTTGTTGTATGATTTCTCTCATTCACTTTAATTCTTCTACACAGCATGACTACAGTGAAAATTTATTTGATAAGAATGTATGTATAGAGCCTATATAAAATTGTATGCCGTTTTGGGGAGGAAGGGGGAAGGTAAAAGGGAAGGAGGGGAAAAAACTCTAAGTTATATGGTGGTGGCTGTGGAGCACTGAAAATAAGTAAAATTAATTTAAAAAATATGTATATATGAGCTCCAGAGTGAAATGGGTTACTCACCATACGAAAACTTACTACATTATTAAAATTAAAAAATAAATTTAGTGCAAATTCCTAAAAGGTTTGTTTTAATGGGGCTGAGGACAGAGGAGAGAAATATATCCAAATGTATGTCCTGTTTACAATCCCTTACAATACAAAGAGCTGTATTATACAAAAGTTATTATTGCCATCACATAATCTTTTCTCCTGCACCATGATGAAAGCAGAAGAAAAGGATAATACTAGAAGAACAAGGATCTGACTACCAAGAAGTAAAATCCCTTAATGCTTTTATCTCCTGTATGGTATAGAAAGCAGGAGAGCCAAAGAGACACCTGATTTTTCTGCCATGCAAAATGAATTAGGGGCCCAAAGATAAACTCTTCTGACCACCAGCTAACTGGTAAATCAACAACTTACACTACATGCTCACTTAATACAGAGACACCTACTGGGTTCTGTGAGATTCAGAGAGTCATACACCCCAGCCCTTAGAGAACTCTCAAAACTGAGGATACACAGATCTCTGCCTATTTTTCCCTAAGGTAAGTGTGCTTCTAGAGTTAGTGTGACTGAAAAATCAAGTACTTGGTGACTATATCACAAGTTTAGTGACCTGCCCAATGTTAGAACACTAGTAAGAGTTGCAGCAAAGGAGATTACTATGCTGCAATTAGTATAGACTATTTGATATGAATATGTAAGAAGCAAAGATACATTAATTATTTTAGGAATGTTCAGATATCTGTCTGTGGTGAGTATACAAGTTTATGGAGTTTATGGAGTTTCTTGGACACGACAACTCATGAAACCTGGGAAAAATAAAAATGGCCCTCAGTCTTGCGAGGCCCATTTCCAATTCTTCGGTAATGTTGACAGTGGTAAGCTAGAATAAGATAATTTTAAGACCATTAAATTTTGATTTTATTGTTGGTACTCTAAACATGTCTGTCTAATGACTTGACAAATGGATACACTGTTGGAAGCGCTAAATCATATCAATTGACATTCTTGTTACAAATTAAACAGCAGTAGAAGTAGCAGTAAAATGAAAGGATGGCTCACAGGTGCTCCTAAGAGAAGCAAAAAAAAAAAAAGGGAGTTGGGGAATGGGTTTTACTTTATATCCTAAAGCTAAGTGTTTCAATGGGACATTTGGCCATCACATATTGTAGTATTAATAAGTATTTGTTAAAAAAAAAAAAGAAAAAAAGGACTACCATGAAAATAATAGCATGTTAGGCACCAATACCAGTTATCAAGGACAAAGTGGTAAGAACATTCTGTGAAGAATATCCTTCAAACTCTCCAAAGCAAATAAACATATACTGATTTTTGCTGATTATTCAGGTAGGAAAAGGTAGAGATGGGGAGAGATATAAGGGAAAGTATGGTTCAGGAAAGAAATGAGAGAAGCCAAATACTCCTAATTACTATGCCATAATTAACATCAAGCATTTAGAAGCTAAGTAATTTGACCTTTAAAGATGATATAGAAACTTTATGCCTCTATATCATGAACGTTTTCTTCAAAAGAATGGTTAGATGCTAATTATGTCCAGTAACAGACCACATCATATGGAAAAAACTGTGTTTTAATAAGTAAGAAAAGATCATGGACAGAAAAGTTACCTCATTCCTGAGTCAACTGTTGGATAAAATCAGACCAGAGTTAAGTTCAGAATTTATAATAAACAATAATAAAGAAGAAGAATGGGAAAAAGAAATATATTATCTAAATAAGCTACTGAAAATTTAAAAATGGGAAATGGACAACAGAAATGACATCAACACTGACTATGTAGTAATTTCATCCATTAAACAACTATAAATTGTTATGAAATCAAATGAACCCAGAAAGTGCCTCATCAGTAAACAACTGACTTACTTGTCAAACAGAGTGATGCCTGTCACAGGACAACATTGGGATGGAGTATAATCTGGTCTGTAAAATCTTTAAAAGAAGAAAATGGACAAACCATTATGGAGAGTTCCAAACCAATTTGAAACCATACTCAAAGGGCTATGAAAAAAAACCATGCAAAACCTTTGACCCAGCAATTCTACCACTAGGTCTGTACTCCAAAGAGATTTTATAAAAAGAGGGGAAAGGACCTATTTGTACAAAAATATTTATAAAAGTTCTTTCTGTGATGACAAAGAATTGGAAATTAAGGGGATGGCCCATCAGTTGGGGAATGGTTGAAAAAGTCGTGGTATAAGACTATGATGCAATATTACTGTACCATAAGAAATGATAAGCAGGATGCTTTCAGAAAAACCCAGAAAGACTTATATGAACTCATGCAAAGTGAAGCGATAGAACCAAGAAAACATTTTTACTGTTTTGTTCGTATTTTCTTTTGTAATACGGCTGATATCAAAATATGTTTTGTATGATTTAACATGTATGACCAATATCAAACTGCTTGCCTTCTGAAGGAGGAGGGAGAAGCAGAAAGGGGGGAGAGAATTTGGAACTCAAAATCCTAACATATGATTGGGGTTTCTTAACATATAATTGGGAAATATTTAACAAAATAAAAATAATTTTTATAAAAGAAAGTGACAGACAAAAAATCTAATAGAGATGAAAAGTGGAGAGGGAAGAAGGAAAAAGAATGATAAAAATGGGAGGGAAGGAAAGATGAGGAGGAAAGTGAAAGAACAAATGAGGAAACTGAAATATATTTTTAAAAAATTGACAAATGTGAGTGGCAGCAGTTTCATCTCTGAAAGAAAAGAGAAAGTAGTAGAAGTTAAAACCAGTATAAAAATTCAACCAACAACAAAAATTTTGGCAAGATAGGTAACTAAGTAATATCAAAGGTATTCAAGAACGAAAATGGAAAGAAGATTCTTAACAGAAAAAAAAATGGATGAGATTTACAAAAATTATTATGAGAAGTATTTTTCCAAAAAAATACTACTGGAACCACCACACTTGGACCCCAGCACCATAGTCCCTGAAGTGTTTATAAAGGAAACAGAAGTAGTATTAAGGAGAATAAAGAGAGAAAAAGAGCCAGACTGGATGAAACACACACACACACACACACACACACACACACACACACACACACACACACACACACACACACACTGCGACACTTGTGATAAAGTTACAGAGGAATAATGATAATGATGATAATAGCTAACATCTGTAAGCACCCTGAGGTTTGCAATATGTTTTACATGTTACTTCATGTGATGTTCAAAACAAACCTGTGAGGTAGGTGCTATCATTAAACATATTTTACAGATGTGAAAACTGAAGTTGAGAGAAGTTAAATGAATTGTAAGTATCCAAGGTAGAATTGAAACGTCTGACTTCAAGCACAACCTTCTATCTACTATCCAAGTAGTACATTCCACCTAGCCTCAATATCAAAGGCATGGGGGTGGGGTGTGGGTGGGAGAGGGTGAGAATCTTGAACCATATTGGCTTAAAAAAATTGACTAAGAAAACATTAGTAACTATTGAAAAATGTGCCTGTTCTCTCATCTATACAAAGTCTTTATGATGGTCATCCTTGAAGTGGGCATTGATAGGGAACAAGCACGCTTTTGCAAATAATATTCAAAAATGAACCACATAGTTACCATCTCACAACTGACTGAAAGACGTAGAGAATATGAAATTCTACTCTACATACTGATTGTTTATTAAGAAAACATTTGCTTTGGTAGGATAAAATGTCACCCTAAAGTAGAGCAACCTGGCCTCCCCCTTGCTCTAGCTACTTGGCTAGCTCATTTTCTATCTGAAACAAAATTCTGTAACATCCATTACTCCTATTCTTCTTTGGAAGTTCCTCTTTGATAATATGTTGCAGCCTGTTCACACTTACCATGTGCTTTTCCATTGCTCTTGCTCAGAAACAGTGGTGCTTCTTTTTATAAGGTATATTTCATCAAGATCACATCACGATCATCCAAGAGTCCTTGGAAGATATGACAATCAATATAACAGATGATAGAACACTGAACCCTGGTTCAATGATCAGACTTGGATAAGAAATATCAAGCAAGGCATAAATAAGAGAAAGGAGATTTTCCAAAACTATTCACCACTATGGTGGAAGAGATCCTCCAGAGGCTCTTATTTATACATAGTACTATTTATGTTGATTGTAACAAACTGAAAACATTGCGGAACTTCTTGGAAGAGGTCTGTAACCCTTCAAAGGAGTTTGGTCTGTTCATCCACATAAAGATAAGTAGATGATAAATGTCTATTGCCCAGATTTTAACATTCATTAGAACAGGCACTAAATAGCAGTTCTCCAACATCATGTATACCTGAGACAGAAAATACAAAAGGACAGTAAGCTGGGCCCAAAACTGAAAAGGAGAACAGATTGCAATGATTTAGACAAAATGCAAAAACCAAAAACTTTTCTTCCAAACTTTCAATAACAGCAAAGGCACACATTTTCAACACATTGTACTGGTACAATGGGGCTGCAGGGCAATGCAATCTAAAGCACCACTACCACTAAAGATTTAAAGATGAACAATAAGCAAAAGCAATGGAAAGACACATGGTAAGTGTGAGCAGGCTGCAACATATTACCAAAGAGGAACTTCCAAATAAGAACAGGAGTAAAGGATGTCATCAGAGAGTTATACTACAAACAGAAAATGAGATAATCAAGTGGTAAAAGCAATGGAGGTCAGAATACTCCACTGGTATCCTTGTGATTTTGGGAGAAAGTGAGAAGTCATCTAGAAGGTTATATGGACCCTTTTTGGTAAAATTTGGAGAAAAAAGAATGAGAATTGCATAGGATGGGTTGCAACTGGCATTGTTAGAGGTAAATCTGGAATCAATGAGATCCCACATTCATTTGAATTTTTGTATTAGTACTTATATGCTGCCATTTTGCTGTATGATATGGAGTTTAGGAAAAGTGGGAAGCCTGGAGGAAAAATAGAAAATAATCCTCAGATTTTCTATCTTCTATCACCTGCACACAAAGGTAAGGCAGAACAAAAAAAACCTCCAAGGCAAAAGATGAAGTCCATAGAGTATCTACGAGTCAAAACTGATGGCAATGAGTAAATGGGAATGGGGCGTCGCTACCATTAATCACATCAACCCATGACCATATTATAGTCAGAGGCATCAAAGACTCCTGTCTGCAAGGTAAGCCTTTAGTTTAGTATCTCTTTTTCTTAAGAAAAACAGACAAGACTAAATTGAGTAATACCACATTTAGTATTTGAACTTATTTCTGAGCTTAAGAATGGCCTGCAGATTTCTAATCTCCAAAGACAAGTTTTTTTTACCCCTTTACTAACTTCTTGCTCTCATACCTGCACTTCTTAAAATGGAGACTTAGAATGGAAAAACAGGGTCATATTTATTAAAAATGAAAAGGGGGAAAGAGGTCCACTAGCTTCCATAGGAGAGAAAGGGGAAAAAAGCTGAGATTTGGAAAAATAACACATAAAGCACAACAGCAAAACCTAACTGCTAGTCAAATGAAATGTTCACAACCATGAATAAAAGAATTTTGTTAAAGATGAGTTTTTCCCCATTCATATTCTCCTCATAAAAATGATGGGCTGTTCAAGTAGGATGGAGCAAAGAAATACTTAGGGGAAATTTTATATCTCTAAATGACTACATGAATAATAGAGGGAAAGTTCAGATCAATGAATATGGCATGCAAGTAAAAAAAAAACACTAGAAAAACAATGAATAAAAAATCTCCAATTAAACATCAAAGTAGAAGTCCTGAAAATCAAAAAGAGAGTAAAAGAATCAAAAGTAAAAAAAAACAAAACAAAACATTGAACTAATAAAACTAGCAGCTGTTTTATGAAAAAAAAAAAAAAGACAAACCACTGGCTAATTTGATTTTTTTAGAAGAAAACCAAATTATAGGTATCAAAAATGAAAGAGTGAATGCACAACCAATGAAGCTGAAATTAAAGCAATTATTAGGAACTTTTCTGCCTGGCTAATATGACAATGAAACTAATGATCTAAGTGAAACAACTGAATACTTACAAAAATAGGAAATGCCCAGATTAACGGAAGAGGAAATAGAATACTTAAATAGCTCTAATTTTAAGAGAAAACAAACACCCCAGAACCAGGTGGATTTATAAAAGAATTCTACCAAACATTTAAAGAATGACTCTAATATTATATAAACTTTTAAAAAAAATCAAAAGAGAAGCCCTACTAATTTCCTTTTATGACACAAATATGGTTTTGAAACCTCAATCAGGGAGAGGAAAAACACAGAAAGGGAACTATAGATCAGCCTCCATTAACACCACTGCAAAAATTTTAAATAAAATACTAGCTAGGACATTACAACAATTTATCACAAAGAACATATACTATAACCTATAACTGAATTTATAGCAGGAATGCAGGGCTGGTTCACTATTAGGAAAACTATAAGCTTAATTTATCACATCATTAACAAAAACAAAAAACTCATGATCACTACCAACAGATGCAGAAAAGGCTTTGGCAAACTATAACACCTGTTCCTATTTACAATACAAACAAGAAAGCATAGGAATAAGTGTAGCTATTACTAAAACAAATATTATCTAAAAGCAAGAGCAATTATTAGTAATGAGGATAAATTAGAAGCCCTTCCAATAAAGAAGAGATAGGAAGCAAGGATGTCCATTATCGCCATTACTATCCAATATTATACTAAAATTGCTAGTTAGAACAGTACAAGAAAAAAAAATGAAGGAATACACAGAGAGAAAACAAAACTATCATTTGTGGCAGAAAATATCATAGTTTACTTACCACCTGATTTCTCATTCCTATCCCCCTCAATCCTATTACTCCAAATCTCTATAGTAAGTCCACTCAGCCCTTCCATTATGACCTTTGGAATACTTGTGTCACAGACAACAAAACTCCCTTCATCTTAAATCTTTTCCTCTCCCACTCCTTCCATCTACTATCTCTTATTGAAACCTGACTTCCCCCTAACGACACAGCTTCCTTGGCCACTGTTTCCAATATAGGCTGCACCTTCACTCATTCTCCATGACTCAATGAAAGAGAGTCAACTAAAAAGCTAATAAAAACAAAGAACAATCTTGGCAAAATTTCAGAATACACAATAAAACCACACAAATCATCAACATTTCTATATACTGCCAAAAAACCCAGGAAGAGATATAAATTAAAATTCCATTTAAAGTAACTGCAGACAATAAGATACTTAGGAGTCTACCTGCCAAGATACATGCAGGAATTATATGTATGAACATAGTTACAAAACACTCTTCACACAAATAAAGATGTATCTAAATAAATGAACAAATATTAATTGCTCACGTGTGGGTCAAATCAATGTAATAAAAATGGTAATACTACCTAAATTAATTTACTAATTCAGTGCCATACTGTAATGTTAATGAGAGTTGTTTGATTAGGGGAGGCTTGTTATATAAGAATTAGATTTTTCCCATCCATTAACAGGCCTCAGGGGAACCCATTAAGGGAAGCTTAGTTAGGGGAGATGTGTTTTGTTGGAAGGCCCATAACTTTTGTTAATTTTTTTATTTACTTAAATATGTAATTTATTCATTTTTCAGTTCTTAACGTTCACTTCCACAAGAATTTGAATTCAAAATTTTCTTCCCATCTCTCCCTACCCCAGGACAGCATGCACCCCATCCATCCACCCCTTCCTCCAGTCTGTCCTCCCTTCTATTTTCCATTTCCCTTCCCCTCTATTTTCCTGTAGGGTAAAATAGATTTCTATACACCACTGCCTGGATAGCTTAATTTCCAGTTGCATACTAAAACAATTTTTAACATTCATTCTTAAAGCTTTAAGTTTCATATTCTCCCCCTCCCCACACATCCTCATTGAGAGAATGAGCAATTCAATATAGGTCATACATATGTAACAATGCAAAGCACTTCCATAATAGTTATGTTGTAAAAGATTAACCACATTTCCCTCTGTCCTATCTGGCCCTTCATTTATTCCATTCTCTCCCTTGACCCGTCCTCCCACAACAATGTTTGCTTCTGATTATCCCTTTCCCCAATTTGCCGTCCCTTCTATTTTCTTCCCTCTCCTATCTCTTCCCGCTTGCCTTCCTGCAGGGTAAAATAGGTTTTCATATCCAAATGAGTGTTACTCCTTCTTTAAGCCAAATCCCATGAGAGGAATGGTCAATCATTTCCTTTCATCTCCCCCCCCTTCCCCCTCTTTCTTCCCTCTTATATGTGAGATGATTTGCTACGTTCTATCTCTCTTTCTCCTAGTACATTCCATTCAACAGTAAATTTTATTTTTTTAGGTACTGTCCCTTCATATTCAGCTCTCCATGTGCCCCCTATGTATACATGCATATATATGCATATACACACACATATATACATATACACTTATACATATACATACCAACACACATATATATACATATAATACACATACATACCTACATATATATGTATATATACATAAATATGTATATATTACCTCTAACTACCCTATATATATATATATATATATATATATATATATATATATATGCATATGTATATGTATGTGGGTGTGTGTGTGTGTGTGTATTACTTGTAACTACCCTAATACTGAAAAAGGTCTCAGGAGTTACAAATAACATCTTTCCATGTAGGAATGTAAACAGTTCAACTTTAATGAGTTCCTTAAGGCTCCTCTTTCCTGTTCTCCTTTTCATGTTTCTCTTGATTCTTGTATTTGAAAGTCTAATTTTCTTTTCAGTTTTGGTCTTTTCAACAAGAATGCTTGGGAGTCCTCTATTTCATTGAAATTCCATTTTTTCCCTTGAAGTATTATACTCAGTTTTGCTGGGGAGGTGATTGTTGGTTTTAATCCTATATCCTTTGACCTCTGGAATATCATATTTCAAGCCCTTCAATCCCTTAGTGTAGAAACTACTAAATTCTATGTTACCCTGATTGTATTTCTACCATACTTGAATTGTTTCTTTCTGACAGATTGAAATATTTTCTCCTTGAACTCTGGAATTTGGCTACAATATTCCTAGGAGTTTTCCTTTTGGGATCTCTTTCAGGAGGTGATCAGTGAATTCTTTCTATTCCTATTTTATCCTTTGCAACTAGAATATCAGGACAGTTTTCCTTGATAATTTCTTGAAAGATGATGTCTAGGCTGTTGTTTTTTTTTTATCATGGTGTTCAGGTAGACCAATAATTTTAAAATTATCAATCCTGGGTCTATTTTCCAGGTCAGTTGTTTTTCCAAGGAGATATTTCACACTGTCTTCTATTTTTTCATTCTTTTGGTTTTGTTTTATAATTTCTTGGTTTCTCATAAAGTCATTAGCATCCATCTGCTCCATTCTAATTTTGAAAGAACTATTTTCTTCAGTGAGCTTTTGAACCTCCTCTTCCATTTGGCTAATTCTGCTTTTTAAAGCGCTCTTCTCCTCATAGGCTTTTTGGACCTCTTCTGCCATTTGGGTTAGTCTATTTTTAAAGGTGTAATTCTCTTCAGCAATTTTTTGGGTCTCCTTTAGCAAGCTGTTGACTTGCCTTTCGTGATTTTCTTACATTGCTCTCATTTCTCTTCCCAATTTTTCCTCTACCTGTCTTACTTGATTTTCAAAATCCTTTTTGAGCTCTTCCATGGCCTGAGATCATGGCATATTTTTTTTGAAGGTTTCAGATGCAGAAGTCTTGACTTTTATGTTTTCCTCTGATAGTATGCTTTGTTCTTCTTCATTTGAAAGGATGGAAGAAAGAAAGAAAATTCTTGTCACCAAGAAAATAACCTTCTATAGTCTTATTTTCCCCCCTTTTTTGGGTTTATCCCAGCCAATTACTTGATTTTTGAATCCTTTGTCAAGAGGAGGGAATACTCTAGGGACCTGTAAGTGCTCAGTTCCTCCAAGGTAGCACAATCAAGGGAGGGGAGCTTACTCTATTCCTGGCCTGCACTTTGGTCTGGGAGTAACCACAAGCTTTTCTGCCCCAGATCTACAAGTAGAATTCCCCTTCTGGAGCCTCCACCAGTTCCACCAGCCAGTGCTCCTCCTAACCCCAGGGCCACCACTCAGGGCTGAGATCCAGATCAGAGGCTCAATTCCCTCAGGGTCTTTAGGTGAAGGGTTCCAAAAATGGATGCTGCAGCCACCTGGGGCTGCAGCTAGGGCAGGACCTTGCTCCCTTCTCACCCAGGTGAAAGAACTTTCTCACTGACTTTGGTGTTTGTGGGTCCTGTAATCTGGGAACTGCAGCGGCTGTCTGAGTTTCTGTCCCTGAAGTCTGTTCCAGTCCTGTCCCTGCCATGCCGTGAGGCTAAGGCTAGGCTGCACTCCACCCTGAGCCCAGTGTGATAGACCTTTCCTGTCAGCTTTCAAGGCTGTCTTGGGGTAGAAATCTCTTTCACTCTGTCATTTTGTGGCTTCTGTTGCTCTAGAATTTGTTTAGTCATTTTTTACAGATATTTTATATGGGTCATGGGGGGAAAGCTACAGCAAGTCCATCTTCCTACCAGTTTTTGTTAATTTCTAACGAGGCATTGGGTCACAAAAAGGTCGTGCCTTCCAGCTCTGAAAAGTGTGTGTGTGTGTGTGTGTGTGTGTGTGTGTGTGTACACTCTAACGTGAGGTTTTGTTTTGGCAGCTTAGAAGAAGGCTCATGTGCCAGATAAGACACTGGGCAGCTGTTATGGAACCCAGTCCCCCACACTCACCCTCTCTTGAAAACCCAGATGTTGGTGCTTCTGTCTCTGGCAACTATGTATGTAATGGTCAAGAAGTTGGATCTATCTGTTGATCTCCGATGTATGCATTGCTTATGGTCAGACACTTAGAAGCCCTGTCGGTCTTTATTTCTCCGCTTGTATTTTCTCTGTTGGTTAATGTAATTAGAATAGATTGCTGACCCCCTTTAAAGTTGTTTTCCTTTTAGAAAAGCAGATCTAAGAACCTGTGCTAGCAGGCCATCCTGGATGTGTCAGAGTGCTTGCTGTTACACATAGCAGTCAAACTTTCAAAGAATAGTATTATAGAACTAGAAAAAAAAAGGTAAAGAATGTCAAGGAAATCAATGAAAAAAATGTCACAGAAGGGATTCTAGAAGTACCAGTCTCACAGCATTTTGCAAAGCAGTAATCATCAGAACAATTTGGTACTGGATAAGAAATGGAGCAATCAACAGAGTAAGTTAGGTACACAATTTGTTAAAGCAAATGAGTACAGTAACCTAGTTTGATAAATCCAAAGATCCTAGCTATTGGGGCAAGAATTTACTATCTGACAAAAACTGCTGAGAAAACTAGAAAATAGTCTGGCAGAAACTAGACATAGACCAACATTTCATAATGTATATTAAGATAAGCTCAAAATTTGCACATGTTTTAGAAATAAAGAGTGGTATCATAATTAGGGGAGCATGGAAAAAATTGCCTGTCAGATCTATGGATAGTGGAAGAGTTCATGACCAAACAAGAGATAGAAAGGTTCAGAGGAGGTAAATTAGATAATTCTAATTAGGTTAAATTAAAATGGGTTTTGTACAAACAAAATTAATGCGCCAAAATTAGAAGAAAAGGAGAAAATGGCAGGGGGGGGAGAGGATTTTACAGCAAGTTTCTCTGATAAAGACCTCAATTCTCAAATATACAGGCAATTGAGCCACATTTATAAAAATAAGAGCCATTACCCAACTGAAAAATGATCAAAAACCAAATAATTTTGAGGACAAAATCAAAGCTATCAATAATCTTATAAAAAAATGCTCCAACAACTCTGAAGTACCACTTCATATCCATCAGACTGGCTAAGATGACAAAATTAAAATGATAATTGTTATATGCAAAGCATAGGTACAAAGACAAAATGAGAAACAACCTATATTGGATAATCTGAGGACAGAGAACAAATACTAACAACCAGTGGGGAAAGGCTTCCTGTGGAAGATAATGTGGAAAAGAACTTTAAAGGAAGCTAGAGATCAAAAGAAACAGGTGATGAGAGCATTCATTCCAGAACAGGGGTAGAGTCTGAATGTACAAAGACAAGGAAACAAGTGATATAATACAAAATCAGGGGAACAAATAGGCAAGTTTGGATGAAATGTAGCCTGTGAAAGGGACTTGAAATAAGCCTAGAAAATTAAATGAAAGCACACTGTGACAGGTTTAAATGCCAAACTGAGGAGTTTGTATTTTGCCCTAAAGGCAACTGACCTCAGACTATGGATGCCCTAGTGCCCCTGAGCCTCCTATTTCCTGCCAGGCACAGCATGTTCCCTGAGGAAAGACTGCTAGGAGTCAGACAGGGCAAATTGCACCTGCATAGAGAATCTACATTTTCTGCTATTGCCTCATAGTAGGTAGTAGTCTCTTCAGGAAGACCTCGGGTAAGCCTTCAATTTTCCTGAGGAAAGGCTGCTAGGAGCTTATCATCAATAACAAATGAACCACCTCTTGTCCAACCTGAATCTAATGGCTTTTCAACTTGCCCTTGGCCTCCTTTTACATAACTCTACACTTCATCCTCACTGTGAACTCTAATCCCTTGATCCCTCTCCCCCTCAAATTTCTCCCATGCTACTTCCCCTGCATTAGTCCTGCATCTCTCCTCCCCATCTTGGCTCCTTGGTGAACCAATTCAACTATACACAGTCCTCCTCTCTTTAACTCCTAGCCCCTTTATCATAAGGCTGATTATGCCCAGCTAAACCATAGTTTTGGATCACTCCAACTATTTGTTGCCTTTGCTTCTTCCTATACACATACTGCTGACTAAAGGTGGAGAAAAATAACACATTCTGACTGTTCATTACAATTTTATGATGAAACTGGGTCCTCACTGCTGCTAGGCACTGCTACTACATACTTTCCTTATCAACTCACTAATCCACTACCCACAGCTCTTCAAAGTCTTATGTATAAAGCCCTTCACACCTTACAACTTACCTTCCAGCCTTATTATATATTACTCCATTTCATAAACTACATTCCAACAAAACGGGCTCCATTTCCTATCTGTCTTTGCATGTTATATCCTTAGTATCTGGAGAACATTTCCTGCACGCCTATGCCTCTTAGAATCCCTGGCTTCCTTAAAACCTCCATTCAAATTTCACCTTCATGATTTTTTCCTGACCCCCCCAAACAGCTAGTCCCTCTCCTCCAATACTCTTTGTCCATATTTAAATATGTACATGTTGTATCTTCTGATAATAATAATAAAACGTAAGCTCTTTGAAGGTAAAAACTGTTTCACTTTGGTGTGTGCAACCTCATACTACCTGGCACCTTGGAGGCAATTAATACCCACTCACTGACACAATGAATCAGTGCAGATGCATATAACACACTAATTAAAACCCTGAAGTTAATCATCCTTTTTTATGAATGAATGAAATATTCTAAAGCAGCAAATAGTGTCTGTAAAGGCATTTAAATATAAAAGTCACAGTCTGGGGTCATGAAAATTTATTTCAAAGGTAAGCAGTTTATTCCTTAGAATTAGTTTAAACAATCCAAGACAATCCCAAAGGATTAATATGAAAAACATACTATCCACCTCCAGAGAAAAAACTGATAATATGAGCACTGACGGAAGCATGCCATTTTTCATTTCCATTTTTTCTCTTTTATCCTAGTCTTCTTGTACAAAATGACTAATATGGAAATGTTACAGGTTTGTACCTGTTTATTTGCCACCTGAGGGAGGGGGAAGGACAGGGAGGAAGAGAGGGATAGAGGCTGAAACTCAAAACTTTAAATAAAAATATTTTTTTAAAAAGTAGTTAAAACAAATTTTACTAACATAAGACCAGGTTAACTACTTGGAATACTAAAGACAGGAATATTTTCAATAATGGCCCTTTGGTTTTAATAAGCCATGAAATAATACCAATGACATTCCCTGATACATGTTCTTACCAGTTTACATCCACTGGAGCTACCTTCTAATATCTCTTTATTTCTTACTATTCAGGAGAGCACTCTTCTTATAACACAACTACAATTTTTGCCTCTTGAATGCCCGCATAAAGATCAAGCATTCAGATCTAAATTCATGTATAACATTCACTTTCCCAACATTTTGGCAGACATGTCACATTTCACAGTAGCTTAAGTAAAAAAAAAAAAATTTAAAAAATCTCTAATGGCTCCAGACAGTGAGTATAGAAACCTAAACCTTCAATTCCAAAAGTCATCGAAGAGCATTTAAGTATTTATTATAGTCAAAACCAATCAGTAACTATTTCTAAAAGCATACAGTATCAATGTTACTTACATTAGGCTGTGGCTAAATCTAAATGTTCTTCAGAGAAGTTAACACACCAGCATGGATTATTGCTTGGATTTCCAGTATAAACTTTAAATTGCAATACAATGAACGGAAAGTCACAGGTACAGGGTTTTGTTTTTTTTCCAATTGTCTTCATTATGAAGCGATAAGTTCAACTCACAGAAACTCCCAACTTGGAAGAGGCTTTAAAAATCATTTTTACTCTTAAAAAGAATTTCTAACAAATGGGATTTAGAGCATTCTACTTTGGATGGTTATAATTGGGAATTTACTGAGTATCTTTGCCAGGTACCCAGTACTGCACTAAGCGTTTTGCATTGCTATTTCCACGTTCTGTCCAACAGTCCATAGCAATACCTCCTTGCTGTTCCATTCAAGATCCTATGTAGGAGAAATAATTTCCATTCATGTAACAAATATGTTAATCTAACAATGTCCTTTTTTGTATACTACTTCAGAATGGTAATTGAACACATGCTACATTAATAAAATATTTTATTAAATAATAAAATTTGATATTTTCTACAAATTAAGGGAAATAACAATTTTAATCTTTTGCAGGGGGAGGGATACTAAAGAGAAAGGTGGGAGGCTTTTTGATCTACCTTGTAGTAAACAGAATGATGGTCTTAGAATTAGGAGACAAAAGTCTCATCTCCCATCTCTGAGATCTGTGTAGCTTTGGATCATTTTAGTTATCTGGACATCGTTTCCTTATCTGCAAAACAAAGGATAAGATTGACCAATACTCAAGATCTCTTCCAACTCTATGTTTAAGTCCAAGTATATAAGCATTATTTTAAAGAACACTGATCTTTGCAATGAATGCTGAAATTTCTTAACAATGACAGTGGCCAAGAGTGGGATAGGCTGTCTCAGGAAGTATTTTTTAAAAACCTAAAATGAATCACTCTGTACTCCTTTACATTTTCTAAGTTTTTACAGTGCAAACAAATACCTATTTACACCATGTAAAACAGATATTTTAGCTATGTAAAACAAATTATAAACTCTTTTCTTTCCAAATCTTTATCATCCTTATTTTTTCACCTGGAAACAGATCAGTGCTTAAATCAATATTCGAGAGTAAAAAAATGTTACTGATAAATACCTACATTTTAAAATGACCACAATGCTAGTAGTCATAAGGGATGCAAGGGGCCCGTGCCACTGTGGGATTCAGGAAAACCTAGATTCAAGCCCTCTTTTCTCACAAATAGTGGCTATGTGACCTCCAACAAGTTACAACTTCTCAGTGCTACAGGAAACGAACACTACCAAATTACAAAACAGTCTCAAATCTACATTGGTGAAAGGAGTTTCCTTACCAGGAGTTTCCAATACTAACAACATCACAGGTCACAAATAGAGTAAAATTATAAAAACTGTACCAAAAGGATGCTTTTAATAAAGACAGTAGGACTGTATATTAAAGGACTGTATAATCAGAGGCAAATCACAATCTCTCAATGCCTCAGGCATTCTTTAAGTGTTGGTCTACTTACCCTAAGTAAACTTCCCTCTACCAAACCCTCCCTCATGTCCCTCCCCATCCCAATAACAACAACAAATTTATAAAGTCACCTCTTCACTAATTCGAAAACAAGATAATTTCATATATAAATTTGGCGGTTGAATTATAAGGATTATCAGAAATACAGTAGTCAAATAAAAGGGGGTCAGGAAAATAAGTTACAAAGTATCTGAAAGAAACTCAACTATACAGACAGTATGTCCTTTTTTAAAGATGTGTGATGAAAGAAATGAGTCCAGGTACTGTTTCTGGTCTAGGACACATTGCTATAGGGGTCCTGGTCACAAGGTTAATTTTCTCTCTAGATAGTTAAGTGAAACATGGTAATCTCTAGTCAATTGTTTTGCAAATTGGTTACAAGAATAAATCATTTGAAAGTGAAGATGGCTGGCCCACCAATCACCATTGCAGGAAAAATAACTCAAAGAGCATGCTGTGTTTAATATGAGTTAGTAAATCTTTGTATGCAATGACAGCATATCATTGGGGATGGAAATGTGAATTTGTTTTTAAAAGCCTCCATTTTTACTCTCAACGATTTTTCCATTTCCTAGAAACTAAGCACAATTTTTGGAAAAAGTTTAAGTTAAAGAACAATTCAACTAATATCCCTCATCTGCTTCTTTACTCAGCAGTGTACCTTTTTAAAAAGTGGATTTAAATTTAATATAGACACTACATTTAGCCAGCTCTCTTTCTCTAACAACCTCTATCATTGCTATGCTCACACATACATTAGCTAAAGCATTGTGAAATACAAATTCCTAGTTCGAATATTTATCTTTTAAGACATTAACCATAAATTTGTGTGCAATGCATTTAAGAAGAGCAGACAAAATGGTGCATCTTCACAGAATTTCTTCCTATAATTATCAAGTGATTAATCATGGCTTATCTCTGATGAAAAATTCTGTAATCAGAAAATATTGGTATATAAGAAATATCAAAAAAAATGCCCAAACACCCTACTGGACCACAAAGAGACAAAATAGGACTCTACCATTAATGTTACCTTTTTTTTTTTTTTAATACTTCATGACCTGTAATTTCATTGGTGTGGGTACTCAAAGACCACTCTTATTCTTCACTACTGCAACAGATTGCTGGTTGATCTCTCAGCTATAAGTATCTACCCACTCCAGTTCATCCGACACTAGCTGCCAAAGCACAGGTCTGATCATGTCAACACCCACTCATTAAACTCTAGTGGTTCCCTATTACTTCCATGATCAAATATAAAACCCTCTGACTGGTGTTCCTAAGCCTTTCATAACCTGCCTCCCTTCTACTTTTGCAGTATTACACACCTTAACTTACACACCTTAACTCTGTCATGTACTCTGTAATCCAGTGTGTCAGGCCTCCTTGTTATTCCTCAAACAAGACACTCCATCTTCTGACTCAGGAATTTTCTGTGGTTCTCATCCATGCCTGGAATTCTCTTCCTCTTTATTACTTGCCTCTCCAGCCTTTTCTGGCTTCTCCTTCAAGTCCCAGTCAAAATCCCACTTTCTACAGAAAGCCTTTCTTGATCTCCCTTATTTCTAGTATCTGCCCTGTTAATTACCTCTTATTTAGCTTGTTTGTCAGTAGTTGTTTATGTATGGCTTCTCCAATTAGACTCCGAGTTCCTGGAAAGTAGAAATTGTCTTTTACCTTTGTTTGTATCCCCAATACTTCCTTAGAATATTTTCTGGCACACAGTAGGCACCTAATGACAGTCTTTTTTAAACATCGGTCTTCTCCATGACTACTAAAGTGACTCAT
This sequence comes from Potorous gilbertii, assembly GCA_028658325.1. Classification (NCBI taxonomy): domain Eukaryota; kingdom Metazoa; phylum Chordata; class Mammalia; order Diprotodontia; family Potoroidae; genus Potorous; species Potorous gilbertii. Next base: position 431,149,019 of record CM053770.1, on the reverse strand, counting down.
TTAAGGTTACTCACCTAAATAGGAACAGAACTGGATGTCCAGATCTCCACACTACCTCTCAGTTTTGGAAACACTGAGTTTCAGATGCAGATGGGAGATCCAACTTGGATAGTTAAGGAATAGATGTTTTATGGTGTCAAATATTATACAAAGTGGTCAAAGTCATAGAAGATAAGTACTAATACAAGAAAAAGTCAATGGATTTAGTAAACAAAAGATTCATGGTCACCTCCAAACAGAAGTCAGATTGCAAAAGGTTGAAGAATTAGTGAGACAACATTCAAATAACAATACAGAGAAAAGTAGATGGAAGGTAATTTCTGATGGAAGAGATGATTTGAGCTGGGTCTTGAAGGAAGTTAGGGAAGACCAGTAGGTAGAAGGGAGAAAAGGAGAACATTAAAGGCAGAGAGGATAGTCACTGTAAATGCACCATTAAGTCAGGAGATGGAACAGCATGTGCAAGGGGCAAAAAGTAAATGAAGAGGAATCGAGGGTTAAGAATTTAGGCTGGAAACACAGGAAGGGACAAAGTTGTGAAGAACTTCAAAAGTCAAGCAGACAATCCTGTATTTGATTCTGGAGGCAACAGGAAGCTACTGGGCAAGGTCAGATCTTGCTCTAACAACAATGCTATCTATATTTTGGGAAGATCATTTTGGAAGCTAAAGGGAGTGACTTTTATCTAGTCCTATCTCTCCTCAACTCAAGGCTCAAATCATCAATGGTCATTTGGATATCCCAAACTGAATACTGGAGTGAGTGGGTAAAGACTTGAGAGAAAGAGACCATCCAGAAGGCTATGCTACTGCAATAATCCAGGAATGAGGTGACAAAAGAACACACCAGGATTAGTAGCTGGGTGAGTGAAGGAAAAGGGATATTTGAGAGATATTGAGAAGGTAGGAATGATAAGACTTGTTAATAGATAAGGTTTGGGGAGTAAGCTGAGGCTGACACTTTGTGATTGAGAGCATGGTAGCAGTTTTGACACTTACAGGGAAGTTCAGAAGAGGGAAGGGCCTGAGGGTGAGAGGTGTGGTTTATTCTTCTCCAGTTTACACTCTGAACTTTCTTCTACATCCCAGAAACCTCTATATCTTGGAAGCTCACTTCAGCCCTGGAACTCACTGCTATCCTTATGCATTTCCCTTTTGATTTGATGACTCCACTTAGAAGCTCAATGTAAGGAGGTTGCCCAGGTCATTCCTCTTCAGGCTGCATTCCAGAATTTCTTTGGCAATGAAAGATGAACACAGAATTTCTCTATTATATCCTCTGCCATGTACCTTCTCATCCCCCCCTTCCCCTCCTCTTTCAGCTTCCTTTAATGTATAGTCTTTCCAATTAGACTGTAAGCTCCTTGAGGATGGGGTTGCTCCTTCTGTTTTCATTTGTATTCACAGAGGTTAGTGTGGGGCCTAGAATGTAGCAAGCACTTAATAAATGCTTGTTAAGTGATTAACTTGGGGTGGGATGGAGGGTTGGAGAGAAGGGTAGAGAAGGTAAGTTTTGTTTTTGACAAGTCTGAGTTTGAAACTCCAAGGAGATATTCAGTTTGAGATTTGAAACTAGATCTCAGGAGAGATGGGGCTAGATAAAGTCAGTTCTTCTGTAATTTGACATAAGCATTCTTCCAAAACTCCATGCTATACAAAATTGTGCAATAAAAAAACACAAGTTTTACAAGGAAAAACATGCTTGGGGTACAACGCTCAAAAACTTCACTAGTAACATTAAAAAGGAGAGACAGAAACCTAATAAAAACAGTAGCAGTTTTATACATGTTATATGGTTAAGAAATACATCAATACTACAATAAATGGTGGCTGAGATCTTGAGCTCCTGGGTTGCATGAGCTAGATGGGCAGGCCATGACTCTGGGCCTCAAGGCTGAAGCCCATGCCTGAAGGAAGTGAGAGTAATACAGAACAGTCCTTCTCTGTTTACCTCCCTTCACGGCTCCTACTATAAAAGAAAAACATATATAAAATGGCACTTCACTTTGAAAATGACCTTAAGTTTGCTTATAAAAATGGGCATCAGAAGGGCTCCAGCTTGTGAGTTATTGCAAAGTCATACAGTTTTCTGCATTCTTGCTGTTTCTCTTGGAAGAAATTATGCAGAAGCAAACTTGGAACTAGAAATTCAAATTATGCTCAAAATGTTGCCTATTATAGCAATTTCAACAAATATGCATTTTCAAAATGCATGTTAGAGCAGAAATGACTGTATATATATCAATTTGGGAATCATTTTCATAGAAGTGAAAATTCAACCCATGGAGTGAATGGAATAAGAAAAATAGTACAGAGAAGGCCCAAGTCAGAGTCAGGGAGGACTTAAAGGAATGGTCAGAGAGACAGAAGGAGACTGACTGAAAAGGAAGTGGTATCTTGAACACCTGGAGAAAAGAGAACATGCAAAAGAAGATAATCAACAGTGTCAAGGCCTTTAGAGTGGTCAAGAAGAATGATATTGGGGAAAAGACTTTGGCAATTAAAAGATTACTGATGATTTGGAAGAGCAGTGTCCATTGAATAAGGCTCAAAGTCAGAATCAGGGAAATGAAAGGGAATAAGCATTTCTATAGCACCTACTATGGGTTAAGCCCTTCACAAAGTATCATCTCATCTGATCCTCACAACAATCTCCAAAGATAGAAGCTCTTATTATCCTCATTTTATACCTGAGGAAATTGAAGCAAGCAGAGGTCAAATGACTTGCTCAGGGTCACACAGCCAATAAGTAACCAAGGCTAGATTTGAACTCAGGAATCCTAGCTCCAAGTCCAGCACTCTATCCACTGCCTTAAAAAACCCACAGGGTTTAGAATCAAAGAAGTGGAGGCACGAATTATAAATGGCTTTCTCAAGGAGTTTATCAAAAAATAGATACAGAATGTTAGCTATCAGGAATGGCATATTCAAAGCGAGAGTTTTTTAAGGATGAGTAGATGGCAAAGAGTTTATATGCAACAAGAAAGAAAACTATAGCTAGGAAGATATTAAAGATTTGTGAAAAAAAATGGGATAATTGAAGAAGCAATCTGCTGGAGAAGACAGGATTGGATGGGATCAAGGATACATTTGGAGGGATTTGACTTAGCAAAGAAAAGGGCTACAGGAATAAAAGGAGGGCATCTGAGTGATGTGAGATGAGAAGGGAAGCAAAAACTTTCCTTTAAGATGCCTAAATTTTTTCAGTGAAGCATGAGGTGAGGTCCTCAGCTGCAAGGATGTAGGGAAGAGGTGTCATGGGATGCTTGAGGAAGGATTAAAAGATATGGAATTGCTCCAAGTGGTTAATGAGAGATGGAAATGATTTAGGGAGGCAGGAAACGATGGCCCTACTGCAGTGAGAACCTAGCTGACTTTATGTAACATAAATGTATAGTTGGTTTAGTCAACACAGTTTCATGACTTTCTCCTGCTCCATTCAGCAGCACAGGAATAGGAAAAAAGGAAAAAAACCCAGGAATAACCCAAGACTGGGTCTGGCACGCTGTAATAAACAAAAGAATAAGAAGGCAAGATATCTGAGCAGGAAGTTGAATTGATAAGTCAAGAGGTTGAAAGAGAAGGAGGAAAGTGCTGCTCATACTTCAGAAATGACTAAGGGATAGAAGGTGAAGACAAAGAATGGAATTAGGGTTATTAAGGCAGAAGGAAACATGGAACAATATGATTATCACTGTTGCTGTAAAGAATCACTGTAAATTCTGAGATACTATCTATAAAGTGAATGATTATCACCAGGCTTTTCTTTCTGTAAGTTTGACAATGAAAGGGAAGAAAGAAATGTGGAGATAACTGGGTCAGGAAAAGGCTTTTTTAAGATGAGAGAAGCACAGAGGACTAATAGCTTTTAGAATTGGAAGGAGAGGTCTTGATTGGGGAGGAGCCAAGATGGCAGACTAGAAAGATTCACATATACTAGCTCCTAACCCATAGCCCATAAAACATCTGTAAAGAAGAACTCCCAACAAATTCAGGAGCAGCAGAAGCCACAGAACAACGGAGTGGAGGAGATTTCTGTTCCAGAGAGACCTGAAAAACTGACACCAAAGGTCCGTCGTGCGCTGGACCCAGAGCAGAGCCCAGCCCTGCCTTGGCCGTGCGGCACCAAAAGGAGCAGATCCGAGCAGGCTTCAGGGACAGAATCTCCAGCAACCCAGCAGGTCCCTCCACCCACAGGTGCAAAGGTCAGTGAGAGAGCCTTTTGGGCTGGCCGAGAGGGGAGTGGGGTGTCTCCATAACTCAGGCCCCCTCAGGAGGCAGCAGTGGACAGGGGCTCCCAAAGTAGGCAGGAGCTCTGATCCATTATTGAAGGTCTCCACATAAACACCCTGAGGGAACTGAGCCCCTAGTGGCAGCCCTGCCCCTACCTGAGCAGCTGAAATCAATCTCACACCGAATAGCAGCCCTGCCCTGACCTAAGCACCTGAATTTAATTTTACACTGAATAGCAGCCCTACCCCCAATGAAAACCCTGAGGCCGGCGAAGCAGCATTTGAATCTCAGACCCCAAGCACCAGCAGGGTGGATCTGGAGGCGAGGTGGGTGTGGAAAGGAATCTCAGAAGTCAAGTAACTGGCTGGGAAAATGCCCAGAAAAGGGAAAAAAAATAAGACCACAGAAGGTTACTTTCTTGGTGACCAGATATCTCCTCCCATCCTTTCAGATGAG
>CM053770.1:431099345-431143831 GCA_028658325.1 Potorous gilbertii | reverse complement strand
GCTAGAAAGAAACAATTCCAGTATTGTGGAAATACAATCAGGATAACACAAGATCTAGCAGCTTCTACATTAAGGGATCAAAGAGTGTGGAATAGGATATTCCAGAAGTCAAAGGAACTAGGACTAAAACCAAGAATCATCTACCCAGCAAAACTGAGTATGATACTTCAGGGGAAAAAAATGATCTTTCAATGAAACTGAGGCCTTTCAAGCATTCTTGATGAAAAGACCAGAGCTGAAAAGAAAATCTGACTTTCAAACACAAGAATGAAAAGAAAAGGTAAACAGCAAAGAGAAGTCATAAGGGACTTACTAAAGTTGAACTGTTCACATTCCTACATGGAAAGACAATATCTGTAACTCTTGAAACTTTTCAGCATCTGGGTAGTTGGTGGGATTACACACACACACACACACACACACACAGCACAGAGTGAACTGAATAGGATGGGATCATAACTTTAAAAAATCAAGTTAAGCTGTGAGAGAGAAATGTATTGGAGGAGAGAGGGAAAAATGGAATGGGGCAAATTATCTCTCATAGAAGAGGCAGGAAGGAGACGTTTTAGTGGAGGGAAAAGGAGGGGAGCTGAGAGAAAAACATGAAGTTTACTCTCATATTCGATTAAAGGACGGAATAAAATGCACCCTCATTTTGGTATGAAAACCTATCTTACAATATAGGAAAGTGGGGGAGATGGGGATAAGCAGGGTTGGGGGGATAAGGGAAGGAAGGGCAATGGGAAGAAGGAGCCATTTGAAATCAACACTCTTGGGGAGGGAGAGGATCAAAAGAAAGACTAGAAGCAATGAGGGGCGGGATAGGATGGAGGGAAATATAGTCTTACACAACAAGACTATTATGGAAGTCATTTGCAAAACTACACAGATATGGCCTATGTTGAATTGCCTGCCTTCCCAAAGAAAATGGGTGAGGAGGGAAGGATGGGGAGAAGTTGGAACTCAGAGTTTTAGGAACAACTGTCGAGTATTGTTCTTGTTACTAGGAAATAAGAAATACAGGTAATGGGGAATAGAAAGTTATCTGGCCCTACAGGGCAAAAGAGAAGATGGGGACAAGGGAAGGGAGGGATAATAGAAGAGAGGGCAGATTGGTGATAGGGGAAATTAGAATGCTTGGCGTTTTGGGGTAGGGGAGGGGACAAATGGGGAGAAAATTTGGAACCCAAAATTTTGTGAAAATGAATGTAAAAAGTTAAATAAACAAATTAAAAAAAAAAAGAATTGGAAGGAGAAACCCAGAAGTCATTTAGTCCATCTCCTTTACTTTACATATGAAGAAACTTATGCTTAGAGGCAAAATGATGTGCCTGAATTCAATTTATATCTGCTAGGAAAAAAAATAGCAAAAAATTTTGGAAGTTAGCATTGGTAGGGCTTCAGGAAAATAGGAACATTAACATTTTGTGAATGAGTAAGACCACCATAGGCATTTGGAAAAATAATGATTATATATTAAAAGTCACAAAAATGATTATCTGGAACTTTGTCCCTAAAATATATCCTAACTTAGAAAAAAGCTTCTGTACAAAAACATTCATAGTTGCTCTTCTTGAAATAGCAAAAAAATCACAAACAACTTATATGTCTAATAATTTGATAATGGTATTTTATTAAAATGGTATATTATGCTACCATAAAATCATAAATATGGAGCATGCATCAAAATATGAAAAGATCTATATGAAAGGATGCAAAGTTAGATGAACATAACATGTTCATAACATAACATGTGAACTGTATACACACAGACAGCTATTTTTTTTTTAAACCATCCTCAATGGGAAGTTCACACAAACTTAGAAGGCAATTTTTATTCATTTGTTAACTCATTTAACAATAACAACGAGCTGACAATTACAGTATGCTTTTATAGCTTTGCACAGTACTATATGTTACATTTGATTCTTATAACTACACTGTCAGGTAGCTATCACAGGCTATTTATTTTCCCCATTTAACAAATGACGAAACAGATTAAGCAGTTTCTCAGGGGTAACACAGAAGGTACTCAGTGTCAGAGGCAGTATTTGAACCCATCATTCACTCACTTGACCCTAAGACTAGCACTCTTTCTATATGCTGCTTCCTATACTAAGCTTTTCTATCTAGGTAAAGCTAAGAATGTTTTAAGATTTTACTTATTTTAAAAAGTATCTCAAATTTCAACTGGTTTCTCTTTACTACTTTAAAACCCTCCTATTCTATACTACTAATTTTCTATCACATTCCCCCACAATGATTTATCTACATCAAGGCTGGGGGAATCTGCGACCTCAAGGCCACATGTGGCCTTCTAGGTCTTAGGTTCAACCTTTTAACTGAATCCAACTTTTACAGAACAAATCCTTTCATTAAGGGGATTTGTTCTGTGAAGTTTGGATTCACTTAAAGGGTCTCACTTGATGACCTAGAGGGCCAAATGTGGCCTTGAGGCTGCAGGTTCCCCATCCCTAATTCTACATCTTTTCCTCCCCTCAAACCCTCAATTGCACTTCTCAGGTGTTTTCCTATCTACATTGATGGTACTTCTGTCCACACAAATTTTGTCTCAGAGATAATTTTAAGTGTAGAAATTGTTTTTATCCACACTACTGGGTGATTTAAACTTATGACAGTCATTAATTTTTTAATGCATGATCATATGGGCTAATATTAATTCATAATCAGCATGAAGTATGTCTAGCACACTAAAGTATCAATTAACAACACAAGGCATCATTAATATGTTAACACATTACTATGTACTATCTAAATAGAAAGCTGGCCTCAAAATCTAGAAGAAGGCTTTCTCAACCCAGCTTCTGAAAGGTAAGTGACCCTGGAAATGTCAAGTTAGCCTCTCCTTTATTCACTTGCTGATCTGCTTTGGTAAGGAGAATTTCCTTATTGGTAGTTCACTACATCAATGAAATCATAGGTACAGACCAAAACAAAAATAACTCCAAACCATAATAAACAAAAAACTATGATCACCACCATCCAAATCCACTAGTAACTAGGAAGGCAAAATACAAAGCATTAACTATATTCAACCAGAACAAAACCCTTCGTGCAAAACCAAAGGGGAAGCTCACTAACTATATTAGTCAACGAGAATGAAGCTAATACGGGATATTAACTTTTAACAAGTAAAATATGGAAACTAAAGGGATATTATAAAAGAAAAATTGAAGAAAATTCAAATTAGAAAAGCATAATGATCATTTTTATATATAAAGTAGTAAAAGTTTTATACTATTATATTTAACTTTACATTTGAGGCAACTGAATAGGAATAGATTTAGTGAAGACTTCTCAGGGATATGGAGTCTTCTCCTTAGGGTAAAAGAGACCTCAGGCCCAGGTTTCCATTCCTCCAGTCAGGTGATTTCCATATAAGGCTACGTAGTGCATTATGATCAATGATTGGATATGATTCACTAACTCCTCAATACCTAATCTGCATATACACAAGCAGTCGGAAGTTCTCACTAGGTCCACCTGATATGCACAAGTTCTCCATGCCCAATTTGCATATATTTTCAATGTCTAATTTTCATATAATAACGTGTATTTTCACGGGCTTTGCAACATCTGGGAGTGGGAGATTTGAACTGGGTTCCAAAAGGGCTGGTTAGATTTCCCACCTAGAATGTAAGACCTTGCTTCTCATGGATGAGAATGATCAGCAGTGGGAGTCAGGATCTACATAAATTGCCATTCTGCTTCTGTAAGGCACTTTCAACTCCAGCTTTACTGGTGAAGGGAACACCTGTTTCTCCCGAAAATCGAATAAAGGAGGTTTTCTGTTTTTACTTGGAGACGCCTCTGAGCAGTCAATTTGAGTAAGGGGGGGGTTCGTGCTTCCCCCACACAGTTCTGGGGGCCCTTCTGGGATTACGGGACTTCCCAGGGAGTTGGACAGTGACTCAGTTTGGGGACAGGCGCCCCTTGGGAGATTTTTCTCCCACAGTCCTTGAAACTGAGTGCCGGTACTCCCTCTCTGTGAAGTAACAACTGGAAGCAGAGGAACTCAGTACAAACAGAAAAGTATAGGGACTCTGGAACTCTGAGGAAGTCCAAACTCCAGCGGGTTGGTGTTCATGGTCTTCGGTCAGGTAACCTATGTGCATAATCTGAAGGGGAGGTTTGGGGATGGCCTCCAACCAAATTTTATGAACTGCAGACCCCAAGGGAAGGACCCTCTGAGAACGCTATGAGGTGACTGTAGTGGGCAAGTGATTACCACTGTGGACTGGTCAGTAGTCCAATAAGTCTCAGATATTTGGTGTCTGAGCTTGGAGGTGTCTGCGTGGCAGCCCCCGAGCTATGATGGGGTAAGAAGCTGTCCAAACCCTGAGCTTCAGAGCGGAGTCAGAGCATACGGGTAAATACTCCCTTGGGAAATAGATTACAAAACTGGAATGAGGTAACAAAATATACAAGACAAAAAGAAAATGATCAAATATTGCTACTTTGTTTAGGGTGATAAAGATATAGAAGGAGGCTCTTTAATTCAAATTTTTTTTAATCTGGGAAAGTTTTTCCTCCTCTGATATGGGAGTGGCAGGCCATTCCCTACCTTACCTAAAGGATGATCTCTTTTGTAATGGAAATTAGCAGAGTAAGGATACTGGCAGTCGGAATTAAAAAGTTGAATTTTGATTTAATAAGATCCCAAAGCTAAAATGTGTACTTTAGGTTTGAACTGGGTCAATAGATCTGATACCAAAAGATAATGTGTGTAAAATTGCAAATTCACTTTAGAATTTCAGTGATTTCTTTTAGAAGCATCAACTCTGTCCTTGTGCTCAGACCACATGGACAAGTGGAAGGTTACCCTCCCCCATATGATTTAAAAGGGTGAGATGAGATTGGGAGACCTGGTCTGCAGGGCCTGAAAAGGGAGAGGGGAACCAGAGGATGGCATTTCAGCTCTTCAAGGAAGTAAAGTAAAAGGGAAAAGGCTATTCACAGCTGAAAATGGCGAGTCACATGGTCCTTCTAGGGAAGTTTTCTTTTACTTAAGGAAAAAAGGAAATACAAAGCAGCATCTGAGAATGCTCTTCCTATCAGAATTAAGCAGAAACATGTTATTTGGCATTTATAACTGCAAAGTGCTTAACATAAGGATGAGTATTTGTTAGATGCAACATTAATCTAATCTGTTATATGATTTTTAAATTTGTAGTTTGTTACATATAGATTGGGATTTTAAAAGGATGTGATAGAAATTTGCTAATTTGCAACTTATATTTGGTTATAAATGAGCACTGAAAATGTTGATGTGTGCTATATAATGGTAGATTTAAGCTGGAAGGGAATTCAACTGTAACAAACAGTTACAGTTGAAATGTGGAGGAAGGCTGGATACTCTTGAGTAATGTGACTGAGTGTCTTAAAAAAATATGGGTTTTGATTGCAGATGGTTTCAGTAAGTAGTGAGGGTGTGAGGAAGTATTTTAAAACAATTATGTAATGTGAGATGACTCTATTTAAAAGAATATCAGGTGATAGTGTGCCATGTGGTGGTAAGCTGAATGGGTTAATGGCTTATTTTAAGTTTTAAGTAAACTTAAATAAATTTTAGGTAATCCATCTAAATATTAGGAATTCCACTGTTAAATTAATTAATCAATTGGTTAAAAAGAGATGTTATGAATCTTATGTAAGAGTTTCCTTGTAGAATTCTTATTGAGAAAATGAAAATCCTTTAAAAATGTATACATAAATATATGGGTGTGATTTTCAAGCCTGTTCCATCTGAGGATGTATTAATAAGTATGTCAAAAGTTTATTTCTGCTATTACGAAGGAAATTTTAGCTAACACTGTTTTTGCCATGAATCAAGCAGTTACTCTAAAAGTATGTTTGTTAAAAAAAAAAAAGCTTATGGGCAAATGTGAAAAGGCTTTGGTTTTAGATCTTTTCTTGTAATTTCTGTCAATTAGGTTCAAGGGTGTTGTGATAAATTGTAAACTGTTCTTAAGACAGGAAAATATTTGTTGTATTAAGAAATACTTTGTAAAATCTTTTGTACGGTTTTTGGAAGCCCTACCCAATTTGTATTTGTAAGTTACAAAACTGGGAAAACTTTAGTTTTTCTAAAGAACTTAAAAGGAAAAAGCTGGTGTTCTTTTGCAACACTGTTGGCCTCAGTATTACCTACAGGGTCATGAAGCATGGCCTGTTTCGAGGACCCTATTCTCAGAAAAGATTGTAAGATGCTTGCAGCTAGAACTGCCCCTCAAAAAGAACAATGGGGGGGGTCAACTGGACATTTTTGATGATCCCTCTTCTTATGATCCTTAGGGTTTTGGCCCTCTCCTCCAGCCCCAGCAACGGGTCTTGCTGAGGTGTGACCCTCTTAAGTCTCTGGGTATCTCCCCCAATGACCCCTTTCTTTTCTCAGGTGTCAGCTGATCTTTCCCCTTGCCAGCTAGATCCCCTAGCCTTGCAGCCCAATCCAGTTCAGGCAGCATTTTCTCTCACAAGAAATGGGACTTCCTGTCTCTCTCCACAGGGCTGTCTGGGCTTCTTCCCTTGAGGGAAGTACCTACTTCTGGTGGGACAATTAGAGTACACGTTCCATCTCAGACCTCATTCAGGTTAGAGAGAAACAGGGGAGGTACTCGTAAGACCCCACTACCGAGGGAAACTTTCTTGGGGTGGCAAGCCCAAAAGTTTGGGAATCTTTTGGCTAGCGATGACCCCACAATATTCCCCAGGAGCAGCTGCTGTTCCCACTAGTGACGCAAGATGGGATTACTCTATTGAAGGGGCAGCAGCTACAGCCTGGAAGTTCAGCACATAGCCACAGCCATGGGTAGAGAGGGTGAAGAGGGATGGGTAAGGATGGAGAAGCCAGCCACTTGCTGTCTGCATTTGGTAAGACAGTCCATCCTTCTGTCAATAATATTTATATGATATGAAAATGCAATTGATGTCATCTGAAATTTGTTTGGGTTCACAGCTAAAACAATTTTGTTATAGTTCTAATGCTAAAACCTAAAGCTGGTACAGTATGTATATGTGGGGAAAGGAGCAGTCCTCAGGCTAGTAAAAAGTGCAGCCCCAGCAGATGAGGAGATTGTATATAGCACTTGCTTTGGTGAGAATTTGAAAATGTACAGAAATGATCTTCAGTGATTGGCTTTTAGGACAAATTTAAGATCTAAGATGTAAGATAAACTCCCTGGGAACATTCTTTCTGAATCTATAGGAATAAATAGATGTTGTATCACTGTTCCATGGAACAAGACTGGGCTTTAAAGTTAACTGTAATTGTATCTTATCTACAGAGAGACTAGGGGGAAGGAGTTCCTCCCTGCGAAAGGGTGGCCCCAGGTGGTCTGGGGACTCCAGGAATGGTCTTGATAGGAGTGGCCAGTAAACTGGAGATTTGGATTGATAGAATTAAGAGTGGGCAGTAGAACAAATTTGGGCATAGTGACAGAGTGGGCCTTAGGAGAGCCAGTTCACATGGGGAAAACTAAGGAGTTTTCAAGGTAAGGTTTTCCAGGGCCTTTAGACAAATGGGACTAAAACTCTTTTGGGGTAATAGACAAAGGTTCCAACTTGGAATGAGGTCTTTACATGTTACAAATGATATAAAAGCAAATAGTATTAAAACAATTGACTGAATTAATTACTGAGACTAAATCAGAGACACCTTCAGTTTGGGGAAAAGAATTTCAGTCTAATTTTCTTAGAGGCAGGTGGTCTCTGGCAATATTTGGCACTGATGCAAAAGTTAAATGCTTGTTTTGATTTGAATTCATTTCATGAACATAAAAGTTCAAGTGAACTTATCACATGTGTAGCTCATTCTTTTAGATTGGGCAGGGTTAGAAAGGGACAAAGTAGTTTGGGAAAGAGATATAAATCTATTAGAGCAATAACTTATGACTTATTCAATCAGAACTAGAACAGGTATATAAAGGCATGTAAGCTATGTAAGACTTGCTTCAAAAGATGTTCCTTAGCCAACGTGAAATTATAGTCATATCTGAAAATGATTATTGGAGCTTGCTATTTTAAGATTTTATGGGACTATTAACTGACTGTTCTTCTGAGTCTAACTCCAGGTATGGATAGCAAGAGAGGATGTCTAAGCCACTGATCCATGATACCAATGAGCCTGTGACATGCTGGGTATGAACTGCAAAAAGGATATCTCATGGGAAGGTTGGGAGAGCAGCTGTTCAGCCTGGGCTGTGGTAGGATTCTCCTGACTCAATTTCCCCACTGACACCTGGCAGACTTTAAGCCTGGGCGAATGCCAGTTGACAATCTACTCCTGCCTGGAACTGACATGAAGTTAGGGAGATGTTGTTTCCCTGCACTGTCCCTGCTCTTAATGGCAAATTCTTAAAATCAAAAGTTTTATAAGCATAATACCAGATCTATCAAATAGATTATTGGTAGGGGAACATCTGAGGTTAAGTCTAAAATTAAGCTATTAGGCTTAGGACTTTAGACCAAGAACAATAACTTAGGGTCCTTTAATTCTTAGTAATAGTGTGGAGACAATCAGGTCAAGGGCTTGTGAGGCTAGCATGCATAGTTTATTATTTTATCTTAGATAGTTAATGTTAAATGAAAAATGGTTTGTGGTCTATATTGTAAATGCTTTAAAAGAAGCATCACATGACCAGAAGTTGAAATCATTTTATGATGTGATATGTACTATGTTAAAAATGATTATTTATTGTATTTATATGTAAGTACTGGAGCCTGGTATTGACTCCTTAGTGAAATCTCATCTACTTATGTGGGAAATGAATAGCAAATTGATGTAAAATGTAGAAGCTGCATTTTAATGTGAACTTTTTAAAAACATGACAACTGGTCGAAGTTTCAATTTTGATTTTTGTAAGAGTGATAGGAATGATAATCTAAAATTGTATTAAGTTCAGTTTTGTAGGAGAGTGGACATATGGATTACAAGAAGGTAAAGGGAAGAAGATGCTGAGGTGCTGTGCTGAAGACGGTTTGAAGGAGCATTCAGACCAGAAAACTGCCATCAGATGATATTTCTCCCCAGCCTGCTGTATGAGATGGAACCTCTAAACGGACAATTCATTAATTTACCTTTTCCTTTGAATCTCTGTATCTGTACTTATAACAAGGGGACTGCCCTTTGTAATCTGTCAATGCATCAGTCAACTTTGCTCCCTTTCCATATTCATATAAAAGGGAGATAGATGAAGGGAAGAATTCATAGGGGAAAGAATGTGAGGATGTATTTATTGATTGGATTTAGATGTGGAAACAAGAACAAAGTAAGGGGATGGGAGGAATATGGTTGGGATGTGCTTGAACCTTGTACTACCTATTCCCTCATCCCAATTCAGAAAATATTTAGCATGACTGGGAAACCAGTAGACAAAGTTACGGAAGGTTACTGCATTTAAAAATTTTAAAGCTGTTTACTGTCATTTGTAATTATTATTATTAGTTATTAAGCTCCCAAGCCTCATGCTTGGAAGTCATACTTTGTCAGTATTAAATTATTTAGGCCTTTTTGCTTGGGCAAGGAAGGAGAGTGGGTGCCAGTGGAAACAGATGACAGAGATGATCCGGATGGTGCAAGGAAATTGATAAGCAATGTGAGACTATGTTACAGGAATATGAACAAAACTCTGTTTGAAAGCTAGCATGTGAGAAGTCTTCAAAGGAATAAATTAAGAGGAGGGATTCAATGGGAACAGATTTAGTGAAGACTTCTCAGGGATATGGAGTCTTCTCTCAGACCTTAGGCCCAGGTTTCCATTCCTCCAGTCAGTTGATTTCCATATAAGGCTATGTAGTGCATTAGCATCAATGATTGGATATGACTCACTAACTCCTCAATACCTAATTTGCATATGTACATGCAGTCTGCAGTCCTCACACAGGTACACCTGATTTGCACAAGTTCTCAATGCCCAATTTGCATGAGCTGTCAATGCTTCATTTGCATATATTTTTCAATGCCTAATTTTCATATAATGAGTGTATTTTCGCGGGCTTTGTAACATCCAGGTGGGGAATTCGAACCGGTTCTAAGAGGGATTGGTTAGATTTCCCACCTAGAATGTAAGACCTTGCTTCTCATGGATGAGAGTAATGCTCAGCAGCGGGAGTCAGGGTCTATATAAACTGCCATTCTGCTTCTGTGAGGCACTTCACGACTCCAGCTTTACTGGTGAAGGGACCATCCATTTTTCCCAAGAATCGAATAAAGGAGATTTTCTGTTTTTACTTGGAGACGCCTCTGAGCAGTCAATTTGAGTAAGGGGGGGTTCCTGCTTCCCCCAAACACAATCAAAGTTTGACCCCCCCCCTCTAATTTTTTTTTAATGCTTTCCCTGCAAAAATGCACCAAACCGTAGGTTATTGACTAATTTAAAATTACCAATCTAGACTTAACAAAGAAATGATTAAGAAAAATAGAAACAAGGGCAAAATTTCATGTTAATAATTTGGAAGTAAAATTCCAACTGTTAGGTCAATTCCTCCTTTACTGTATCCAAACATATGTACGAACTAGAATAGGGTTCATTTCACACTCTTGGAAAGATTTAGTATCACACATCAGAATCTGGAAGGAACCTTAGAGATCATGCAGTCCAATGCTGAGGAATCAGGGTTAAAATATAATTGGAAAATGTTTAACAAAATAAATAAAAATACAGTAAAACATAGGTAATATTATTTTGTGGTTTTCTAAGTCAATATTAGCCAGTAGGGATCCATTTCTATTTGTGTTTGACACTACTCACTAGTCTAACCTCTCCTTTTTTCACTTTACAAATAGGGTAATTAAAGCCTAAGAAGGTTAAATGATTTATCACATAAATGGTAGAGTCAGAAGACTTGGGTTCAAATTTTACCTCTGATTCATACCACTAATGTGAGCTTAATAAAGTCACTCCATCTCTTTAGGGTTTCACTTTCCTTATGTGTAAAATGAGGAGCTGGACTAGACACCTCTGAGGTTCATTCCAGCCCTAGATCTATGCTCCAATGCTTTGTACAGAAGTACTCACTAGAAATGGATTAAAAAGAAATTAAAATCAAAATGCGGAAACTACAAATAACAAATAACTAACATTTCTTTTAAAAGGCATGATATAAATGCAAGGTAAGAGGGGGTAAAGAATTCCATTGATCACCTAAAGGCTCCTGGATCTTTCTGCTCACCTAATGGCCCTCCTCTCATCAAGTGTACTTGATGTCCTGAGTTTGCTTCTTTTGGGTGGTTTCTGTCGGGTAGTTCTTCTAGGAGGAAGAGTATATGCAGCTCCCTGGGAAGTTACCAACTACCTGGCACTTTGCTAGAATCCTAAAGTACTTAGAATGGACCTTCAACATCTGGACAAGTGATCATCTAACCTCCACTTCAAGATCTCCAATGACGGAGAACTCACTAAATTGTTAGGTAGCCCATTCCACCTTTAGATAACTATGATTATTATAGTTTTTCCCTTTGATGAAGGAAAATCTGCCTTTTGGCAAATTCCATCTCTCATTATCACCTCAAGAGCAGAACTAATCTAATCTTCCACAGCATAGCCCTTCTGATACTGGTCTCCTAATGAGACAGAGATCAAAGGATGTGATACGTTCAGGGTAAGAGATCTTTTCAATCTGACTTTTAGGGCAAAAGGCAGTCAGTGAAGAGATGCAACTCCATCTAAGTATTTCTGTAGAAAGCACTAGTTACCCAGGATCCCAACCCTGGAGTTATGCTTCAACTCCTCTGTTCCTTATCATTACATCCAGTTGCCAAATCTTGTATCTACTTTATTTTCACAGCCTCTTTCCCATTTTCTTCCTTCTCTTCACTAATTCAAGCATTACCTTATTTAAAGTCCTCATTACTTCTTGCTTGGACTATAACAGGAGACTAACTGGTCTTCCTTTAGTCTAGACTCTCCCTTGTTTAGTCCAATTCTACCCAGCTGCCAAAACCATCTTCCTAAGGGATAGGCTAAGCTATGCCATTTCTCTACTCAGAAGTATTCAGCTCTCTTACTTCTAGGAAAAAAATATAAAAATCTTCATTCCAGGATTTAAAGCCTTCCAAAATCTAGCTCCAACTGTTCTAACCTTGATCTGTATTATCCTCAACATATTCTCTAGTCAAACTGAACTCATTTCCCTTCCTTCACCCAAACAGTAAATCATGTCTGATATGCACTCCTCCTCCACAAAGACTTTCTTAATTAATGCTTTATCCTTCCCCAAATTACTCTGATTTTACATATCAATTTAGGTATCCCCCAGTTGAATATTAACTCTTTTGCCGGTAGGACCTATTTCCATTTGGTCTTTATATTCCCAGTGCTTAGCATAAACTAGGTGCCCTAATAAATGCTTGCTGAATATGAAAGAATAATTTTATACTTTTAACATGTGTGACAGGACCAGCATTTTCTTCACTCAGAGTTTCCTGACTTCTTCCTCCCAGGCAACCTGACTGGTTGAAGCATCCAGGCTCCAGAGAAATAAAAGGTCCCAAGCCCAAGTCACATGTAGTCAGTGTGCCTCTCAGACTTGGTGCTTGCCTAAAACCATGTGAGTCACAGTACCCTGATAATATACTGACCAGACAAGTTTCCAGATCCAGATGGAATTGGAGATAAGGCCTAAGGCCCTGCCCCACTATTCAGAGAAGTTAAATACCACAGTATTTAGTTGTGTGTTAAACAAAGTAAACCTCCTGCCTCAGGAACTTACTTAGCTGGGTGACACTGGACAAATCCCTTAACTTCAGTTTGCCTCAGTTTTCTCAACTGTAAAATGAGGATACTAAAAGCACCTCCTTTGCAGGCTGTTGTGAAGACCAACTGCAATATTTGTAAAGCACTCAGCACAGCGCCTGGCCAGAGCCCTCCGTAAGTGCTTATTCCCTTCCATTCCCCCTCCTTTGTTCAATGACTCACAAGTGCTTCATTTCATCCCAAAACTGAATCTGAATTAACAGGGCACAGGGGCTAGAGCACCTAAAATAACA
The DNA here is from genome assembly GCA_028658325.1 of Potorous gilbertii. Taxonomy (NCBI): domain Eukaryota; kingdom Metazoa; phylum Chordata; class Mammalia; order Diprotodontia; family Potoroidae; genus Potorous; species Potorous gilbertii. Next base: position 431,130,825 of record CM053770.1, on the reverse strand, counting down.
TGCAACTAGTCATTTAAAGTGATTCTCTGCTAAATAAAAAGGGAACAGTAAAGACAATGGTAAATTAACTTCTTGTCCTGCCAAAGAATAAATAACAGGCTGTAATCATTTCAATATATTTTTCTCTAAAAATTCCACACCAGCATTACAGCTTTTGACAACTTTTCTGACTAAATAAAACCTTTTTTTTGGTTTGAGTACTATATTCTACAAAGTTAAATTACTAATTTCAGGATCCCATTTATATTGGCAAGCATTTTTCTACGCATTGATGGGGAGTGGAAAAACATTCCACTTTTCTGCCATTGGTCCTGTACTGCTGAAACACAAGTTTTATAGTTTGGACTACTCCATTGGTCAGTTTCAGAGATTAGCACAGTGCCTGGCACATAGTAGGCGCTTAATAAATGTTTGATTAATTACTGTTCCATCAATTCTGCTAACACCATTTAAAGTTACTTTGACATCAAAATTTTGTGAGTCAGAAGTAATTAACCTGAAATCAAATGTCAAAATAAAAACAAAGTTTAAATCTACTGGGGTAATACAGCCCACTTCTTAATAGGAAACAACTAAAGTTTAAACTATTAGGAAGGAAAATTAAATTCGATATTAGGAACAACTACACATACAAGTATGACCCCAAACTTAAGCACAATTTTGAAAAATAAAATAATACGTTAAAATTAGTAGGTACATTTAACAGACATCTATAAGGGGGATAGGTGGGGGAAATGGGATATATCAGGCCGTAACTGGACATCTATAATTACAAATAACAACACACTGTGCTCGGCAAAAGGTAGGCAATTATTAAATGCTAGTTGATTGTTTCAGTTCCAATTAAATAACCCAAAGGGTATTACAACTTACCTCAAGAGAAAACAAAACATAGCATTCTAATTGTACTTCAATTTCAACTATTCCTTCCAACTTAACTGGAAGGGTGTGTGTTCGTCCTTCATTGCCAAAGAAGACCATGCCATCAGAGAAATAATGAAATGACTTGCACTTGACTTAGTTTTGAGTGAGGGAGAGCTGTGCAGGTCACCAGCCTCACTTCTCCTCCTGAGCCATCTGAATTCAGTGACCAGATATTCCTTGCCCAAGGTCACACAGTTAGTGAATGTGATAACCTCCTCCCTATAAACAAGAATATTAAAAAGCTATCCTAATTTTGAATTTTATCTTAGATGATTATAATTTCAGACCCTCCTAGTTGTATGATAGAGTCTTCTTCTCAAACATACCTTGGATCTGGTTTGTAGGTGTTTTGTATATAGAAGTTAAGCTCCTTGTGGGCCAGACTGTTTCACTATTGTCTTTGTTTCTCTAATACTGAGTACAGGGCTTGTTACATAGTAGGAACTAAATTAATATTTGTTGTTGTATTGAGTCTAAAGCAGTTTAGGTGGACAAAGCTAGTTCTTTACTTTGCTGCCGAAGAAGAGCATGCCATCAGAGAAATAATGACATGACTTGCACTTGACCCTGTTTTGAGTGGTAGAGGGCTGTGCAGGTCACTAGCCTCACTTCCCCTCCAGAGCCATCTGAATCCAGTGACCAGATATTCATCAGGATGACTGGAGATGACTCAGGATAAGGCAATTGGGGTTAAGTGACTTGCCCAAGGTCACACAGCTAGTGAGTGTCAAGTGTCTGAGGTGAGATTTGAACTCAGGTCTTCCTGACTCCTGCACTGGTGCTCTATCCACTGCACCACCTAGCTTCCCCAAGTGGAAGGGAATTCATTCTTGAATGGCCAACAATCTTGACTCTTGTTTATATTCCCCTATAAATCTGCCCCAGGAGAAGGGTCCACTCATAATATCAGATGCCTTTCTCTAGGTCTCTTGATATAGCATGGTTACCAACAAAGCACATGAGTTGTCCATATGTTATCCATGCCTCTCCATTTGTAACTAGGCCATCTTTTTTACCCAGACATACATTTCCCTGATGATGGCCTTACAGCCACTGCTCCTGAATATAAATTCTTATTAAATTAAGTCAACAAGCGTTAATAAGTACCTATTATTCTCCAATATATCTAAGACAATGATTTCTTTAATGCCATCCACTTAGAATAAACAGGATTCTCCATCAAGAGATTACTCCTTCACTATTATCCATTGCACCTAAGTATAACTGACAAATTCTATTATAAAAATGTATGGGTTTTTTTTTTCCTATCAAGAATCACTCTATTGTATTATTTCCTATTAACTATTTTCCAAAGATATTGTAGGATCCTCCCAAATACTGCTTTGTTATTTGGCTTCTATATCACTATTCTGGAGTGCTGCCTTAAAGGTCTGTTTTGTTTTTCCTTCTTTAATTGAAAACAAGAATGCTAGTTTCTTTAACAACGCAATTAAAATACTACAAATTCTTAAGACTCCCTTTTACCCTTGTTGTACCTGTCTAGTTAAATTGAACTTCCTGAGTTCACTCAAGGAAGCACACTTCATAATATACTAAGGGTTTTAAGTCCTCAAAACAAAAACATTAAAAATCTCAATAGCTGTTATTTACAAATTATGTTTAAAAAATTATGACATGAAAATCATACTCAAAGTACAGAAATTATCATACAGAAACTTAACAAAACATCAACGAATGTTGAAAAGTATACTCTGAGACTTTAATCTTTATTCATTACCATGACCACAGAAACTTATCAAAGAATAAGAAAAAATTGACTTTTACTAAGCTAAAACATTTTGAAAAAAATTGTTTTTATTTTTTTAAGGATGAAGGGGAATTCTCTTTCCTTCAAAATTTTTTCCCTTCCCAAAATAGACCAATGTTCCTTAGAAATCAAAGCAATATAAGTATATGCTATAATATTGACACAGATGGAGCACTAACTATAAGGATACTTATTCAATAATGCCAGTACAAACCTCTAGTTCAAATGAAATTCCTACCAGAAATAGAAATGCTGCAAAATATACTGTTCATGTTTGAGAATTATGTCCCATAATCATGCATTGTTGTTTTATTTTGGACTATTTTCGCTTCTAAAAGCTCTGATTACTTGTTAATCACTACTTCAGAATGGTTTACTGCATGCTAATTCAGGCACAAGGCATCTTCACCTAGGGTATTTTTCACAGAAAAATGCTTTGGGGAGGGAAAATGCATTGATAAAGCTTTCCATGACTTCATGAATATATATATATATATATATATATATTCATCATAGCTGTGAAAATATAGACATAAAACAGCTTTAAATAGATACAAATAGATTTCAAAGTGATAACACATTGCATGACATCTTAACCTAGCTTTAAAGTGCAAAGAGATTTTTGAGAGCTTAAAATCACTAAAGGGCTTTCTATTCTTTTGTAAATGCTCCTCTGCATCAACGGGTCGAAAAATCATGGAACTGAACTCATGAAAAACAGTGCTTAATAAATATTTAATCTACCAGGAGACCTAGGCTCACTGAAGAGTTCACCCAAAGCTTACTGTGTAAAAGACAGCCATTTACTTTTTACCCCATCCCAATTCTAACGTTGGGCATGTTACTTACTCCTAAATAATCTAACAAAGGGACTAAGATAAACTATTTAATAGGTGGGAACTCCTCAGAATAACTACAGTGTTATAATTATCATTATTCTAAGCTACCCTTTTCCCTTAAATTATATAACCTGAAAAGTACCCCCCTACTTAATTGAAAATTAAACTTACTATTAATATCAGTCCTTCTATCATACTAGAGTTATAAAAACATCTCCAGAGAGGTCACTAAACTCCAAAAATCAAGTTACAATGAAAACTGCTTTGTCCAATTTGTCAAGTAGAAATCCCTATTAATTCACACTATCTAGCTTTCACTGTAAAATAATTCACTATCACAATCATATTCATAAAGATGGTCAAGTAATTCTTAAATCCAGGAAAAACTGGATTATGTACAACTAAAACAATAGTTTTAGTTTTTTGAATATTAGTAACCCATATTCAGCATCTTTTGTAACTTTTTGAAGATGAGAATATTTGATTAATGATACCATATTCCCTGATAGTATTAGATATACTCTATCCCTGAACACTAATTCTAAAAATGTCATTGATTAAAGCATTTAACTGTAACTTTTTCATATTAAAGTTGAAGTATGGCAAGGCTGCTTAAAATAAAGCAATACTTATTTAGCATCATCAAGGAATAAGATATTTAACATAAGTGAATTTTCAGAAAAACTTGAAATGCTAAAAAAAAGTGTTAAAAAATAAAGTGTTAAAACTTTATTTTATCCATTTTTTTCATGAAACTATTTCTAAAAGATATTACTTGTTTCTTGTATTCTGAAACTGAAGATCATATAATAATATTTTATGGTTGACTCATGGTCACTAGTTGGAATATCCATTATTATGCTATATAATACTACTACTCTGGGTTTGCTTTTTAATTTTCTATTCCTTCCTTGAGTGTCAGACTATCAGCTATCAGTTCTGTCACCTAGCCTGATTCAAAGGACCTTCCACCTCCTTTCTAGGTCATTGTTTCCAATCTGCTATTATCTGGCTAAGGATCGGATAACCAAGCATGTTAAGAACTATTAAATAAAAATCAATAAGGCTTCTGAGTGCTAGAGGTCCAATGAAAATAACAAAGGCCTAGGGCAAGGAGTCTGGGACAGTACTTTCTTGCTGGAGGTTGAAATTAATTAGGGACATTACTGTACTTGCTATTTTAAGGGAAAGACCTTAAAAATTTTAAAAACAAAATTTATTTCTAAATTCTTAGGGTTTGTTGTCGTAATAATTATCTACTGAAGTAGAGGGACACCAAAAAGAAAAAGCATCCTGATTGTTAAAACCTTGTCTCTGATGCTTATTAGTTGTGTGATCCTGGTTAAGTCACTTAAGTTAATGTGCTCTTTCCTCTCTATAAAATGGAAGATATAATAGGTGTGACACCAACCTCATAGGGTCACAGTGAAGATATCAAATGAAATACTAAATCAAATAACACTGAATAGAGCAGTTAATGTCCAACATAGATGCCAGCTATCATCCTGCTCATCATCATAAGTAATGTAATCAATATGGAAAGACTCCAGAGTATTTTTCATTTTAGCCACTTATTACTAAGTAAATATACTTGAAGTAATGTAACCATAAATGTAAAAATGAATGCAAAAAGTTTTTGCAAATATAACCCACAGTGGCAAATAAATCAAAACCAAAGGTACTTGTATTGAATACACATATATTACACAACTCCACCATCTTTCTGAATCCTTATCAGTGAATTGTTCTTTAACTGGAAGTTATGTCCCACAGGGAAACTGAGAAACCATAAAAAGTGCCCCAGAACTAGTTTCCTTTGTGTGTCCTTTTCAATATTACAAATCCTCCTGTGGTCCCTTTAACTGCCATAATTACCCTTATGTTACAATCTATCCAACTATTTTGGACAGTCCCAAAACTTAGATGAGTAACAATTCTGATGCTAATCTGTTCATTATAGAAAAGTGAAAGGAAGTTAAAAGGACTGCTTTGCCCTCCCCAGAAATCGGCTGTTGAGGGGCAAGGAGAAGATAAAGAGAGGTTTAGGGAGTCATGGTAACCAGAGCCAGGTAGAGATGCACTGAAAAGAAAAAGATCCAGAACATTGGTTGAATATACCCAATTCACACATATCAACTCTCTGGACAGTTTTTAAAACATATAATCATGGAAAATTTCCTTCAAACTTCTACAACAAAGCAAAATTTTTTTTTACCAGGTTTTGTTATCCTAAATTATGCTCCTGGACATCAAAGAAATCAAACTCTTTGGCAAACACCTTAATTCATAATCAAAAATGCTATGCTTTCTCTTAATTACTTCAAACATTCCCTGACTAGTTTGCCAATAAGATGCCATGTATAATAAAAATAGATATCTTCCTATCCTAAACATTCCGATAATTTTGCTTTTTCTCAACTCTTCCTCAACGCCAGAAGAAGCACTTTTGATACTTCATAAACACTGACTCTGCTAAGTTATTTATTCATGCATGATATGCCACTACAAAAGAATACCTTAAATCAACATAATTAGGTAAGGAATACAAGACAACATCAGTGAACATCTATGTTTTTCACTGATAATTGAATTTTTCTACTCAGACATACAAAGTTTAAAATTTTCTTCATTTCACCAGATGGAATCACTATAAGAAAGTCCTACAAAAATTTAAGATATGACTGACAGGAGCGTGGGCTAGTTTCCTCCAAGTAAGGATCAAATTTAAATATCATTTCAATGGAATTAAAGTAATTATAACTGATATTCAGTCTTCTGACAACCCAGTGTCACACAAAAATGTGACTATTTGTCAAGTCAGCACAGGAACTACAAGCTGGTTCAAAAGAGTTACCAAATACCATTTGTGGCTGCTCTAGTAGTTGTTCATCAAAGTATCTTTTAAAGACAACTTTAAAAGATGCTTTTTAACCTTAAATTATCCTTAACACTTGAGGGGGAAAAAATGAAATAAACACATAAAGATTATATTATTAAGGTGATCAACATACCTAAGTCTCATTTTGATCCCTTAAAATATTTTAAACTTGTAACCTGTAAAAACTGATTAAATTAAAAGAAATACCTCAATCGAGTTCTGAATCACTGGAATTTTTTTTCTCTATTTCCTGTTAATACACTGATAATATCAACATTCAACACACTCTGTCTGTACAAGTTTAAAAAGAACTTTTCTATGATCATAAGACTAAATTTATAGCTAATTCAGCCTGCAGTTCATCTACCTGACTCTCACTGCTCTCATTATTTTTAGTTATCAAATAGCCAAAAGTTTATAAAATAAAAAGAAAATGAGTTCAAAACTAGTAAGTAGTTTATAAAAGCCAGGTGCATGCATATATATATATCTCAGGTTCTATTTAGAACTGAATTTTCAAAACTCAAGCTTGCTTAAAATTAAAATTGTTTCACAAATGTAAAATATTTTCTATTTGTATATGTTGACAGTTCCTTGACAATGTAAAACACGTTAAACAATGGTAATAACCGAGAATACAACAAAAAAAAAGCCTTATTCCAGTCTGCTGCATGCCACGTTTGAAACTAAGACTGATCAATACTTTCTTTTATATGAATTTGTTACAATGAGTTTTCCTTTATGAAAAATGAATGAATCTTAATAGATAGTATTTACTTAAAAAAGAGACAAAATGGATGTAAAATAAGATGCCTTAGGGTGGTGTTAAAGGTCATTACCTATGGGTGACCAAACTATTTTCGACGAATAAAAACTACTGCAAAGTCTTCTAATGAGAAGCGGACCTCCTGAATACAGAGGTGGTGGGGGGGGGCGGTAGGACCGAGGAAGCTACAAAGTCCCTCTACTAAAAACCTCTCTTATCAGAAACATGTGAAGAATTTCTCCACAACAATTAAGTTGACTCGAAGAAGGGAAACCCTAACATCTCCAATATACTATATATGGAATCGCCCAGGACCAAACACACAAATACACAAACTCCCAGGCTCCGACCCCTGGGTCTACAGACCGGTCGGACGAACCCCGAGCACGGCCACCACAAGCACGCACCTGTCACCTGGAACCCCAGAACGAGCTGCGCCCCCGCCCCCCCTCCCCAAACACACCCACCCCGTCCACCTCGCCAGGACCCGCGGCTGAGGTGACAGGCGGAGAAAGGGGAAAGAGTAAAAAAAACCCCAACCCCCTCCGAGGGCACCGGGACCCCTTTAAAATGGGCGTCACTAAGACGGATGGAGAGGACGGAAGGACCGGGATCCCCCACTCCTCGGCAGCACTCCGGCCCCCTCCCCCAGCAAAGTTTCCTTCCCCACCCCCCAGCCCCATTTCAATCACCAGCACACACCGAGACACTTTCGCACACGACTAAGGGGCGGATCGAGGGCAATGGGGCAGCGGCGGCAGCGGGAGCCCTCCCCCACCTCGAGGCTCTCCCGGGCTCCGAGGAACCCCCGGGCGGCTCGACGCGGCTCGACGCTCCCCGCCCCCCGCCCCCGGAGGTCCTCGGGCTCGGGAAGACCCTCTCTCCGCCTCGCCGGAGCGGGGGGAGGGGGATGAAGGGAGAGGGGGTGTGGAAGGGGAAAGCGAGAGGAAGCAGCAGGCGCCCCAGGCGCACGGGCCTGCAGAGCCCGGGGAAGCTCCTGCCAGCCGGGGCCCGAGGGAGGTGCGGGCAGCTGAGGGGAGACGGGGGAGGAATCCGGGGGAGCCCCGCAAAGGCCCGGCGGCGCGCTCCGCTCACCCTTCGCCGTCGTCGCCGCGGCCGCCGCCGCCGCCGCTCCCACTAGGGCAGCCGTCTCCGTCTCCGTCTCCGTCTCAGTCTCCGCAGCCGCCGCCGCCTCCGCCGCGGCCGCCGCCAGCGCCGCCGCCGCCTCCTATTCCACCCGGCAGGGGGGACACCTCAGCGCTCCCTCCCTGCTCAGCCCCCTCCGCTCCGCCGCCGCCGCCGCTTCTCGTGGCCGAGGGGGAGGGGAGCCGAGGAGAGGGGGTCGGGCTGGGGCGCCCCGCCGGCGGCAGCAGCAGCAGCAGGTCGAGGGCGATGGGGTGGGTGGGTGGGTGGCGGCGCCGCTCCCCGATCCTCTCCGCTCAGCTCGGACTCGCTCGGCCTCCCTCCCTCTTCCCCCACCCCCCCGCTCACGCTCCAGCCCTCCCCCCACCCCCCCAGCGCTCTCGCTCGCTCTCGTTCTCTTCGCCAGCAGAGTCCGAACCAAAATACTGTCACACAATATGGCGGCCCGAGCCGCGGGCAAACACCGCGAGATTTCGGCTCCCCCCGCCCCCCCATGCACACTCACACATACACACCCCTCCAGTCCTTTCCCCTCCCTCCCGCCAGCCGGGGAGGCGGGGGCTGAGCGCCGGAGGAGGGATGCTCTGCCTCGGCCACCTTCTCTCTCCGCTCTGCTGCTCTCCGTCTCTGTCTGCCTCTCTCTCTCTCTCTCTCTCTCTCTCTCTCTCTCTCTCTCTCTCTCTCTCTCTCTCTCTCTCTCTCTCTCTCTCTCATCTCCCTTCCCTCTCTCCCTTCGTTCTCTGTCCCTCTCATTCTCTCTTAATCTCTCTCCCACCACCATCCCTCTCTCCCTCTGTCTCCCGCTCTCGTCCTCTGTGTTTCCCTCTCTAGCACTCTCATTTTCTCTCTCTCCACTTTGCCCTTCTCTCTCTCTCTCTCTCTCTCTCTCTCGTTCTCTCCCACTCACTTTCCCTTTTTCATTCTCTTTCTCTCCCGCTCTTGTCAGTGTCTCCCCCCACTTTCCGTCTTTCCCTCCTTCTCTCCCTCCCTTTCTTCCCCACCCTTTCTCTCTCTCTCTCTGTCTCTCTCTGTCTCTCTCTCTGTCTCTCACACTTTCTCTGTCTCTGTCTCTGTCCCTCCGCCCCTCCCTCTCTCTCCCTCTCTCTGTTTCTCTCTCCCTCTCCCTCTCTGCTCTCTCTCCCTCTCCGTCTCTCTCTCTCTCTCTCTCTCTCTCTCTCTCTCTCTCTCTCTGTCTCTCCCTTTATTTCCTCCCTCCTCACTCTCTTTCCCTCTCCCCTTCCCTCTCTCCCCCTCTCTCTTCACCTCTACATTTCTTTTTTTCCTTTTTTCCTCTCTCCTGTACAAACAAATACACAGCACTAATCTAAAGGGAGCAAGTGACTCCAGGACACCTCCCTGCCCCTACCACTAAGGGGAGATAATACAGAATTTGGTTTAAACTGAAGAAAGGAGTCCGTTCTCCAAGCCCCCTTTCCATCCGCATTTCCCCACCCCACGGAGGAGCTTGTCCTGTTCACTAAGAACTCGGTGTTGGAGGTTAAAGAGCTGAGTATCAGAGATGCGCTCTCTTCCTCTCTGTCTTATACACGCACACACACACCACACCACACATGCACACACACGCACACCACACCACACACACACACACACACACACACACACACACACACACACACACACACACACACACACACACACACACACACACCTTCGTCTCTAGTACTGATGGCCAAGCGAGGAAGGAGGGGGAAGGGAGATAGGAAGTCCTAATAGTAGGGGAGATGTTGTTGCTACTTCTCTGTGCTCTGCCTTAGGCACTGAGAAGATGGGGGAGGAGAGAGGGGAGAGGAGGAGGAGGAGAAAAGGGAGGAGGGAGCAGAGTGGAAGGGAAGGAAGGAGAGATGCTGAAACTGCTGCTGTTGTCTCCTCCCAACTTTGGTTTCTGTGTGGGACACACCATGAGGGGGATGGGGAGTCCTGCTTTTCGGTTGTTTCGGATGCAAGACATCCCGTTTAAGCGGTGGGACAGAGGACTCAGCCCCCTCAGATCAGTAAGGGGTACTGGTTGTGAAAGAACAAGGCATGCATCACAGGGGTATGTCACAGCAAATGAGTATTTATTTTTTGGCAGTCTAGGAAATTATAAGTGAGAAGACCTAGCTGACTGACCTTGGACCTACCCCAAAGTAACAGCTTTTAAGAATTTAAAAAAGAGTTGAATACTTAGTGTTTTCAAGCCTTTAGAAAAATTAATCTTAATGTTGTTTATCTTGTTGGTTTTTTTTTATTTTACTTTAATTGTCCATTCCTAGAAGTCCTAGGAGCAGAGCCAGAAACATTTAAATGCTGTTGTGAGGTGGAATTGGGGCATAATTCAAGCCTTCCCTATTTTCCCAAAAAAAGGAGAACATCTGCTTGGTTTCCTTCAATAAATGGACTATCACTCAAAAATTTCATACAATTTGGGGTTATCTCCAGTTGTCCATGTCTGGCCACTGGACCCAGATGACTCTGGAGGAAAAAGTGAGACTGGTGACCTTGTACAGCCCTCTCTCACTCAAAGTCAACTGCAAGTAATGTCATCGTTTCCCTCATGTCATGATCTTCTTCAAAAACGGACAAATACGACAATTTGGGGTATTTATTTGAAATTCTAGTGATCTGACAACATTCCAAAATAGCATTGTAGTACTGTACCCTATCAAAAATGTCCAGGTCCACAATAGGTTCTTCCTTCAAAGACTTCTTAATATTTATTCCTTTGACAATTCTGAAAGACAAAATTATTTTCTTCCTTGTAATTACAGTCTGATTAATCTAGAATTTTAATTTTTGATGCTGTCTTTAAAGTTGTGAGGTTTTCTCTTCCCTTTTCCTCTTTAAAAGATACTAAAAGATTAAGTTAAGTAAGTTAAATCAACAAACCAGGCTATTTGCCTGGCACTATGCTAAGCACTGGTCTGAAATCCAATTTAGGTCCTGAACATACTTCAAAGACCATTTATGCATTTAAAAATTTTTTCAGAGTCTTTCTTCTTTTAGTTGAAATTTTGATATGTATTCCTGCTATGAGAGGCAGCATGTGGTAGGGGGCAGAGACCTAAGAATCAGGTAGATTCAATGGGAGTCCTGCCTCTGACATATAGTGACTCTGGACAAGTCACATCTCAGTGCCCCAGACAACTCTAGGTTGTCTGCATTGGTAGAGAATGTTTTCTCATTAGCAGTTTCCTATACCGGTGAAATCACAGATCTAGTACAAATTCTCACTCTATTGGTTATCTTGAGAATAAAGAAAATTGGGATTTCTTCAAAAACAAAGATTTTATATTTTGTTTCATCCACTGGTAAATGGAAAACTGATGAAAATGTAAACTTCTCAGGTGATCTATGATTAATTTGAAGGAAATTGCTTTCTTGACCAAGTAGTTGTAAGTGATAGTAATTAAATTGTTAAACAGACCATGTTTGAGCTCTTCAAGGCCCTCTTTTTCCTGCAGAAAATGAAATATATTTATATGAAAATGGTTCTTTACAAAAATTAACAAGATTACTAAGTAACAGTATGGTATAGGGTCAAATGCACTGAACTTGGAGAGAACCTGAGTTTGAATATAGATCTATGACTTTGGGAAAGTACCTTCCTTCTCAAGGTCTGGGTTTCCTCATTCATAAAATGAGGAAGTTGGCCTAAGCGACTACTAAGGACCAGTGTAACTCTAAGTCAATCCTATGACACTCCTGTGATGATAGAGTCCTGGTGACTCCACCTTCCTGGTCTCAGTGACATTCCTTCTTTTCCATTCTGATTGCCATCAAAATGTGATACTAACACATTTAACTATCCTACGTATAAGTGGATAGATTGTCAGTCATAAATTATTTCCCTCTCCAAATTTTCTCCAGCATATTATTTGGGCCTTTCCGTTGCATTCATCATATTCTACCTTGAACTTAGTTATATACTATCTTGTCTTTCCTGTTAGACTACAAACTTATTGAGGGTAGGAATTGTGCTAAGATAAGCTTTGCAGTCCTTTTTTACTATTTTTGTTATTCCAGTATCTGGCACAGTGCTTTATAAATACATGCTTAGTTTGTTGTTGAATTGAATTTATTTAATTTTAATGCAGCTACTACATACAAGGCTCTTCAGAGCTACACTGGTAGCTACATACTTCTGCATCCAAATTGAAGGGCCTTATATTTCAAAAAGTTCCCCCACTCTCCAAATAGAGACATATTAGGACAAATATCTATTTGTCCACTACTGCAGGGTTCAATGACAGACTGGAGATTCCATAAGGGAAGTTATAGAACAGTTTTAGAAAGTCAGGGCTTCCTTCCTTTGCCACAGATTTCTAGGTGACCTTAGCAAGTGGCTTTACTTAATTAAACTCAAATCTTTCAGTTTCTCCATTTGCAATTTAATTAAATTCAACTCAACTAGCTTTTTTTTTTTTTAAAAAAAAAGCATTTTCTAAGTTCTAGGCACTGTACTAAGCACTAAGTGTTTAAAGAAAAAACGTAGTCTTTGATCTCACCAATTTTGTATCCTAATTCTAAAATCTCACAGATATTACATTCCCCCGAAGGAGGTAAATAGCATAGAAATATTTAGGTACATATATATATAGAGAGCATATGTGTGTATGTGTATAAGTCACAAGATAGAAGAAAGGGTGTGTATGTATGTGTGTGTGTGTGTGTTTGTCCTTCATTGCTGAAGAAGACCATGCCATCAGAGAAATAATAACATGACTTGCACTTGACTTTGTTTTGAGTGAAGGAGGGCTGTGCAGGTCACCAGCCTCACTTCTCCTCCAGAGCCATTTGAATCCAGTGACCAGATATTCATTAGGATGACTGGAGATAATCCAGGATGAGGCAATTGGGGTTAAGTAACTTGCCCAAGGTCACACAGCTAGTGAGTGTCAAGTGTCTGAGGTAAGATTTGAACTCAGGTCCTCCTGACTCCTGCACTAGTGCTCTATCCACTGCACCATTTAGCTGCCCATAGAGAGTATATAAAGGTAATCTGAAAGGGGAAGACAGCAGCTGAGGGGACCAGGAAAGTAATAGGGTTAACTTGCAAACAGCTATGAACATACAACATCCATACAGAATGTATCACAGCAGTAATTGTAGGGGGGAAGGGGGTTGGGAGGAAAGAGACAAAAACACTAGGAAAGGACTCCCAGAAGGTAGGATTGGATCTGAGTCTTGAAAGAAACCAGAGAAACCAAAAGGTAGAGCATTCCAGGCTTTGGTACAGTCAATGCAAAGACACCAAGACAGTAGAGAAAGTATGATATTTGATGAACTGCAGGTAGACAAGTATATCTGGATTATAGAGTATGAAGAAGAGATTAGTAAAATGTAAGAACCTAGAGGTGGATTGCAGTGGGGAGAGATTTAAGAGAAAGTCAATCATTTGAAAGGTCTTTGCAGTAGTCCAGGTGAGAAGTAATGAGAGTCTGAATTAGAGTTGTGAAGAAAAGGTGATCTGTTCAAGAGATATTGTGAAAGTAGAAACAATGCATTGTTATAGTGTACAGTTAGGGCACTTTGCTCAAATACTTGGTAAATATTACTTCCTACTGAGCAGAAAAAAATGGTTCATGTAATATAGAAATAGTCAATAAACATTTATTAAGCACCTACTATATGCCAAACACTGAAAAATAAATACAGTGCCTGCCCTCAAGGATCTTAAATTTAATGAGGAAAACATTACTCAAAAGGAAGCAGAAGAGTTGGAAGGACCAGGGGACAGGTTTGTGGAGTCAAAGCCAAGCAAAGTAGCTGATGGAAAATGAAGGGTTTAGTTGGAAAATTCTGAGCCCTCTATAAAAGAAGACTTTGGGAAGCATTTGATTCACTCTCCAGCCCTATGGTCAGGGTAAAGAGGCAGCAGAGTATTCTGAGGTGTTCGGCATGAAAACTGGATTAGTCTCCAAGATGATGAGATTTTCAGGTGATTCTGGGGAGGCATGATGTCTGTGGAGTCAAAACATGCATGGTAGCTGACAGAAGATGAAATATAAAGTCTTGTGTACCCCTTCTCCTTTGTCCTCTTTCCTCCTTATTCATCCTTTAAAATCCAACTTGAACACCACCTCTTCCATGAAGCCTTTTCTGATCCCCCTTTCATAGTGATGCTCTCCCTACTTGTACCTCATATAACACTTCACATATCTTTCTGACACATTCTATTTATTAATTTTTATTATAATAATTTGTGTACCTCATTTTCCCTACTAGACCATAAGACTGGAATTCACTTCCTTCTCATTTCTACCTCCTAGCTTCCCTGGCTTCCTTCAAGTCCTAGCTAAAAGCTCATCTTTTAAAGGAAGCTTTTCTCTGGCCCTTTTTAATTCTAGTGCCTTTCCTTTGTTGATTATCACGAATTTATCTTTCATATATTTTGCGTATGGTTGTTTGCATGTTGTCTCTCCCATTAAACTCAGAGCAGGAACCCTCTCTTGCCTTTCTCTTTCTTTGCCTAGCACTTAGCACAGGACCTAGCCCATAGGCGGTATTTAATAAATGTTAACTGACTGAAAAACTCCATGAAAGGCAGAAAAATGTATCTTATCTAAATTTTGTCTCTAGTTAGTCACAAACACTTTTCTGCACACAATACTTAATAAATGTTGAATTGAATTATATGTGTTAGGCGGGGAAAAGGGATGGTTTTCCAGGTCTAAATGAACAATTTTCTCTCAAGGAAGTCATAGTTACAATGGTATGAGTGATGTCTTTTGATTCATGCATAAATTGGATTTAAGTGAGGCAGAGTTGCACAAAGCCCTCAGCCTTACTCTCTCCTCCAAAGTCATCATAGTCCAGGCGCAGGACAGAATCAAGACGACTGGCGATGGCTCAGGATGCAGTGGATGACCTTGGCATCTTCAGTATCTAACCAAGCTGTAAGTACTCCACATTGTCTGCCATTAGAACAGATTGTTCTCATCTATCCATTCCACCAGGGGAAGTTTTCACGTTTTTGAGGTAGACACCCCGCTAATTCACCAATGGGTTTGAGACCCTTTGGTTACCCTCAATCTGGTTTAGCTGTCTGCCAAAAAGGTTTACCGGGGTGTGGCCACTGTGCATGCAGTTGCTTCTAGGAGCCACAGGAGAGAGTTGGGTGGAACAGGTGGACACCAAAGGTGGAAGGCAGCCCTGGAAAGGGCTCAGCAGCATCACACCAAGGGTACTTGCCCTCCCTATCCATGTATATCCTCCATCCACCCTTTAATTCTCTTTAGGTGGGAAAAAGGGAAATGGAATGGCTAGCCTTCCCAAACCTTGCCCATACCCTCCCCTTTCACTCCTATTATTCCATCTCAGATATACCACCACCTTCAGCCAAGTGGGACTTTGAAGTTTCTGGGTTGATATGAAGAGAAGAGAAAATGATGATTTAGAGATTTATGAAGACTTTTTAGTTGGCTTCCTTAGTACATGTCTATTTCCACTACCCTCTCCTAACTATCCTATATGAATTTTATCTTTCATGAATCTAAGGTTTCATGATTTGGAAATATATCAGTCTCTAGTTCAGAAATGGGGTTTGCTACCATCTGCAAGTTCTGTACTATCCTTAAAGTCACTACTGAGATGAACAAAGTACAGGTATCTTGTCACAGAAGCTGCTGAGCATTTAACATTACTACTGAGTCATTTCTTTCCCTCATCCCTCCAAATGCTCTAATCCTTTTAGTTTGGCTGATATACTTAAGAAAAAAGGTTTTTATTGAAGGTGCTTGTAAATAGGCATTTTCTTGGAAACATTGGTTTTTGTAAAAAATACATTCATATTTACATATTTTGTTTGTGCATTGCCTAAATTTCTCTCTGTATCCTTTCATTTTTTCCGTACCAGAGAGACAGCTCACGTAACAAAGATTTTTTTTTTGATAAAAAAGAGGAAGAAGAAAAACAAAACCTAGTAAAACTGATAAATATATACAAAAATATATGGTAATATATACGATGTCCCAACCCATGAATCTCTCATCTCTGTGAAGAACTAGGGGCAGGGATGGAATAGAAGTGTCTTGTCAAATAACATTTTTGGGGTCCAAGCTTTTTCTTTGTACTTTTGCAACATTAATTTTCAATTGGAAAACATTTACTCTTAATAGAAAATGGACTGACATGATCAGCCCAGAATCAGTGTTTGATTTAGTCAATATATAAACTATTCTTCTGACTTCCAGCTGTATCACATAAACTGTACATGAAAGTTAGTCCTTTGACATCATTCATTACTTCTGTGTACAAGGAATACCTATATTTAAATTCTAGGGTCCAATCAAGCCTTTCAGAAAGGTTCTCTTATTTTTTATTAACTGAAAAGAAAATAGATGTTAATAGGAAAGGAGCACCTTTCTTTCAGGTATAACTGGGAGTTGAACATAGTACCCACTTTTCTTGCTTCAGGTAGACAGAATGTAGTAGCTCAGTGCTTCACTCCATGGGGGAATAACAAAACTCCTGGCCACTTTTGACAGTCATATGGGTTTCAGTGCAGCAGATAATAAAGTAATCTTACTAGCCACTGAGGAGGAAAAGTCAATGATTTAGGGGACAGGTAGGGACTCCACCCTGAGGCCTATTCTGCATACAAGTGGTTCTGGTATGAATGGTGGCAGAACATGTTGCCCTTCTTCCCATCCCAGTAGCAATAACCCCCAAGAGCATAGGTTAGCTAACGTCAATATTCTGTTTAGATGAGCCTGATCTTGAATTTGAGATGGCCTCTGTTTGTTTTTCATTCTGATCTTAGGGGAATGAGTTTTGATTCTGAGATGTATAAGTTTGGGCTGGGAGATCACCTTTTGATACTGAGAGGTTTGTCTGTCCTTGGTCCTTTGGTCCAAGCTGACAGATGGCAAGGAGAAGAGTCACCTGTGATGGATTATTTTAGTGATTTGGGACCAGATGATCACTAAGAAGAGGATGAGGCCACTAACCTTGCCTCCATGATGATAAATATTTTGAGGGAAACAACACTGCAGAATAAAGTTGAAAGGGTAAAAATGCTCATTCAGCAGTCAGATGAGGTTTAAGAATCAGCTGCTTGGGGATTATAATTATAACTACAAAGTCCTGTGTTAAATCTCTCTGTTGATGCATATGTAAGAGTGATTCTTGGGCTCCCACTGCCTGAAGACCAAGTGTGGTACATTTCACCCCTCTTTCAGGGTTCTTCAGGACTCTTAGGAGTGGAGAGGGTTGTGTGTGTCTCATTTTTGTCATTGACTCATGTCTCCAACAACTGTGTTCCATTTACTTTAGGGATCCAAGCCCTGCCATTTGACCACTTAGTAGATTATTTTTTGCAAAGGAATACTTAACTTCAAAGGTATAATAAAAGCAAACAAATATACATGTGTGTACATATATGTGTATATACACACATATGTATGTAGGTACATGTGTATATGTATGTGTATACATATATATATACATACACAGATGCACACACACACACACACATATAACACCTTGGGGTCATAATTCCCTCTAAACCCCACCCCTCCCAAGGTAGGGAAAGGGAAGTAAGTTCAGTTTAAGTGAATTCCTCCAAAGTATTAGTTCTACCAAATTCCAAGTCCAATCTACCCACCTTAACCTCTCATGAGCTTATATCAGAGACCTTGGCTTTTCATGGTTTCCTTGCTGATCTGGTTGCAAAATCCAACATGAAATCCTGGGGTCTAGGGTCCCTATGGCTTACACTCCCTTGCTAGAGATTCTGTTTCTTTTACCTAGAACTGAAAAGGACAAGCAAAAAAAGGGCCCAAATCCCATGTTGGTTTTTCAAGGCCACAGGGCTCAAGGGGGAACAGTATAGTACCCTTTCCTGTCTAGTTCACTGCAAGGTGTCCCTACAAATTAGACTTTCACCACAGGATGCAGCTTCATGTAGTGTTAAAGATGTAGGCAGTCCTAATTATGCAGCCAATGAACAGAGGCTATTCCCACTCATATGATAGGTGAACACAGTATGTCCACACCTGTATCAATCTTCCAAAAAGGAGGTCCCTCGCATCTCCTACATGGGTGCTTCTGTCTTAGGTGATTTGGACATTTCCCAAAGTCCCCTTATACATGTTTGTGTGTTTTTTTCTTTAGCATTTCCTTTGAGTTTAAATAATCACCTGTCCCATACCTGATTCATATTGTATATTGAGTACTTTTCTATTCCCCTCCCCCCACACCTTTTGAGAGTCTCTAGATGTGAAGTAAAAGCCAAGCCTTGAGCAATTTTTCCTTGGGAATAAGGGTAAGATGTACAATGATCCAAAGAGTGAGAAAGGGTGCCTAAACTATCTCATTAGAGGCCAATCTAGTCAGGAATGAACACAGTTGGGCCATGAGTGTATACCTAGAATAGAAAGCCCCTTAGTGGAGATTAAGACGGGGATGATCCCAACCCCACTGCACCAAGAAGTTTTTCATTGCTAGATATGCCTAGTCTTCAATATTGTTGGGCTTTGCCTTATGTCTGTGTACCATTAAAGCAGAGGCTATAAAACTATTTCTAAATTCCTGTAGTTATGGCATTCTGTTGGCCTAATTACAACTAATTCTTTATGGAGATTTATTCTGCTTTCTTAGGCTATGTCCCTGAAATAATTTCTCTATAAAAGCACAACTGATTATATCATGTTTATACTGCAGGGGACATGGAAAAAATAGAGATGAATGGCATTGTGATTTTTGCTTTGCCATCCAGTAACTATTACCCTTTTAGCTTCTTCATTCCTCTGGACCTCAAACATCCTGATCCATACCCCTACCCAGAGAAGAAAAATTCACTGGAATTCCAAAACCACCTATCAAAACAACATAGTGTGTACAAGCTTGAAGAAGGAAAGGAATGAGATTGAAGGAGTGTGAAGCATGACACCTTGCTCTTTTTTTCTTGCTGCTTTTCACTTGCAAATTTCTTACAGAGTAACTAAGGATCAGCTCTATTTTAATTGTAGTTTCTGCAACCTAAAGAGGTGATTTCTGGTATTCATGCTTGCAAAATTCCACTACAACAAAATAAATAGATGGGTCTTGGTATCTGCTACAATGGGATTTCACTCCATCCATTCCATAAGGATTTGTTGAGTATCTTCTACATTCAAGGCACTCTGCGAGGCAGGCATATGGCCACAGAGATAAATAAGACATTCTCTTTGACTCCCAAGAATTCATAGTTTATGTTTTAGTCACCTACTAGTCTTCAGTTTTGTTTCAATCAAGGCTCCAGGAACTTTAATTACTACATGTCAACATGTTTTATAATTATTTTCTATCTATTATAATGCTACCTGACTTTAGATGAGGCTCGTTGATTTATTTAGAAGGCATCTCACAAACATACCTCCTGAGATGCCTCCTACTTGGCAGGATCTAATATGTAGAAAGTATATCCTCTGAAGAACTTTCCAATCACTATATAGTGGACATTGATCATGAACATAGCCAAGATAGATATTAGCATCCACATAAGCAATAATTATGACTTCAGCTCTCAAAGACTGCAATCTGGTAACTTATCAGAACATTTTTCATGTTCTTTGTTATTAGATATGGAATTTTAAAATTTTGATGAGATTTGTTTCAAAGTGGTATCAGTAGTTAGACCATATCTTTACATTTAAAAAGAATAAAATCTAAATGATTTCTCTAAAAATTCTAGTCTGACTTAAAAACATTTTTTTTAATTAAGAAAAATCTATTTTCCTTCCCCTGGGGAAAAAATAAAAATAAAACTCTTGTAACAAATATGCATAATCAATAGTAAGTAAACATTTGTTTCAGACACTGTGCCAAGAACTGGGAATATAAATATGAAAAAACATAGTCTCTCTCTTCAAAGAGTTTATAATCTAATGGGAGAAGACAATACACATAAGGAAGCTAAAAGGGAATTAAGAGGGAGAGCATGATAGAGAAGCCAAAGAATAAAAAAACATAACGAGTGCGTCTAGGTTGGAAATGAGATGTTTGAGATAGTCTGCATAGTCAAGCAAAATGAATTCCCATGTTGGTCAAATACACACATATTTATGCGCATGCATGTATATAATTATTACAGAAACATATAATATAGAAATAAAATTATAAAATAATTACATACATGTATGTATGTGTATATGTATATATGTACATATATATATATGAAATTCTGCACCCTTAATCTATCACCTTTAAATACTTGTTAGGTTCATAGATTATATAGTTAAAAGGGACCTTAGAGGTCATTTAGTCCAATCCTTCATATTATACACGAGGAAACTGAAACCTAGCAAAGGGATATGGTTTGCTCATGATCTTGCAGGAAGTGCCAGAAGGAGGATTCATACCGAAGTCTCAATACTTCCACTGCATGGTTCAATTAAGAGGCAGATGAGAAGAACAGAAGGGGTAGAGTATTGGGTTTCAAATCAGAAAGACCTGAGTTTGGAACCCATCTCAGACACTAGCTGTGTGCTCCAAACAAGACACTGTTAACCTCAGTTTCTTTATCTGTAAAGTGGGGATAAAATAGCACGATACTCATGGAATGCTTGTGCAGATCAGCTGAGATCATGTTATCTATTGCCCTATATAAATATAAACTGGATCTGTTATTATCATAGATCTAAAGTTGGAAAGAAGCTGGCTCAAGACCTTCAATTAACAACTAAAGAGAATGAGATCAAGAGACGTTAAGTGATGTGCCCCAAGTCACAAATACAGTTAAGTTACAACTGAAATCAGGCTCAGTGACTCCCTACCCGATGCTGTTATAGTCAATCTACAAAAGGAGGCATTAACTTTCTTTGGACAGCTTATTACCACCTCTTACATGATCATCAGTGTCTCTTTAGTGGTTTATTGCATTATTTAATTAAAGCTCTTAGCTCTATAAATTAGTAAGAATTTGTGGTTAGAAGTAGCCTGCTAAAACAGAAAGAGGGACTGGATTTAGAATCAGAAAAGCTGGGTTTGAATCCCTAGCTGTGCAAATTTACTACCTATGTCATTTTAGGCAAATCAATTTATCTCCTTAGGTCGAAGTTTTCATTCTCAGGCAATTCTGTCTTACCACGCCATTTCCATTTAGGCTATCATCTGTCACCTCTTTCCAAGGCTGTGCTGGCAAATGTTTTACTACTGGCTCTTACACAATTTGTATTTTAAAATTTAATCTGCATTATTACCATTTTTTCCATAGCTTTCTTAAGTCTAGACAATCAACATAATCATAAATCAAGCCCTGATAAGTAGCCAAGGTGTAAATGTTCACACTGAAAATTGAACAATTGGCTCTCAAAGGCCATTAAGAGCTGGCTCCAGCATATTCTTGTCTTGTCCCCACCTTAACCTTGGACTCTGATCCTGGAACAACCTGGGATTTTACTGGCATGCTTTTTGACTTATCTTGATGGAACATTTTCCTGGCCAACTCTCTCCCCCACTCCACACTTTTCTAGCTTTCCTTTATGTATTTTCTTCCCCCATTGAATGTAAGTGCCATAAGGGCAGAAACTATCTTGCTTATCTATATTTATACACCTTCATGCTTAGCATTGTTCCAGGAACATTGATGCTTTTTCTATCTAATACCTAGTAATACCTAATGATACTTTATCTATCTCTATATATGTAAAGGAAGGGGTCAAACTAGATGATCCCTACGGTTTCTTCCAGCTCTAAATCCTATGATTGAAAGTATGATCTTCAGCAGGTGTGTTACCTTTTAAAGAATAATTATCTGGTCATAGTATTTTGCTGGGTTTGAAAATAAATATGTAAATGACTAATTTTCCATCCTTCTAGAAGTATAGAGGATGAGAACATAAGAACTGACACACTAGTCCAGTATTCTCTAAGAAAAGATTGTCTCCCATCACATAAAAATTCAAAATTAGGGTTGTACTCCACATATCTTAATATTTCCTTTAAAAACTAATCTGTTTCACCTATGAATTTATGTAAATCTATTAGTGTCTTTATATTTTCAGCCTATACCACCTCTTAGTGAAATGAGTTCCATGTATTTAGTACGTATTATGTATAATAACCACTCCTTTTGAGAGCACTTATTTCTTTGATCATATATTTTATGCCTATTTTTGATAGGAAAAAGAAATGAGCTAATCATGGAGTCAGGAAGAAGAAATTATATATGGACATCCATATTAGTTCTATACTGATAACCATGAAATAATAAAACACCTACAGAGATGCTTCAGTGAATTAAGTAGATCCTTTTATAGAGGATCTATCAGAGACCATGGGTCAGAACTATATAGAATAACATGGCTTGAGTAAATTACAATTTGCAGATCCATCCAAGTCACAAGATCTCAGGTTTGGAAGGGACCTAAGTGACCATCTAGTGCAACTTGTACCAAAACAACAACCCTTTGCACAACATATCCAACCAGTGTTCTCCTACCTTTGTTTGAAGACATTAAGTGAGGGAAAACCCACTCCCTGAGAAAGTATCCCACTCTATTTTTAGATAGCTTTAAGATTGGAGAAGTTGTGCTATATATATAGCCTAAATCTGCCTTTCTATGATTTTTCCCTATTGGTTTTACTTCTGCCTTCTGAGACAGAGGTCTAATCTCTTTTCCATTTGACAGTCATTCAGATACTTGATGATAGATGTCATGTTGTCCCCAAGTCTTTTCTTCTCCAGGTTAAATATTCTCATTTTTTAAAAAGGTGTCTAGTATAGAGGCTAGAGGCATCTGAACAGCTGAAACCCCAGGGCTAGTAATCTGTACTAGTCCTTAGCCTTTACCTAGCCATTGTAGTTTGCTTGGGTTCAGCTCTGAGTAAGCCTGCTCCCCTAACTAGAGGAAGTAGGCTCCTCATTCTTACATTCATTGACTCATCATCCTCCCTTCTGCATCTTGAAGAAAGTTATTAATTACAGTATTATTTATGAATTGAAAATTTGAGGGGTTCCCTAGGAAAGGGGGAATTTTAAAAAAGTTCTCAATGTACTCATTTAATCCGATGTGAATAAGTGGCTTATTTTAACACAGAAAAGGGAATGTTAAACATAAAAGAATCATGACATGTTAGAGAATGACTACAGCAAAATTCAATAATGTTACTATCAGTTGAGTCAGCTGGAATGCTAATATTCAGGCATCATTGGGACATGAAACAGTTTTTGCCAGGATATTAATTTGCCATTTTTCATTTCACCTCTGCACTGGACATTATTTGATCAAACAGCCATGCTCCATCTGTAATCCAATGACTTCTCTTAATTACTTTTCTTGCTACCGGTATATCCTAATTCTGATGCTGCAAGCTCAATTTCTCTGTTAGATTCTGCCCTTGCCATCATCATTCACAGGCATTTCAGGATCTTCCGATGTTCACAAGGTTACTTTCTAAAGGAATGAAAACAGACACAGGTTGCCATGAGCAGCCTAGTAAAAACTAGGTTTGTTGAATCTACACCCCATGTAGGAAGCAGGGCTCTTAGCCGCTATTATGTTGGGGGAGAGAAGTGCTCTACCTCTCACTAGACTCATGTTTTGGCACCTGGAATTGTGCATCTGTGAGAGATGACAGACAGAAATTGGTCTCTTTTTCTACCAGGTGTAGCATCCTTTGTTAACAGGTCTTCTGGGTTAACACCCAAATAGGAGACTTTTTGAATGAGTCATACATGGTGGGAAATCAACCCTCAAAGTTTCCTTGTGGTCAACTAGAATTGTGGCTAATTATGTTTGGGGGGATAGTGAGGAAGGGGAAGAGAAGGGCCCTGTTATATATAAGTGTAAAGTAAAACTTCCCTTTATCTCTCCTAAAACCAATTGTTTTGAACTCTAATAGTTGCCTCTGATTTGTGGACTAACGTGGAATTTGGTGAACAAATCCATATTCAATCCATCATAGACTTAGTGGTTTTATAGCCCTTCCTAGCTTTCCACTTTCCAAACTGGAGCCAAGATCTTTGCAGCTGAATTTGAGGCTGGGCTACTATCTCTATGACTTTGAACAAGTCACCTAGCCTCCCTGAGACTCAGTTTACTCATCTGTAAAATGAAGGGGGCTGGGCTAGATGTCCTCTAAAATCCCTTCGATCTTTATTAATGACTATGTTTAATGATTGTTTAATTACATTGAATTTGGGAGTGTGGCAGGGCCTGTAACTTGAACCCACTGTCACAATAGTATCTCAGACTGACTTGGGTAGAGTGATCAAAGTGCAATTGAGTTACAGAGGTCATTTTTCTTTCTCTCTCTCCCTTTCTCTCCCCCACTCCCCCATGCACACACATCTATTTATGAAAAATTTGGAAGGAGGCTGGGTCTGGTGCAAAACTAAGTTTTGTTGATTTAGAAATGTCAATTGGACATGCAGTTGAAAATATTAATTAGGCAGTTTGTGAAGAATACGTGTGTATATATGCACATATTTGTATACACATATATATGTATATGTACACAGAATATATACATAAATGTGTATACGTACATACACATATATAACTGTGTATACATATACACAAATGTGTGTATGCATGCATTTATGTGCATATGTCTACATACACACACACACACACACACACACACACATATATATTGCCTAATGGACAAAAGCAGTCTGCCTGGAACATTGTTTCATAAATTCTTGTTAATTGATGTACTAATGTTTTATGCTAATGGTTGATTCAGATCAGGAGACCTAAAAATAAGGTAGACTTTGAGCTTTTGACATTGGTAAAGATGAAGGAAGAGCAGAGTTGTAAAGAACCTTGGAACTTTTAGAAACATGTAGAAACAGAAAGCATGAGAAACTAGGTCATGTTGGTACATGAAAGAATTAGATGAAAATATGTAAAATAATGATAACTTATGGGCCATGACTCTCCAACTGGATATAGCTCTTTCATGTATAACTTATTGTCTTTAAAACCACTAATTTCTCAATTAGAATATTACATTACTAGCCTACAAGAAAGAATAGACTTGTTCTACTTTGTCCAAGAGGGAAGAAATAAGAACTATGGGTAGAGGTTAAGACCTCTTAAGCTCAATATAAGGGGAAATATTTCTAACAAGACTTTCCGAAAGTAGAATGGGCTGTCAGAAAGCAATGATATTCCCATCATTGAAGGTCATCAAGCCCTTTTCAAAGGGGCATTATAGAAGTTACTCCTGTACTGGTTGGACTGATGTAAGAAGTAGCATCATACAAATGGAATAAACATTGGATTTGCATTCAGAAGACCTGAGACCAAATGTTGGCTCTTCTGCTTATTTCCTGGGTGACCTTAGGCACATTAAAAGTCACTTAACCTCCCTATGCCTTTATTTCCTCATCGGTAAGAGGAGGGAATTATACTAAATGGCCTCTGAAGACCCTTTGAACGCTGAAATCCTATGTGTCTCTTACTCATTGAGGTATAAATTAGTCATATGTCTCCTTTAGTCACATGGCTCCAGAATCATATATCCCTACTTTAAAAGCAGTGACATTTCAAAAGCTCAGATCCCTCTGGAAGGAGATGGAATTCAAGAGTATTCTTATGGTAAAATCTAGGGGAGTTACTGAGTTGGGTTCAGGTAGATGTACTGTAAGAAGAGTATTGTGCTAGGACCTGAACTGAAAGAATCTTGCTTTCCTAATGGCTAGGAGTTTGGGGAGAAAAAAGGAGCTTTGGCTTTGGATTACTGATCATAGTGAGGGGAAGTAGGAAAGTGGAACTGGAAAAAATGGTAAAATCCTGAACTGTCTGTGCCTAAATTTGCAGATAGTTTGTATCCTTATGCCATAAAATAAAATATTTCTTGTATTTTAAACAAATGTGCATGTTGTTACTGGTGCCCGCTGATGCTCATCAATCCTGCATGAGCCAGGTAAGTTTGAGAAGCCGTCCTTGAACAAACAAAATAGTTCTGCTATTTAATTGCTCCAGGGAATCTATGCCAGCCCTGTTGACCTTCTGGGTTTCCTTAACCCCCCCTTGATTACTTGGTTGTCCCTGGTGGTCTGATCTTTTCTTGGCATCTTCACTCATGTTCCCTTCTCCCACACTGTCTAGGCTGACTCTAAGATAAAGAGCAAGGGACTTGGTGAATACTCCTGTTCTCTTCCTTCCTCAGTACTTACCATTTGTGACCCTTCCTCTGATATTTTGGATGGATTCCCTAGTCAGGATGAACAGCAACAATTCATATGATTATAGGATTTAGAGCTAAAAGGTACTTGGAGATAGGGGCAGCTAGGTGATGCAGTGGGTAAAGCACCAGCACAGAAGTCAGGAGGACCTGAGTTCAAATCTCACCTCAGACACTTGACACTCCCTAGCTGTGTGACCTTGGGCAAGTCACTTAACCCCAATTGCCTCATCCTGGGTCATCTCCAGTCATCCTGAGGAATATCTGGTCACTGGATTCAGATGACTCTGGGGGAGAAGTGAGGCTGGTGACCTGCACAGCCCTCTCTCACTCAAAACAAAGTCAAGTGCAAGTTATATCATCATTTTTCTGATGGCATGGTCTTCTTTCACAACCAAGGATGAATACACACACTTGGAGATAATAGAAATCAACTCCTTTGACTAATGGAAGAGGAAACTGAGGTATAAAAAGAGGGAATTACTTATACAAAGTTAGACAAATAGCAAGCACCGGAGCCAGAATTGTGCCTGAGTGGCTATATGTTGAGAGGTAGGTACCATAGGGGAAGAAGGGGAGGGGCCACAAGACTGTTTTGCAATCTGTTGAATAATGAATACAGAACATTGCTTTGCTGTTAACTGATACAAGACTGACCAGAGAGTCATATATTAGGAGGTGCCCCTGCATCATGTTTTCCCACAGAAAAGTGAAGCATTCCATATATACTTGCCAAAGTTTTCTTCAAGGATAGAAGAAAGATTTGTTTAATTTTTAATACTCTAATGCTTCCTTTTAAAAAATATTGTCTCTAACCAAAGCAATATCTGCTACGTTGTGCTATATCTTTAGGAAACAATCTACAGTTACCAACCTTGCTGTTTTTCTTGTGACCAAATTCAGCATCTAGCACCTTAAATTATTAGAATTACGTATTCCTGCATGCATTATTTTGTACCTGCCCATATTCCAACTTCATTGTCCCATTTCTTCTAGTTCCCTCAACTGAATTATGAATTGCTATGGCATTTCCCCTACATGGAAGATTTTTAGTGTCACCTGATAATTCTAACCATGGCATATACAAACCTGCAATATTGTTAGAATAGACTCCACTGAAGTAATGAAAGATTTATGTTAGTAAATAAACATATTTGTAGAAAGATGCCATCTTATAGATGTAAGCAATCTATTCACAGAGGGACCCTACTACTATCAGCTCTCTTTCCTCAAGGAAAATTACAATTAATTTTTCTCCTTATAGCAGATGACTTATGAAAAATAGGTTGACATTTTTGGTATCTGCAAATAAGAATATGAGCATCCTCTAATATCTAGTCACAGAATCTAAAAGCAACTACTACAAAGTTGCCTCCCCTTAAGAATATCTGAACACCTATCTCACTCATTTCTCCATCACAAGAGAAACCAGTGTTCTGAACATTAAGACACTTTAGGGAATCTTCCTTAATCTGGATGCAATACTTAACATTCAGTACAACCCTACTTTGGAATGTGATTGCATATAATTATATGTAATGATATACTTTACAAAAACACAAAATTGGAAGGGATGTTAGAGGTCATCTAGTACAAAATATACCTGAGCAAGAATCTCCATGACAACACTCCTGTCATCCTGTCATCATTTGAAACCCTGCAGTGACAGAGAACTCACTAGCTCCTGAAGTGGTGCATTCCAACTTTGGTCCATAATTGTTAGAAAAGTTTTCCTTGTACTGACTTGAAATCTGCCTCCCTGTAACTTCCACCTATTGTTCTTAGGTCTGCCTTCTAGAGCCAAGCAGAACAAGTCTATTTCCTCTTCCATGGTGATGTCCTTAAAATACTGGAAGATAACCATCACATTCCTGTAGAACATAAGCTCCCTGAGGACAAGGACTCCTTCTTTGCTTCTTTCTTTTTCTTCCTCCCTCCTTCTCTCCTTTTCTCCCTTCCTTCTTTCTTTCTTTTCTCTTTGAATCATCAGGATCTAGTATGTGCACACAATAAATACTCACTGAATTGAATTTTTGCCCTAAATTTTCTTTTCTCCAGAATAATTATCATTTATGAAATTAATCCTTGCATGGTCTTTCGGTTCATCACTGTCTTGGTTGCCTTCCCCTCAGTTTAGTACAATTTGTCAATATCATTACTAAAAATGTATCTGCTTTTTTTTAAATAGGCAATAGATTTTAAATAACTTGCCCAAAGTCATGTAGCTAATAAATGTCTGAGGTCAAATTTGAACTCAGATTCTCTTGACTCCAGGGCTGGTTCTCTATCCACTGTGTCACCTGGCTGCCCCAGTTCCTGCTTTTTTAAGACAGAAAAAAAACCAAAAAACAACTGGAACTAAAGTAGGTGACCATCAATTGGAGAATGGCTTTAAAATTGTGGTATAGGGATACAATGGGACAGTGCTGTGTAGTAAGAAACACTAAAGACAAGGAATTCAAAGGAATATGGACAATCTTGTAAGAGTGAATGCAGGGTGAAGTAAAAAGAGCAAGGAGAACAATATAGGGTAGGGACTAAAACAATGTGAATGAAAATGGTACTAAAAGGCAGCTGAACCCAAGATTAATTGCAATGGACAATCTTGGTTCTGGAGAACAGATGATGAGACAGCTTTCCTTCTCTCTGCAGAGAGAATAGTGTAAGACAACAGGTGTGGCATGTTGCATAACTGTCAAATCTGTTATCTTCATCAATTTTGCCCAACTTTCTTTCTTTGTGAAGGGTCCATGTTTGGGAGTAGAGGAAGTATTATAATGTGAAAGAGATGCCTCAATAAAGCTTTTTAAAAAATTTTAAAAGGAACTAAAAAAAATGGTGCCCAGAGCTAAACACAATACCCTGACCAGGTAGAGTAACGTAGGACTATTATCTGCCTCCCTATATATACTCTAGCATAAATTTATGCTAGCTTTTAAATTTTTTGATGCTGTGTCTCCTCACAGACTCCTAAAAATCTGTAGTTCACTAATCTTTTCCATACAGCTTGGAGCCTAGTCATGGCTCTCAATTTTATTCTTGTGCAGTTGCTTTTTAAAAATCTTTGTGTAGCAACTGATTTTTAGTCCTTTAGGAGGCACATTTTAGGTGTTGTCACCCACTTTCTTACCCCAAGCTTATCCATTCAAGAAGTATCTCACTTCTGAGTCCCACTCTCAGAATTGATGAGTCCCTAGTTCAGACCACCATGTTTCATGTGGGGCCCCTGACATGTTTGTTCATTTCAGCCCTTGATTAACTCACTTTCTAGACTCCACCTTCTCACCAATAGCCTTGCCCCTTCCTCCTCCACACTCCAAGATTTTCCAGCTCCCACGATTGTCTTTCCCATTAGAATACAAACTCCTTGAAGGTAGGCAGTTTAGTTTTCTTCCATTTGTAACCTCTGCACTGAGCATACTGCTTGAAACGTTGTAATATGTATCTTATCACTCTTTACTACAATGATGATTTGTGGGTAAAAAATAGTGTAAAGTTATTATGGACACATATGATCAAAAAATGAGTTAAAGGAGAAAGGTATAAGTCTGAATGCTATATTTGTCCCGCTGAGTTATTTGAAGAACTAGGGGAAGAGCTCCAGCATATTAGGTAGACTTTCTATGGAGGATTTATGGAAAGATATGTATAATTTAAGAATCTAAGAAGACGAAGGGTGAAGGGATTATAATCTGCATTAGTGAAGAGAGTGCCACTATGGATGAACCCACAACACTAACAAAGCTTCAAAGTAAGCTACCAGTTAGCTTGATTCCAAACATGTCTTTTAAATCATTTTGAAAACATACTTTCCATTTCAAAGAAATTTTTTTCAAATTTTTTGATTAAACTCCTCATGTTCCCATGACACAAAATTCTTTAGCGTTAATTATTTGAAGATTTAAGATTAAAGAATAGATTTTCAAAGTTAATGAATTTGCTAGGATAAACACAATTTTTACCTCTCCAAATGACAAAAGTAAGACCTGAGCTAATAATCTAAATAATTTATGTGTAAATCTGGGGGAGTGGCTATGTTACCCAGATAAACTCAATCTGTGACTTTATTTAGTCTGTGGAAACTATTTTTAGGGCCTGTGACAAGTTGCATTAAACGTTTTTACTTTATTTTTATTCCTGAGTCCTAACCATAAGCAGCTTCCTTTAGTTTTATGACAACAGCATTTATTGATTTACTTTGAAGATCATTTAAAAATTCCATGCACTGAAAAAATACCTAAGAGAAATCCTATCATCATTATAACCTGAAATGTGAGGTACTTGAATTAAGACTGACTTCCCTCTCTGAAACTCTAAGAGACTATGATCAAGCTATGAAAAATAATTTCCAAGAATCATCTGTTATGCATTTCCTTCAGTATATTAAAGAAAAAAAAATTTCTTTTCCTTAATTTTAACCAGAAAATAGTTCTTTTGCTCATGTTTTCCTTTAAATACTTAGCTTCTGCCTGAAAAATTTACAATGTGGTTTCGAGATGAATGAAGAATAATTCTGCAAAACTCTACTTACTATATCAAGATAGATGTGCATTGTTTGAGCATTTTTGGCGTGTTCTAGCTAATAAGAATGAGCTAGGATTTAGGGATTTTTTTTAGGGGGGTCCATATTTTAAGTTCAGTTCCCAAAGGCATCCTTAGTTATTTAACAAAGCACTAACCACTAACTGGTGATACTCTTTTCTTATTATCTAGTAGTCATTGGTTATGAAGTAGACTTTTATGAAAACTTTAAAAATTCTAGTCTAGTTAACATTCCTGAAAAGTTTTGTGTAAATAACTTACAATCAAGTCAAGTTAACAAGCATTTATTAAGCATCTATCATGAGCCAATCACTTTGCTAAGTGTTGGGAATACAAATAAAGGTAAAAACAATTCTTTTTTTTTTAAATAAATTTATTTAACTTTTTACATTCATTTTCACAAGATTTTGGGTTCCAAAATTTTCTCCCCATTTGTCCCCTCCCCCCTCCCCAATACACCCAGCATTCTAATTTCCCCTACCACCAATCTTCCCTCTCTTCTT